>CM023606.1:23918473-25118473 GCA_013358685.1 Antennarius maculatus
TTGGTAGGGTAGTCAGCAGGATTATGCAAAAACTACTCACCAATTTCCATGACATTTAGTGTAAGGAGGGATCTTGGGTCAGAATTAAATTGAATTTTGCCTTCTTACAAATAAACGGGTGGATCCAGAATTAGTTTCTTCTTTTTTTAAACATGTCTTTAAAATTTCAGGGAATAAGGCATACACCTTGATGAAAAAAATATTCAGGAGTTGGTGTTTATGAGTATATACTGTATAATCTGGCACTGACCCCCCCCCCCCCCAAAAAAAAAAAAAAAATCAAAATTACCAGATATAAATGTGTTTTCACTGGGGATGGTCAATTATTTTACAGGGTTTGAATTGAAAACTCCAGAGTGGAAATTTTTTTTTTTTTCCTCAGCCTCCCTGGTAAGGTCTATTCAGGGGTTCTGGAAAGGAGGGTCCGTCGGGAAGTCGAATCTCGGATTCAGGAGGAGCAATGTGGTTTTCGTCCTGGCCGTGGAACAGTGGACCAGCTCTACACCCTCCGCAGGGTCCTTGAGGGGGCATGGGAGTTTGCCCAACCAGTCTACATGTGTTTTGTGGACTTGGAGAAGGCGTTCGACCGTGTTCCTCGGGGGGTTCTGTGGGGGGTGCTTCGGGAATATGGGGTACCGAACCCCTTGATAAGGGCTGTTCGGTCCCTGTACGACCGATGTCAGAGTTTGGTCCGCATTGCCGGCAGTAAGTCGGATTCGTTTCCAGTGAGGGTTGGACTCCGCCAAGGCTGCCCTTTGTCACCGATTCTGTTCATAACTTTTATGGACAGAATTTCTAGGCGCAGCCAAGGCGTTGAGGGTGTCCAGTTTGGTGGCCTCAGTATTGCGTCTCTGCTTTTTGCAGATGACGTGGTGCTGTTGGCTTCATCAAGCCGTGATCTCCAACTCTCACTGGAACGGTTCGCAGCCGAGTGTGAAGTGGTTGGGATGAGAATTAGCACCTCCAAATCTGAGACCATGGTCCTCAGTTGGAAAAGGGTGGAGTGCCCTCTCCGGGTTGGGAATGAGATCCTGCCCCAAGTGGAGGAGTTCAAGTATCTCGGGGTCTCGTTCACGAGTGAGGGTACGATGGAACAGGAGATCGACAGGCGGATCGGTGCAGCGTCTACAGAGATGCGGACTCTGTATCGGTCCGTCGTGGTGAAGACGGAGCTGAGCCGAAAGGCAAAGTTCTCGATTTACCAGTCGATCTACGTTCCTGCCCTCACCTATGGTCACAAGCTGTGGGTCGTGACCGAAAGAACGAGATCCAGGATACAAGCGGCCGAAATGAGTTTCCTCCGCAGGGTGTCCGGGCTCTCCCTTAGAGATAGGGTGAGAAGTTCGGTCATCTGGGAGGGACTCAGAGTCGAGCCGCTGCTCCTCCGCATCGAGAGGATCCAGATGAGGTGGCTCGGGCATCTGGTCAGGATGCCTCCTGGACGCCTCCCTGGTGAGGTGTTCCGGGCACGTCCTACCGGGAGGAGGCCCCGGGGACGACCCAGGACACGCTGGAGAGACTATGTCTCTCTGGCCTGGGAACGTCTTGGGATTATCCCGGAGGAGCTGGATGAAGTGGCTAGGGAGAGGGAAGTCTGGGCTTCCCTGCTCAAGCTGCTGCCCCCGCAACCCGACCCAGGATAAGCGGTAGAGAATGGATGGATGGATGGATGGATGGTTTGAATTGAATAAAGCTATTGAATTTAAGATGATGATCCTTCTGTAAGTACCTAACAGCATTCTTGGCGTACAAAGCTTGTTGCCTCTGTGGTCCTGCTGGAGTGACAATCAGTTATGCCTCTGCTACACAGAAGTAGGTTTTATAGAAGCATTAACAGCAACATCTGCTCTTATATGCCAACAGAGGTAGCATTCTCACTCAATTACTGGGCGCTGTGGGATGGCAAGAAGTTGAGCAATTTCAATAAAAGTAGGACAAAGGATCTTCACTATGACCTACGTATGAAAGAAACAGAAAGGCAGTGGGGAGAGGTAATGTGCCAGAGAAAAGAATAAGAGGAAGGGGAGAGATTCTAAGAAGATATATTGAGACATGGAAAATAAGAGAGACAGCAAAGAAACAAGAAGGAATAATGCAAACTATTGGAGGTGGAAAGGGGGACAAGAGGGAGAGTAGGAGGCAAAAAAAAAGACGGTGAGGAGAGCAGCTTGATAATAGAGAGAGGTGGGATAAGTGAAACAAGTAAGGTAAAAATGGGCCGAAGTGACAATTATTTATGACTGTGTGATGAGGCTGGTAGGCCAGCCACAATTTGGTGTGTAGTAAAATAAGTAAACACACACAAACACACACACACACACACACACACACACACACACACACACACACACATACACACACACACACACACACACACACACACACACACACACACACACAAATCCACCAACACAGCACGAAACATATAACACAACCAGCAGTGTTTATTGAGATACCATTGAGAAAGTGAACCAGGTGGTTGAGAACGGTATGGTGATTCAGAACATCTACACCCCCATCCTCAACCTAGCTACCACAGCTGAAAAAGTTATCCTCTTAAACCTCCAGCGTTCATGAGCAATGGGGTCCAAGAAGGAGTTGTCCTGACATGGTCAACTCTTCACTCCAATTAAAATGATACCGATCGGCTGCAAGAGTCCTCACCTGAAGCATGTCGTCTACTACAGGAGATCGGTTCTGATGGTCCAGAAAAAGACAGATGAAGATCTAAACAGAGTGAATAACTTTAATTACATCGGTCACATAACCACTGTGTGCTTCAGGTGTGAGAAGGAGGGACATCTCGTCCGGTTCTGTCTGGAGAAGGAGGAGATAAACAGCTGCCAGCTGCTGCAGTGCCAGTTCCAAGATCTTAAGGTTGATGTGTCCAGTCATGTCCTATCCATGACATGACTGGACAAATTTTTATTCTTTTACCATTTTACTGTTTTTAAGAACGGTTACATTTCGCCAGCCTCTTTTACAAATCACACTCCAGTCCAGCGTTGTATTTTTATTAATAACGCAAGAGCAGGAAGTGCTTTATGGCATAATACAATGCTTTTATCAGAGAAATTGCTTAAAAACTGTTTTTATTACTTTTTTGAATGGTTTTTAAGAAACAAAACAGATATTTTACCACTGCATCAACAGTGTGATGTAGGGAAAAGCCAGATCAGAAATATGTGAGTACACTACTCTCACAACATTTCCGATGACTTGATCAAATCTACCGTATCAGAGATCTGGAGAGACAAGTGTCATAACTACAGACGTTAGCAGAGTCCACAGGAGAAGACGACACATTACAGCCCTCAAGGACAAAAAACTTGCTTTAGCTGAGCTACTGGGCATGTCCAGGAGAGGCCCTCAGGTGTAGTGTAAACACAATAGGTTTAGTAATATTACTCTGATGAATTCTTCCACTCATTTCTTCTTTGGGTTGGAAAGGAAAAACAGGCAGAGGAGTTTGATCCATTTTTGTTGATCTAAAACAAAGCAGGAAGCTAGATGCTGACATCACCGTGCAGGAACTGTCTGAGGCCCTGCAAGGGATGCAAACTGGTAAAGCTACTGGCCTAGATGGCCTGCTTATTAAATTCTACATAAAATTTTGGGCAGTGATTGGCGAGGACCTACTCATTGGTGCTCAAGGAAATCCTGACAAGAAGTCGGCTGCCCCTCAGCAGTAGGAGGGTGATTCTTGCGCTCCTGCCAAAAAAAGGAGACTTACAGGGAGGGCATCCTGAACTGGTGGCTGGTGTCCCTCCTTTGAGCAGACTTCCAAGCACCTATTCAAGGTCTTGGCTAACAAGCTTTGAAAAGTAATGCAGCAGGTTGTGCATGCTAATCATGGATGCATATAATTTGAAATGTTTTGGAACTCTCAAGTTCATTTGGATTAGATCTTGGTCTTATTTTTATAGACCAAGAAAAGGATTTTGATACTGTACATGTGTACTTTTGGCATACACTAAAAGGTTGTGGTTTCTGTACTGTATTGCAAAGATTCAGATCTTGTATGGAGACATTAAAAGTGTACTTAAGGTTAACGGTGGTTTAAGTGCTCTTTTTAAAATCTAGAGGGGTGCAAGGTAGGGCTGCCCACTCTCAGGGATGCTCTACTTTCTGGCCCTGGAGCCGTTTGAAAAACAGTTTTTCATATTTTTCTGGACTGTTGGAGGCTCAAAAATCTGTTCCTGATTTAGAAAGAATCTTTCTTTGGGTTAACAACAATTTTAACAAACAAGCCATTAGCATTGGTTTTAAACACAGGAAAAATCAAAAGGGGTGGCAAACAAAAATGGCAGTATATGCAAGGAGAGAAAAAAACTGAAGGCTCGTCAAGCTGCAATGTGGAAGTTATTTTAAAAGGAATGGTACAAACCACAATCACAATGGACTTCAGTTACCAAGGAACAATTGAAGACGTAGCAACTTTTGAGAATTTGTGGTGTATCAAATATGTGATGTGTTCTGTGTTCAGTTTGGTTTAGTTTACACATATGTTTGGTTTGTTCATTATTTTTTCTATTTATGTTTTGGTGACATTTTTTCTTTGTTTCTATGAGTGTTATTAATTTCTAAATTTGATTTCTGTGAATAACACGCTTATTATAAATCAGAAATTTCTTTCTGTCATCCAGCTTGCCTACCAGTCAGTCAGTTATACTGTAATTACTTTATCCCACTAACATTGATCTTGGTTTCATGAGCATTTTTTAAGTTTACTTCTAGATCACACCATTTAACATGAGGACAAACATTAATTTGCACCTGAATCAGCAATAATTAAAAAAAAAAGTTAATTAATATATATAAACTGTCAGGGGAGTATTGAAAATGCATTAGTAGATGCATCTAAATTATATGGTGTTGCACCAATATTACCAAAGTAAAAAGTTGGACGAGCCCAGCCATACTAGACATCCAGTCAGCTTTTCTATTCCTCTGGAGAGTTCATGCTGTGTGGTAGAGAAAATTGCATATTGTAATAAATAGGAATGTCATAAAGACCCAATTTAAATGCAGATGGTGCCATACTTCTATAGCCTTTACATTGTGCATTGTCAACATAATTTATTTCATAATGTCATGTTAAATCAACTGAAGAGTAAGTTTAATGTTAAAAAAATTGCTAGTTGAACCAGAAGCTCTGAAATAATTTTAATTTGTCCAGGATTTTATACAGTAAATTGAAGTAAATTTAAAATCTTTTTCAAATTAAAATACTAAAATGCTTGGTCCAGTTTGGTGTAGCACTCTTCTGAGAGTGGCTGTGGTTTAACTAGGTGAGATGTGGAAAAACAACAAAATGTTGCCACTGAAGCGTAGCATGCACGCAACAGAGATTACCATTCGTTCACTCAGTGTATGGCACGAGGTCCTCAGTTATGTGTTCATGAATGCATTCAAGGTTGCTGCTGCAACCTCGACAAGGAAATAAATATCCCCTCTTTGCTCCTTCATTACCCTGTTACTGTCATCATCTCTTCATCAGTCCTCTCTCTCTGCCAGGTGGAGCAGTTTAAGCAGGACCCCAGCCCTTCCAAGTGTCTCCATTCTGTGTTTGACGTTGACACTGGTGATGAGGTGTACTCCTACAGCGACTACCACCATCTACAGGTCAGTCATTAAACTGACTTGTAGAAATGAGGCAGCCTACACCAGGAGGGATCTAATTTTTATGTACCGTGTATACTGTATACTATATACTGTATGTAACCACAATCTATGAGTCGCCCACATAAATATGTCACCGGCTCAAGTTAACATAGAGATACATGTATTGTAAAGGCCACACTATACTGATACTGTGAGTGAACCATTGTTTAGACCAATGAACAGATGGTCGTTTTCCGTTTTGAATATCTTGCTAAAATATTTTGTCCTTCGGCTCGGATAGCACAGTTGCAAATGTCACTCTATCCAATTGATTCAGAGGTGGACGTGCATTAAACTGGCACTGAAACAACTTATTCCTTTGTCAATGCTATTGACAGAGGTCAATTTGGTGTAAGATTTGCATGGAGAATGCATTTGCCAGGAAGGATAATCAATACATCAAGAAAGCTGGATGGAAAATCAAAATAAATCCTGTGACAAAGAAAATGAAAGCAATCAATTCTCTGTGGATCTTTCAAGTATTGTAGATTCAGGTATTTCTTGGCTGTGGATTCCTCTCCAGCGAAATTCATTGTAGCAGCCAAAGGTTTGCCAGCCCTTAATGAATTTAGAACTTTTAAGGAGTTGTCAGGAACACATAAATCTTATCTCAGCTCCCCTGAAAAATAAATCCGATATTAATCAGTATATTTTCCTTTGCAATTTTCCCTGAAGTCCTGAAACAAACAAGATATTGTATTTCTTTTATCTTTTCACATTTCTCTCTTCAAATGACAAATGTAGAACAATGTGACATCTAGGTTTGGAACCAATAAAGATGCTAAAGGTTAAAAGCATTTTAATTATACCTATGACCATAAAGAAATCTTGATTTTCCTTCAAATCAATGGAAAACTTCTGGCTAATTTTAATACACAAATGCAGTTTAAAGGGTTTTGTTTAATGCACTCTTCTTTTGGCATTGAATTGTTGCATACAAATTAAATGCAACCTCTTTGGCTGCTGATACGACCATATTATGTGTCAATGCTTGCGACATGGCTGCGTGTCAGTCTGGAAAGTGGTACAGGAGGATGTAGAGAATGAGGGCAGGCAGAATAAAAGGACGATTCAGGAGCTGAAATGAATACATAGTGAATGCAGGATTGTAATAGAGGCAAAATATGATCAGTTAAAATAACTTTAATAATATTAAATTTCATTCACAATATAATTAAACATCAATGGATGCTGAGCTCGCTGAAGATTTGATCATAGAATAGGTGCTAATAGGTATCGGCTCATTTACTAGTCTTAACACAGTTGAGAATAAAAGACAGCTGTATGAACAAATTAGGAATTTTCTTTCAATATGTCACGTTATCTCACCTGCTTCTCTCCTCTATGTCGTTGCTGCAGATCGATGCCGTTTCTCTGTTCCTTTTATACCTGGTGGAGATGATCTGCTCTGGCCTACAGATCATTTACAACACTGATGAGGTAAACAAGACAAGACTATGACTGCTGAGGTGATCAATTATGGACATGAAGGATCTAAACCCCATCCTGTTTATTGGTCTGATGTTTTGTAGCTAATCCACCAGGAGCAATCAGAATCAATCTCAAACCCCCAGATGGCTCAAATATCTTTTTTTCTGATATAAATAATCACACTCTGAGCAAAAATAGATTTTCTCAGGCAAAATAAGTCTCCCTGTGCACTAATTGGCTTTGCGATGCATATTTAAGCATTTCCAAGTCAGGAAGTAAGAATGAATCATCTCCCCACCTATATATTTGAATAAGCTCACTTGAAAACCTCACAGTGTCACGTTTTAACTCCACCCACTACCTGTCAATCAAGCGCCCAACCAATCACGGTGCATCTGCCAGAAGGAATCACGTGAACAATATGGCGTAAGGCATCGGCCAGCGAGGCTTTTTGTTGCGGCTACCCCTTTCATCCAAAGAAAAATGCAGATATCTGGGACGAAAACGCTGGCCAAAGCTAAATTTTTGAAAACGCCGGGTATGCTTTGTCATGTGGACACTATAACCAAAACTTTTTCTATCCAGGGGGGCGTCTCCCTGCGACGAAAACCACTGTGACATCAGTGTGTGTGACCTGTGTCTACATGTACACACAGAATGGATGGAGTTAAAACTGGCTATTTTCTGACGTATAACAGCTCCACGTCGAAGACACATTGATAAACACGCTTGACAGTCAGATATTTTTTCTTTCTTTATAAGTCATAAAGTTTGTATATTTATTTATCTATTCATTCATTCATTCACGTTCCTCGCCAAAGATGCCGTCGCCAGTTCTGGGTCAGACCGGGATGCGCTGCCTGCTGGTGGGAGAACTCTGTGATGGGTGCTCTTGGTTTATAATACCAACACATTTGTTTTCATATGTTTGGTATGAAGTCTGCTATTATTGTTTTATCTTGGAATTTCCACGGGTTCCTGCTAGTAGTAATATAATCATTTTTGATATATTTTTTTTTTGCCTCTCATAAATCTAATAAATCTACCTTTAGACCACATGTGTCAAACTTAAGGCCCAGGGGCCAAATGTGCCCCCCACATCATTTTATGTGACCTTCGAGAACACAAAAGGTCAGATTGTCTAAAAATAAATAAGTCAAAAGTGTCCTTTGACGAAAAACTACATTTTCCACAATGCAGTCATGAAGCTCATTCTAACTTGTCTTTGATGTTATTTTTCTTTATTCAGTTGGATAGTTTGATCCTTGATTGGTGTAGTTTTGTGGGTTTCATAACCTGACACCTCATAACCTAATGTTTGTAACTTGAATAAATTCATAGTTATTTAACATTAAGGAGTAGTTCCATTTATACTTCTGGCCGTAATGTTGACTTGGCCTTTGTTGAACATGGGATTTGACACCCTTGCTTTAGACTATGGTTTTGTTTTTACTGTCACTTTCTTACATGTTTTTTGGTATCTTTATTTTAAATTCTATGCAAACATTTTTTACTTCTATCAGTCTATATGCACAGACACAGACACACTTCCTGTGAAAAACTATCAAAGTGAAATTCATTACGGGGCCTAATGAGATTTATAAACATTCTGTGATGCTGCCCTTTGAAGAAGGAAAATGCAATAAAGTCTCCAGATGCTATTAAGCAGGACTCAAGTTATCTGAGGCCAGTCGTTTGTACCCTAAAGCCAGTTGTTTGTTCCTAACACCCTGACAAATATTCTCAAGTTGACACAAATACGGGATCTGTGGACAGTATCTCACTTTTATAGCTTGCCATTTATGTTTTTGCTGAGCTGCTCAATTGAATTTCAACAGGGAAACATTAAGATGATTTCATTATGTAGGCTTAAATGTCCTCCTGGGAATCAAACCGGTAACATCTTCTTTGGCGGCATGCAGACTCAGACCATGCCAGAAAAATAGCTTGGAATGTGTTTTTTTTCTTTTTTTACAATTTGATGTAACTATGCAGTGTAATTTTTTGTCTCTTTCATGTTGGGCTCTTAATAAAACAACAAGGCGATATGGCTGTTAAATTTATACATTATGCTGTTTATCGTCTGGCCCTGAGGAGCAGTTGAGACTTCATTAATTCTGTTAGTTTTTATAGTCTGCTAATTCACAGCTTTACTTACCGCCACAGAGGGGTGAAATTTGTGCCGCTGGTGAAGGAATCCATTTGTTTACTAGAATGGGTTTATTTTAACAAAGTAAGAGCATCGTGAAAATATTCTACAACAAACAAATGTGTGTACAGGCTTTACTTTTGTTTCTTTTACAGTAATTCCTCCTTAATGACCTTTCCTTTTTCTCTATTTCTCACCACTGATGCCAGACAAATTGATGCTAGAATTTTTTTTTTTCCATGTGGGCAGGCCTGTTTATGTGGAAGCTTCTATGTGCATGTTTAAACACTGCTCATTAGCTCTTGTGACTGAGGCTGAAGCGTCCACACCCCCTACCCACTCACTTCTGTTAACTCACATTGGATCCAGTGAGCAGAAGGACTTGTGAAGTGTGTTCCTGCTGAACGCTGTCTGAAAAGTGCTTCATTCAGACTAATCAGATTACCACTTGTCGTTTTTGAGTTTATTCTAACTGTTACTGCTTGTGAAATCTGTTGGCATTTACTTGATTGAGCTAGAAGCTGCATTGCAGTCATTTTTTTCTTGAGAATGCCTTCGTCTGGGCAGATGCAACTCCTCACAGGTGCCATTTCCGGTTTCATGCAGCATAAAATGGATCATTTGTCTAGTCTGTGTGTATTAAATGTTTTCACATACTAAGCATTTATGCATTTTTCAGTCCAAGTGCTGTTGGTACAAGGGTAAATGCTTCCATGTGTTGCTTGTGCAAGTGTGCAATCCACCTCCACAAAAGAAAACAAGAACCAATGCAGTCAGAGACTGCAACATCCCGCGACACCCCTGAATTCAAAATTTTACCCTGACCTACTTACATAGGTCAAAGATCAGAGCTAGTGGTCTTACTCACACTGTCCTTCTCCCTCATCTTATCCAGTTCCTGAGTGTACAAAAGTAAAAATTTGACCTTGCCCTAGTTTTCCCAAGGTCAAGGTCATCGTCTCATTTTCACCTCCTTTGCCGCCCAAGTAATGCGCTTTTTGTTTCATATTTCTATCAGTAACGGTTGCGAAGATATGTGGTGGACTAACTAAAGAACGTACGGACAGATGAACGGACGGACGAATGGACGAACACAAAAACGCTGACAATTACAATACATCACCGCTTTGAAGCGGGATGTAAAAATCAGAAATGCCAGGGACAGTCATCTAGCTGGCAGACAGAGATACCTGTGTGGCCAGTGTGTAGTAACAATCATTATGATAATAAAATGTCCCCCTCGTTAATCACTGGTCTCATACACACCCAAAGGAGAGTAGCTACAAACACCTTTCTGTCTTTCCCAGCCTTGCTCCACATTTCCCTGCCCTCCTTCTTAGTCTGACCTATTTATTAGGTTCTACACAGGTGACATCTTCTCTTTATCTTTATCTTTCTCTCTCTCGTCTCTCTTTCAGCCCCCTCCTGGGTCATTTTAGATTAAATCTCCCATCAGTCAAGCACACACAAGCACACAAATGCATTCACGCTCACACGTACACACACATGCATGCACGCGTGCACACACACAGATAAACACACTGCTACTTTAAGGTCTTTTTAATGATTCAAGTCCTGAAAAGCATCAAACATTCTCTCTGTCTCCATTTCAGTTTCCTACCACGTCCGCCTATTGATTTTGACGTGTTTCCATAGGCGTGGTGTGTTTCTGCACCGTGTGTGTAGACTGATATGATAAACGTCTTAACTCTGCTACTTACAATTCTGAAATCATGAGGCCACCATTTTGTAATGATATAAAAATGCAGCTGATCACTTTTCGGGATCAAGTCATGTCGAAGTGATACATCGCTAATTAAAATTTGTGTGATAAGTCAGTAATGAAAATGTGTTTCTAGGAGTTAATAAGGTTACAAAGCCATTGCTCCAAACTTTACCACATTTATCTACTACTCCACCTTGTCTGTCGATGGTGAATATGACCTTGAGCACTCATGAAGAATAAGCAATCTCATTCACTTTGCTAACCCTTACAATGAAGAGGAAGGTTACACAACCAAACCCATATCGCTAGCAAAAGTGAACAATTACAGTAAATGAATGTAAATGAGGAAGACGGTGCTCTGTCAGAGTGTAACTGCAGCTTCAATCATGTTCTGTGTTTGTATGTCTCAGTACGGAAGCATGTTCACGACCTGCATCCCTGTATACTGTGTGTGTGTGTTTGTGTGTATGTGTATAGACAGATAGATAGATAGACAGACAGACAGATAGATAGGTAAGTAGGTAACTAGGTAGGTAGGTCAGTTGGTTGGTGAGTTGACTGGTTGATTGGTTGGTCGCAATAATGCTTTTGTGTGCTTGATATTTTTTCCTGTGCAGGTTTCTTTCATCCAAAACCTGGTGTTCTGTGTGGAACGAGCCTACAGGGTCCCTGACTACGGAATGTGGGAGAGAGGCAGCAAATACAACAATGGAAGCACTGAGCTCCATTCCAGGTCAGGCCACATCAGCAGCACACAAAGTATTATAAATTATATCAATGGTAGCCTTTAAATTAGTGTTGCTTCTGACTGAAGTGGCCCAGTGCCTATATTCCGTCTCTCTGAATGAACATTCCTGATGTTTGTATTAATGATGGAGGTGATACATCTATACTATCAACAGTGGTCGATTTGTATGTCTGCCGCCTGCTCCTTAAACTCGTTTTGCTGCTTTTCAGAAACCACAGTAAAAGTTTGAGAGAGATTTATTTGAATAAACTATGTAGCTGTGATTTTGTGCATTTCTTTGTGGGTTGTTGACTTTTGTTATCGCCCATGCTGGTGCAGAGTGTGTGGGTGTTAACATGGGAGCACTTGAACATTAACACATTAAGATTTTTTCTTTTTTTTAAATTATTTTCCTCGCACATCCCATGTGCACACACATTAGTTAATGTGTTTCTGGTTGTTAGTCATAGATCTTTATCAATATATACATCACTGCACTGTAGTTTGATTAATACTTTAATAGCTAATAACCACAGTGTTTTATTTTATCCTTCATTCTCATTGTTGTTATTTCACAAGAAAAACTTGGGGATTAATCTTTCTTAAAGCAAAAAATTGAAGCAAACATTGATGTCAACAGAAAAAAAACAGACTGGATAACTAAATGCCTCTGTAAATAACTCTTGTTCGGTAGAAAAGGAGGGATGGAGTGGTGGATAAATGGATACAGAGATGGTGTTCTTGTCCTCTGGCCTAACTTGTTGATGATTGATGAGATATTTGCCCCTTCCACTCCAGTCTGTCGTTCTATCAGATTTGTGTAAAGGGGCTTCAGAGAACACAAGAGAGGACTGGGCAGGCTTTTAGGTTTTTGCTTGTTATATTAAATGAACTCAACTTCAAAAATCATCACAACACTATCATTCAACCCAAACAGTTCTGTTTATTTTTCCCAGATCGAAGATGAAAACACGATTTATCCATTCAATGGGACATACAAAGGGAGAGAGGAGGTTTCTTCTTCAAGGATAACAGACGGAAGTTTCCGGAGTTAGTCCAAACCCAACATCTATTTACAGGGGTGTCAAACTCATTTTCACTGAGGGCTACATCAGCATAATGGCTGTCCTCCAAGGGCCAGATGTAACTAATAAATGTAACTAAATGTAACTCAATGTAATGTTAAATAAATATAACTACTCCTTAATGTTAAATAACTCTGAATTTATTACTCATTCAAGTTATAAACATTGGGTGGAACGGTGGTGCAGTGGATAGCGTTGTCGCCGCATAACAAGGCGGTTCTGGGTTTGAGTCTCGCTGTGTGCGGAGTTTGCATGCTCACCCCGTGTCTGCGTGGGTTCTCTTCGCATTCTGCGGCTTACTCCCACCTCCAAAAGCATGCGGTTCAGGTTAATTGACCGGTCCCAAATTGCCCATAGGAGTGAGTGTGTGTCTGGTTGTCTGTCTTGTGTGTGGCTCCACAGCGCACTGGCATCATTCCGAGAGTTTGCCCCGCCTCACGCCCTATGTCAGCTGGGATAGGCTCTGGGTCCCCGTGACCCGCTGCGCCAGATGAAGCAGAAGAAAATGGATGAATGAATGAAGGAACTTCTGCCCCGCTGTCAAGGGAAAACTGGGATTCTAAAGCTTTAAAAAAACATGACTATTGAGCATCTTATTAACTTTTTTAGCCTTCATTTGAACTCGTCATTGTACTCTTATTTTTACAATATCTGCTATGATTTGATTAAAGGTGTCTTCCTTAAATTTAATCTGTTCATTGAACTGAATATTGTATATGCCTCCTAAGACGTGAAACCTTTGTGATTTTTTTTGACTATATACTTTTTGGGGGCAGCGGTGAGTGGTAGAGCGCATGATAGAGCAGGTCGTCCAATGCTCTGACATTGGTGGTTCAATTTCCGCTCCCGCCCAAAAAACACCCGGAGGTGAGCTGACAGTGGGAGGTGTCAGCTCACCTCCAGAGCACTGCCAAGGCGTCCTTGAGCTAGGCGCCGTCCTCCTTACAAGCTGCTCATTTAGGGCGCACCACAAAGGAGCTGCCCGCCACTCCAACTCCCTCTGCATGCGTACAGGCCCCCTGTGTGTGTGTTCGTTTGTTCAGGGCCTGTACACACTAACATATGCATGTAATTGGATTTGACTAACTAGGGTGTGGTCTTAATTTCCCTTCAGGGATTACTTAAGCATATTAAATGAATTAAATTAAATTAAATTAATAACTTCAGAGTTAATAGAAAAGACTTGGACTTGGATGAAGTGATGCAGAGCATACCTAGAAGTGAGAGTTGTCATTGGTGCAGACTTCAATGGACATGTTGGTGCAGGAAACAGAGTGATGAGGAGGTGATGGGCAGGTTTGGTATCCAGGAGAGGAATGCAGAAGGACAGATGGTGGTTGACTTTGCAAAAAGGATAGAAATGGCTATAGTGAATACTTTCTTCCAGAAGAGGCAAGAACATATGGTGACCTATAAGAGTGGAGTTAGGAGCACACAGGTAGAATACATCTTGTGTAGACGGTGTAATCTGAAGAAGGTCAGTAACTGCAAAGTAGTGGTAGGCGAGAGTGTAACCAAACAGCGTAGGATGACTCTGGTGGTGAGGAAGATGAAGAGGACAAAGGCAGAGCAAAGGCAGAGCATGATGAAGATGCTGAGGTCCTCTTTGGGAGTGACCAGGATGGATAGGATCAGGAATGAGTACATCAGAAGGACAGCACATGTTAGAGGTTTTGCAGATAAAGTCAGAGAGGCCAGACTGAGATAGTTTGGACATGTCCAGAGGAGAGATATTGAATATATTGGTAGAAGGATGCGGAGTCTTGAACTGCCAGGCAGGAGGCCTAGAGGAAAACCAAAGAGGAGGTTTATGGAAATAGTGACAGAGGTAGTTGGTGTGAGAGACGAAGGATACAGAAGACAGGGTTAGATGGAGGCAACTGATTTGCTGTGGAGATCCCTGAAGGGAAAAGCTTAAAAGCGAAGAAGAATATTTACAGAAGTGTTCATCTACTTTTACTCTGGCAAAATCAATAATTTCAATCATCTACACAATGTTGGCATCACAAACAATTATTTTGATGGACAGATTGTGATGAACCAGAGGACAGTCAGAGATTTTAAAGTAATACAAGTGTGTTTGAGATAAGCCTCGGTTTGATAATGAGAATGAGGACTCATACACAATGACTATGATTTTCCTAAGCAGCATTGTTCAATTAAGTTGCTAACCAATGTTAGATTTTCATAACCTATATGTTTGTGATATTACACATAATAAGAGAGCTTTAATTGTTTCAGAAAATGATCATAGAAGGCTAACTGTGTAGGATCTAAGCTTACTCTCAAACTTAATGTTTAGGAAGCCCAGACAGTTAGTCATATTTGATTATTTATATTTAATATGCAATGCAGAGTGTAGTTCATATCTGTATCTCTATCCTTGAATTCACATCATCAGAGGATGCTTTGTTATCTGTTTTCTTAATCAGATAATGATCAGTTACATCTAGGGGAAAAAATGAAATTAAAGTAAAGCTAGTAACAGTAAAATGAAACAGAAAGGAAAAAGAAATTACAGTATTGTCAATTACCGAAACACATTCTATGAGTCAACGTTCTTCATTGAAAACATCAAAATCTAGCTAACATACCTAAACTATGAGACTAAAATTTTTACGATCAATTAAAACATTAAAACGAAACAGATTAAATTAAATAATGACAAAATTAATAAGGACTTTTGACGCAGAACTAAAACTGAGGCTGAGTTAGAAAATAGCTGACAAAAATGATGCTAATGCAAACACAATCTGTGTGAGACCAATAGAACAGTCTTACAGGGTGAGCTCTGGCAACAATTTCATCACGTGAATCTTTACCTCTCTCCTGCACCTCACGCTCTTGCATCATGATTCTATTTTCAACTTGGTTCACAGAAACACTTTTTAACGTCCTCTGTTACCTCCAATCTCATTTCTCCATCTGTGTCCGAGGTGCTAATAGCCTTGACGACCAATGCTGGTCATTTTCCCCCGAGTGTGCATGCTTGTGTGTGTGTGCGTGTGTGTGTGTGTGTGCGTGTGTGCGTGTGTGTGTGTGTGTGTGTGTGTGTGTGTGTGTGTGTGTGTGTGTGTGTGTGTTATACAGTGCCAGGCTGAAGTTGCCACCCCTTCTTTGTATTTTATGCATTGATTCAAACATCCGTTCAGGCTTCAGTAATGGTGTTTAATTTATTTTGACAAGTCAGCAGGTCTGCCATCATTCTTTGCCATGTTTCTGACATTTTACCTGCTATTCCTCTTTGCTAGGAAATCTGTGGCAGGACAGAAAGAGAAACAAAATGACGGTGAAATTGATTCATATTTTGTCTGCATTACAATCATAGTGTCCAACCAGTGTAAAACTCAGTATCAGTATATTTTTTTTATTAAGGAGATCCATTATCCACAGTAGACCACAATCTCAGCAGTTTTATTGAATCTTCAGATAGTAGTTTAAGATTTGAGTCTAGCTCTGAATGCATTTCTGGCATTATTTTGGCTTTAGGCTGACAAATGAAAGAGGCTAATAATTCCTATTACTGCCTCCATCACAAAACTACATCTAACGAATGTAGTTCGTTAGACAAGCTGTGCAATATCTTCTTTTATTCTGCACCAGTGTTAGTCTTATGTATTGTGCAATCATATCTTGCAGCTCTGTGGGCCTGGCTAAAGCTGCTCTGGAGGCCATCAACGGATTCAACCTTTTTGGAAACCAGGTACTTTTGTGTCTTCTTCATGTAATAGTCGGACAATTCAGAACTGTAGAGAGCCATTACAGGTTCATACCACATTCAGATACTTTTAATATTCTCAGTTTAAACATCTTAAGCAAAGATTGAGCTTCCTCTGTGACTGAATTTATGGAAGGCCACCTCTCTTTAATCAGTGCTGCTCTCATCCATGCTTAACAATTTGTCCAAGTGGACATGTGATTATCAAGGGGATTCACTAAGAGTGTTGGTGTGTGGTTCACCAAATTGTTTGCGTTTCCACACACTTTGATCAATACCCTCAGTTAATATTTGCTCCTGTTGTTCCTCTGAAAGTACATAGATAAAGAAAGAAGAATTTTTATGTTTACTAGTGTATATGCTTCTTTCGTGTGCGTATGTGGAAAAAAGCATCAACATTCACTACACTTGCAAATGGATTGACAAATGAAGCTTTGGAAATACCTCTTCTGTTGTGAGTTCCTCTTCTTTTGCCCCTTGAGCAAGCATCTGATGCCTCTGAACTTGAAGTACTTCTCCGGTCATCGTTTCGGGGCCATTAGGATGAGTGTATATTAGTCGCTGTTTGTTTTTCTCCTCTGATCACCTGCAGAATGAGGGGTTTAACTGTGCTTGGAAATGGATTTTCACAGCCAGCTCAGCTTGTTGAAAGAATTCATTTATAGAGGAGGCTGCTTTATGATCCATGTTGTGTGGGACCTCAGTAAGCGCCAGTGTGTGCCTCATCCAATCTCTTGTTCCACTGTGGGAACAAGGCAGCCAGTTTCACATTAATGATCTCTATCAATCTTGATTTCCAGGCTGACACTCTTCCAACATCAATGTCCCCAAACCTTTTTTTACTGCTACATGCAGTTCATTGTCAAGTCCACTACCACATTTTACTCTGGCTACAGACACTTATAGGTGCACTCCTCATTTAGCCTCTGTACTTGTTAAATGGACGCTTAGCTTCAGGTTTTGTGAGCTGTTGCTTTTTCACAATATTGTGAAGTTAGAAAACAGGTGCAAAGATAGCAGGTTTGTGGTCTGTCACATCTAATGCTGTGGATATAAATTGATCTCATTAGGAGGTTTCTACAGTTTTAAAGATTGTCATTAAATTTGCAGAGCTGTGTTGGGCCAAATCTTAATGGGTTTTATGTCCTTTCAAGGCATTGTCACCTAATTCTCATCCAGGCAAGCGCATAGTAGCAGTAGCCGATGTGTGTGTTGAGTACTGAAAGCATATCATTGCATAGAAAGTGGTGTCAAGTTTAGGCCTGTAATATTTCTATTGTCTAAGAAATTTACATGCTGCCAGCATTCATTATCAACCCTTAATATGAGAATAGGGATGCCTGTAATTGAATTGTAATCCATATAGCCCCTCCTTGAGTCGTCACCTTATCGTGGTGGAGGGGATTGCGTGTCTCAATGATCCTAGGAGCTAAGTTGTCTAGGGCTTTCTGCCTCTGGCAGGGTCACCCATGACAAACAGGTCCTAGGTGAGGGACCAAAGGACAGCACAGAGACCCTTAATGATGAACATAAACAATGGACCACGTGTTCCCTTGACCGGACGTGGGTCACTGGGGCCCCCCTCTGGAACCAGGCCTGGAGGTGGGACTCGAAGGTGAGCGCCTGGTGGCCGGGACTGCACCCATGGGGCCCAGTCGGGCGCAGCCCAAAAGGACAACATGGGTCCCCCTTCCCATGGGCTCACCACCTGCGGGAGGGGCCATAGGGGTCGGGTGCATTGTGAGCTGGGCAGTGGCCGAAGGAGCCTGAGCTGGTGTGTGAGGTTGACAAGTTCCGACTAGATATAGTTGGGTTCACCTCCACACACAGCTTGGGCTCTGGTACCAGTCCTCTCGAGAGGGGTTGGACTCTCTTCCACTCTGGAGTTGCCCATGGTGAGAGACACTGAGCAGGTGTGGGTATACTTATGGCCCCCCAGCTTGGCGCCTGTACATGGGGGTTCACCCCGGTGGATGAGAGGGTAGCCTTCCTCCGCCTTCGGGTGGGAGGACGGGTCCTGACTGTTGTTTGTGGTTATGCACCAAACAGCAGTTCAGAGTACCCACCCTTTTTGGAGTCCTTGGAGGGGGTGCTGGAGAGCGCTCCCGCTGGGAACTCTATCGTTCTGCTGGGGGACTTCAATGCTCCTGTGGGCAATGACAGTGAGACCTGGAAGGGCGTGATTGGGAGGAACGGCCCCCCTGATCAGAACCCGAGTGGTGTTCTGTTATTGGAGTTCTTTGCTCATCACGGACTGTCCATAACGAACACCATGTTCAGACATAAGGGTGTCCATACATGCACTTGGCACCAGGACACCCTAGGCCGCAGTCCGATGATTGACTTTGTGGTCTTGTCATTGGACTTGTGGCCACATGTCTTGGACACTCGGGTGAAGAGAGGGGCAGAGCCTCTGCAACATCGCGTGGACGTCGGGGACAGTGCCTCTGGATTGGCAGACTGGGGTGGTGGTCCCCCTTGTTAAGAAGGGGGACTGGAGGGTGTGTTCCAACTACAGGGGGATCACACTCCTCAGCCTCCCAGGAAAGGTCTATTCAGGGGTTCTGGAGAGGAGAATCCGTCGGGAAGTCAAATCTCGTGGAACAGTGGACCAGCTCTACACCCTCGGCAGGGTCCATGAGGGGGCATGGGAGTTCGCCCAACCAGTCTACATGTGTTTTGTGGACTTGGAGAAGGCGTTCGTCCGTGTTCCTTGGGGGGTTCTGTGGGGGGTGCTTCGGGAGTATGGGGTACCAAACCCATTGATAAGGGCTGTTCGGTCTCTGTACGACCGATGTCAGAGTTTGGTCCACATTGCCGGCAGTAAATTGGATTTGTTTCCAATGAGGGTTGGACTTCGCCAAGGCTTCCCTTTGTCACCGATTCTGTTCATAACTTTTATGGACAGAATTTCTAGGCGCAGAAAAGGCTTCGAGGGTGTCCGGTTTGGTGGCCTCAGTGTTGTGTCCCTGCTTTTTGCAGATGACATGGTACTGTTTGCTTCATCAAGCCGTGATCTCTCACTGGAGCGGTTCGCAGTCGAGTGTGAAGCGGTTGGCATGAGAATCAGCACCTCCAAATCTGAGACCATGGTCCTCAGTCGGAAAAGGGTGGAGTGGACTTCAAGTATCTCGGGGTCTCGTTCACAAGTGAGGGTATGATGGAACGGGAGATCGACAGGCGGATCGGTGCAGTGTCTGCAGTGATGCGAACTCTGTATCGGTCAGTCGTGGTGGAGAAGGAGCTGAGCAAAAAGGCAAAGCTCTGGATTTACCGGTCGATCTACGTTCCTACACTCACCTATGGTCACGAGCGGTGGGTTGTGACCAAAAGAACGAGATCCCGGATACAAGCGGCCGAACTGAGTTTCCTCCGCAGAGTGTCCGGGCTCTGCCTTAGAGATAGGGTGAGAAGTTCGGTCATCCGGGGGGGATGGATGGATGGATGGATGGATGGATGGATGGATGGATGGATGGATGGATGGATAGAGCCAGTTTCCTGAGGCTAAAATCTTGGAATGTGGCTTAGTCATGTTTTAATTTTCAAAACTATGAAAATGAACTAAGTTATGAGTTTAAGTTCTCAGGTTTTATTTATTTTACTTATAGAAAAGTGTCCATAAAGTGTCCATAAAGATCTCATAGAGGGTATTGTATGAAAACTGGGATCAGCTGACAATTTTATTTATATATCAGTTAATTTATAGTATTTTTCTGTGTGGAACCTTTACTTCAATATTGATTTGTTGCAAAATAAAATGTTTGCCTGCACACATCCAAGGGAGAAATCTTCATCTTATCAGCTCTGCTGCTGTAATACTCAGAAAAGTCTAGTCTGAGAACCATTTCACTTGTCACACAGCTGTCAACACTGGTGACCAGTAACCCACTGTCATGATCCTGTTTTGTTTAGTGTTTTATTTGCTTCCCTATGTTTCATGTCTCGTCTTCCTGTTTTGTTTTGTGATCACTTACCCCTGTCTCTGTTCCAGGTTCCTGTCTGCCCTTCCCCCTCCCCGTCTGCATGCACCTGATCCCTGATTGTGTTTCCCGCACCTGTCTCCTATCACCCCCATCAGTCCTGCATATATTCCCCCTTTGTGTCTTGTCTCGTCACCAGTTCGTTGTAGTTCATAGCTCTCGTTATCGTTATCGTGCTTGAACCTTGCTTGTATTTTGACCTTACCTTTTTGCCTATTGCCTTGGATACTTCTGCCTGGATTGACTGCCTTACCTGTGTACTGAAACCCGTCTGGAATAAACTTTTTTTCTGATTTTACAGCTCAGATTTGTGCACTTGAGTCCTGCTCCCTTGCGCTACATTCTTGACACCCACTGCTCTATGTAAATTGCTGATTTGACTGAAAGCCGTGGTTGGTGTTCTCTTTTTGGAGGGAGAAAAATTGCGCTTGCAATATTCATATATAATGCATGTGACTTACATTAGAAACTGCGTGGCAAAATACAGGAGATTTAGTTTTATGTAACCCCTTCTGATGGATGGATAAAGTGGACTGGAACAGTGTGTCAGAACCATAAAAGCTTTGGTCGCTTCTAGTAGGAAATAAAAGCACAAACTACCCCCTGCCTCATTCAGAAGTATTTAAGTGCTCTGGATGGACTGGCTGCATTGTAGTTACAGCACATGGGGACTTTTGAAGCAATAGGCTAACTCTTGACTCTCTGTTGTTTCAGCACTCCCACAATGTGCTTCAGAAACTTTCACAGCCCAAACATGTCAGGTTGAGTTACTGAAAGAGTTTGTTTTGATGTACAGATGTGAGAGGTGTGATGGTGGGAGGTTTAAAGTGGGTCGTTAAGCTGTTTTGATGCCAAATCTTTTTTTTAAAATGAGTAATTATGGAAAGTGTGTGTGTGTGTGTGTGTGTGTGTGTGTGTGTCTGTGGTAATGTGCAATTGCAAATGTGTGCATGTGAGAGCAATGGTTTTCATTGTGTGTGAGTGACTGATATGTCATTTTTATGTTATTTCTGGAGGGCTGTTCGTGGTCGGTGATATTTGTGGACCTGGACGCCCACAACAGGAACAGACAAACCCTCTGCTCTCTCCTGCCCCGTGAGTCTCGCTCACATGTGAGTCCATCTGTCCAACAATTTGCTTGACTATCACTTAAGTAAAATGTCTTGAGCAAGCTTGTTGTTCTGTTAGATTATTTTTAAGTCCACTAATGTTCTTTGATGCTGTCTGCTACTTCTTTTTTTTTTAATTGACTGTACTCATAATCTGTATTAAAGGGACAGTAAAGTCAAAATGAACCAGGTGGGTATTTGAGGTAATTCATTAAACAAAAGTTTTTGTGGCATTTTTATTTTTTTTCTGATCAATGGGGACTTGGAAAAACAAAATACTGTATATCATAAGTTACGGTGCGTGCCATGACAGCGTAAGTGACGCAATCGTAGACATCACTGTGAATCCATAGCGGCGCTGTTACATATACAGCAAGCGACAATGTAACAAGTCAACATTATCACATTTATTTATCAAGAAATCATCTCAAATCATGTTGTGCTGACCCTCTAAGAGTTTCAGTGGATTGTTTGAGCTGCTGCAGTTTTTCGCCGCAGGCTTCTGCAGTTCTTAGCTGTAGTTCAGCTAGTCATGTCAGTTGTTTCCACTCACTGTTGTTTTTCTTCTTGCTGTACCTAGAAGGCTCATAAATCTGTGAGTGAATGCACATATTGTTTGAGTGACTTATAGTTATAATGAGTTATTGAGTTATAATGTCCCGTTTTAGTTTACTGTGTGTATATAAAAGTTAATTGCGCTACCGATGCTAACGCACTGGCCCGTCCATGGGAGTTTCCATTTTATGTTAGCATTGAGCTAACCGCCATTCGTTACTGTTGGACTGTGTGGAGTTGATAACAACTGCAGTATATACAAATGTTTTTTACGCATGATGATTTGGTCATAAAAACATTTATGCAATACCTCCAGTAGCTCCAGACATGAATTAATTATCCACTAAACCTTGGGAATTCAGAATAATATTGGTTGTCTGAAAATTGTCTTACCTTCAAATCTCTTTGAAAATCATCCAGGGTGAAGTGCTCATGACAGATTCTAGGATTTTTTGTTATTTTTACCCTGTTTATCCTTGCTCTTCATTACTCTCCAATCTTTCAAGAAGGTATTCTGAAGAAAGATAGGTTCATGTCTTTGTGTCTAACTCATGTGGTGTTGGAACAACCATTCACCTCACAGGTAACCATGGTTTTATCAGATTTATCGCTTCAGTGATTGTATTGTGTTGTAACGGCTGCCCTGACTGATGAGGCGACAGATGTCGCCAATGACGTATGACCCCCATGTGACAACTGGATACGGAAGCTGTTGCAGCACGGATTTTAAGATTTCTTGACCACAGGGATGATGCCAGACATCAAGAACTTTTTTTTCATTTTCATTGACTTGCATATGGCAAAAAGTCAAAAGGTTAATTAGACACTGATGAAAGTCATCAGTTGTTATTGGATATTTGTATTTCAGCGCTGCACTTCTTTCATCATGATTTCAATACATTTCTCATGTCATGATACTGACATTTATCCCATTGACAGGAAAATCATGAAACTAGAGATGACTATGTATATCAGGAGGTGAAGTCAGTGAGTGAATATAGTTAAATGACCAACGTGGCATCACAAAGGTGCAAGAGTGAAAATCCACATAGTATAGTATGTCAAAATAATACAATATAAATTCTGCATTCCACAATGTATTACCTGCACTGCATGGGTTCTGTGAGCTGATATCTCATTTCCACTGTTGCTGCTGATTGATAACATGTAGATAAATTGACAGGTTGAAATAAAAAAATAAGTTGAGCAATAGTCGGAGATTGGTGAGTAGTGTCCAGCTTCTTAATTTTAAGACACTGTCAGTCCACATCCAATGCTGAAATCTAGACCTCTCACTGATTGCCACATTGGTTCATGTAACAACCAATATCACAGCACTTTTTTATGGTTTATAATGCCTTGACTGCAGTTATTCAAGCTCTGCTGTCTATTTATAATCCCTAAATATTCATAGTTATTTATAGTGAGCCTGGAGCCTAATAGCTTTCATGTGTTGAGCCATAGAAAAAATTAATGATCGAATAAAATGCCCAAGTTTAATCATAATATTTGTTTAAACTACAACTGAAATTTAGGCGGTAATTGATTTTAGAAGATATTACTAAAGAAGGTAGAATTCTTCTCCTCCACATCTTGCTCATAATTAAAACTGACTAGCAGTGACTGTGACAGGGATTTAATTGTAATTACTCAATTGTTTTATCGCATTAAATATTTGTCATACTGTAAAAAAAACGGGATTGCTATTTCTTCCTGACAGAACACAGATGCAGCCTTGCTTCCAACTATCAGCTATCCTGCCTTTGCAGTAGATGATGACGCCCTCTACACTCAGACACTGGACAAGATTGTCCGGAAGCTGCGTGGAAAATATGGCTTCAAACGTTTCCTCCGTGATGGCTACCGCACTGGCAATGAAGACCAGAATCGTCGTTACTACAAGTCTGCTGAAATGAAGGTCGGTGCTGTTGGGACACATGAATCTCACATTTCTTTTCTTGTTTCCCCTTTCCATTTGTCTGTGCTATAATTTATTACTTTTTATTCTGTGAAACATGCACGACAGTAGCCGTGCACTTGAAATATATACCGCAGAGGAAACCTTTGGGAACCCCATGAGAGATACATCACATGCTGTGCTAGTGGTATGAAATGGAACACATTTCCTGGCTTTGTTAAGCAAGAAGCAAGTCAACCTCCCAAACATCTCAACTGGGCATTTTAACAATAAAACGTCAATGCTTTTAGCAAACCAATTTACAATACTGTCAAAAAATCAATTAACTGTTTGTGGTCATCTATACTCTTCAATGAAAGAGTACTCTCCTCTTCCTTCAAAGGGGATAGTTTTTTAAAAGCATTAACAAAAAAAAAAAAGAATTTGTGATCTTTGAAGACACACATTTGAAAAAGTGTGTTTAAATTGTGTGAAAAAAGCTGAACTTTATATCAAAGTTCTCAAGACAAACCAGAATGTTTTTACACTGTCCAGAGGGTCCCTTCTCCATTCAAGTTGCTTTGATATATGTCAGCGCTCTCTATAACAGCCACAAGTCTGACAGATTTTCTGCCTTTAAGTCCCTTTGGAACTGTGGATATACTTCTTTTAGGACAGGTGCCACTCAAATGGTGAAATAAGTGTAGAAAGGCTTATTTCACTCTGTGACACAAGCTCATCTGGTGGTTAGACTGGGGGATGTCCAAATATTTGGCAATGAGAGTCAAATTTGATATTGTGAAGATGTCCGGGAGCCAATAGCTCAATAGCTCTTTCTGATATTTTTTTTTTCACCACAAAAGTTGCATTAAAATACACACTGTTTCAAAAAAAAAATCGCTGTCACAATCACTTTTATTTTTCAAATGGCAATGTAACCTAATATAAGTTGCTCAGGCAGGTGTGAACAATTCTAGAGAGAACAATAAGAAAGAAGAAATGTACTTTATTGATCCCTCTTTGGGAAATTATTTTTCGGCTCATTATGTCCATATAGTTTTGACATGTGTATGTGTGTACAGGCACCAAAAATCAACACCAGAATGAAACATAAAAATGACATCTCAGTCATTCATACACAATGAAAACTGTTGCTCTCACATGCACCAATTGCAATTACACATAACCACACGCGCACACACACACACATATACACACACACATACACGAATGGCACACTTTATGTATGGACAAGGTTTTTGGGTTTTTGGAAAAAAACAACTTTTGAAAATGCATTTCCAACTCTAATCTGCACGAATTTGGTAGTGGTCTGTTATCGATAAGGTTTAAAACAAATGAGTTTTGCCCTTGTTTTGTAATTGATATTTCAGAAGCCATAGAACTACAGCATGATCATACTTAATAAATGCAACAGTTGGGAAATTCACTTGCCACAAAAAGAAAGAAACACACATGAAAAGTTTCAGTTACACGACAACAGTGACCCGCCGTTTTCAAAAATCTTCACTTTGGCCAGCGTTTTCGTCCCAGATATCTGCGTTGTCGTGTAATCACAACAAAAAGCCTCGCTGCCCGATGCCTTACGCCATATTGTTCATGTGATTTCTTCTGGCAGATTGCGCCGTGATTGGTCAAGTGTATGACAGCGTGAGACTTTTCTAGTGAGCTTATTCAAATATATAGGTGGGGAGATATTGTGCTTTAGGCTTTTTACTGTTAAGGAACACATGACACTGATGAGATGGGTGATACTTAGATCTAGATTTTAGTACAGACCAGGTCTGGCTCGAGGGCAGTGGTTGAGATGCTTCCCATGGAAGTAGGAGGCACTCATCCTTGATCTCACTTGGTTCCTGTTGAAGTTCATGTTTGAGAATGTTTGCTCGAACAAATATGTGGAGCCGAATAAACTCAGTATTTTCTTAGCGAGTGACTGCATTTCTGGAAACCTGCCTTTGTCTAGCTGCTGGTAAAAGTCAACAAGAGAACACAGCTGGTATTCTCTGCGGCACTCATCCTGACACTGCAGCTCAATGAACTCCAGCTGAAGCCGTGGAGGAGCATCATCTGGGTTCATGGATAAGGGGAAAGAGAAAAGCAGCATGTCTTGTCCAATAACTGCAGTCCTGAATGCGATAGCTGTTGCATAACTCTTCATTTGCACATCGATGGTGTCCTGTGGGAAAATGTCAGTGACGATTTTCAAGGTTAGGAGGTGCGTGGTGCACCTCCCTTCTCTGTTTGGGAAAGTGTCTTTGTAAATGTGTAGCTCGGTTCCAAAGGCCTTGATGTGAGCGAATAGCTGACTCACCACTACTTCTTTTCCTTGGAGTGTAACATTCAGCACATTCAAATGCTCTGTTATGTCAACCAAAACAGCCAGATTTCAAAAGCCATACAGGATCGGACAGTTCTCCCATTGGTTGTCCCTTCTCATTCAAAAAATATCAAAAAATAATATTTCCACTTTGATAGAGAATCACTGCAGTGAGAGCCCCCGAGTTAGCCACCTCACATCATTGTGATATGTCACTGTATTTAGCCTGGATGTCATGCAAAAACTGCTTAAACTGTCGGTGGTATAGAGCTTTACAGTGAATAAGGTTGTTTGCCTTTGCCACTGGTTTCATAACATTGTCAAATTTGTGATGTTTGGTGCAGACAGCCTGCTGGTGAATTATACAGTGAAGTTTTCTAGCATTACCTGCTTCTTTGCTGGCTTTATTGCAGATCATTGTGGACAGTCCACCTCGCTCACCAGCCATAGCACGCACATCATCAGCAATGTTCTCTCTAAAGACCACTGTGAGCAACATCAGATGTGCACGCTGTGGCCACACACCAGTATCATACTTGTTCAAAACCTTGGGTCATAGCAAGTTACAGGGCTTATTAAAAGAATCAAACTACAGTAGCAATTTTCATTAGTTTACTTTTTATATAAGTGCTTTAGCCAACTTGAAATGAAAAACACAAAAATCTTGTTCTTCATGAGATGTGTTGGATATGCATAACATACTACTTACTACCAAGAAACATTTTCCCAGAATATACTGCTGAATTATTTATAACAGCCATTTCTTTAGAAATGAACCTGTTTTTTATCAGTTGGATGTTCATTTAATATATATCTTAGGCTGTTATTTGAATGGTTTATGGCTAACAGTGACCTGCTTCTTAATACATTTTTGCATAACTCCAGAGACTGTTGCATGGTGCACTCACAGCTGCCAAATGACTATGAAAAAGCTTGTAACATCCATTTTTCTTAATTAGATTGCTATTGACTGCTATTTTATTTGAAAAATTGTTAAACTTTCTGTGAAATTATCTTTTGGTGGTGTTCATTTATTTTATTAATTAGCAGATGCAGAGAAAGACAGGAGATAGGGGTTATGATATGCAACAAATGTCACCAGGTTTAATTGAGCTGGCAGTGTTGGAGGTCATGCAGCTGTGGAACCTCCGCCATAATGAATCCGCTTCTCATATACCTGAAAAAGCAGAGCCAAGCTTTGTTAACCCAGTGGAAACTGTATGGAAATGGTCGCTACCTCTGAACCACTTGGCATAGTTTGAAATTAGTTTTCATTAATCCTGTTGATAATACAACACTTTTAGATTCAGAATCATTAAACAGTGTTTAAAGCCACCCTCTGCTTATTTATTCTACATCCTATCCTTAGGTTCACCAGAAGGCAGACACATTTAATATGGAAGACATTGAAGCCAGTCATGACTTCATTATAATTTAAAGACAGGTTCATACCTGCAGGAAACTCCAAGATCAATATCTTTGTATATTCAACACTATGCAAGGTATTATATTACTTATTTCAGCAAGCATGACCTTGACATCTTAGTTTGGTATTGGAGGAATAAAAAGGTAATAACATCATAAACAAACTACAGTAAAGGGAAATACAATGTTAATCCATTTGACAGATTCATGAACACAGACTGATAACTGCAGAGAGAGTGTCAGGCACAGTGTGATCTCTGTCTGGTGAAAAATAAATCCCATAGACCTCAGAGAACATCCATGCTCTTGGTGTTGAACATCAGTGCAGACTGTCTCTGCTCCATGTTTGTTTATCATTGACAGAGAGCAGCAGCCTGTGTGATAGACAGTTTTACCAATCAGTTGAGCCGCTCAAGCACAAAACACCAGGGATTCCTTCCTGTTTTCACCCTCAAAAGGCCAAAAAGAGCAGGGTTAGCTGGAAAACTGCCTTGGTTCTCCCTTTTTTCTTATTTGCTCCTGGAAAATAAACTTTCCCCTTGTTCTGTCTGTGCCTCCCACCACCACTAACTAGCAAATTACCTGTCATCTTTCCTTACGCACACAATTCTAAGCCACATATACGTGCATGATCATCATTAAAGGAAACAGCTTCAAGCCTGCAGATGGTATCTTTGTGATTGTGAATGCAGCTACATTTGCAATGTGATGTAATCTGTCATCTTTCATCAGAGTGGAGATTATTGAAAAAGATGAGAGACAAAGATTGTCGGGCAACTGACAATTATGTTAGCTGGGCTTAAATTCACACACTCAAATACACACACATATACATGCACGTATTCTTTGTAGTGGTGGATTTTTATAGAGGATACTAGAATTGTACGTTCTTGGATGTTTTTTTTTTCCTCTTTTATAGTATTAATAGAATATGGTGCATTCCTTGACTTTTAAAAAGGGTCTTCATTTTGATGAAGACCCTTTTATCGATTATTAGATGCACCCCCTCAGGTATCATTAACTCTTGTAATGTTTCCCCAGCCTTGAGTAATTGGCAAACACAGCAGCACCCATCAGACACTTCTGCTGTGCTCTACATACTAGCATGCAGAACTCATTTTGATGCCTTAAAACAATCTACACCCCACCCTACTGGAGAAAGTGTTTCATCCCTCCATTAAAACAAAATCCACTGTTATTCTTGGTGACTAAACACTGGCTTTCAAAAGTGTCATTTAATCATCTTCGGACTAAGTAAAAAATAATATTATGCTGCTTTTAGGTGTTGCTCTGCCTCCTGTGAGTACCAGACTACTACAAAGGAGCCAGATGTGCGTGCATGATGTCGCAGAGCTGGCAGTTAACCTACTGGAGCACAACTGTACAGTGAAATGCCAAAACACATGAAATATGGTCATAATAACAGATGAGCTGTATTCATATATAAATACTTTATGTGAATGTTTTATATTGATAGAACACATACATTAGTTAACTTGGAGCATCATGTAACCTCAACATAAATATTTATTATTGGTCAAATGATCAATAGATAATGGTAAGTGGGTTTTATTTATTTCCCATCAAGTGATGATTGGCTTATATTACGTACAGAGAAATTTAATGTCTGTCTTCTCTGTTTCCATCATACCACTGTTGTTACTTACTGAATGACAATTCACAATCTGTGAGTGCACTACTACATGAACAATGACTTCATACTTTCATGGAAACCAAGGTGATTTTAATATTAGGGACTGATTTCCATCTCCTTGGAGTCATATTATGAGGATCAAACTTCAGTTCAGAATGGAAGAAGCCTCTTGAATGAGAAGTGAAATGTCTTAACATTAAGCAAGTCCAGTTAATTTTTTTCTGCTCTTCTTGATTTACCTCGACCTGAATGACAGAGAACCTACACAGACATTTTCTTGTTTGATATACTTTTTTTAGGTCTCGTAATGGAACCATATATTATCTTGCTTCAAAGCAGTGATGTATTGTAATTGAAAGTGTTTGTGTGTTCGTCCATCCGTCCACCAAATATCTTCGGAATTGTTGCAGATAGAAAGATGAAACAAAAAGTACATTACTCAGGCAGCAAAGGGGATGAAAATGTTCATGACCTTGACCTTGAGAAAACTGGGTCAAGGTCAACTTTTGTATGCTCAGGAACCTGATAAGATAGAAAGATGAGGGAGAAAACCAGTGTGAGTAAGACGATAGATCAAAGCTAGTGCTTGATAAAGCTTGATCTACCTGTGCACTGGCTTTGATCCATGGTCAAAGCTAGTGCATAGCTTTGACCTACCCTGAAAAGTCAAAGTCAGGTCCTACTTTCAGGGAACCCTGACCTAACCTGAAAGTAGATCAAGGTAAGTCACGGGATGTTGCAGTCTCTGACTGCCTTGGTTCTAGTTATTTGGTTGTATGAACACAGCATATGAATTTGTAGTTGCACAATGACTTAAAAACTTAAACTGATCCTCCATTTCCCTCAGCGTGCCTCCTGTGATTATTACTTCATCACAAACTTTCTGATTTCTGACCCCAGGAAAGGAGAGAAAGAAGCCGTTTTTTTTTTTATATTACTGTCTGTCAGTATTTGTTCACAGTGTGATGTCTTCTATATCTTTTCCCTTTGCTGTTCCATATTCAGTGCTACTACAGTTCAGCCATCTGCTGTGTAAAAGTAGACCTCTCCCTATTTCTGAAATGGAAAAGCAATAAGTTGTCCTCTCTCTGTCTCCCACCAGCTTTTTGATGGAATCGAGTGTGAGTTTCCCATATTTTTCATCTACATGATGATTGACGGTAAGCCTTGTTCTATCCATATGTGCTGTTATGAATCCTCAAGCGGGTCTTTGGCAAGACTTGTAGCATTTGATAGGAAATTACATTTTGGTGTTTGTCAGGTTTGGAGGACTTACAAAAACCTCTTTTAAAATAGCTGCTACGTGTGAAATATTTTTGTCAACCTGAGGAAATGCTCAGAAAACAGATAAGGAGAAAAGATTGAAAATGATTTAATCAGCCCTCATTCTGATTTATACTCCGCTGACATTTTCAGGATTAACAGACAATCTGATTTAGGGCTTGTTTTCTCATCTCAAGAAGCTCAAGCTGTTCATCTTTATGGGACCATTTTTAACAGCTCAAGAAGCATAAACATCAAACTCCTGCCAACAACTGAACAAAGCAGACTCAGTGGAAAGGAGTGCCAATTACTTTGAAGCTAAATTATCAAAAATAAAGACCTGAAACTGTGAATAGACTGACAAGCATAATACAGTGGTACCTCTACTTACAAAATTAATTGGTTCTGGAAGAAATTTCGTAAGTAGAAAATTTTGTAAGTAGAGACGCGTTTTCCATGCAAATGCCCTAATCCGTTCTAAGCCCCCCAAAATTCAGACATAAATGTTTTATAAAGCAAAAAATGTTTCAGAACATGTAACAAATACATGTTCAATTAGATGATTACACAATAAATGAGAGTTGTGCATAACGTAAAAAACAAAGAATAAAGAATAAATACGATGGATATTTACCTTTTAACTGCTGTCCTCAATGTTTTTTGCCCTCTTTGGTTCATGCACTCTTGCCTCACCATGCCGAACAACAGTTAATTCCAGTCCTACTTTTGAACTTCTCCAACCACCCACGCAATGCCTTAAACTCCTTAAACATCCTTTTGTTTTAATAACGTGGCGATTGTAGATGCATTACAGCCATATTCTTTGGCAAGATCAACCAAACGCATCCCTTTTTCATACTTTTCTATAATCTCTTGCTTTGTTTTTATGGACAAAAAAACTCCTTTCTTCACCTTTTCTTTTCCTCTTTTCTCCGTCACTTTGTTAGGGTCCATAGCGAATACTCAAAAAGTTAATATATTTACGTAAAACTATCAGAACACGTCATGTGTTGCGGGCCGAATGAGGAGGACACTGCTGAGACACCTATCTAGCTACACACAGAGGTCCCTCTTAGCCAATGGGATGCCAGGATGCTAGGTAATAGCCAATAGCAGAGCATCTATATGAATGTTGCGTTCAGGAACCTTTGGGAGCTGCGAGTAGCAGCCCATACTCTATTTTTACCTTTCGTAACTTGAAATTTCTTTCGTAACTAGAGGCAATATTTTCCTGTTGAGGTGTTTCGTTAGTAGAAATTTTGTATGTAGAGACATTCGTAAGTAGAGGTACCACTGTATAAATATTTGGCCCTTTCTGATTTTAGTGATATTTTATTAACTTCTATCCTACTGATACATTTAACATTAAGGTCTAGAGACAACTGGTGCAAATTCAGATTTCTGTTTAATTTCAAACAAATTAAAAACCAATGGCCCCAACCTTGTGATCAGGTAAAGGTCTGATGAATTACTTTCCAGCATCAAAAGACAAACATTCATTCATTCATTCATTGTCATGTACCGCCGCTGTATCCGCCGTAGCGGGTCACGGGGAGCTGGAGCGTATCTCAGCTGATTTCTATTAGGATTGAAATTGATAAAAACAGAAGAGACAATGCTAAAAATTCACCATGCCACCATACACATGCTACTGAGGGCCAAGATTGTGTCTGTTTGTTGGTATGATAGTCATTTTGACTCCAAAGGATGTCCCTAAGCATCAAATAAATCATTTAATGCTCTTTCAAAATTATTCCTGTTGAGACGACATCTTTGTTTAGAGAATACAGCTCGTGTTAAAAAGCAGGACACACTGATAGACCTTTTAAAATGTAAACCACGAAACCCAGCACAGGCTACTAGTGCTGTAGCAGTCAAGCACTCAGAGATCACATACCTCTGCCAATCTGTGTTGTCTTGAACAAAAAGCAACCCTTTTAGCATTTCTATTAGCATTTCAGCCTCTGAAAAAGATTTTGAAGGTCCAGTCCAGTTTATATTATCTACCTTCGCATCATGGACACCTGGGTACAACACACACGGCATGAGAATGCAATGATGACTTTAACTCAGCTCTGCTTCATGCCATACGACCAAATATCTTCTAAACTTGGCCCTATAAGCCCACAGCTAGTATTTGTGATCGCAGCTTGTATTTATCATTTGTAGTCATCAACAAAACTCTGATTGCCTAGAAGCGTATAATTTCGTGGCTGTAACCTCATATGTCGTCATGGCCTTGTGAAATCTATTTCTGAATTTTAGTTTCATGTTAATGTCAGCACCATGTCTTCACCCCTCTGTGGGTGTTTAACCCTGCACATGGTGACACTCTAATTTAATCTCCCAGCTCTGGACAAAGTTTAGGATCTGTATTAGTTTGGACATGCCGTTTGGGCATCATTATTTGCTGCAATGTTTGGTTAGTTTAAATTTCATTTGCCGATTCTCGTCTCTTTTGATATTGGCACAACCTTAAAAATGGCCCAGCGATGAAGTCAGTGTTGACAAAAGTGAAAGAATCTGCACCTATTACCAACACTCCTATAAAATCAATCAATCAAATCTTCTTGCATACAAGTACCATCTCTACACAAAATATTATCAAAATCCAATGACACCTTTTCAAGTTGTTGTACGTACAAAAAACAAATTTATCTTGTTTTCATCATTAATGCAGGTCTGCGTGTTTGTGCTTGCTTGTGTTACAGGGGTATTCAGAGGAAGTAAAGCTCAAGTCAAAGAATACCAGGACGTCCTTGAACCCATCATCTTTCAGTCATATGACGGTGAGTTATAAATATGAATATATAGGAATGCATTCACTCACACACTCACACTCACACACACACACACACACACACACACACACACACACACACACACACACACACACACACACACACACACACACAAGCATCATCTGATTTAGTACATCAATATGTTTCTTTTGGAGCCCCCAAGTCTGCTCTGTTGCCTTTCCATCTTGAAATGAAAAACTTTTCTTTCTGTAAGGCACGCCATCCATATTCATACACCACATACCGTGACTGAGGCTCACAGGAGCGTTACGTTCTACTGAACTCAGCCTGTCCTCATGAGCAAAAACCTGCCTTCTATATTCAACTGCGGAAGCTGCTGTGAGCATAGAAAGTGAAATGATGAGCTTTGAGTTTCCATTGGGTCATTCATTGTAGAATTAGAATAATTGAAGTGTAGATGGGATAATGATATTCAACAGAGCAGTCTATTTGTGCTAGACATGTTTGTAGTGTCACTGCAATGCTTATGTATGAATCTCCTGAAGCTAATTGGCTCGATTTGGCTCCAATGAGAAGAATTAGGTGGAATCCAGCAGTGAACACCAGCTGGCCACCCCCTAACCTCCTTCATTTCCAGGCATGTAGGACAACATACAGTCATCCCTAAATCTAAAAAAAACAACAACATAAAAAACATTTTCATACTCCAGTAGTTTATTGTTTCTTAGGTTCTGCCAACACATGGCAGATTCAAGGACCTACATGTATAAGGACCTACTTGTATATCGTCTTTGTAAATAAATACTCACTCTAAAGTTGCATGAACACAGTGAATGTTATTTTGTAATAATTCAACATTAATGGAGGCATCAGTAATGAAATTATGCTCCATATCTGCCTCTTGAGTTCCGTGAAAACCTTTACTTTTAGCATTTTAATAATAAAGAATTGTTTTTTTTCCTCCTTTACCTTTGCTACCAAGAGAAAAGTACATACCCACAAATGGGTTTTCTGCTCTCAGAAGCTGCTAATGTCAGCTATTTGGCTTCCATTGTTCTGATAATGCATAGAAAAATGTAGTGTGCAGGAAGACATGATCTTTATAGTCAGTAGATTAGACTGCTGTCTGTCTACACTTGCAGGAAAATGTCCTGGAGTGTTGGGTACATGTATATACGTATGCTATTTTTGCAAAAGTAAGAGAACTATTTACAGAACAAGTTTTTTATAAACGCAGAACATGAATAAATTAAACAAATTAAACAAATTAATTCTGGAACTGATAAAAGAACGAGATGGCTCTTTAAAGTTGTCAATTAAATCAGTACATAATAGACACCAGTTCATTTCACTGAGAAATACTAGAATAGTGAAAGAAATAAGAAAATCTAAAGCAGACTTTTTCATTACCGCTTTGAAAAGTGCAAGGGGAAATTCTAAAATAATATCGAATTATATTAAAAAACTATTTAGTGATTCCCAAGAAACCAAAACAAAACTAATGCAAAGTCAATTAAATGGAGACATCCTGACAGAACCTCAAATAACGGCTGATGCTTTTAACAACTACAGTCAACCCTCGGTTTTCGAACATAATCCGTTCCAGAAGGCTGTTCGAAAAGCGAGTTGTTCGAAATCCGAAACTATTTTTCCCATTAAAATTAATGTAAATAATTTTCCAAGTCTAAAAAACAACTTTTTCGAAGTTTTTTTTTTACAATTTTACACCATTAACTGCACTGTATACTGTTTACCATGAATTAAAAAGGGTAGAAATAGGATATCTTTTATTAAAATAAAACACAGTGTCTATCAAACTTTGAACATGAATGCGCTACGGAGGAAGCATCCTGGGCAGTTCGCTCCGCTCCCAAGTGAGTTGCGTTCAGGTATGCTCGGCTTCTTTCGGTTTACACCATAAACTGCACGTATACTGTTTACTATGAATAAAAAAGGGTAGAAATAGACACTGTGTTTCATTTTATTTTAATAAAAGATATCCTATCGAACTTTGAACACAAATGCACTACGGAGGAAGCATCCTGGGCAGTTCGCTCGACTCCCAAGTGAGTCGCGTTCAGGTACACTTGGCTTCTTTCGGTTTACACCATAAACTGCACTGTATACTGTTTACCATGAATAAAAAAGGGTAGAAATAGACACTCTGTTTTATTTTAATAAGAGATATCCTATCGAACTTTGAACATGAATGCGCAATGGAGGAAGCATCCTGGGCATTCGAGTTCGCTCGGCTCCCGAGTGAGTCGAGAGTCGAATTTTGGTCGAGTACAGAGACAGATTTTCTGGTCGAAAACCGAATTGGTCGAGAACAGAAGTGTTCGAAAACTGACAGTTGACTGTACCTCATTGAATCTGTGTCAGAAATCTAATACATTTACAGTGAAACAAAGGACAGAATACCCTGCATTGTCTGCAATGCAGTCCTTTACCATTACAAATATTACTGAGACCAATGTTATCAATTTAATTTAATTCAATCACTCAAATCATCAAAAGCAAAGATGGACATGAACATGCTCAAAGATCTCGGTCTAGGTCTTGCCACCCCTATTGCCACAATCATCAATCATTCAATCATCAATTATTTATTTCATCTGGTCACTTTCCACAGGTCTGGAAATCTGCTATCGTTACCCCCGACTTTAAATCTGGTGACTCAACTTCTATGCATAACTACGGACCAAAAAGCATTCTTCCGGCCATATCCAAATTTGCAGAAAAATGGGTGGCACAGCAAATTGCCCATCACTTAAAGAGCAGCCCCCTCTCTCTCCATGCCATGCAGTTTGGTTTCAGATCCAAGCATTCTACTGAAATGGCTACATACCTCTTCATTGAGAAAATAAAACTTTTTCATTGACAACGGTGTAGTTGCAGGGGTGGTATTTTTGGACCTTAGGAAAGTATTTGATACAGTAAACCACTCTGTCCTTCTTACCAAGCTCTTAAAATTCAGCTTCTCTCACAGCTGGACTGATCATATCTGCATGATCAAACACAATGTGTAGCAGTTAACAACTGCAGATCTGGTTCTCTTAGGCTTACATCCGGAGTCCCTCAGGGATCAACATTAGGCCCCCCTTTATTTAGTCAATGATATCAATGATTTGCCTACTGTTTGTTGTAACGCTGAATGGTTAATGTATGCCGACAACACGATTTTCTTTGTTTATGATCGCTTCAAAGACACTGTTGCTGCTAAACTCATTAAAACAATGTCCTGTGTCACAGCTTGCTTGCAGGATTGCTGCCTACAGATAAATGTTTCTAAAACTGTAGGCATTTATTTCACCAAAACAAATAGTGTCGCCTGACCCTGACATACAGTACATGTTAATGGAGAAAAAATACAAATTGTCAGCAAATATAAATATCTTGGGTTAATAATAGATTCACAGCTTTCCTTTAAAGTCTATATTGACAAATTTTGTAAAAATATCAAGTTAAATCGCACAAATTTTCATGGAATTTGAAAGGAAATGTCAGTTGAAGCCACAAAAATGTACTTGTATTCAATGATTTTCGGTCATTTCATCTATTGCCTAACCAGTTGGTCCCAGGCTGGTAAGAGTGCAAAAAAAAACCATTGGAAGTGTTGTACAAACAAGCAATTAAAATTCTGGATAAAGAACCTATCATCATTGTGCAAAAAAAAAAAAAAAAAGCGTTATCCATACCGGATACTCGTCTGAAACGCCTACCGAGCTCAACCCTACTAAATACCAAATGAAGAAGAAGAAGAAGAAGAAGAAGAGTATGCTTCACTTTTAAACTGTGATGGTTAACATGAAAATCAAATAAATTTGTAAAATTATATACAAATTATATACAGGGCAGCAGTGGCTCAGTGGTAGAGCGCGGGGTAGAGCGGATCGTGCAATGTTTCAAAGATTGGCGGTTCAATTCCCTCTCCCGCCCAAAAAAAGATCACCCGTAGGTGAGCTGACAGTGGGAGGTGTCAGCTCACCTCCGGAGCACTGCCGAGGCGCCCTTGAGCAAGACGCCATCCCCCTTACAAGTTGCTCATTTGGGGCACACCAATAAAAGGAGCTGCCTGCCACTCTACCTCCTCTGCATGCGTACAGGCCCCATGTGTGTGATTGTGTTCAGTGCCTGTACACACATATATATATATATATATATATGCATGATTTGATTTGAACTAACTAGAGTGTGCTACTAATTTCTAATCAGTATATACATTTTTTTTAAATTAAAAAAAGAGTTATACAAGTCATTTATACTAGTATGTTGACATTAACATCAAATTTAAAGCTCAGCTGTTTCATTGGCTGACTGCTGATAAGTTTCCACTTAGGGTAGAATGGTAAAGAAGGATGCAGAGTCTGTAATCCAAACACTATTAGTGTCTCAAGCTGTAACAAGGACATGTCCCTCACCAAGCCAGAGCAGCTTTTTCGACATCATTATCAGGACGCCCTAATTAGTCTGCTTCTTTCACTGACTTTAATGACTACCTTTAAGTTTGCACCGTGTTTGCACAAATTAATACCTAAAGCGATCTGGAACTACTTTGTTCCATTGGGGTGGTTCAGCAGCTGGAGCTTATTATGTGCCTTTATTGGTATATTCATGAAAATGCAAAAACATCCTGCTACTGTATCTATTTGAAGGTTTTTTCTGTACATTAGAATCAGCAGTCCAAGCAAATCAAAATACCACAGTTGCTGGTCCTATTTAAGCGTCAAAAATATATATATATTTTATTAGTGCTGTCAGAAGATTAAAAAACTTCATGTAATTAATTACAGGATTTGTAATTAATTAATCTAATTAATCACATTTTAATCTTATACCTGCCAAAGGCCCCCAAATAAAGAATTTGAATTCCAGGACATTACAAAATTGTAGTGCATGACTAATCAATAGAATACACCAAGAAGAGAAGATTTGGAATCTACATTTTTATTGGTTAAGTGTGCTTTATAAATGAAATTCAAAAGAAAAAAGGCCAAGCACATCAGCAAACCAATTAGGCCAGGTGCATTACTCAACAATGCAATACGAATACAGTTAAATAAAATAAATAAAATTCAGAAATAAAATGAGGCTGAGTCTCACATAGGCACATAAGCAGACTCTCAATCAAAATGAATAGTAAAGCTGACTCAATACAGCAATTCAAAATAAATAGTATAACATGCCTCTAAATAAGGCAACTTAATAGCAAGATGCAAACAGGGTTTTCCTTTCAAAGGGTAAGCTAACGTTCAACTCTGTGTCCTTGACATGTTTTGCATTTAAATGATGTTAGGCTGGAGCTGCTTCGGTGTTATGAAAATTCTCTTTTACAAAAGGTACAAATAATATTAATAATAATAATAATAATAATAATGGATTAGATTTATATAGCGCTTTTCTGGACACTCAAAGACGCTTTATATCGGATCCATTATTCATTCACTCCTCATTCATACTTGGTGATGGTAACTACGTGTGTAGCCACAGCTGCCCTGGGTTGTGGTGCGCTACTGACGGAGGCGTCTGTAGCGCAGATTGGCAGCCCAGAATCACTGCATTTTTGTTGATTGTCCCATCTTTGTTCTTTTTATAAATAAACTTTCCGCCCAAAGGTCCGAGTGGGCTTGCCTCGCTCTCCTGTGTCACGTTCATCTCTGTTGTCAGTCAACCTGCTTTTGACAAGTGGCGCAGGTGTGAAGTGGTGTGCTACTGCATCCTATGGGCCAAATTTAAAATGATTGACTTGCCACTCGCGATTACCGTATTTTTCGGACTATAAATCGCTCCGGATTATAAGTGGCACCAGCCAAAAAATGCATAATTAAGAAGGAAAAAACATATATAAGTCGCACTGGAGTATTTTTGGGGGAAATTTATTTGATAAAATCCAACACCAAAAACATGTCATCTTGAAAGGCAATTTAAAATAAAAATAGAGAACAACAGGCTGAATAAGTGTACGGTATACTAACGTTACATGACTGTCATGCCTGGTAATGTCAGTAACGACATGATATTTTACTGAAAAGGGCTGTAAAACTGAAATAAACATACAAAAACAACATGCCAGACTTTGATTCCCATACATTCACAAACACAAAACGTAGTAATACAAACTAGTTAGTATCAACTCCACACAGTCTAAGTAGCAAACAGCGATTAGCTCAATGCTAATATAGCATGAAAAATCCCATTAACGGGCTAGCGCATTAGCGCCGATAGCACGACCAACTATAACATACACACAGCAAACGAACTGCAACACCACGACCAGCAAATTCACTCCAAAAATAAATGCATGTACTCCCAAACTTATGAGCTTTTCAGGCACGGCAAAAAAACCAGACGGTGAGTGGAAACAACTGTCATTACTTGGTGAACTACAATGTAACGCTACGGAAGCCTGCGGGGACAAACTGCGCAACAGCTCAAAACGATCCTTCGAAACTGTTAGGGGGTCAGAACATACCGGCAATGTTGAAATTATCAACAGCGCCCTCTTGAGGTTTAGCGTGAAAATAACATTAGAAATGATATAATACTGTGTTAATAATTTCACACATAAGTCGCACCAGAGTATAAGTGTATGAAAAAAATGTATGAAAAAAAAAAACTACGATTTAAAGTCCTAAAAATACGGTAATTGCATTAATTTTTCTAACGCGTAAATTTGCAGCGTAATTAATAAAATTAACGCGTTAAAGTGACAGCCCTTCTTCTTCTTTTCCTTTTGGCTTTTCCCTTCAGGGGTCGCCACAGCGAATCAACCGCCTCCATCTAACCCTGTCTTCTGCATCCTCTTCTCTCACACCAACTACCTTCATGTCCTCTTTCACTACATCCATAAACCTCCTCTTTGGTCTTCCTCTAGGCCTCCTGCCTGGCAGTTCAAAACTCAGCATCCTTCTACCAATATATTCACTATCTCTCCTCTGGACATGTCCAAACCATCTCAGTCTGGCCTCTCTGACTTTATCTCCAAAACCTCTAACATGTGCTGTCCCTCTGATGTACTCATTCCTGATCCTATCCTTCCTGGTCACTCCCAGAGAGAACCTCAGCATCTTCATCTCTGCTACCTCCAGCTCTGCCTCCTGTCTTTTCCTCAGTGACACTGTCTCTAGACCAAACAACATCGCTGGTCTCACCACAGTTTTGTACACCTTTCCTTTCATTTTAGCTGAAACTCTTCTATCACACATCACACCTGACACTTTTCTCCACCCATTCCATCCTGCCTGGACACGCTTCTTCACCTCTTTTCCCCACTCTCCATTGCTCTGGACTGTTGACCCCAAGTACTTAAAATCCTCCACCTTCTTGATCTCTTCTCCCTGTAACCTCACTCTTCCACTTGGGTCCCTCTCATTCACACACATGTACTCTGTCTTACTGCGGCTAACCTTCATCCCTCTCCTTTCCAGGACAAACCTCCACCTCTCTAGCTTCTCCTCCACCTCTTCCCTACTCTCACTGCAGATCACAATGTCATCTGCAAACATCATAGTCCATGGAGATTCCTGTCTAACCTCGTCTGTCAGCCTGTCCATCACCATAGCGAACAAGAAGGGGCTCAGAGCTGATCCCTGATGCAGTCCCACCTCCACCTTGAACTCCTCTGTCACACCTACAGCACACCTCACCACTGTCTTACAGTCCTCATACATGTCCTGCACCGCTCTAACATACTTCTCTGCCACTCCAGACTTCCTCATACAATACCACAGTTCCTCTCTGGGCACCCTGTCATAAGCTTTCTCCAGATCTACAAAAACACAATGCAGCTCCCTCTGGCCTTCTCTGTACTTCTCTATCAACATCCTCAAAGCAAATACTGCATCTGTAGTACTCTTTTTTGGCATGAAACCATACTGCTGCTCACAAATGCTCACTTCTGCCCTTAGTCTAGCTTCCACTACTCTTTCCCATAACTTCATTGTATGGCTCATCAGCTTTATTCCTCTGTAGTTGCCACAACTCTGCACATCTCCCTTGTTCTTAAAAATGGGCACCAGCACACTTCTCCTCCACTCCTCAGGCATCTTCTCACTATCTAAGATCCTGTTGAACAACCCAGTCAGAAACTCTACTGCCACCTCTCCTAGACACTTCCAAACCTCTACAGGTATATCATCAGGACCGACTGCCTTTCCACTCTTCATCCTCTTCAGTGCTCTCCTCACTTCATCCTGGCTAATCTTTGCTACATCCTGGTCCACAACAGTCACCTCTTCTAGTCTTTGTTCTCTCTCATTTTCCACGTTCATCAACTCCTCAAAGTACTCTTTCCATCTTCCCATCACACTGCTGGCACCTGTCAATAGACTTCCATCCCTATCCTTAATCACCCTAATCTGCTGCACGTCCTTCCCATCTCTATCTCTCTGTCTTGCCAGCCTGTATAGATCAGTCTCTCCCTCCTTACTGTCCAACCTAGCATACAAGTCATCATAAGCTTCTTGTTTGGCCTTTGCTACCTCTACCTTCACCTTACGCTGTATCTCCCTGTACTCCTGTCTACTCTCCTCAGTCCTCTCAGTGTCCCACTTCTTCTTAGCTAACCTCTTTCTTTGTATACACTCCTGTACCTCCTCATTCCACCACCAAGTCTCCTTATCTACTTTCCTTCCAGATGACACACCAAATACTCTCCTACCTGTCTCCCTGATCACATTAGCTGTAGTTGTCCAGTCATCTGGAAGCACCTCCTGACCACCCAGAGCCTGTCTTAACTCCTTCCTAAAGGTCATGCAACACTCTTCCTTTTTTAGCTTCCACCATTTCGTCTTCTGCTCTGTCTTTGTCCTCTTCATCGTCCTCACCACCAGAGTCATCCTACACACCACCATTCTATGCTGTTTGGCTACACTCTCGCCTACCACTACTTTGCAGTCACTGATCTCCTTCAGGTTACATCGTCTACACAAGATGTAGTCTACCTGTGTGCTCCTACCACCACTCTTATAGGTCACCCTATGTTCCTGCCTCTTCTGGAAGAAAGTATTCACTACAGCCATTTCCATCCTTTTTGCAAAGTCAACTACCATCTGTCCTTCTGCGTTCCTCTCCTGGATACCAAACCTGCCCATCACTTCCTCATCACCTCTGTTACCTGCACCAACATGTCCATTGAAGTCTGCACCGATGACAACTCTCTCACTTCTAGGTATGCTCTGCATCACTTCATCAAAGTCCAACCAGAATTTCTCCTTCTCCTCCAGCTCACATCCTACCTGTGGGGCATACCCACTAACAACATTGAACATCACACCTTCTATTTCTAGCTTCAGACTCATCACTCTATCCGACACTCTTTTTACCTCCAGGACATTCCTAACAAACTCCTCCTTCAAGATAACTCCTACTCCATTTCTCTTTCTATCTCCACCATGATAGAACAACTTGAACCCTGCTCCTAAACTTCTAGCCTTGCTACCTTTCCACCTGGTCTCCTGGACACACAGTATGTCTACCTTCCTCCTCTGCATCATGTCGACCAACTCTCTACCTTTTCCTGTCATAGTTCCAACATTCAACGTCCCTACTCTTAGTCCTATACTCTTGGCGCTCCTCTTCTGTTTCTTCGTGCGAACGCACTTTCCTCCTCTCCTTCTTCGACCAACAGTAATCCAATTTCCACCGGCGCCCTGTAGGTCAACAGCGCCGATGGCGGTCGTTGTTAACCCGGGCCTCGACCGATCCGGTATGGAAGTCATATGTTTGATTCGCATCTTTGATTTGGCAAAAGTTTTACGCCGGATGCCCTTCCTGACGCAACCCTCTGTATTTATCCGGGCTTGGGACCGGCACAATAAGACACTGGCTTGTGCCCTCTTGCGGCTACATTGTTAAAGTGACAGCCCTAATATACTGTATATATATGTGTGTGTATATATATACAGTGTGTATATATATATATATATATATATATATATATATATATATATATATATGTATATGCGCAGAACCCTCAGACTCCCAGGCCTCTGGTAGAGGACCCGATCTTGAGGATGACACAGATACCACCCCACAAGGGTGAGAGGGACTTGTTTTTTATATATATATATGTATATATTTTGCGGCACAGTGGCGCAGTGGGTGGTGCTGTTGCCTCTCAACACGGCGGGTCTGGGTTCGAGTCCCGCTCTGTGTGGAGTTTGCATGCTCTCCCTGTGTCTGCGTGGGTTTTCTCCGGGTTCCCCAGCTTCCCCCCACCTCCTCAGGCTTGCGCTTCAGGTTGATCAACCGGTCCCAAATTGCCCGTGGGAGTAAGTGTGTGTGTGCATGTTTGTCTGTCTTTGTGTGTGGCTCCGCGGTCCTGTCCTACGCCCGGAGTGTCCTCACACCTTATGCCAGCTGGATAGGCCCGAGCTCCCCGTGACCCGCTACGGCGGACAAAGCCGCAGAAAATGGATGGATGGATATATATATATATATATATATCAACAAACTATACAAGAATATACATAATACAATATACAGATTATTGGAATAAACAGACTAAAGTGCAGTGGTTATCAAGTATGGAATAATATCAATATACAGGCTAAAGTGCAGTGAGTATAAGTGGACATAATACTGTATATGGATATATGGATAAAATGAGTGATATGAACATGCTATACAGAAGTGCTTTGGACATATTTTACAGATGAGAAATAAATACACTATACATATTATACAGATGGATAACAGTTTGTTGTGGTGTGAACATACTATACTGGTTTACGTAATGTGGACATATTTTAAATATGTAAAATATGTCCACATTATATAAGTCTTTGGCATGAATCCAAAGACACACACACACACACACACACACACACACACACATATATATATATATATATATATATATATATACATATACACACACATACTGTATATATATACACTGTATATATATACACAAACACATTATATCTATTATATATATATAATATGTATATGTGTGTGATTTAGCTTTTAAGTGCATTAAAAAGACATAATGGTTGCCTCATGTGTGATTGCACATACCAAATGGTGCACATGCTCTCCTTAAGACTAGTCGAAGGTTTCTCGATTGGCTTTGATTAAACCTCTAAAATCTCAAACATTCTCAATGAAATCGTAAAACTTCCTTTCTGCTCACAGTTTTTTTTCTTTCTTACCAGGTCATGCTGTGATACCCAAATACTACTATGTACCAGCTGACTTCATAGAGGCAGAACAGAAAAAGCATGGGAGCCAGAAGCGCTTCCCTAGCAACTCTGGCCATGATGGCAAAATCTTCCTGTGTGGTCAAGCACTCTACAACATTGCCAAGCTGCTGGGTATGCCTCTGAGTGACTTGCAGTTGTTGTGTTTATGCTACTATCCATATTTTTTAATAAATAATGCAAAACTATCAAGTCCTTACATTCACATTTGATGACATTTTGTACTACATTTTGTGGGTTGTGACAGAAAACATTTCGCATTGTTCGTAAAGTCAATGTTCATTTCTCATGGAAGCTGCTCTGACAGTGGCATGAATCCAAAGACAATGTAGGACTCCTCAATTGTGTGTATGTGTGTGTGTGTGTGTGTGTGTGTGTGTGTGTGTGTGTGTGTGTGTGTGTGTGTGTGTGTGCGTGTGTGTGTCTATAGCTGTGTAAAAATTGAACAGTTGGCCTTTGTTGCTTCTCATTGCTTCACATTGTTTAACCATGTGTTCTGTGTGGTAATGTCTTTTTTTAACATTGCATGTGTGCTCATATTTCAGTGGATGAACTGATCAGCCCTAAAGATATTGATCCCATCCACCGCTATGTGCCCCGCCAAGACCAGCGCAATGTCAGCATGCGATACTCCAATCAGGTACGCTAAAATATGATTTTGATTGGCTGTCAACACTTTGTGTTAGGCACCACATTTAAGTGGCCCTGATTGGCCAATGACTAAACAATATTGATCCAAAATAATCCAGAAAGATCCCCTGGAAAGAACAAAAAATTGGGTTTATGAACAAAATATATGGAAAAGACAAATGAATTAACAACAAATAAACACAAATCCCCAGGTAGAGGAATCACAATCAGTAGTTTCCTCTCTAGAAGTCTCCCTCTTCTGATGCTGAATTGGAGCATTCTAACACTTATCTAAGGCCTGTGTTCATGATCACTCCAAGAGCGACACCTGAGTGGAGCTAAAGAGGAGGAAGGGGAGAACAGAACTATTACAGAATATTCAGTTGCAATATTGGCCTTTTAAACAAAACTCTACACGCTTTCCTCATTGCCTATCTTCTTCAAGTATTATATGCACTACATCAATTCCCATCACAAACACTGGATTTATGTGGTGCTTACTGTGAAAACTGTTTTCACCCATGTATATTCGTCATTGTGTTTACATGGGTCTGTTAATAAACATGATGCTCATGATGAGTCAACTGTGCACCTATCATGGAAAATACTGTTAGGGCTTTATGTTTGCCATAAAAAGTTATGTGTTCGATAAGAGATAGACATTTTACAAGCTTTGGTAAAGGGTTGTAAGGGAGAAGTAATGCTGGATGTTAAAAACTTGTCTGCTGAGCTAAGGTTTTAAAATACTGTAGAATATACAGTAAAATATTGTTGAATGTTTCACTTTTATCATCATACTTTGAATCAATTCTCTTAATTTCAACTTGTATATAAAGTTCCTATTAAATGAATTTGGAACTAAAAGCAAACTCTTCCAAAACACATGCTTACATACTGACTAGTCACCAGAAATGAAAATATCAACAAAAATAGACAGCTGACACCTTCTTACCAAGCAATGTTGACTTATCCTTGAATGTAATGTGTGTTAGTATTATAATATATAGTTTTCTTTAAAAATATTTTAGGAACAATGTATGACAACAGTTATATACAGCAATAACAATATATAACAATAATTAACAATATGTCAGTTGTTTAACAATGGTATCATTTAAAAAAAACAAACAAATAAATAAACCATCATACCGCTTTTAACAGCTTTGAATTTGAGTTGTTCTGACGTTGTATTGTTCATCATCGTGAAGGCTAAGTGGGTAAACTCCCTGAGGACCTGATGTGAGGTTTGATTGTTCTCAATCAAACCTCACATCAGGTCCTCCCAGTGCTCCAACTTTCTCCTATTACTGCCCAATGATCTAGTGGTGATATATGCCTGTGTCAGCTGGTAGTTATCCCTCCCCCTCCCCCCAGCAGCTAGGCACATAATGAACAATATTAGAAAGCATATTTTTAAGAGATTTTGACTGGCTTGCATTCTTGCCTTCTTTTGCCCTTTAACCTGCAGCACAACATGAAAGAAAATATAGTACTGTCCAGGGCAGAAGTTACTTTATTGCTGTTGCAAAGCTGATAAAGATGTAACTGAAACATAGCCGAATTATTGAAAGAGTCATGGATCAATCGAGAATACAAGACGACACAATGATTAGCCTCTTTTGTTACCTTAGAATGCTCCACTTTCACCTCCAATTTTGAAAAGCTGTGTACTGCACCCTCAAATTCAATACATCCAGACAACATTTAGATGCACTTTGACAGTCTTTCATTCACTTTGTTAGTTACAACAAGGTGAACACTATGTGTTCTTGTATCTTCTGAGTAGGCGACCACATCAAAAACTACTGTGCTATCTGTCACCGTTTTTTTTTTATTCACTGGTCTTTTTTCAAAAAAAAAATTTCAGTCTTATTACAAACAAGATATAAAGTTTAGATGTTTGACATTCTTGAAATATCACCAATCATGACAGGTTGACTGAGTATTTGTGATTGAATGAATTTCATATTTGAAAAGCCACAGTGTTAGATGAGCGAGTTGAACCATCCAGTTCAGAGACTCCGGTGCACTTACAATATCAAGAAAAGGGCCCCAGATCTTGTAGAACTCATTTACGGATCCTCTGAGATTGTATCTATTTTTTTCTAGTTAGTTCTAGTTTTCTAGTTAGCTAGTGGGTGTGTTTGGATGGGTATGCTTCTTTCCTTAGCTGGTGGGTACAGTACACTCACCCCTGCTTTCACATCTTTGATAAGAATTCCAATGAGTGACAACTTTAGATTTGTAAGTTTGAACGTGAAGAGCTTGAACCATCCATCCAGTCTTTCAGACCATCTCTGGAATCCTAAAGGACAAGATTTACCCAGATCCTCTTGTGGCACTGACAGAGGCATTTCAACTGTTGAAAAACAGAATACCATGGCTTTTACCTCATTCTTAAGGAACATATGAGATAAAGATTCAATAAGATTGAGGTCAGTAAAATTGATATTAACAAAATAAATCCCCACCTCCCAAAAAGCAGCACCACCCCAAAATATGCCATTGTTATCTCTCTACAAATTGCTCTGTAACCAAACAAAACCCCCTAAAGCTGCTGATACATACAGCAACAAGCTACCAAAGACACTCTTTTGTCCACCTGAACGCATCCCGTTTGCCTCGATTCAAGCCTGGATTCCCCACAGAAATTAGATTGAACCTTTCAGATGTTCGTTATGTTGCTGTCCTTGACAGTGTGGTAAATTATACAATGGAGAATGAATATTGTACTCATACAAAGAAAAAACCAAAAACAAATAAGTAATGAAAAAATATGATGTAAGTAAAGTAAAGGAGGAGCTGGGAAAAGCTCTTCCAAGAGGAAGCATGAACTTATGAGAACCGGTAACATGCCAGTTTTTGTACCAGAAACTGAAATATTTTTCTGCAACAAGGATGGTATACTTCCCTTTGGAAAATATTAGAGAACAGTGCATGTTTCTACTACAAGATGGCAATTTTTGAACACTAAATAATATCGGTCTGATTAAAGGAAAGCAGAAGGTAAGCAACAACTAACACAAGCAAACCGAAGCCAGCAAACACATTTTGGTAGTATTAGCAATCACTAGTCTGCTTGAAGGATTTGACCACCGATACTCTTGATTACAAACTGCACAAGGGCCCGTAGTCTACTGTAAATGAACAGAGCTGGGTAAAAACACTCCAGATAGTCCTTAGCCTCCTTCACTGATTTCAACCAATGCTTCTCACTGTTGGTAACACAATACGGAAACATGCAGGCTAGAGGACAGATGGTTTAAGTCCTCTGTTGTAGAGGGTAGACATGACATCTTGATACTCCACCCATTGAGCCAGTACTTTCACTGGTTAGTCCTTATAAAAATGTAGCCCCTGGCCTTAGTATTCCCCCCAGTATGAAAAGAATAAAGATTTTATGGGAGGCTGCAATCCTTGCTTCTACTCCATTCCATGTGCTCTTTCTTTCACTGTTATAAAGGATTTACTGCATAGTATATGAGTTGATGTAGGTTTCATCTAGTTGGTTCACACTATTCTTTATCAGCTTCTTCTATGTTATTGTAATAACCTGGTAAATGTGAGTTACATTTAGGATATATATCAGGATAATATGAGTTATTGATGAGAATGCCTGATTACTATTAAGTTGTCATGGTTATATTCAAATTAAGATAAATAAGGGGTTAAGATATAATATGAGTTATTGATGAGAATGCCTGATTACTATTAAGTTGTCATGGTTATATTCAAATTAAGATAAATAAGGGGTTAAGATATATGAATAATTTATCGTTAAAATATGCTCTTTGACAAATGTGTTTCATCGCTGGTTAAATACTTTAAAACTGTTGAAAGTTGCATGTATTAGTTTTAACCTGTCGAGTTAACTTCCAGTCCACCTGCGTGTGACAGGAAGTAGGAGGGCATAAAGGCGGCAATGATGCACAGGTGTATGAGCGAGTGTAGTGACAGCGAGCGTGGAGCATTTAGACAACGAAAGACTCGAACGTGGATAAACGTTTGTTTGTTGGACTATTAACGGTTCGCCAGACAACACGTTTTTAATGTATAAACTGAGTTGCTGACAGAGCGTGTCTGTAGTCTGCCGAAACGCGTTAGCTGTGTTAGCTTAGCCGCCGCCATCGTGGGAGATAAACTCCTTTAAATGCACGGACGTCGGAGGACGGATGTCAGAGCTGAGGGCTTCAGCGGACGTCGTGGTCGTACAGCCTGAGGGAGGCTGTAGAGGCCGCTACTCCTCAAGGTTCACGGATGCTGTGCTGGTGTAGACGATGTACCTGAAGAGGATTTCTTTGCGGTAGGACGCTGATTGATTTCCCCCATGGAGGTACCATATGAGCTCCAACTATAAAGCGCGCCAACTATTGAACAAATGCAAGCTTGCTAAAGTAACTTTAACTAAAGAGTGCACTCTGAAACTAAGACTAATTACTACACTACACTTAAGAACTAAGACTATTTAATATAAAACCCCGGGTATTTGTGTTTGTATTTGTATTCTATTTTCTTTATTCAAGGATTGGTGTTTGTAGGTAAATATTGCTAATATATTTTTGAAACATTGTCTTTGTGTGTTTTTGCTTCTTGTTTATGGTGTTTAGTGTAGCTTATATTATTATTGTTAAGGGTTAAAATCCAGAAGTATTCCCGTTAGCCTCGAGATATTTTTTAAGAAAGTGAGAATCATAATTTATCCTAGACAGTTAATTTACGCGGAGATGGCTCTTTCCCCATATAAGAATGAATTTGAGTTTGCATAGGTTTTAGTCTTTATTTATAGTTGAATAAAGGGCTTTAATTCTACAAGCCAATAGTGAAAGGGTTACATTATGTTCACCATTAACTTTTTTTTGTTACACCCAAGTCGGACAAAAATGTTTTGGTCACACCAGTACCATCAGCGCATTTAGTGTAAAACTACTTATTAAAGGGACGGTAAAGTCAAAATGAACCCGGGGTTTATTTGAAGTACATAATTAAACAAACACTTTAGTGGAATTATTTTTTTTACAATCAATGGGGACCTTGGACAAACAAAATATATCATTCGTCACGATGCACTCCGTCACAGCAAAAGTGGATGAATTGTAGACATCGGGGTGAATCCATATCAGCGTCATCATATGACACTGATATGGATTCAGCTAGCGACAACATACCAAGCTAACATTTTCACATCTATTTATCACAAAATCATCTGAAATCATATCATCAGCAGATACGGAAGAGGAGTTCCCTGTGAACCCAGTTGGGGGTGTAATTATCCCCTATTATTACGACCCGATGTTATAACTGCATTATAACTGCAAATTATACAAGCCTCTATATGATAACAATGACGGAGATAACCCCCCCAAAACCTAAGGTAATTGGTGTAAATTAGTAACAAGCTCCAGCGGAAACAAACTCAATCAATTGACTTGTCTATCACTTTTGATATTGTTTACTTTTTGTGAGTGCCATAGTCGCACGATAACCTGGTCATGAAAACATTTATGCAATACCTCCAGTAGCTCCAGACATGAATTAATTATCCACTAAACCTTGGGAATTCAGAATAGAAACTACGGGTTGTCTGAAAATGATCTTGCCTTCAAATTTCTTTCAAAATCATCCGGGGTGAAGTTCTCATGGCAGATTCTTGGGTCTTTGGTTTCCAATCTTTCCAAAAGGTATTTTGAAGAAAGATAGGTTCTTGTCTTTGTGTCAAACTCCTGTGGTGTTGGAACACCCATTCACTTTACAGGTAACTATGATTTTATCAGATGTATCGCTTCATTGATCGTATTGTGCTGTAATGGGTGTCCTGACTGATTAAGCTGTCGCCGAAGATGCACGACCCCACGTGATGGTATAGCTGCAGCACAGATTTTAAGGTTTCCTGACACCAGGGATGATGGCAGACATCTGGAAATGTTTTTATTTTTGTTTTTTCATAATGATAAACAAAATATCTATTACCTGTACTTTAAAATGAGTTTACTGTACCTTTAACATTTTTGTTTCATTGTTGAGTGTCTATTTATTAACTTGGGCTCAAAGCATTTGGTGGATCCCCATTTTTCATCCAACCTTTTTGTTGCTTGGCTCCTTTGAAGATGGCTGGAATTCCAGCTTTGTCGGGCAGCATTTGTCAGGCAGCATCCAGGAGAGACTGAGGAGTGACCACAACCCAATCAACTGCTATGGACTGGCTGCCAGACGTAGAGTACTTTCTGACACGTCAACATATTGATAGGTATGAGAGTCCCGTTGTTAAAACAGATCGATGAGTCAATGCACTGAACTCCATGCGTTTTTTGTAACGGTGAGAAATAAAAAAATCATTTGAAAAGTCCCAAGCCAGCATTGTACATTCTATATTCTACATTCTAATTTGCAGACATCAATGTAACCAAATTAATGCAGCAATTATTTCAAGACTTTCCTCAATTATTTGATGAATAAATTATTATCAATTTTTTATTATTAATTTGCCATTACTATTTTAATTTTTTTTAAAGCGTAGAACATGCTTTGTGTTAATAACTTATTACATCCCGCTTCAAAGCCGTTATGTACTGTAATTGTCAGCATTTGTGTATTCGTCCCTTTGTCCGCCCGTCTTCAGTCCACCAAATCTTCGCAACCGTTGCACACAGAAAATTGAAAGAAAAAGCACATTACTCAGGCGGCAAAGGGGATGAAAATGAGATGCTGACCTTGACCTTGAGAAAACTAGGTCTAGGTCAAATTTGAACTTTTGTACACTCAGGAACTGGATAGGATAGAAAGATGAGGGAGAACGCCGGTGTGAGTAAAAACATAAATCAAACCTACTGCTTTGATCTATGAAAGTAGGTCAGGGCACTAGCTTTCATCTTTGACCTATGCACGTAGGTCAGGGTAAAATTTTGAATTCAGGGGTGTCGCGGGATGTTGCAGTCGCTGACTGCATTGGTTCTTGTTGTGTTTGTCTTTGTAGGTTCAGTATTCAGTTCAGAACCCAACTGCAGTTGCAATGAAAAGGCATATTATTTAGATAATATCTTGGGAAAATACCGTTGTGTATGGAAACTGATCAGTGTTTTTAGTGGGTGCATCCAAATAATTTGCTATTGTATGCAAGTTGGGGGCAAGCTGTAAAAATGCCTACTAGAGCCCTGCATGTACACAGGCTTTCGAAACTATGCAATGGTCTGTTACTATAGGAAACGTCCTTATAGTTATTCAGAACACACAGCTCACCTCAGGCATTTCCAATATCAAAATTGTAACGACCATTGATCCATCCAGAGCCTAATCAGCAGATGTCTTTTTTTTTTTACCTTGCCAAGGGCCAATCAGTCTTGCAGGCATGGATTGAACCCAGACTATTTCTTTTACGACTCACTGTGGGCAAGAGGCAGACTGACTACTTATGAGATTCAACACACCTGTGATTCCAATTACAGGACACACCTGAGTTATTCATGTCCCTCTGGTCAATTTTTTTTTTTCAATCTTTCACAGAGGTACCATCATTTTTGTCCAGGCCTGTTCCAGTATTTTTTTTTTTTAAATTATGTTGAACGGCAACTAAAAAGTGATGACTGATTTTGATTGTTTAATTTTCAATAATTTTTTATTTATTGTTACTTTTGTAAGTTTCAAGTGTTTTGAATAACCATTGTGGATTTTTCTATCTGAGCGGTACCAACAATTTTGTCCACGTGTGTGTGTAGTGAATGAACACCCAGGGAAGAGGGGGAAAGACTAACATTAGCACTTTCAACCTGACTGACTTCTCTCAGAGTCTAACAAACATTTTAACATACAAACATTATATCCAGAGCAATAGATATTCTCTAGACAGGATGATTTTTAGGATGTCAGTCACAGATGAATGAGATGAAATCCTAGAAAAACGAAACAATACCAGATTGTGTCACTTAGTCATCCTGGTTTTTTTTTTTTCTAATTTGTTTACTCAAATCAGCACTTAATCCTGTTTCTTGTGTGTCCATCTCTGTAATTGCACAGAAGGAATCATTTTTGCTTATTCAAACTACAAAACACTGTAAACACTTAGAGATGAAACATTACAGAAATATTAAGAGATTGATGATGTATTCTAGTCAATGCATGAAAATCTTATACTGTATTTGTAAAACTTTCCCAAATCCCAGAAGACCTGTTTCCATATATACTGTATGATATACAGTACCTTTCTACTAAATAATCCACTTGCTAGTCTTGTTTTTTTAGTCAGTGATTTTTACTTTCATCTGCCTTTAGAATTCCATATATTTAAAGAATGATATCTTATGATAAGACTTTATTTCAGCATATTTTACAAGCAGTATCATTTGAAAACTGAAGCTAAAGTCTTGTACAGAAGTCGTGTTTGACATGACTGCTGCAAATCTGCCCTCAGAGAAAATTAGATGTGGCCACAGTATTCATGTGGTTGCTGCTAAGCTGAATGCTTTACAGGGTCAAACAGCCATGCAAACTGTAGGCTTTATTCTTTATTCCCTGTACCTCCACTATTGCTTTGACGTCTTTACTCCTTTTCTTTGTCATTGCTTTATACTAATTCTTTTTTGAATCTGTATTAAATCCTTCCTTATTTTCAATAACTTTTTCTTCCTTTGCATTACATCCACTCACCTTTTCTTGAGACTGGTATAAAAGTTATTACAAAGACAAGAAAAGCTATTTAATTTGCTGCATGTATGTGTGTATGTGTGTGTGTGTGCGTGTGTGTGTGTGCGTGTGTGATGTGTGAAGCAGCTGTCATGTTGCCTCTACATCATTGTCCAGAGTTTGGTCTGCAGGCAGGAAAGGCACATGGCGTGCTGAGCTTTCACATACAGTTAAGACTTGATTTGTATTCTCACGACTCCTCCTTCGTGGATGCTCATGATTTGCTTGACAAAGTGGCTGTAAAGAGACATGCTTATCTTATGACTATAAATGCATATATCATCTCATTGTTCCGTCTATATTTATTTAGATGTGAGAGTGATTTGTGATTTGTTTTATGCAAGTATGCATCTGTTGTGTGTATTATTCATACTTCCCTTCCTTGCAAAGGTTATGTTCCACCTCAAAGTTCATTCATTCCACTGCTAGGAAAATAAGCTGCCCTATACTATCAAATTCATGAATATCCTGCAATATTTTAATGTTTTGTTCCACATATATGCTCACACAAAGCTTGTCTAACATCAGCTCTGACATCCAGAAATGTTTCTCTAAGGAGCTGGTGTGGTTATACGTACTCTCCCATGTAACCTGTAAATAACTGTTTAAATATCTATGACATCAATAATGTTACTTCAGTATTTCATTTAGAAAACATTTCAGGGAAATTACAGGGAGATGTTTGTGTCTTACACTGCATTTCCTATTTTTTTACAGTTGTTAAAGACTTTTACCATCACATCATTTTAATCCCATTCCCACATTAATCTTGCTTTGACATTGCAATGCTTTTTATTCTTGCACATGCCTGAGAGATACAAATTAGTAATATGCACAACACGGTGTCAGTGTTATGTGAATTTAGTTTATGATGAGCAAATTTCCATAATGTACATAGCTGATGTTATGTGTTAAATTTCCATCATACATGCGTCTCAGCAAGATGGGAATATGGTTTATACTTAACTATCTAGCATTGGGAAGGTGAAATGTTTTGATCAACTTGGTACATTGTAAAAGTCAATGCACAGGAATGTTTTCTTCCCATGATATTTTATCCTGCTAAATTTGATATACAGTAACAAATTAGGAAAGAAATATAAAAGTGCACTGCTATGATGCTCCTGGCTTCTCTGTGCTCTAATGAAAGCTGTAAATGAATGTTTCCCTTGATGTGTGGCAGCTATTGGTGCAGAGGTCGACTCAGTTGGGGTTTTCCGCATGAGAGATGATATGCTCCCAAGGCTGTGAGGTTGAGTCAGATCAAATGCACCCTGGGGATGGTGGCATGCCATCCCACTGACAAAAATGCAATAATACACAGCAGGCGTTGCGAATGGCCATAAAACTAAATTAGTTGGTTATGTCACACACTTGTTTTTACTCTCATTCCCTTAATCTCAGCTATTCATGCAAGCTAGCAGTGTTGGATCTACTGTCTCTTCTCTATCTTTTTCTCCATCTGTCTCTTTGAAAGTTTTACTTTTTGTTAGACTAACAACTCTCAAACACCCACATACACCAATGAAGAACAGGGAAGAATAGCACTTTTGTGGATTAAAAACATGCCACTCGACTGTCTTTGTAAAACTCTGTAGGGAACTTTGGCATCTTATTTTACACACAAACACACTCACATCCCTCTCCATGTTGGAAGAAGGTTAATGGAAAAGTTGCGTTGTTGTCCACTGTGCAGGAATCATCAGTCATCAATCATGAGCAGTTGGTCAGGAGAGGCCCTGATTGAATAGTACAGCTTGGGGCAAAAATATACCTCTGTAGAGACAGACTAGAAATGGTGAGACAAGAAATGGAGTAAAGCTGAGAAATGGAGGGATAGGAGGAGAAAAAGTAGAGATGTAGTACATGATATTTTGTTAAAATGAGGGCAAAAAGACACATTGCCATTTAGTAACATCAATGAACTCCTTCTGTTGAGGGATACTAATGTTTCTGATCACACTGTGAATCATCACCCTAAAGTAGGTCTACGCGGCTTTCATACATGCCAAATTCTGATCACCCACCTCATGGGGGTCTTGCTGGCAGTGAGGGTTCTCCTTCTGCTACATGTCTAAGAAGGAAATGGTCACTTATCCCAGTGGCTACTAAATGAAAAACTTTTCTCCTCAACACTAAGCTTTATATATATTTTTTGATTGGCATTTTCACAAGCTGCTCTGTCAAACTCAGAGATGGATGAATGCCATGAAGTGATCGGGGAGTGTGGGATAAATAGAAAATATATGATCATTTATACTGAGAACTGCCAACGATTATTTTTACTCCTCATAGAATTGCTTTACATTCATGTCAGGCTAGGCTGCTTTGCAACAACCATTGTTTAGTCACCCTTTGATAAGCAAACCACTATATGATGAGTGGGAACTCAGTTAGGAAATTTGGATAGTATGAACCGAAGCAGAAGAGTTGGGTGGCAGTGGCTCAGGTGGAAGGGCAGTGATCGTATGATCAATGATCGTAAGACTGGTGGTTCAAATCCTGTTCCCCTAGTCATTTGCGTTGTGTCCTTGGGCAAGACACTTGACCCGAGGCCATTGGCATGGATTGACTGCCACGTTTGTCAGTCTGCCCCAGGGCAGCTGTGACTACACATGTAGCATACCATCACCATGTATGAATGAGGTGTGAATTAATCATTTTATCTCCTCAATCTGTCGTGAAACAAAAAAGTGCAAAAAACATTTTTTTTCAATTCAGAAGTGCTTTTTTAAAAAAGGTTTTGCTCATAAAGATGAATGAGAAAATTAACAGGTTTGTCTGTGACAGCTGACACAATTCCATTGCAATTCTAGGGGTACTTGAATGTTTGCTGCGCAAATGTTAATGAATTTCACTGTGTTTTATGAAGTCCTCCATGAACACTCACCTTTGTGAAAGCAGTTTTGGTTGTTTCATTTGTCAGATTTATGTTAACCCTTTTTTTCTCTGCTCGTCTCAGTGGTTTCAATTGGACAGATCTCAGAAAATGACAAAACAACTGATGGCGCAAGCAACGCCAAAGTCATGTTGTATATCAAACTAGAAATCGTACAATGTATTACACAATATATTTATATGGGGCGGCAGCGGCTCAGGTGGTAGAGCAGGTCATCCAATGATTGTAGGATTGGTGGTTTAAATGCAATCATTGTAATCCAATGATCGCAGATTGGTGGTTTGAATCCTGCTTCCCCAGTCATCTGTCGTTGTATTCTTGGGCGAGACACTTTACATTCTCGCGGGTGGGAGAATGTGTGTGAATGTTCTGGTGTTGGTCAGAGAGGCAGCCACGTTACCGTTAGTCTGCACCAGGGCAGCTGTGGCTACACAGCTCATGTATCACCATGTATGAATGAGGAGTGAATGAGTAATGGAATCACTGTGAAGTGCTTTGAGTCTCTAGAAAACGTGATTATTATTAATAGTGCTGTCACGCGATTAAAAAATTAATCTAATTAATTACAGGAGTTGTAATTAATCACATTTTAATCTCACCTGCTAAAGGCCCCCAAATAAAGAATTTGAATTCTAGGACATTACAAAATTATAGTGCATGACTAATCAATAGAATGCACCAAGAAGAGAAGATTTGAAATCCACATTTTTATTGGTTAAGTGTGCTTTATAAATGAAATTCAAAAGAAAAAAGGCCAAGCACATCAGCAAACCAAGCTGCATTTCTCCAAAATGCAATACAAATACAGTTAAATAAAATAAATTTCAGAAATAAAATAAACAGGCACTATCAATCGAAATGAATACTAAAGCTGACTCAATACAGCAATTCAAAATGAATAGTATAATATGCCTCTAAATAAGGCAACATCAATAGCAAGATGCCAACAGGCTTTTCCTTTAAAGCTAACGTTCAACTCTGTGTCCTTGACGTGTTTTGCATTTAAATGATACGTTAGGCTGGAGCTGCTTCGGTGATATGAAGATCCTCTTTTACAAAAGGTACAAATAATAATAATAATGGATTAGATTTATATAGCGCTTTTCTGGACACTCGGACGCTTTACATCGGATCCATTATTCATTCACTCCTCATTCATACTTGGTGATGGTAAGCTATGTGTGTAGCCACAGCTGCCCTGCGGCAGACTGACGGAGGCGTCTACAGCGCAGATTGGCAGCGCAGAATCACTGCGTTTTTGTTGATAGTCCGTCTTTGTTCTTTTTATAAACTTTCCGCCCAAAGGTCGGAGTGGGCTTGCCTCGCTTTCCTGCATCGCGTCCATCTCTTTTGTCAGTCACCCTGCTTTTGACTAATGGCGCTGGTAGGAAGTGACATCACTGCAGCCTACGGGTCACTCAATGGGCCAAATTTAAAATGCTTGCACATTGACTTGCCACTCGCGATTAATTGCGTTAATTTTTATAGCGCGTTAATTTGCAGTCAGTCAGTCATTTTCTTAACCCGCTTAATCCGCTTACGCAGGTTGCGGGGAGCCGGTGCCTATCCCGGCAGTCTCAGGGCGTGAGGCGGGGGACACTCCGGGCACGACGCCAGTGTACCGCGGAGCCACATAGACAATCACTCACACACACACTCACTCCTACGGTCAATTTGGGACCGGCCAATCAACCTGAAGCGCATGCTTTCTCCGGCTTCCTCCCACCTCCAAAAGCATGCGTTAATTTGCAGCGTAATTAATTAATCTAATGAACATGTTAAAGTGACAGCCCTAATAATAATAATAATAATAATAATTATTATTATTATTATTATTATTTATCTATTTATTTTTAACACACTAGGATTTGAGATGGGTCCACTCTGATCTTTTTGTGCAGTCTTCTGCAGCCTGTTTGCTTTAAGATGTAGATGTGTTTTATTAAGTTCTGTATGCAGGTAGTACATGCTAAGAGTTTGTGACGGACAAATCTGTTCCAGTCATTGTGTTGCAGGATCGTACGATGTAGAAAAGAAAAATGAAAACTACTCAAACGGCAGAACAGATTAAAGTTCAGAGGTAGGACATCGGTGAATAATGTGTGCATGAGCAAAATGCATGTACTGATCAGGGATTCTTCCGACACACATACATATACAGAGAATGAGGCTGTGCTATTTGCCAAATGGCCTGGTGGTGGGCAGGAAACGTTGAGCCCAGTGGTCTGTGACAGTTAAAGCAACAGAAGGATGGCTGCTAACATTAGCCTGCAGGGAAATGGACATCATTCACACACATTCACACTCTTGTATATATTAAGCCTCGACACACTACTCAATACATCCTCAGGTTGTGCTATACTGTCTTTGCCTCAGACGTCATGTTTGTCTTTTGGTTCTTCCCAGACCACAGCCCTTTTTGTATGTTACTTTTTCTATGTTGCTCTGTTTGCTTAGGGTAGAATGGTCCATTTGCCGACCGATAATGGCTGACTGAATGCAGCATTGCACATGTAGTGAGGGAATAGTAACTCAGGAAATATAGTCATTCCTTCTTTCTTGTTCTTAATCTGTTTATAAATCATCTGGGGGCTGCAGATGTTTGAGTTTGTCCTTAAGTAATCCTGTAAGTAATTTTTACAATAAGGGATAAAGGGGTGGGAATGGGGTGATAGTCTTTTATTTTTTTTATTTTATTTTTTTTACATATTCATTGTTTTATTGACCTATGAAAATTAGTCTTAGGGGCCCCATTAGCAGCGTCTGACAAGATAAGTGCCTCTTCACTGTGGGTGTTAATGTCCAGTGCTGCAGTAATGTTTCATGTTATGTATCACACGGGAGTGTTGCTCTTAAGTTACGTTAAGGCACATCAATATGAGTAGGTGATCAGGGTCTGTCAGCTGTGAAGGCCATTCAGACCTGCGTTGGGTGATGACTTCAGTGTGAAGAGAAAAACGCATCTGATGGTTTTAGGGCATTAGATGAGTCCAAGACTCATGTGTGGACCAGGTAGGTTTGGATGGAGGCATTTGGCTGCTTGCTGTTGAGTGCTGACAGCGTACAAACCCAGCTTCTGTTCTTTTTACCAATACCTCCACTAAACTGCTCTGCTTCAAACTCAGAAAACATACAAAAAGAAGCATTTTTTGTGTGATGTGATGCAGGTTTTCTGGTTTTAAATACTGTATGAATGAATAATATGAATATTAATATATAACATTAATTTTGAAAATGAACATGTTGTATTAAAAAGATGGAAGATTATATGAGAACTTTCCCGAATGAAACTGTTCAGGAAATGTTATACTGACATGTACATTTACACATATATTAAGGAAGTTTTATAAACATTCAGTCCCAAACATGATCCTACCCTGACATTATTCAAAGCATTTTTTTTCCCTAACGCTATACACAGACCAGAGTCAGGACTTAAACCATTTATATCATTGGACTTTTGCTGTTTGCCTGCATGCCATAATCAGCATTGTGCTTCCGGTGCAGTAAAGAAGTAAATGTTGTCGTTGCAAATAATAAAGACAGATATTGAATTTCCTTTCAATTGGATTTTCTGTGCAAGTTATGTAGAAACATAAGTTTGCAGACAAGCAGGACTGACATAAATGTCTACAGATGTGATTAAGCGCTATATAAATAAAAGTTGACTGATTGATTTACTGGTCTGACATTCTAATGTTCAGTATAGTTCAAAGCATTTTTGCACATTCTAAACCAACCTCAGAAGTGGATTTTCTGCATCAGTTCTGACATCACAGCATCTCTCGTCTTTACTTCTAAATAATCAGTCTTTACTTCTAAATAATCTTTATTCGTAAAAGAATGTTTCAGACTATTTGCTTTCCTTTTCGGTGCTTTACAAGCTGTTGATGAAGCTAAGGATCAAAGGAAGGATGTTGCTTACACAGACAGTGAAAAAGATGGGACAGAAGCTTAGTCATAAAAAGAAAAAAAGGCTAATAAATTAATAATATACTGCACCTAATAATGTTATATTACTAATAACCACTGAATAGAATAAAGCCAGACTAAGTGAGTTCCTAGTGGATAACAGCAGGGCACTGATACACATAAAAGAAATGAGGCTTCATTTCTAAAGTGAGGCTCAGAAAGGTAGTAAAGCACCAATGGGTTGGGTGCAGCACTAGTCCTTTCGATGCTCCATGGAGGAGTTGTAGAATCAGCATGTGCAGTAGGTGGTCAGCTAGGTCTCAGCAGGATATGCAAACTGACCATCTGACGTGGTGTAGATGAGAGAAATGAAACCATTTTAGAGTTGGATCCCTCTGACATGTCCCTCAGGGTAGCTGCTCTCTACTTTATCTGCTTAATCAGATGATTAGGGTCACAGGGCTGAATCAATTTCTGTTCATTCTCAAACTTAAAAGTAGGTTAGAACTTTGGCTCACTGGCTTGGCCGAAAATACATCTGCAAATCATGTTTTATGTCTCGGTTTTCGTCTTTAAATTTCCTTGTATCCTTAATTATCTGGTTATGATGAAAATAACACAGGAATAAAATATTTAAGTCAAGCACACACAGGCTCGGAAAACAGGATAAATTTTAACATATATACTAAAAACTCATTTGACAGAGCGGTAAAGCTAAATGAAGAAATAAAGCCATCAAATTTTGCTCTACTGCTGAGACTGGTTTATTTCCAGTTGTCTGGCAGCAAGTGCAACAGTCTATCAGTATTAGATCTATTTTGTGTGTGAATGCATTTAAGGGAGGGACAGCATTAGATGCGATAACACATCTGTTCCAAACATTTGTAAATTTGTGTCTGTTGGTGTTATTCATTGTCTGTGTGTACATTTTGAGTGTAACATGGCTCTGGAGTGACGGACAGATTTCTGTTCCAGGGTCATCATCAGTCTGCCTGTATTCACCAGGAGCCATTCACAATGATATATGTATTACCTATAAGATTGGAGCCCATGCAGGTTTGGCAGTCATGTGTTTGTGATTCATCCAGGAACATTTTCCAGAATGACAAACAGACAGAAAAGCATCACATGGACTTTAATTTCACAAATTCTGGCACCACTAGGAATTCAATTTTCATATGTGGTTGCTTGTGTATTTGTTTAGCACTGATATCATTATGCAAACTTGCCGCCCATCCATCCTATATCAAGCCACTTATCATCCCCTGCTTTCCCTAGTCTCCAGGCATGACATCAAACAGGTGAGCCAAAGCCCCTGTGGCTTAAGCTGGGGCTCGCTTTTCATATCACTTGATTTATTCTTCTGCTGCTTCATTCATAAGGGTTTTCAGCATGGAAGGATATTTCTGAGCTGAGTCTTGGGAGCAATGTATCACTGACTCAGTCCGGGCACCTTTACTATTACATCAGCCAGCAGCATACAATCCAATTCTTCACTTGGCTCTCCTTTGCTGGGGTGATACTGCTCTTCTACTCTCTCCCTCTTTGTCCATCCTTCCATCTCCACTCTGCCAGTTTTGTTTTTCTGCAAGTTGTCAAACTGGAATCATTTCTCTAAATCAGGGATTCCCAAAGTGTGGTGCGTGCACCCCCTTTTGTGCGCGAGCTGCCGCTAGGGGGTGCGCGAGTGTAATGGCAGCTGAGCACCTTGAAATACATAAATAATTAAATAAATTAAACACTTTTTAATGGAGGATTAACAGTTTAAATATTTAAATTCATCCACGTAAATCATTTGTAATTTTCAATTAAACGTTTTGGGAAAATTTTAAATAAAAAAAAATACCCAAAATGCACTTGGCTTTCTCCTAGCTACGTGCTAGCTTGTTGTGATAGCAACAACAATAATATGCCGAAATGCATAACTGGTTAAAAACGGGCAGTCTGTCCGGTATTAAATCAGGGAGAAATGAAAGAGGACGGGATACATTAGCCACAACTGAGAGCTGTGCAGTCTTCTAGGCTGAAGAAATCGAGCAGAAAAAAGAGTGATGATGACGAGACAGGGGAAACTGAAAATGAGCACAGAACACATAAAACTCACCCGGACACTTCATCGGGAGAAAGGGGTAAATAACACAATGAGACTCGTACTCGAAAGAGAAAGTATGATGTTGAACTTGGGCCTATGTTTTGATTCTTTGTGGCGGAGTAGCATATTTGTTACCATTTAATAGCTGTTACAGTTTGTTAAATAGGCCTATTTCTTACATAGCAGGGCTCGAAATTGCGCCCATTTTGGTCGCATATGTGCCCAAATTTTTATCAGTGCGACGATTAAATATATTTGGGAGCACCGGTGCGACTAGGGAAAAAAATCTGGTGCGCCTTTTTTTGTGAGACCGCGCTCCTGCTGTCCTGCCAGGAAACAATGAGAGCGCAACTGCGGCTGCTCTCCTGGCCGAGGGAGAGAGGCGCGGAATGGAGATGGATGTAGCAGGTCTCTATCGCTCCGTCACTGCTTTGCTTTTGGGTAGGTGCTCCTAAAGTCTTTGCTGGTGCTACTAACCTCTAAATTTGGGAGCACCAGTGCTACCAAGGAAAAAAGTTCATTTCGAGCCCTGCATAGTAATAACTGCTGTTCATCACTCATCTGTAGTCGGCTCGCTCGGCGACCATTTTGACTTAAAATATTGTTAGTCATTTTTATATTGTTGCTATTATTCTCCCCACCGTTTCTAAAGTGAGAGATCATTAGGCCCATTATTGCACAATCTATTCTGTGTTAACAGGAGCCTATATTATTAAACTTGATACCTATATGGCAAAAAAGACTACGCCTTTTTTTTTTTCTTCATTTTTTGGGCATTGGGGGTGCTTCAGCTAAGTCGGGAGGTAGAAGTTGGTGCGCAGACTGAAAAGTTTGGGAACTGCTGCTCTAAATCAAAGCGCCCCCCTCATTGCCACCTCTTCCTCCAATTCTGCTCAACTTAAGGCTAGGACTGATTCATGTCATTGTTATTACCACCACATAACCTTTTCAAAAGATACAACTTAAAGAATGTACACGATATATTTCCTCCTCTGTCAGCCTGGATTTCAGATGACTTAGCATTTATTTCATGTCCCCTATTTCTGTTAAGGCCCTGGCACTTTGAAATACCCTCATCAAAATGAAAATCTCTGAGCTTCACAGGGACCAACTCCCTAAGGACGATACAGAGCCTGAAGTCATTTGTTTGTGCAGGGGCATGAAAAGAAGGGATTACATACCAGTCAAATGTTTTTTTTTTCTTTTTGGGGGATACTAGTGGACAAATTCCATCACTTGCTTTCTAACTTCATAAAAGTCTTTGAATGTTTTATTCCTTTGTGGCATGATGCACGCCTGAGGCCGTCTCCTTTGTGCTGCCTTTTTCCAACCGACACACTGGCAGGGATCTGACCTTGAAACAACATTGCTGAATTTCAACTGGGTATCAAATTTTTTCCACTTCTTTTTTGCACAGAAGTCATGTCGGTCAGTTTGTAACATTATAAATCACTGTTTAATGAGTAGGAGGAACACACACCATTTGGCTCTAAGGATATTTTCAGTAACACCTACAGAAATCTCCTCAAACCATGGACAAAAACACATTCATGTCACCTAAACTTTCTTTGTTTCTCTCACCTTGTCAATCGCTTTAATACTTTCTTATAAAGCATTTGTCATTGTTCTGTCTATTCTACTTTCAAACACAGCACTGAAAATCAAGTGTTCTAGCAAAGCAAATATTTTTTGTGTAATTTCTAAATAACTGCATACATGGAAAGAAACTGGAAGAAAAACACCAGAATAAATCTCCAGAAAAAAACAATCCTTCAGTATTCCGTACATAATATGAGCTAATGTATCTGATGATGCTCTGTTACCTCATTTCAGCCTTGGAGCTTCATCTACTGCTGTATCAGGTCCTTTCTATTCTGTTCATGAGTGTTTGAGTTTTAAAGTACTTAATGTTGAACATTTTGACAGAAGTGTTGAAATTAGATTGGGTAGGTTGTTAGCTGTAAATGATTTATTTTTGCCTTGAGAAACATTCAAGTGTCTGTGAGAGGAATGAAGAGTAGGTAGTGAGAGACAGTAAAAGAAAAGACAGAAAAGACTGTAGGACGGGAAGTATAACAAGAAGCAGCAATATAAGGAAAGAATGAGTGAAAGAATGAAGCTAAGAAGTAAAGGTACGTGACTGTAAAATGGAGGGAAAACGTCTCCAAGGAAAAGTACAGATAAGCATTGATGGACATGCAACTTTTTTTAGTTTACCACAAAACATGCTAGCACAACTTCAGAATAGTGAATCCAACTACCAATCGAGAGGAAACACGCCATTTTTACAGAAGAAAGCAAGAACTACACTAAAAATTGAATGAAATGATGGATCTCGATATTTTGAGGGAAGAAAATTAAAAGGTAAAAAGACACAGGAAGCTGAGAAAAAAAGAAAAAGTGAGTAGATAAGGAAGAACGAAAATAATGTATAAAAGAAGAGAGCCAAGAAATAAAGAAAGATCGGAGAAACTACTCATCCTGTGTCACAACTCGGTGCTTTTAATTTTAGGGAAAAGTCAAATGAAGCGGAGCTGAAATTCATTTCTGTTCTGCCGGGGCTCACAGTGGCATTCTTCGGCAAATGGCTTTTCACATGGTGAAATTTAGTGTGGTCATATCGCTGAAAGGCAGGAGGCATCCAGGAAGCTGCACGCCACTGCTGGCCCGCCCTTCAGCCAGAGATGTATTTTAGCAACCAGTAATATCTTGCTGTAATTTATCTCTAGATGTCTTTCATTCTTTCCCATCAGAGGAGATGTCTTGCCACAATGTGCATTTAGTCATTTACTTATTTAATTAAATTTTATTTAATTTGCCAAATTCAGTTGACTGTGTGTGTGGCCCCACAGGAGTCTACTGTTTTTGCCTAATGGCCTAAACAAAAGAAAAATGCTATGGGTTTACCTCAAAAGGGTTTAGATTGAATTACATATTCGTCCTTTCTGTCTCTATCCTCTTATTGTCACAGATGAAGTGTCAAGGATTTATTTATTCAAATTCCAAATTTATACAGGTAATCATCACAATTGGTTCTGAGAGGTTGTTCGTAAGCTGAATTGCTCGTAAGTCGATGTTTGTTCAATTTCAATCTATAATTGCCATTTGAGGTAATCTAAATACCATTACTACTCAAAATACAAAAGTACTATTCCCTATAACTTACCAGAAACGGTTACAGGGCAGAAAAACAACACATAATGAAATACAAGCACTGGTCATTCTGAGTTGTCGTTATCAATTATACTTCAGTTTTCAAGGAAAAAATATAAATAATAATAAGTTTGTCATTTTACTTGTTAACATCTATTTCTGTCACAAATATTGGACTCATAAAATCATTAGAAAAACCTTAAAAGCACATAACATGTTATTGTACAATAAGAATAGAACATACTGTATTATATTTAAATACATACTTAGTTACAATATCTCATTAACTATCACTTTGTGATTTACACAATTGTTTTGAATTCAGATTAGTTCACTGTAAAATTTTGCTCCTTATAATTTAATCCGTGAGAAGGAACACGAAATCACTTCAAGGAAGTCTCTACCAGTACAAGGGCATTCAACAACAGCCAGAGTCAGCTGTTGATGTTGCCGATCCACTGAGCGGTACTATACCATATAGCACGTGACTTACCTTTAGCATGAAGGAGGAAGAGTTATTGTCAGTCAGAGGCAGAGTTGTTATTGGCGAGATGGTCACCAATACCAATATCATCATTCGGTTTTGCTTTATCAGCCATGATAAATGGTAAAGTGTCCAATGGGGTACGAAGCCTGATGCGCCGAGATGCTCACAGAGACATACAAGAACAAGATTCTGAAGATGAGTGTCGGCGATGCACGAACGCAGCGGTGCTGCTCAGCAGAGATTTGCGGCAGATAGGGGAACTACAGTTGTTCGTATCTCCGAATTTTTGTAAGTCAAATGTTCTTATCTTGAGGACAGCCTGTCTGTTTATTAATTCACCGTCTTCATTAGTCTTTCTCTGCTTTTACATGCTTCCAAAATGTTATTTCTTCCAGTCACTGAGAAGTGGGTGAGCTGATTATACACATTTGCTCACAATGGAAACTATCACTAACATTAACTGAGACAAAATATTTTAAAAAATGCAGCTCTACCTCCATCCCTTCGTAGTGTGAATTTTTTTTTTTTTCACACAGGGAACCTATACTGGTCTGCATTATTTTTTAAGCAGCTATCTGACTCCTTCACATTCAGGATCCTCATTTGAGGTGGAGATGAGGTCAGAAATGTACAGCTTGCCTCAGGCTCAAACTACAAGGGCAGGAGTGTAAGAGTGGAGGACTGCAAGGTATCCGTGGGAAAGTTTGGGTGCATCAGGAAGTATCAGCAGGATCCATGCCTAAATTGCCTAAAAATGTAACCCATCTATTGCAAATGACTGTAACTTTGAGGTACCTCAGCCTTGTTGAACCCTCTAATCTGACAACTATCCAAAGTTAAAACAATTTCATTGGCTCTACTGGAGATACACAGCAACATTAACAATTGAAGGAGTCTGCAAACATGCAGTTAAAAAAACAATGACAGTGGCTGACAGAGCACCTAAAGGAATATAGACATTTCTAAGGTCTCTAGCGTGGCATGAAATTTGTAGGATTGTCTCTGTTCAGACCAGACTTAAGCAAGTTGCTGTATTGTTACGGTTTGAAAAGACCCAGACAACCTGATTCACTGTCTCTAAGCTCAATGTAAAGCTAAGGTAACCATGACACCATACAAACTATTATCTTAATGGAAAAGCAAGCCTGTGTTTATTTGTGCTATAGACCAAAAGCACTGTCAAACAATCAGCAAATAATGCTACCTCTGTGATTTACACATTTTTTGTTGCTAACTCATTTATGTAAATATCCCATGACTTTTTGCATATACCTTCTGATAAACCAGCCAAACAAAAGCAGAACTTGGATGCAGTAGAACCGAAGAACTAGAACTTTGGAAACTGTCTGCCTTTGTTTTTAACTGGACTCAGGGACCAGAATCAGGTCTTATGTGAATAACAAGGTTTTGGGAGCTTAGTTATCTGCAGCCACATGATTCAGAGCCTTGTAAACAATTAAATACACATTAACATTGATTCCTAAAACCTTTGGAAGCCATTTTAGTGAAGCCAAAACCTGCTAGGCCTGCCCCAAAATTAGATTGCAGTCTTATAGGGAAGATATAAACTTTTTTCCACTTAGAATTACAAATTTTTTGGAGATGGTCATTGAGTGATTACAACATGACAGTGCCACTGTCTTTGCATGTGACTTCTCACAGTGATGCTACATAAGTATGCTATGGAAGTGATGCAACAGTCCTCCCCCAGAGTACTGTAATGAAAAGAATGTGACAGTTTTATGTGTGTGTGTGTGGTTATTTTAATGATGAAAACTAATATAATAAACAGCTCTGTCAGCTAAGGCCTGACATTTTAACAAATCTATTTGAATAGCCGTACTCAGCATAGATGATTGATTGGAGTGCTGAGCTGTTGTTTACCAGGTGCAGACAAAGGGCTTTCTGTTGCAGCCCTTTGTGTCGCTTGCTGCAAGAAGATTACCTTAAGTACCTTTTGGCTGAGACTTACATAATTCCTACTTGTGTGCATCATTATTTTTAATTGCGAGACTGTTGATTTAGATTTCTTTAGTACGTAGTCCATCTGCTTTATGACAAAATGACTCAAAAATGAACCTGATCAAGACAGTGCTGTAAAGTGCTCACATGAGAACAAGCGATAGAATTATATTCTGTCCTTCTGAGTTTAGTTTCGATTTCCATATTTAAAGTCCTCAGTCAGACTTTGTAATTATGGGCCTGCTTGTCCCCACTGAAACAGCTTACTTTCCTGATGGCCTAAACTGCTTGTTTTTTTCAAACACTCCTCATACAAGGGGTCTCAAGTTAGTGCTAAATACTTTATAGCACTTTTGAGGTTCTTCAAAATTCATGAATAATTTAAACTTATTTCCACATCAATTCAAAATAACAGACTGCTCAGTGGTATTCAATTATTGAATTAATGTTCGGTAGCAGGATGCTTGCGTTGATACTGTCTTGTTATACTTCACCCCCAAACCACAGTCTAATAGCCTCATTTTCTTTGCACCCTGCTCCTACCCATGCCCTCTTGTGTAGTGTTGCTCAGCGTTCTGGCTTAGAGAGCTGATTTCCCTTCAGGCACACACATCTTTTATATGCTGTGTAATATGTTGTGTATTTGCAAGAATAGTTTAATATTCCAAGAATAGCACTAAAAATTTGGGAGCTGAAATATACTGTGTTGGAAAACTTGTGAAAAGCCATGGAAATCCTCACAGTGTAAACTGAGAGACAACGAAAAAAAGGTGTGAACAAGACAGTGAGAGACTGCAACATCCCGCAACACCCCTGAATTCAATATTTTACCCTGACCTACTTTCATAGGTCAGGCACATTTAATAAAAGACCCATGATCCAACATGTAACTGGTGCATTCTATGTGAGAGGTTTCAGAGATGTGCACCTAAAAAGATGTAAAAGTGAAAATGTGACCTTGACCTAGTTTTTCTTAGTCAAGGTCATTATCTCATTTCAATCCCCTTTGCCGCCCGAGTAATGTGCTTTTTGTGTCATCTTTCTATCTGCAACGGTTGTGAAGATATTTGGTGGACGAACTGAGGGACGGATGAACTCGCAAACACTGACAATTGCAATACTGTACATCACCGCTTCGTTGGATGTAATTATCATCTCATGAACTTGCTAACAAAGTCCACCAACTTTTCACTTCTTTCTTAGTTATTTGTGTCCACTCTATGAACTTCAACCCAACTGTCCCAACTCACTGTCCTATTATCTCTGTGTTTGTTTCCTCCAACCACTGAGAGGTTACGACCACATATAAATATACTACGGATGAGCGAGTACACTACTATCTGTATCCGTATCTGTATCTGTTCAACCACGTAAATTATCTGTATATGTACTCAGATTGGGCGGAACTTAAACCAGAAGTGGGTATGGTTTGTCCGGAAATGGTAAGGGAACAACAGTATTTACAGAACTAGAACCAACACAGTCACAGACTGCAACATCCTGCGACACCCTGAATTCAAAATTTTATCCTGACATACTTGCATAGATCGAAGCTCAAAGCTAGTGCTCTGACCTACTGTCTTTGATCAAAGAACTACCTTTGACCTACGGTCTTACTCACACTGGCCTTCTCCCTCGTCTTTCTATCTTATCCGGTTCCTGAGGGTACTAAAGTTGAAATTTGACTTTGAACTAGCTTTCTCAAGATTAAGGTCTTCATCTCATTTTCATTCCTTTTGCTGTCCGAGTAATGTGCTTTTTGTTTCATCTTTCAATTTGCTATGGTTGTGAAGATATTTGGTGGACCTACGAACGGACGGACAAACGAGCGAACAGACGAACACACAAACACTGACGAACACAATACATCACCACTTTGAAGCGGGATGTAAAAAAAAAGAGAAAAAAAGTGAAAAGCTAGGCAGAGACACTAGACTTTGACTCAGGAACTGGATAAGACGAAGGAGAAGGCCAGTGTAAGACCGTAGATCAAAACACTAGCTTTGATCTATTACTTCTTGTGAGGTGGTGATGTATTTTAATTGTGTCTTTGTGTGTTTGTCCATCCGTCCGTCCATCTGTTCGTCCACCAAATCTTCACAACTGTTGCAAATAGAAAGATGTAACAAAAACACTACCCAGGCGACAAAGGGGATGAAAATGAGATGATGACCTTTAGCTTGAGAAAACTAGGTCACAGTCAAACTTCAGCTTTTGTACACTCAGGAGCTGGATAAGATGGAAAGATGAGGGAGAAGGCCAGTGTGAGTAAGACCATAAATCAAACCTACTGCTATGAAAGTAGGTCAGAGCACTAGCTTTCATCTTTGACCTATGCAAGTAGGTCAGGGTAAAATTTTGAATTCAGGGGTGTCGTGGGATGTTGCAGTTGCTGACTGCATTGGTTCTTGTTGTATTTTGTCTTTGTTGGTTCTCAGTATTCTTCAGTTGAGAACCCATCTTCAGTAGCAATGAAAAGGCATATCATTTATATAATATCTTGGGAAAATACTGTTGTGTATGAAAACTGATCAATGTTTTTAGTGGGTACATCCAAATAATTTGCTATTGTATCGAAGTTAGGGGCAAGCAGTGTAAAAATGCCTGCTGGAGCCCTGCATGTACACAGGCAGGTAGAAAGAGATCAAAGCACTAGCTTTGATCTCTGAAACCTCATGACAAATAGAATGCACCAGTTACATGTTGAGTCCTGGGTCTTTTATTAAATGACCCGGATCTATGAAAGTAGCTCAGGGTAAAATCTTTAATTCAGGGGTGTCGCGGGATTTTGCAGTCTGACTGCCTTGTTGAATTTTGAATTTTGTTGAATGACGTCCATGTCTCTTCCCCACTCACTCCCCAAGCCCTTCGACTCCTTCAGCTACATCTTTTTGGATTTCCTGTGGAATAACCCAACTTGTACTTGTACCGTTAGCTCATCCTGAAGTTTGGCATGTAGTTTTAATGGGTAGGTGGAAGCAGCAATGTAAGAACAAGAGAGCCTGTCTTTCTTGCTGTGTCCTAAGCTTATTTTAAGTTTCAGAAAATTTATTTTTTATTAACAACTGATATTTTCTGAAGGCTTTATTTTTCTGTTCGGTACCTAGGCTTACATCTAATTCCAGGGGATCCTACGGAGCTCTTTAAACTGTTATATCTCTTTGGCCAGAGCTTTGTTGACATCAGATCAGTCAACAGACCAGTGGCTGCACCATTGGTGCTCCCAGCCTCTGGCAGAGCTGCTTTGATGAGACGACACATCTCATCTTTTCTGCTGCCCTGTGAGACTCAACATTTTGGTCATGCTGCATTGATTGTTGTGTGACTATAAAATGGTTGCTTAAAGCGCTATTTGAAGGCTCTTTTGGTTGTCCTCTCTACAGATGCCGAGTCATGTTGTCAGGGATGTTCACCTTGTTCACATTGTTCACATAGAAAGCCTCATTGTTCTGTTCTAATTTCCTGGTTTCATCAGATTTTGATGTTTTGACGGCTGACACTTCTAATCATAACTGAACCATTTCTTGCTGTGATTTGAATACATACATCCATTCTCCATTTGGTGTTCCACCAACAACTAAGTAAAGCTTTGTGAGACCACTTACACTACTCAGTACTGGATGTGTGCATGTAAATTTTGCTGTGCAATCAATAAACATTTTAACAACAATGACCACATCAATGCAGATGAGTTCCCACAGTTGCTGTCATCCCTCATCTGGTTGTTTGGTACTACCACTACTAAATTATGACAGAGCTCATCACATGATTGTACAGTCAACCCTCGGTTTTCGAACGCTTCTGTTCTCGACCAATTCGGTTTTCAACCAGAAAATCCGAGAATTTTACGTCTCTGTACTCGACCAAAATTCGACTCTTGACCAAACTGAAAGAAGCCAAGCGTACCTGAACGCGACTCATTCGGGAGCCAAGCGAACTCGAATGCTCAGGATGCTTCCTCCGTAGCGCATTTGTGTTCAAAGTTCGATAGGATATCTTTTATTAAAGTATAACAGTGTCTATTTCTACCCTTTTTTATGTATGGTAAACGGTATACAGTGCAGTTTATGGTGTAAAATAGTAAAAAAAAACTTAGAAAAAGTTGTTTTTTAGACTTGGAATGGATTAAAATTATTTACATCAATTATAATGGGAAAAATAGTTTCGGATTTCGAACAACTCGCTTTTCGAACAGCCTTCTGGAACGGATTATGTTCGAAAACCGAGGGTTGACTGTATTTAAAACTGCACATGATGACTCTGTTCACTTTCATGTTGGCCATGAATTCAATGCATATCTAGAGTGACTGATGAAAGTGATTGATAGTGATAGTTAAGCACTTTGAAAAGTCTCCAGATGTGATTAAGTGCTATATAAATAAAAGCTGATTGATTGATTGTAGTGTTTCTCCTGGTCTTCCCTTGGCATTGCTTTACTTCTCCTTTGGTACACACACATCCTCCAGTTAATCGGAGGCTAGCACCATTGAGAGTGCATTGCAGTGTTTAAGAAGCTGTGCTCCCCTTTTAGTCAGAGATTTGTATTCTGATGTCTGTGTTATACATGCAGCAATCCCGTATCTCTACTCTCTCCCCTCTGATTTATTGTAACAAGTTGCTGGCTTGGTCTTATCAACCAAACAAAATGGACCCAAGATTTTCTGTTAATGTGTGTGAGTGTTCGTGTCTGTCAACTAGAATGCTTATTTATGCATGCTTTGTTCCCTGGCACTGCGCTCTCTAACCAACATTAAATCTAAGAATGTTTACATTCATGAGCATGAGTGTTGCAATGTTTTATGTTGTGCATGTTTCTATCCAGTTAGTGTGTTTGTGTGTGTGTGTAAAACCCCACACAGATGAAAGACTGCTGCCCCTGTAAGTCACAAGCTGCTGCCTGCTTTGTAAGTGGCCTTAAATTGGCTGTCACTCATATATGGACGATTGTCTTGGTCTACAATGGTATACACACAGTCACAAACGAGGCAGTCAGACTGCAACATCCCGCGACACCCCTGAATTCAAAAATTTTACCCTGACCTATTTACAAAGGTCAAAGAACAAAGCTAGCGCTCTGCCCTACTTTCGTAGATCAAAGCTATGCTTTAATCTATGGACTTATTCACATTGGACTTCTCCCTCGTATTTCTGTTATCCATTTCCTGAGTGTATAAAAGTTGAAATTTGACCTTGACTTAGTTTCCCCAAGGTCAAAGTCACCATCTCATTTTCATCCCCTTTGCTGCCCGAGTAATGAGGTTTTTTGTTCATCCTTCTATCTGTAGCAGTTGCGAACATATTTGGTGGACACACTAACGAGCAGACGAACAAACAGACAATTACCATACATCACCGCTTTGAAGAGGGATGTAATTACACATACAAGGCATTCAGACTGCAACATCCTGCGACACCCCTGAATTCAAAATTTTACCCTGACCTACTTGCATAGGTCACAGATCAAAGCTAGTGCACTGACCTACTGTCATTGATCAAAGCACTAGCTTTGATCTGTGGTCTTAATCACACTGGCCTTCCCCCTCGTCTTTCTATCTGGTTCTTGAGTGTACAAAAGTTGAAATTTGACCTTGACCCGCTTTTCTCAAGGTCAAGGTAATCATCTCATTTCATCCCCGTTGCCGCCTGAGTAATTTGTTTTGTTTCATCTTTCTATCTGCAACGGTTGCGAAGTTATTTGGTGGACATACAAACAGACTGACGGACAAACGCACTAAGATTGACAATTACAATACCTCACCGCTTTGAAGCGGGTTGTAATAAGATGAAAGACATACACACACACAGATGTTTTACATATGACAATAAAGGCGTGAAGGGAAAATAGAAATGAACATCTGTTTACAACAAAAAATATTTTGAAAAGATATGTAAAATTGAATTTCAACAAGCAATAAAATAAATAAGGAAACACATACTTGAGCTACATTATATGCACTCAGAAATTCAATTTACAGGCTGTAAGAGGCACAAATCAAACGAAAGATCTGCACACATTCATCAGTCTGGGGATCGTGTTCTGTATGATTGAGTCTTCTCTCAAGATGGACAAATAGCAGGGAATGTGTTTGTGTATGTTAATGAATGTGTATCTGTTTAGTCCTTGTTTTACTTTGTAATGGTAATTCAACAAATGCCTGATGACCAACTTTGCGGATTTAATTGTTGCTTATTTACAATGTGTGGACGTTTTTAATGCAGTATGCAACCTTTATGTTGCACAGCAGGTTTCTCTTTAACAGCTATAAGAGGAAGAGCATTAGCAGTAACCTATTTATAATTCAGGAATACAATTCTGTGCACAATTAAGAAACGGAATGTAATCTAAATGTATTAATGTGTTACAGTAGCACCATACAGACACACAACCCTGACCTATATTAATCAGCATTTAAAATTTATTTATTTGCATGCTATTTAGAAAACCCCAAACCAGTGAAGTTAGCACGTTTTGTGAATTGTAAATAAAAAGAGGACAACAAGGCAGTCAGTAATGTGCTTTTTGCTTCATCTTTCTAACTGCTTCATCTTTCTAACTGTAACGGTTGTGAAGATACAGTATTTTGTGGACTAACGTACAAATCAACGGATGGACGGGCAAACTGGCGACCACTGACAATTATAATACATCCCCCTTGCGGGATGTCATTATTTGCAAATCCGTTTCAACCTATATTCAATTGAATACACAGCAAAGACAAGATACCAAATGTTCAAACTGGTAAACTTTGTTATTTTTTGCAAATATTAGCTCATTTGGAATTGGATGCCTCCAACATGTTTCAAAAAAGGTGGCACAAATGTCAAAAAAGACTGAGAACGTTGAGGAATGCTCATCGAACATCCCACAGGTGAACAGTCTATTTGGGAACAGTTGGGGGCAATGATTGGGTATAAAAGCAGCTTCCCTGAAATGCTCAGTCATTTACAAACAAGGACGGGGCTTTGAGAACAAATACGTGAGCAATTTGAGAACATTTCTCAACAAGCTATTTCAAGGTATTTAGGGCTTTCATCATTTACGGTCCGTAATATCAGAAGGTTGAGAGAATCGCAAGAAATTACTGCACGTAAACGGCAAGGCCAAAAAATAACATTGAATGCCTGTGACCTTCGATCCTTCAGGCGGTACTGCATCAAAAACAAGCCCCTGTGCCAACTTTTTTGCCACGTGTTGCTGCCATTAAATTCTAAGTTGATGATTATATGCAAAAGAAAAGTTTCTTAATTCAAACATTAAATATCTTGTCTTTGCAGTGTATTCAATTGAATATAAGTTGATAAGGATTTGCAAATCATTGTCTCTTTTTAATTGCGATTCACACAATGTGCTAACTTCACTGGTTTTGGTTTTTGTATTTCATGTGGTGTGTTTAGATGCCATAACAGAAAACACACAATTGTGTCTCTGTTCTGTGTATTCAGTAATTGTCTATAAACCCAAGTGCTGTGTTCCTGCAGAAAAAAGTGTATGATTTTCTTTCCTTCAGGTTGTCTCTAATATGTCACCCACACCACAAGAGGTGCGAGTGTGATGCTGCTCTGTTCAGATCCGCTTTGACTCCTTGCATATAGTTTTATTTCACTTTAGCTGGATCTTGGAAAATGCAAAGCTGTAAAAGTTATTTTGTATCATTTTTTAAATCAGCAGTTTGGTATTTACAGCTGCTGGACATTGTACACTGGACTGACAACTCGGTATCACTGTGTTCCGGATGATCATAGTTTTCCAACAATGACAGAGAAGTAGATATACATACAGGCTGTGTAGTCAGACTGTTGACATGGGAAAATCCTAGAACATCTGTTTTATCCTGGATGTTGTTTTAAGGGTTTTAGAGTAAACATGACAGTAAGACAAACTATTCAACCATAGTGACGTTAAGAACAATAAAATCAGTTTGTCTACATGTTGGAGTTTATACAAAATATTTATCAGTGTGGTCCAGTTACTCACTGATATCGTTTTACCGTTTTTGTCAATCAGATGTGCAGATGTGCTTCTCACAAAGGTATGATGTATAAAAATAAGAAAATAAGAAAAGCCATCAAAGAAGATTCAACAAATTTCATCACTACTACCTCATAAGGTCATTGCCAAAACATTATGTTAATAATCATAAATGTCATTCTTCTCTCTTTCTCTTTGTATTTTACATTGCCACTGAACATAATTTGAAATCATCTCACCATGTGGGAACCAGAGCAGAGAAAATGTCACTGCACGTCCTCCTGCCTTCCTACAATATTGCTCTTCCTTTTACATCATCTTTCATAATTCCCTCTTCTGTCTGAGCCAGTGCAGCTCTTCCTCATTTCTCATCAACTTTTGGTGGTCTTTTGGTCTTTAAGATATGTGAGTACCAAGGTAGCAATAACACAGATCCAAGCAAAAGACAGACCTGAGTTTTGGTTTGAATCATTCTGATATTTCTCTTTATCGCTCTCTCTCTTTTGTGACTTTTTTGTGACTTTCTGACTTTTATGAATAAACGTGGGCGGCACGGTGGCGAAGTGGGTAGCGCAGTTCCGGGTTTCAGTCCCGCTTTGTGTGGAGTTTGCATGTTCTCCCTGTGTCTTCATGGGCTCTCTCTGGGTTCTCCGGCTTCCTCCCAACTCCAAAAACATGTGCTTCAGGTTAATTGGCCATTCCAAATTGTCCGTAGGAGAGTGTGTGTGTGTGTGTGCGTTTTTGTCTGTCTATGTGTGGCTCCGCACAGAGACACCTAGAGTTTCCCCCACCTCACACCCAAAGACGACTGGGTTAGGCTCCAGCTCCCCGCGACCCACGCAAGTGGATGAAGTGGTCAGTGAAAATGAATGAATGAATAAACATGTTAAAAATCAAAAAACATCTCTCTACCTCTTTCACACACAAATGCACACACACACACACACACGCACACACACACACGCACACACACACACACACACACACACACACACACACACACACACACACACATACACACACCAGAACACATTAACACAATGAAATATCAGATACAGACTGCAGATCTTTTTTTTCTTAATGATTTTCTTATTCACACATTCAAAAGTTCACACAAATTTACAGTCCGTTCAAATTCAGTTCTTGATCAAATCCCATCATGAAGCCTGGGTGGAGCATCAGAGCATTTTCGCAAACACAATGAGTGCACTTCATTTAACCGGTGTCTCATCTGTAACTTTGAAGTTTCTTTCTTCTCAAACTGACCCTGATAATCTCTAATATTTTTTGAGGCAGTGGAGTTATAAAAATGTCACCATATTCTTCATCACCTCAGTGAAAGAAAACATAAAAAGACGTTGTGTGGTGGTAATGCGGGTGAAGCCTTTGCTTGTAGCATCAGCGCAGGCCAGGAGAAGGAAGGACTTGGTCCACTTCACCTTTTAGAATTTCCCAGTTATATTCCCTGCAGTTGAGTCAATCGCATGAATCACAAGCCTGAGCAAATGGGCAAGGAGCACATGGTCTGGGTGTCTTTCTCCACTCTGGGAAAAGTGACAACCTGCAAAAAAAAGGAAAAACATCTGTAGCACATCTTCAACCTTACAGGGAAAAGCCTTTTACTGACAGTGAAGAGTAGACCAAATGGGATTAGGTAGGACACAGATGATATTTTGTTTAGTTGATATGAAAGTATGCTCTCTGCAGAGAGCATACTTTCTATCCATGAAGGTGTGATAAAGTGCATTATAAAAAAAGCTTAACTGGAATTTGCCCATGATGTCTAGGAGTCCCATCTTGTCTCCTCTGTTGATTTTCATATGGTGAACTTGCCTCTCTAGGGTGAAGTCTCCTGTGACCCATCCCTCTTGCTGGTTGACAGTGTCCTTAATAACTGGACATGTAGCATCATTGTGTTTCACCAATTAATCTCTATGTTCTGTCTCATTTAAGGGTCCCATAGAGAATGACGTTGTGGTTCATGTGGCCCTGATAGCAGAGAGTCAGAGGTAATGTGTGTCTGTTTGTGTGTATCTATGTATATATTTATGTGCCTAAATGCATGTCAGGCTATACGTCAAGCTATTGTCTGCTCCTCTCTCCTCGTCAACTCTCGGTGCAGTAATTGTGCTGAAAGTATAAATTTGGAGCTCATCTTCACTTCTGCCTTTGTGTGTCACTTTTCTCATTGTGTGCATGGGTGTGTGTGGGCATACATGACTACATGTTAAGAGTGTGGTTTTATGTGAGACAAACAGGGTCATATGACATTACAAAGCTTGCTACCCTGTAGCAGTAATTACCGCTGCTGGCAAGTCAACCGAACAGCGTCACCCTTCTCCCTTCAGGCCACTTGTGTTCTCAGTTACAAGCTGCAATACAGTAACGGCTTCATGATTGTTTAGAGTACAAGTTTAGAGATGAGATGACTGACCATGAATCTTTTAATGATTTCAAGGTAAATTTGATTTATTGAAAAGTCTGTAAAAAATGTAAAGAATCAAAGAATCACAGAAGACTGTATTAAGAAGACATGCTGATTTTCTTTTTCTTTTAACACATTCCATAAAAGCTCAGAATAATCAAATCATTGATTGCATGTTTTTAAAGTGGGTGAGGAAACTGCAATCCAGAAGAGCGCCTTATCACGTGTCTGACAGTACAGTCCAATAAATAGATGAGCACATTTTCACTAATTTCATTTCAGTTACAGAATATAACTTGTTTCTGTTTTAAGCTGTGGATAATATACTTAATAAATAAATAAATGAAGTGTGTGTGTGTGTGTGTGTGTACGCGTGTGTGTGCGCACACGCGCGCATGGCTGTCTGCATGGGTGCATGTGTGTCTGTTTAGACTGCAGGTATTTCTGAACACATACGGCATTCAGACTCAGACGCCCCAGCAGGTGGAACCCATTCAGATTTGGCCCCAGAAAGAACTGGTGAAGGTAACACAGACTCGCATACATTACTTTTTTTGCTGTGATCAGTGTTTTATTACAGGGAGCACATGCAGTTTTAGCATCATGGTAAAATTTCAAAGTGTGTCCTTTGGATACAAGTGGGTGAGCCAATATACAGTATGTTGATTATGCAAAAGGCCTTAAGTTATCTATAACTAGGTAGTTACACTGTATAAAGCTATAATAACTAGCTAGCTAACCACAAGGTAGTGAAGGCAGAGCTATTTGATGTTCATATTAATTCATATTAAGTAACGAACGAACAAACATGAACTTCGGCATTAAAACTTTTGTTGGCCTTTTATGAATATCAAGAGGAAAAATCTTACACATCAATTCATAGTCTACATAAAGTATATGGCATTATGCCAATTCATTTGCAGGTTAAGACAAAAGCTACACTGTTGCCACTACCTCAGGTCTTGCTAAGTGATTTCCTATGTCCAAGACATTAAAGGATTAGCTATCTTCTATTACAGGGTAGAGTAAATTGCTTTTGTGCTGTACCATAGAATTAGCATAATGTAGTATCAGACTGAGTTTTCAGGTAACACATACTAAAGACTTTATTGAGATATAGGATACTGTAGATGCTGAACTACAGACAGAAGTTACAAACTGCACCCACTTTCGCACATTTTTGTCAGGTTTTAATAAAATGTTTCACCTTAATGTTTCACCTACATTGGAAACATTTGAGGGAAAATTCCCTACACTCCGATACGTCAGCCAATAGCATCAACAGTGTTACCTGTAACATTTCATGGTGACCTAATGAGATCTTGACATGTGATTGTTCTTCTAAGAGTTATAATACTACTATTGAGGTCAACTATTTAATGTTTACCTTTTTCTTCTACTTTTCTTCCTCAGTGCTTTTGGGAATGCTCATTAAAAGACATATTTGTCCAAAGTATTTTTGAATGATCTGTTGGTTTTTTTTACAGCACAAGGCAGATCCGTTTTTGACAGTTGCTAAACTCTGATTGGACAATCTCAGTTTGAGTAAATTAGTTGAAACATCACTTACTAGATGCCAACTGTCACAATTTGGTTCACTGGGTCCATCCGTTTGTCAGTCCATTTCTTGCACTAAAGGTTTTCCTCTCAATTGTTCCATCAATCACAGTAACGCTGCTGATTGGTTAATTGATTAAATGGTGATTGTTCATTTTAAGTGATGAGCGAAATGTTTGAGCGATCATTGTGTCTGATTCTGATAATTTAGAGATGCTTAGAGCTGGGCAACTTCCAAATTGTTCCAGAAGGTATGACAGAAAGTAACAAAATAAATGAGTATTCTAAATTAATTGTGTGGACCCGTGACATTCCTTTCCTGCAACAGCTCTTGGAAGTCAAACAAAGCAGATTCTGGTGCCAAAAAATATACATATATCCAGGCATTCTATTTGAATGGAATGGATTCCTCATACATTTTAAACAGTAATATGCCAATAGACAAGTTAAGACAGTAAAGTGTGTGTGTGTGTGCGCGTGTGCGCGTGCGCGTGCGTGCGGTAGCACAGTGGGTCAGGGCAAGAAGGTCCTTGGTTTGATTCTGCCTTGGACCTTTTTTTTGCAGAGAACCCACGCAGACATGGAGAGAACATTCAAACTCGGCACAGAAAGGAATGAAACCCAGCACTTTCTTGTTGTGAAGCAACTGCGCAACCCACTGTTTCACCATGCTGCCTCTGCTTTGATACATACATTGCAAACTTAACCAAGGAAACAAAATTAGAAGATAAATTGAAGAACATTATGAAAAGAAAATTGTTTATCCCTCCATTGGTGTATAGGGTACATTAATTAGTATTTTAAAGTACAATAAACAGGTTGATATCTATCAAAATACTCAAGTCCATATGCATGTTTTCCGGCAGTGATTAGACAATTAAAGCCCCAGTTACTCCATCAAAATATGAGAAAAGGTTATGAATTCTTTACTGTATTTATTTTCAGTCAGCTAATGTTTTTTTTTTTACACCCATAGTTTGGATTGTTTGTTCTTGAAAGATAGAAAAGACATTAGAATTGATCAGTTTTTGTTGTGTTCTCTTCCACTTCATGTAGGCTTTATTACAAACCAAACAAGAGGAGTTCTTCTGAATCACGAGAAGTTTGTTGACTGTACAGTTGTATTGACTGTTGTCCTGAATCACAAAGACCCACATACTGGAACTCCAGAGATTGAGAAAAGTTTAGTTAAATGCTTCTCATGTCTGTGTACTGCAGTATCACAAAGAGCTCATGAAGTAGCTGATTATGATCATTATTAGTATTATTAGTGTAATTTGACTGTATGCCATGACTCATGATTTACAGGGAGAGACCAGGGGATAATTACGATGCAAACACTGTTTATTCAACAGGACACAGAGAAAGGTCTAAGCAAAGCAATTCATCAGAAGAAATACTCACTCTGATGTGTATATGGGATCCTCAGATGGTTTCTTACAAGCTTAGCTCTTGAAATCATTCTTAAATTCTTATATCACTTAGAATTCCATGGTTGATTTCCACCACAGTGGAAGAACTCATCTTTTCCTGGCGATCTCAGCCAATTTCTGTTCTGTTCCACATCTGAGGGCAGTTGTACAAATAAACCGACTTTCAGGGAAAAAGTTCAAAAAAAAATTTGTTGCTATTTAACCTACAATGTAATTGTTGTAATATGCAATTCTACTCAATCATAATGGTATAAAAGATGACTTTAAATTTTGATTCTAAAAATGACAAAAATACAAGTGAACCTTGTAAGAAAAGTAATTCCCTATCGAAGTGTTTAAACCTAGTGAATGTGGCTTTCATTATTCCCATTTTGTGTTTTAACTAAAAGTATGTGATTCAATAGTTTCATAATATCCAAAAATCTTAATGCACCAACTGAACTGTTCATTAAGTGCATCAAGGTTGAACTTTAAGTAACAAAGGCTATAATAATTGACTCTGTAGTCAAGAGCCAACTTTCAGTCCATCTCCAAGATATATTGTATTACATCTTGTTTACAAAAATAGGATGAACCTTAGCAGTGAGTGTCATTCAAGAGTTAGATGGAGCCATCCATTAGAGGACAACCCAAGTCAAGAAGCATGAAGGCTTGAATGGCTAAAACAGTGTTGGCTTTACCTAGAATTCCAAGAATTTACCTAGAGTTGTGCAAAGTTGGGGTAGGACAGTTCTCTCCGAGCCTCCACTTCCTGGAGCTTGTCTTTGAGGAAGCGCATGTTGGGGACTCTGTAGATGACCTGATCTTTTGTGGAAGTCTCATCTGTTTGAGAACTTCATTATTGACAGCAGAGGTGCACTCAGAGGTCACTGACGAAACAACTTCCTGTACATTAAGCATGTTGTGACATTACTAAACTGCTGTTCTTTTAATCCTGTCCCCCCTGCGCCATTAGTACACTTATATCTGTGACACCAACCAATACCTGCCTTTCAGCTTCTGTTTCACTCCCATCATATCCATCACTCAAACCCTGGTGTCTCCTGCAGGTATCACATCTCATCTCCATGACTTGTATGAAGTCTATCACCCCAGTCTCTATTGTCTCTCCTCAGTCATATACAGTACATCCCTCAAACTCCAAACTCCTCCCAAGCCTCTGTTCCTCATCTGTCATGTTAATTATGCGACACCTACTCTCCACTCCACCTCCAATAAACAAACGGCTTCTCAACTCATGCTACGGCCCCGTTCAGACTGCAGGCATATCAGATTTCCTTCCATATCTGATTTTTAGGGATGACTGTTCACACTGTTTTTAGCAAGTGTCCAAATGCGATCGGGTTCTGTTCAGACTGAGCCACATTATTGGCCGATCTAACAGGTTGCCGTAGTAACAACGTCGGGGCTGAGTCATCGTTCAGCACGCGTAATGTGCGAGGTCATATAATTGTGACGGTGGCAGCAACAACAATGACGACGAACGTGAAGTTTTGTTACCTTGGCATATTGGCAATATCACTGTCTGGTAGAGCTCAAGAAATTTTCACACACACCAGACATTGTTGATTTCTTCTTCTGTGTTTTAACGCTCTATAATGCGCGACGCTCTTCCTTCTGGCGCCCTGCTCTCGCTTCTTCGCGAATATGACGTCGCGGTCCGCCATATCTGATTGGAGTGTTTGGAGCTGTTCAGACTGAACTGTCCCTATCCAACACACAAACTACCTCCCGAAAGTCGTTTCAATCAGTCCCGCAAAAATCCGATTGGGACTGTTCAGACTACATAAGAGATATGCGACATCAATCTGGATGGGCTAAAAATCGGATATAGTCGACTAGTCTGAACAAGGCCTATATCTGTCGTATCCATTTCTCTCACCTCGTTATCCCCTTGAGGCCAATAGGCTGCCCCGCCCCCATTGTGTCTATTACTGCAAACATCTTTTCCCTCCAGGTCTATCTTATGCCTTTGCACTGTCATACCTCTTTCGTTCTTTCCCTCTTCTATATGAATCTCTGCCTCTCAGATGGATATGCATTTCTGAGTCAGAACGGGCACTGAGCAGAATATTAATTCTGAAGCCAAGCCAGACATTTTTTCCTCGATAGAATCTGTTTATCTCAGAGTCACAACCATCTCTGGTGCTTCAGGCTGCATTTGTTCACCTCTCTTCATTCCTCGCAGCCGTTTGATTGGGTTGACAACAGCTGCCTGACAATGGGAGAGTGGCAATTACATTGTGCAATGTGTTGTTCCCAACAGTACACCCTAAAGCATATCTTTTTACAAATCACAGCTTGCACAAAAATACCCTTTTACCTTTTCATCGCTTCTTGAGACACAAATTTGCTCTACATGTAATAGTAACTTTTGACATCTGGGGTAATTTATATTAGGTTGTAAAGGGAATCTGTTCAATGACTTCAGAGCTTTAAAGGGAAATTCTGATATTTTTCTTCAATATTATCCTAATACTTGTCAACATGCAACGGTGCTCGTATCACAGTTATGGCTCCAGCTCAGAGATGATTGCTGGTTCAAACACAGTTGTATCAATAGCATTGTTGTAGATAAAAACATTGCTCCTATGGCTTTTTTATTCATTTCCCAAAAATCTCCAATAAAGGTGAACAGCCAGATACTATCATGACAATAAAATGAGTCAGCTGGAGGGGCTGTGGAATTTTTTTTTGGTCTTCACATTTATGGAGTTATTTTTTGTAATCCTTTCCCCTGACCATACTGAACCCCACACAAGGATTTTTGGGATATTTTGCCAGTGCATAGTTAATTGTCACATGTTGAAGACACTGTAGGGATATAAAATAGATCTTTAATTGTTTTATAATGTTTTATAATGTTCAATATCCCAACCTGCCAGGCTTGATGCTCGTGCTGTGGTTAGTGGAAATGTGAGGGAATGAAAGGAAGCTTTGATAGGCTGCCTGTGTGTTGCAAGTCTTCATTGATATTCTGAACACAAGACATGAGGTGCAGAGGTTCTTCTAACCTCCGTTGACGTGACTGCTCCAGGTCTCACCCTGGCCTGTTCAGGTAGTGATTTACAACACCACTGAAACCTCAGTTAACAATTATGTTTATGTATATGTGTATAAAGTCTGCTCCTCTTAAACTTTCACTGTAATTCCTTTTAATTGGTCCAACCTTTTCTTCCTCTTGTTGTGTTCAGCTCAGCCGTTTCAGAATAGCAAAGAAGTGCAGTAGAGCGGCATAGCACCACACTTTGGTGGTTGTGTTGAATTGCAGATAGAGGAATGCGGCGCAGATGGCTTGATAGGTATATTTCCTACACTAGTACGTTAATATATAGGGTGTAATTATGCTATTTGATCATGGGACACTGGAAGATATTAATATTTTATATTTATAGGGAAATGGTATGATTTCATGCTTGGTCAGACACATTAAAAAAAATTCACACATAAACACAATAGAACTAACACTTCTCTGCCTAACAAGACTATGGGTGACTTGCAGTAAGGTTGTCCTAGCACATATAGCTGAGACGCTGTCCATTTGCTCCGTCTGTACATCTTTGAACCAGTACATTTTGACAGCAGGAGACACTTGGAAGCTCTCTTCTAAAAACACCTAACAAATGTTCTGGTAACTGGAGCAATTGTGTTTGTCTTGCTGCTAGTTCAATGTACATTTTAGATATACCTGAGGTAGGATGCGGGTACCTTTTTCTCTGCTTAAACTCTTTGATAGAACGACTGGGTAACTGGAGCAAACTTCGCTTGAATTATCTCTTTTCACATCTGTGTAATTGTACAAAAATGTTCCCTTATTAGTTCAAAAGACCTCAAATGGATATTGTGTTTCATGCTTGCGGTAGGTATAGTGCTGAATGGGTCCTAAAAATCAAAGCCAACTATTTGAGGGAATTTTGGCTTTTGTTTGACAGATAACCCAGACTTGCAATTAAACATACAAGAGTATGTTTAACATACAAGAGACTTACCAATTAAAGTTTTGATTTCATTTTGAGACTGTGGGACGAGGTTTAGACAAGAGACATGACTTCTGACTTGGTATGACTGCAATATATCTGCTGTGGAGTGCTGGATGAGATGGAGTCAGTGTTTGAATGGATGAATTCTTTGGAAAAAAAATACACTTTTCCAAACCACTATAGTATTGCTGATGGTGAAATGGGAGCATTTTATGATGAAGAAAGTCATCTTCTGTGCCCAAGGCAAAAATACAAACTGCCATCATATTTTACATACCTGGTATGAGTAATTCATTATTGTGATCCATAATTATGAGGCTGATTCTTCAAATCAATTGGATTTTAAGTCAGCTGCAAAATCAGTTTAAGTCAATTCATAGAGGGATATAGTCTTGATTTGAAAGTAAGCTGGGAATGAGTATGTTGGGAATTTCAGTATACATAATCTCTTGATGGGGGGGTATGAAAAACTTATGGTTTCTCAAAAGAACTGATGCAGACAGGGTTAGATTTTATTATGTTTACTTACTATCTTTATAGAACTTATAATGATCTCATTTGTCTTTATTTAACTTTATATTTATAGGGCAGTGGTTGCGTGGTGGGTTCCAACTTGGTTTTGAAACCAGAGGGTCTCCTTTTCAGGTCCCAGCCCAGACAAAAAACTGGTGGCTGAAGAGGGGCCAGTCTAAAACCTAGGCCCTGCCAAGGTGCCCTTGAGCCAGGCACGGACCTCTCCCCCAACTGCTACAGGCGGGCAGACTATGGTGGTGCCCTCATCCTATGCATGTTATGGGGCCCCTATATATGCACGTATTTGAATTTTTTAGGGGGCTCCTGTAATTGGATGAAAATACATTTTTGTTGTGCGTATGTACTACCTGCTGCATGACATAATGACAATGACAAAGTTTTTAAAACTTTTTTATTCATCCCAAACTTGGAAATTAGGATGATATTTTTATTGATGTTTAATATGCCAAGCAGCTCATCAGACAGCTTGTTGTCCTTTATTTATTCTAATGAGGGCTCAGACAGGTCTCAGTTCTTACGGTTGTTGGCATCTCAGTACATCAGTATTACCAGCCATGGTGCCCAAGGGTGTGCTAGGGACCACTAAGTGCTCTGCTGGTGGCAGTGCAGGCACCTGTCATTATTACCACATCTCATAACTTTATGGAGAGTTAATAACAGAAGGTGGTCCTGCCATATGGTGGTAATTTCATGTTATGAGCTGCAACAGAAGTGTCCTAGTAGGACACCCAGATGATGGACTCCCACTTTCATATCTTATGGAATGCTACTATTCTGCGTGGCATTTCAAATCAAGTGGTTTATATTTAATCTCGAAGCAATACTAACGCCATTATAGGCAGATGATTGAAAAAAGAAACACTGGCAATGAGCTCATGTGTTTATGAATATGAATGTTGTAATTACTGACAAGGTGTCTATTAATGTATCCTAATAACTATGTTTGTCTTTCTGCAGGCATACCGTTTCCTTGCCATCAATAAGAAGCTAGGGTTGAGTGGGCGTCCAGAGAGGCCAGTGGGCTGCATTGGAACCTGCAAGGTTTATGAATTTGCAAACACACCTACACACATTTACATAATGATATATGCACAAAAATATATGTTGCCCGGCTGCACAGGTTGAGGGTGACCACTAACACACTTCCCATTTATTGATCTGCATGAAACTGTGAGACATGGATTGCAGAACCAAAACATGTTCAGTTTAAGGGGAGTTTTTCCCCTCAGTGCAACAAGATAAATCAATAAATGCTGCAGAATGGATTCAGCTTATGCTCTAGACTTATCCCATAAACAACTGCTGTTAGGTCCATGTGTTCATGTGCATGGCTGTGCTAATGTGTCTCGCTGATGTTTGCTGTTTCTCACAAATGAAGGTCATAGCACGACCAAAATAGTTGAACTATAGCAGCTTTGTCAAACAAAGGCATTGCCAAACAAATGAAACATGGCTCACGATGCGTTGCTAAGACAATATTATAATGGAACATTTATGGGGAGAAAGGCAGACTGCCAGAGGGCATTATCATCATCAGTTTGTCTCTATGGGTGTGTGTTTGCGCCTCTGTGACAATCTGTGTGTGTGAAAATGAGATTGGAACCATTTATGTGTATGCACTGCATGCATTTTTATCAGGAGTGGTTGTGTAGCTCCTGCGTGTCCCCTCTATTTTTTACAATTGATGGGTTGTTTTACAGACTGCCCACAATAATGTATGTGGGGCTATTTGTGAGCCATTTGTCTTATCCAATATTGTGTGTGCCTCTATGCGCGCTTGTCCCTGCAGATTTATCGCATCCTAGGCAAGACAGTGGTGTGCTACCCAATAGTGTTTGATCTGAGTGACTTTTACCTGTCCCAAGATGTTATGCTGTTGATCGATGACATTAAGGTAAGTCAGACAGCTACTTTCGTATCCTGGCAATGTTATCACTCCACAACTAATCACATTGTACTGTATGTGCACATAGAGCCAACAAAATCTTTGAGACCTGATATGTATTTTAAAGATTGGAAAGCAGCTGCTCTGATTAGATTGTATATTCATTTTAAATGAACCCAGCACTTGCTGTAGCCTAGAAGCTAACACACTGGTTTATCCCAATCTTGGATGATCTATGTGTTCTATGATTGATTTTAGAGTATAACATGAAGCTTGACATAATGGTCTCATTATGAAATACCAAAAGTATGAGTGCTGTACAAAACTTCTTCTAAGGATGACCTTTTGTTGTCCAGTACAAATTTCAATAGTTGTGTCTCTTGCTGCCTGTCTAAACTGCAGTTTTTTAATTAACACGTCTTTTGCATTTTTGGTTAATTCAATAAGGATATACATTTGGAAAGAAACCGAACATACTTTGAGAATTGGCTTCTATCCCCAGATTTACACTAACAATTTCAACACTGAAAAAATTCATGAAAGGCTTTTACTTTCCTGAAACAAGCATTTTGCTGAGACCACATGGCCTGAAGTTCTACCTGTGCATCGCTTTATTCTGATTTCCTGTAAAGACTTGTTGTAGTTATGCGATGTATGGGCCAATCTACTGGAAAACCCAGACTAATCCTGATGTCTGTGGAAAATTGACTTCAGTGTAGCACAGCGGATACACAAAGACAAAATGAAATAAAACAGGCAGAATTGAAACTGCTGACATCAGGGTACAGCTGAGAGGTCATCGGTTCATCACAGGCCTGGTGCCCTCATGTCACACCTGTCAGCTTTTAGAGCTAACTGTTGCATGGTTTTGGACAGAGTCAGAATTTCTTTGATCAGCATGATGCAGTTTGTGCTTTGAGCCTTGACGTTGTGTGTGTTTGTGTGTGTTTGCAGAACGCGCTGCAGTTCATTAAACAGTACTGGAAGATGCAGGGACGTCCTCTCTTTCTGGTTCTCATCCGCGAGGATAACATCAAGTAATATACACACTCAGTGATGACTTTTTTATGTTCTTTTCTGTCTTCTTGTCACCTGATCCTCACATCATTCCTACATATCTCTCCATTAATCTCCCTCTGTCTCTCTCTGACTGTCCAATAATACCCACATTCACAATACAAATCCAACATTTTTAAATTCTTCTGTACCTCTCTTCTCATTTGTGTATACTCTTCCATATAGCATGAGGGTGTGACTGTATATAATTACTGATTGTCTGGTAATGGTTCCCGTTTGAGTCACTACAGCTTAGCTAGTAGGGTTATTACAATAGCCGATCCAGGAAGCATATGTTTATTGTGATGCTTTCACTTCCACTTCCACTGTGGAATGCCTACATGTCTCTCATGGTGTAGCACTCAGTGGCAGTTTTGTGCCGTTAATTGGGGTGATGTTTTGCATACAATGCCACAAAGATCAAAGAAGCTGGGCTGAAATGCACAAATGTATTAAATGAAGGTCTGATTCCAGTAATTTGATGTCATTGTACTTATATTATTGAATGTATTCTCTTTGGAATGTAAAGAATTCTCACTGTAGGGACAAAAGTCCACAAAGCAAAACAAAAGTTTTATCTCTCACCAGAGGGAGTCGTTTCAATCCAGTGTTGGACATGCTGGCTTCATTCAAGAAAGGCAACATCGGAGGTGTAAAAGTTCATGTCGACAGGCTGCAGGTTTGTGGATCCATTCAAGTCTTGTATTGATCTTTTTATTTCCATTTGGCTATTCTTATTTACTCAATAGCAACTACTCGAACATTAACTATTTTTTTTTAGTAATTACAGTTTATCTAGGGAGGATGCAGGTATTAATATGTACTTTCTACACCTTCATATTTGTTTTTGTCTTGAGATCTGAATGCATCAAATTTTACACATTGCTTAAAGGGACAGTAAAGTTAATTTTAAGTGACATATATGTTGTTCATCATTATTAAAAAATAGAAGAAAATATAAATTTTATGTGTGTAGCATCATCCGTATGGTCAAAAAAGCTTAAAATCTGCGCCGCTTCAGCATTCAGTGGTCACGTGGTTGTGTCAACAGGAAAAAGACACCACTTTCAAATAAATTCACTGTGGAATTAATAACAACTAGAGTTGGATGTGGTTAGCTCAATGCGAACATAATATGGACAATCCCATTGACGGGCTAGCGCGTTAGCATTTTTAGCGCGATACCTTCCCAGAAGGTATTCTACAGAACGACAGGTCCTTTTGTGTCTTTTTGCTGTTCTGTTGACACAACCGTTCACCGCGCAGGTAACCATGATACTTTTGGTGTAAATCGTGTCAAGAGCTGCATTGCTTCTTATGGCTGTCAAGCTATGTTGGGCGCAAGTGACGTATGACGCCCACGTGACCACTGAATGCGGAAGCTGCTGTGGCGAAGATTTTAAGCTTTTTCGACCAAACGGATGATGCTACACACATAAAATTTATATTATATTTTTCATAATGATGAATAACATATGTGTCACTTAAAATGAACTTTACTGTCCCTTTAACCATTACGACTAGTTCCTTTTTAAATTCAGCTTTCCCTACAAGAATCACTGGAAGAAAGGGCCATCTTTTCCACAAAATGAATCCAAAACAAAATACACTAGGGTATAGGAATGGAGGCTGTGTTCTACACTATGGTTAAATGTTTAAATCATTTGAATATAATCATAAAAGCTGCACATCCAACATGAAATATGGAGATGTATGACTATAAAATGACATCTCAGCAGGAAGTGCCTCGTTGACACAAAGTAGTCTTTGCTGTTCTCTTGTGCTTCCATCAATGGAAGCATAGTTTTGCTGTTTCAAACACTGTCTTTTCAATTTAGTAGTTGTTCAGCTGCTGACAACATCTGCTTAGGTGGCACAGATGTCCCAGGAAAGCCCTGAAATTTTAGAAACTCGGGAAATCCTCTCTACCTTGTCACACTTCCAAAACATACAAATTGTTGACTGCATTAGTGTTGCAATTACCGCTGATCAACATTTGATTGCATTTTATAAAGAGGATTTCCCGTTATCAAAGGACACAAATATTAATGTTCCTAACATGCACAGTGGCTTTTGGCCGCTCAGAAAGAGGTTTCCAAGAACTTCATTTGTAATCCCATTGGTGGTTTGACTTTGACCATTCAGACTCAGTTGGGGAGGTGAACTGCTTTTGTCTATCTGGGAAAAATAAAAATTGACATGAGCATTTTTCAAAAGGAAGATGGAGACTTGGTTTGAAGACCTTTTGTTGTTTCATAAATACAATGAAATGACTGCAGCAAAAACTAAAAATCACAAAAACTACAAATTACAACTACAAATTGGTCTTTGACAATGTGCTAATCAACAACAATTATAGGGACAGCTGAATGAACAATCAATATCAACATATATCAATGGATTAATCTGCTTTATTGGATGCATATAAGCATTAACCATAGCAAATGTGTCAGATGCTAAAGCAGCTTAATTTACCAATAAATCACGATTTAAAACAAAGGACGGCAAAAAATGAAAGGAAAATTCACATTCTTTCCTAAAATTTACATTCATGTTTGCTGTCTTAAATACTAATTGGTTTATAACTTCATTTAGCTTCATCAATATTTTGATAATTATATTTTGATATTTAATATTGGTTGAAGACAGAGATTAATCACCCCACTGTGAAGTTCCCCTCAATGAATGCCAGTTTTTTTTTTTGTCCCGCTTCCCAGTGTTCGAGTGTTCACTAGTCCGTCTGTCCATCCGTCTGTTCGTATGTCCACCAAATATCTTCACAACCGTTGCAAGTAGAAAGATGAAAGAAAAAGCACATCATTCGAGCGGCATTTGTGCCACCTTTTTTGAAACATGTTCTTCTTTTCCTTTCGGCTTTTCCCTTCAGGGGTCGCCACAGCAAATCAATTGCCTTCATCCAACCCTGTCTTCTGCATCCTCATCTCACAACAACTACCTTCATGTCCTCTTTACTATATCCATAAGCCTCCTCTTTGGTCTTCCTTTAGGCCTCCTGCCTGGCAGTTCAAAACTCTGCGTGCTTCTACCAATATATTCACTATCTCTCCTCTGGACATGTCCAAACCATCTCAGTCTGGCCTCTCTGACTTTATCTCCCAAACCTCTAACATGTGCTGTCCCTCTGATGTACTCATTCCTGATCCTATTCATCCTGGTCACTCCCAAAGAGAACCTCAGCATCTTCATCTCCGCTACCTCCAGCTCTGTCTCCTGTCTTTTCCTCAGTGACACCGTTTCTAGACCAAACAACATCGCTGGTCTCACCAGTTTTGTACACCTTTCCTTTCATTCTAGCTGAAACTCTTCTATCATACATCACACCTAACATTTTTCTCCACCCATTCTATCCTGCCTATACACACTTCACCTCTTTTCTACACCCTCCATTTCTCTGGACTATTGACCCTAAGTATCCTCCACCTTCTTGATCTCTTCTCCCTATAACCTCACTCTTCCACTTGGGTCCCTCCATTCACACACATGTACTTTGTCTTACTGCGGCTAACCTTCAGTCATCTCCTTTCCAGGACAAACCTCCACCTCTCTAGCTTCTCCATCTGTTCCCTGCTCTCACTACAGATCACAATGTCATCTGCAAACATCATGGTCCATAGAGATCCCAGTCTAACCTCGTCTGTCAGCCTGTCCATCACCATAGTGAACAAGAAGGGGCTCAGAGCTGATCCCTGATGCAGTCCCAACTCCACTTTGAACTCCTCTGTCACACCTACAGCACACCTCACCACTGTCTTACAGTCCTCATACATGTCCTGCGCTGCTCTAACATAGTTCTCTAGCACTCCAGACTTCCTCATACAATACCACAGTTCCTCTCTGGGCACCCTGTCATATGCTTTCTCCAGATCTATAAAAACACAGTGCAGCTCCCTCTGGCCTTCTCTTTACTTCTCTATTAACATCCTCAAAGCAAATACTGCATCTGTAGTACTCTTTTTTGGTATGAAACCATACTGCTGCTCACAAATGCTCACTTCTGCCCTTAGTCTAGCTTCAACTACTTTCCCATAACTTCATTGTATGGTTCATTAGCTTTATTCATCTAGTTGCCACAACTCTGCACATCTCTCTTCTTTTCCTTTCGGCTTTTCCCTTCAGTGGTCGCCACAGCGAATCAGTTGCCTCCATCTAACCCTGTTTTCTGCAGCCTCTTCTCTCACACCAACTACCTTCATGTTCTCGTTCACTACATCCATAAACCTCCTCTTTGGTTGTCCTCTAGGCCTCCTGCCTGGCAGTTCAAAACTTGGTGTCCTTCTACCAATATATTCACTATCTCTCCTCTGCATATGTCCAAACTATCTCAGTCTGGCCTCTGTGACTTTATCTCCAAAACTTCCTATCCAACCTGGTCACTCCCAGAGAGAACCTCAGCATCTTCATCTCTGCTACCTCAACCTGTTTCCTGCCTTTTCCTCAGTGACACTGTCTCTAGACCAAACAACATCGCTGGTCTCACCACCTCTATTAAAAATGGGCACCAGCACACTTCTCCATTCCTCAGATATCTTCTCACTATCTAAGATCCTGTTGAACAACCCAATCAGAAACTCTTCTGCCACCTCTCCTAGACACGTGCATACCTCCACAGGTATATCATGAGGATGGAGTGCCTTTCCACTCTTCATCCTCTTCAATACCCTCCTAACTTCATCCTGACTAATCTTGGCTACTTCCTGGTCCACAACAGCCACCTCTTCTTGTCTTTGTTCTCTCTTTTTCCTCGTTCATCAATTCTTCAAAGTACTCTTTCCATCTTCCCATCACACTACTGGCACCTGTCAATACACTTCCATCCCAATCCTTAATCACCCTAACCTGCTGCACGTCCTTTCCATCTGTCTGTCTTGCCAACCTGTATGGATCAGTCTCCCCCTCCTTACTTTCCTCCTTACACAGTCTCCACGAAATGTAGTCTACCTGTGTGCTCCTACCTCCACTCTTATAGGTCACCCTATGTTCCTGCCTCTTCTGGAAGAAAGTATTTACTATAGAAATTCCCATCCAATTTGCAAAGTCAACCACCATCTGTCCTTCTACATTCCTCTCCTGGATACCAAACCTGCCCATCACCTCCTCATCACCTGTTTCCTGCACCAACATGTCCATTGAAGTCAGCACCAATGACAACTTTCTCACTTCTAGGTATGCTCTGCATGACTTCATCAAAGTCCAACCAGAATTTCTCCTTCTCCCCCAGCTCGTATCCTACCTGTGGAGCATACCCACTAACATTAAACATCACACCTTCGATTTCTAGCTTCAGACTCATCACTCTATCTCAGACTCTTTAGGACATTTCTAGAGTTAGGACATTCCTAACAAACTCCTCCTTCAAGATAACTCCTACTCCATTTCTCTTCTTATCTGCACCATGTTAGAACACCTTGAACCATGCTCCCAAATTTCTACCCTTGATACCTTTCCACCTGGTCTCCTGGACACACAGTATGTCTACCTTCCTTCTCAGCATCATGTCAACCAACTCTCTACCTTTTCCTGTCATAGTTCCAATATTCAACGTCCCTTCTCTCAGTCCTATATTCTTGGCGTTCCTCTTCTCTCCCTTACTACGAACACACTTTCCTCCTCTCCTTCTTCGACCAACAGTGGTCCAATTTCCACCGGCGCCCTGTAGGTGAACAGCACCGATGGCGGTCGTTGTTAACCCGGGCCTCGACTGATCTGGTATAGATGTCTTAGATTTGATTTGCATGTTTGATTTGGCAAAGGTTTTACGTCGGATGCACTTCCTGACGCAACCCTCTGTATTTATCTGGGCTTGGGATCGGCACAATAAGACACTGGCTTGTGCCCACTTGCGGCTACATTTCTTTTTTGAAACATGTTGCAGGCATCAAATTCCAAATGAGCTAATATTTGCAAAAATTAACAAAAGTTTACCAGTTTGAACATTAAGTATCTTGTCTTTTCTGTGTATTCAATTGAATATAGTTTGAAAGGGATTTGCAAATCATGACATCCCGCAAAGGGGATGTATTGTGATTGTCAGTTTGTGTGTTCGTCCGTTTGTCCGTACGTCCAATCGGTTGTCTGTTAGTCCACCAAATATCTCTGTTGCAGAGAGAAAGATGAAACAAAAACCACATTACTTTGACGAAAAAGGGGATAAAAATGAGAACATGACCTTGAGAACACTAGGTGTTAAGGTCAAATTTCAACTTTCGTACACTAAGGAACCAAATAAGATAGAAAGACGAGGGAGAAGGCCAGTGTGAGTAAGACCATAGATCTAAGCACTGGATTTGATTTACCCTGACCTATGCAAGTAGGTCAGGGTAAAATTTTGAATTCAGGGGTGACGCGGATGTTGCAGTCTCTGACTGCCTTGTTGTATTTTGTTTTTATTTACGATTTACAAAACGTGCTAATTTCACTGGTTTGAGGTTTTCTAAATGGCATGCAAATAGAGACAGAGAAATTTTAGATGTTCACTAATATGTCAGGGTTGTGTGTGTGTTTGTATAGGGTTACTGTTACACATTTGGATATCATTATATTCTGTTTTGTAATTGTGCACAGAATTGTATTCCTGAATTATAAATGGGTTACTGCTAATGCTCTTCCTCTTATAGCTATTAAAGACAAACCTGCTGTGCAGCGTAAAAGTTGCATACTGCCTTAAAAACTCCCACACTTTGTAAATAAGCAACAATTCAGTCCCGCAAAGATCGTCATCAGGCATTTGTTGAATTAACGTCACAAAGTAAAATAAGGACTAAACAGATAAACACATTTATCAATATACAGACACAAACACATTCCCTGCTATTTGTCCACTTTGAGAGAAGACTCTCAATCATACAGAACACAATCCCCAGACTGATGAATGTGTGCAGATTTTTCGTTTGATTTGTGCCTCTTACAGCCTGTAAATTGCATTTCTGAGTGTATATAATGTAGTTCAAGTGTGTGTTTCAATATTTTAATGCTGGTTGAAATTCAATTTAACATTACAAAACATTTTTGTTGAAAACAGATGTTCATTTATTTTTTTCCTTGTTTTTTCCTGTCCATGCCTTTATATGACATGTAAAATATTTGTGCGTGTGTGTGTGTGTCCTTCACTGCCTTCTTATTACATTCCGCTTCAAAGCGGTGATGTATTGTACTTGTCAGTGTTTGTGTGTCCACCAAATATCTTCGCAACTATTGCAGATAGAAAGATGAAACAAAAAGCACATTAGTTGGGCGGCAAAGGGGATGAAAGTGAGAGGATGATACTGACCTTGAGAAACCTAGGTTAAGGTCTAATTTGAACTTTTGCTCACTCAGGAACCGGATAAGATAGAAAGATGAGGGAGAAGGCCAGTGTGAGACCAATGACAGTAGATTAGAGCACTGGCTTTCATCTTTGACCTATGCAAGTAGGTCAGTGTAAAATTTTTAATTCAGGGGTGTTGCGGTATGTCGCGACACCCCTGAATTATGTCGGTATGTCGTGACTGCATTGGTTCTTGTTGTCATTTGGAAGATTTATTTTTGGCTCATTCTCATCACTATTAATAGGTTAGCGGTTTTCAGCACAAAACTCTTTTGCACCATACTGTTTTCCTCTGCAGCTGGTGGAGAGCGAATCAAGATATAATCACAGATGATTTAAAAAGAATAAAAACCAACTGTTGCCTCATAAATGTGTTAGTTTTCTTTCATTTCTAGTTTTTATCTAACCCATATTTAATTAGGAAGTCTGTTAAGATCAACTCTCATTTTCAAGAGAGACCTTGGCAAGTTAGTTCAAGGTTACAAATGATTAGCCAATAGATGTATATTTTATTAATCCCGGAGGAAATGGCACACACAAAATGCAAAAAAGGAATGCCGTGCACCCTTGTACCTGGTGCACAATTTCTAAGCAAAGCTTTCAATTATTTCATACACCTAAACTCTTCCAGCTATGGAGAGTTCTGAACACCGATGCATGAACAAGGTGCAAAACACACATCTACATGTAAATTTGAATCAGTTTTTCTTCCATTACTAGTGCTGTCAGGCGATTAAAAAATTAATCTAATTACAGGATTTGTAATTAATCTAATTAATCACATTTTACTCTCATACCTGCTAAAGGCCCCCAAATAAAGAATTTGAATTCTAGGACATTACAAAATTGTAGTGCATGACTAATCAATAGAATACACCAAGAAGAGAAGATTTGAAATCCACATTTTTATTAAGTGTGCTTTAAAAGGCCAAGCATATCAGCATACCAATTAGGCCAGGTGCATTTCTCAAAAATGCAATACGAATACAGATAAATAAAATAAATAAAATTCAGAAATAAAATAAGGCTGAGTCTCAAATAGGCAAATAAGCAGACTCTCAATCAAAATGAATACTAAAGCTGACTCAATACAGCAATTCAAAATGAATAGTATAACATACCTCTAAATAAGTCAACTAAATAGCAAGATGCCAAAAGGGGTTTCCTTTAAAAGGGTAAGCTAATGTTCAACTCTGTGTCCTTGACATGTTTTGCATTTAAATGATACGTTAGGCTGGAGCTGCATCGGTGATATGAAAATTCTTTTACAAAAGGTACAAATAATAACAATAGTAACAATAATAATAATAATAATGGATTCGATTTATATAGCGCTTTTCTGGACACTCAAAGACGCTTTACATCGGATCTATTATTCATTCACTCCTCATTCATACTTGGTGATGGTAAGCTACGTGTGAAGCCACAGCTGCCCTGGGGCAGACTGACGGAGGCGTCTACAGCGTTTTTGTTGATAGGCCCGTCTTTGTTCTTTTTGGTAAATAAACTTTCCGCCCAAAGGTCCAAGTGGGCTGCCTCGCTCTCCTGTGTCGCGTCCACCTCTGTTGTCAGTCACCCTGCTTTTGACTAGTGGCGCAGGTAGGAAGTGACGTGCCGCTGCAGCCTACTGCAGTCACTCAATTGGCCAAATTTAAAATGCTTGCGCATTGACTTGCCACTCGCTATTAATTGCGTTTATTTTTATTGCGCGTTAATTTGCAGCGTAATTAATCTAATTAACGCATTAAAGTGACAGCCCTATCCATTACATTAAACCGTCTCTTGTGACAATAACAAAATCAATCCTCTTTTACAGTTTCTTCACTATCATCTACCAAAATACCTAAGTAAAGTATATCCAAACCATCCATCTATCAACCCATGTTCTTGTAGATGAGACAATTGCAGTCATGTCTACATCCATTTGTCTGCACTGGGTCGCAGAGCTGCTGGAGCCTATCCCAGCTGGCTACTGGGAAGAGCAGGATACACCTCAGACAAGATGACAGCTCATCAATCTGACATCAAATACTTATATTTCATGATTACAATGTATACGTGCACACACACACACACACACACACACACACACACACACACACACACACACACACACACACACACACACACACACAGTATCCTAAAATGTCCATTTGCATATCACTGTTTAGTGTGTGAGGAATCCATTCCATTCAATTAGAATGTCATTCAATGTTTTGGTATAATAATTATATCCTGATGTCTTAATCATGAACTGAACTTTATTTACATGCCCCAAGATGAGAAAAATCACTCAGTGTAGATTTCAACAAAATGAAAGCATTATGCTCAGTGCCTCAAGAAAATAGTTCATTTGATGCATTTTAAGGTTGCTTAAACTTCCTTTATTTTATTTTGCTGGATCCTTGGTTAATATCTTGCCTGAAGACACTACCACAGCATTGGTCATGGTAATGGTCACAGCCAAATTCATTTACATTGGAAAATAAATTTATTCAATTATAATTGTCAGTTCTCTTTGCAGACTATACTGTTTGAGGATATTAATTAAAATTAGTCCCTGTGATGGTAACAGAAAAATGGGTTTATTTTCGCAGTAAAACCAAGTATTTTGTCAAAATTAGAACAGGTCTTCCAATCTACTAGTGCATTTGTGGTTTTAAGCAGATTTCCTCATATCATGTTTCTTCCCGTCGCCTGTTTGCTATTCATATCACACCTAACTCCTACAGCTTTGAAACACTTCTCCTCTTCATCATCTCATTGTTATGGGAAGCAGGATTGCTTCTCTCCTACACCTCATATTTTTGTTTTAGAGTTGACTTCAGTTGGAATGACTAATATAACATTTAGGCCACAGGATCAAGTGCTTTTGAAGTGCACTCTTGACTCCTAACAATGGCATGATTTTAAAATGCTCCAGCATTTTCTTTCACTGTTTTAAAAAGTGTCTTGTTTTTGCTCCTGCAGCCATTTGTCAAAGTTGAAACAGTTAACTGAATCCATAATTTACTTCATGTGTTTTTGAGTTACTGAGGGCAGCTTCATGAAGACCTGTGTTCCCAACTATGTCTTGAAATATGAGTTCTACATACATGTCTTCACACATGTACTTATTGCCTGATTATTATTACTACAGAACCTGTTGCGTAGACATATACAAGCAAACCTTGGTTTTCGAACGCTTTAGACATTGAACAAATCGGAATTGGACCAAAAAATTTGTAAATTTTTTTGTCTTAGAAGTGGAACAAAATTTGGAAGTCGAACGTGAAACGAACGCCTTTTTGGGCTCAGTGGTAGAGCAGGTCATTCAATGATTCAAGATCGGCGGTTCGATTCCCGCTCCCGCCGAGTCATTTGTCGTTGTGTCCTTGGGCAAGACACTTTACCCTCCTTGCCTCCAGTGGTGTGTGAATGTGTGTGATTGTTCCATCGGTGGTCGGAGGGGCCGTAGGCGCAGATCGGCAGTCACGCCTCCGTTAGTCTCCCCCTGGGCAGCTGTGGCTACACACGTAGTCTACCATCAGCAAGTATAAATGAGGAGTGAATGAATAATGTATCCAATGTAAAGTGTCTTTGACTGTCCAGAAAAGCGCTATATAAATCTAATCCATTATTATTATTTATTATTATGATTATTATTTCTCGCGAGAAAAGTTGAGAGAAAACGGGATGCTAATGTGCTTTTTAGTTTACTGTATTCAATAATTTTTCACTTAATTTGCATTCCATTGCCTATGGTACGAGTTATGGTACCGTAAACTTATGTCCAAAGGACGACGGTAACTCATACCTTAGGCTAACCTGATTACGTTGATGTTTTTTTATTCTGTCTCGTATTTGCTTCTTTTACATTTCTTTGATGTTTCATTACTATACAATTTGATATACAAAGGACATTATGAAATAACATATGTTGAAAAAAGGTAGTTTTCTAGTGTCTTGGAACGGATTAAGACCATTTACATTATTTGTAATGGGAAAATTGTATTTGGAATTCAAACAAATCGGTATTCGAACAGACAAATTGTGGTCGGAAACCAAGGTTTGCCTGTAGATTGACAGAGCACGTGTATTCCTTCTCTAAGACCCTGATATCTGGAGCAGTGGTGGAACAGTTGGACTTCCTGCGTGTCAACGAGGCAGAGTAAGAGCTTCCTGCAGTCTTTGTGCCTTTTTTCATTTGTTAGATGTCATTGCTTGTGTCCACTATCATGTCTGTTTGTTTAAATGTTTTCTATTGTGAAACAACAAAATGTCACAAGGAATATTCTCACATTGATTTGTTAAGTTTCATGTAAAATGTTTCATACAACAGGATTCCAGAGTTTAAGAGCTTTGAGGAGCTTGAGCTGCCAAAACACTCGAAGGTGAAGAGACAGACGAGCACTCCCAGTGCCTCAGATCTGGAGCAGCAGCCAGAGATCAGTGTGGAGGAGTGGCTGCACAAGCCCACCAGTGAAATCATCCAGAAGTTTCATGTGAGTTGAGATAAAAGATGACCCTTTATTGTCCCACGTGGGAAAATTTGTGCAATTATGGCAGTGGGGGGGGGTCATATGTACATACGTAAATAATAGATACATATTAACATATGTAGCATATGATATATATTCCAATATGATACACATATTAACATATATTATCAACAATTTACATTAGCACTACAGACTACAAACTACAGATTACATTGGTCATCATCCGGCTTTCGAATGATGACCAATGAGTGGTCTGCTGGGAGGATTGCTAGTTGTATAACCTGAAGGCCGTGGGCAGGAAGTACCTGCGATGGCATTCCTTCAAGCATCTCGGGTGAAGCAACCTATCGCTGAAGGAGCTCTCCAGTGATTGTAGCATTCTCTGCAGGGGGTGGGAGTGGTTCTTCATCATTGATGACAGGTTGGCTGTCATCCTCCTCTCCACCACCACTTCCACTGAGTCCAGGGAGCATCCTAGGACAGAGCCTGCCTTCCTGATCAGCCTGTCCAGTCTTTTCCCGTCGGCTGCAGTGATGCTGCTCCCCCAGCAGACCACTCCATGAAAAATAGCTGAGGCCTACTACTGTGTCATAAAAGGTCTTCAGGAGTGGCCCCTACACTCCAAAAGACCTCGGCCTACTGTGCAGATAGTCTGCTCTGACCCTTTTTATACAGAAAATTAGTGTTCGTACTCGAGTCCAGTTTTTGTTCAGGTGAACACCCAGGTACTTGTACGAGGATACCACCTCGATATCCATTCCCTGGATGTTCACCGGTGTAACTGGGCAGAGTCCTTGCCTGTGGAAATGCACTACCAGCTCCTTGGTTGATCTGGAGGCGGTTCAGCTGGCACCAGTCCACAAAGTGCTGGGTCAGTTCTCTGTTCTCTCTGTCATCCCCATTAGTGATGAGGCCGACGATTACAGAGTTGTCAGAGAACTTCAGCAGGTGACAAGTGGGGGAGTTGTAGGAGAAGTCTGCAGTGTAGAGGGTGAATAGGAATGGAGCCAGAACCGTTCCCTTTGGTGCCCCTGTGCTGCAGACAACCGTGTTTGACACAGTCCCGAGTCCTCATAAACTGTAGGCGGTTGGTTAAGTAGTCCAGAATCCAGTCTGTGAGGTGGTGGTCCAACTGGGTGATCTCCAGTTTGTCCCTCAGCAATGGTGGTTGTATTGTATTGAAAGCACTGGAGAAATCAATAAACATGATCCTCACAGTGCTCCCAGGTTTCTCCAGGTGAGACAGAGCTTGATGTTGGAGGAAAATGACTGCCCTATGGCAGGCTGGTAAGCGAACTAGAGCTGGTCCAGTGATGGGCTCACCAGGGGGCGGAGATAACAAAGGACCAGTTGCTCCAGGGTCTTCATAATGTGGGATGTTAGCGTCACCGGCCTGTAGCTATTAGGTCCTTGGGAAGCGGAGTCTTGGACACGGGAACCACGCAGGATGTTTTCTACAGCTGTGGAACCCTCCCCAGCTTCAGGCTCATGTTGAACATGTGTCCAACAATCCCACACAGCTGGTCTGCGCAGGAGTTGATCATATTTGGAAAAATTATCTCACAAACTTCTTCCACTGCCACTAGTACTTTTATTACCACCGCTGATTCTACCTCCACTACTCCTAGTAATTCTAATTTGCATTGTCCTATTACATCCCGTTTCAAAGCGGTGATGTATTGTAATTGTCAGTGTTTGTGTATTTGTCCGTTCGTCCGTTAGTATGTCCACCAAATATCTTCGCAGCAATTGCTGATTGAAAGATGAAACAAAAAACAGATTATTTGGGCAGCAAAGAGGATGAAAATGAGATGATGACCTTGACCTTGAGAAATCTAGGTCAAGGTCAAATTTCAACTTTTGTACACTCAAGAACCAGATAAGATAGAAAAACCAGGGGTGGGGAGGCCAGTGTGAGTAAGACCCTAGATCAAAGCCAGTGCTTTGATTTACCTATGCTCTAGCTTTGATCTATGGTCTTGCTCACACTGGCCTTCACCATATGCACTAGTCAGGTGCTACTTTCAGGGTACCCTGACCTACCACGAAAGTAGGTCAGGGTAAGTCGCGTGGTGTTGCAGTCTCTGACTGCCTTTTTTATCTTTGTTTTGTGCTTTCTGATGTTTTACACTTACAAGAGAATTTTATTTCAGTTTTTTTTATTTCAATTAGTTTTTTTCTATATTTTAGTGTGATGACAATATAATATTAGAATTATTATTTTTATTATTGTTGTTTTTGTTGTTGTAGGTGTTGCCATTATTATTATTGTCAATAATGATAATAATCTAGCTCCTTATGCATACTTACAACATCTGTTCAAAGCTGTTACAAGCATGTTAGAGGCCACCAAACACAACAAATGTTCTATTTTTACCAAGTATTGCAACTAAACAATGAGTAATTTTTTACTCTCCTTGTATGATTAGTCTTGTTTATTTTCACATAAGTTAGACACCATAAGGCTGCAGTCAAATTTTTAAAAAAGCCAATTATTTTCTAAAGTAGAAAAACTTTTGGAAAAAATTTTTTTTGGAACAATAGTTTCATTATGTCTTGTTTAGTGGGTAGTATTTGCTGTGTATACAGTCTGCAATGACTTCAGTTTTAATGCGTGACCCAGCTCATCTTCCTATCTGTGCTTGTCATTGTCAGGATTGTGACTGCTTGGCCAGTCAAGCTCAGCTTGCAAGTATTGTTCTTAGGAGGGAAGGTTCAGACTACCTCGCCAGAGATGGTAAGCACACACTGTCAGTAGTACTTGAACACCAAAGATTTTCTGAGTCTCCTCTCTTAAGTAGAAGAAAATGTTATATAAGACATCTGACCATTATCACACTATTCATCCCTTTTATGACTAATTTCTGTTACTGTACACATTAATCCTTTGATCAAAACCAGGTTTGTTTCTGTGTTGTGCTCTAATGTGCAGTAAACTGATACCCTCTTTGGAAGATGTGACTTCATGATGTTTGTTCCTGATGTGTGAACCAAACCATTTTGTAATTCCAGAGAACATGATGGATGAACTGGAGAGAATCTACAGAAGAGCTGGCAGCAGAAAGCTTTGGTCTCTTACTCTCTCTCTCTGTCTCTGTCACACACACACACACTACTGCTTTCCTGTCTTGGTTGAATGACCTTAAATTGTTCTCAGTCCTGACTCTTTGTCAAATCAGGAAAGGATAACGAACAGAAAACCTTTACTCTAAAGATGCATTGAGGAGCACTGATTCCCCTACAGTGTCTGTAGTATATTTTTATGTTGGACAGGAACCTTGTTCATGTGTATCACTCAGAATAATTATTCCTTTATAAAATTTGGTCATAATTCAAATTAGAATTCAAATGGACATATTGAATTTTGTAATGGGAAAAAAATCCATCCTAAACTTATAACTCATTGAATCTTTACTTTTAAACAAGTACCAAACAAGTTTCAAAAACTTTTCTCATGTTAACACTCTAAAATAACTTATTTAATCTGACTAAACTGTAGGCTGGCAGTGCGCCAGGTTGCTGTCATTATCAAGAAGTTTGCCAGCTCTATAGCTCCTCACATCACCACTATTCTGGTGCATGGGAAACAGGTAATGTTCAGCTACAGGTGGACTAAAGAATCTGCATGTTTACCCTTAGTTAGTTGGCTAGCTAGCTTCCTCGCCTGAGAGCTGTGTGAGGTTCAGCCAATCCTACTTTGTGATTCCTCATAACTATGGCATCAATAGGATTTCTAGGACAGATGGAAGACTTTTTGTCATTTACAATGTTAGTCTAATTTTTTAAAATCATCATTTTCCACTGTTTCATTTCATAAAGTCTGAAGCTACGTTTGTAGCCTGCATTTAATGGAAAGAAAGATTTGACAGTTTATAAAATATATGTAGCTGGTAAGTAAACAATGGATAGTTTTCTTCATAATGGAAAGCAACAGACTGTGCTCAACATTATTCAATAGTACCAACTGTTGTCAAATATCTCTTAAATGTTATGGTTAATATATCATAGTACTATTGAACTGACCAATAGTCATCCTGCTATCAGTTGGTGTCATGCAGTAGCAAGCTAGTAGCTTAGTGTCCTGCAAATTTTTTTTTACCATCTAAAGCTATTTTCTGCTAAACCACCAGGTGTGGCCTAATATGATGGCACTCACACAGTTAAACCTTTGGCCAAGCTTTCAGCATCTTGCCATAGGAGCTTGTTGTCAATGTTTGCCTTCTCTCCATTGACCATCCCAGTGCCTGGACCATTGTTTCTGCTGTTAAGTTCCACTGAAGCACCACTCAATATGATATGGCTGGCAGTATACTCCAAATTAAACAGAATTAGGCTACTGGATATTGTGCCATTAGGGTCCTTCAGGACACTTGCACATTCACTCGAAACAATCAAAGCAGTCTGGAGTAAGAGCTCAAAAAGACACCAAATCTAAAAAAGAAACATACACTTTAGAGATTAGTATCCAATACACAGTGGCTTGCAAAAGTATTTATACACCTTGAACTTTTCCACATTTTGTCACATGACCACAAGCAATTATATATTATTGGACCAACACATTGTGGCACATAATAGAGAAGTACAAAGAAAAATATACATGATTTACCACAATCTTTACATTTCTGGATGATGGATTGAACATCATCCAGAAATGAGATATTAACAGCTTGGGAAATCTTTGGTATTCGGTAAAGATTCGGTAAAGCATCTACAGTGGTACCTCTACTTACGAATGTCTCTACATACGAAATTTTCTACTTACGAAACGCCTCAGCAGGAAAATATTACCTCTAGTTACGAAAGAAATTTTGAGTTACGAAAGGTAAAAATACAGTATGGGCTGCTACTCGCAGCTGCCAACGGTTCCTGAATGCAACATTCTTATAGCTGCTCTGCCATTGGCTATTACCTAGCATCCTAGTACTTTTTTAAAATTATTTTTAGTACCAAATGCTATTGCCATTTTTTTCACATAAAGTTAAACAATATTGATTATGGTGTGTGTGTGTGTGCGTGTGTGCGCAAAATGTTAAGTATAGACATTGTTAATTTGAACGGAGTTTAGAACAGGTAAAAAAAAAAAAAGACTGACCACCGAGGCGGTGGTTAAATGCACACGTACGTGCAACAAAAAAACAAAAAAAAACAAAGTTCACCACATAACCAAACACCAAAATAGAGGCAAGCTGAAGAAAATCTAATAAGGACGTGGGCAACAGTGAAGCCACGAACAGAGAGATCAGTAACTGCGTGTACCGGAGACAGAGGCAAGAGTGCATGAACCAAAGAGGGGAAAAACAATGACAGCAGTTAAAAGGTAAATGACCATCAATTTTATTCTTTACTCTTCTTTTCGGCGTTTCCCTTCAGGGGTCGCCACATCGAATCAGTTGCCTCCATCTAGCCCTGTCCTTTGCATCCTCTTCTCTCACACCAACTACCTTCATATCCTCCCTCATTACATCCATAAACCTCTTCTTTGGTCTTCCTCTAGGCCTCCTGCCTGGCAGTTCAAAACTCGGCATCCTTCTACCAATATATTCACTATCTCTCCTCTGGACATGTCCAAACCATCTCAGTCTGGCCTCTCTGACTTTATCTCCAAAACCTCTAACATGTGCTGTTCCTCTGATGTAGTCTCTAGACCAAACAACATCGCTGGTCTCACCACAGTTTTGTACACCTTTCCTTTCATTTTAGCTGAAACTCTTCTATCACACATCACACCTGACACTTTTCTCCACCCATTCCATCCTGCCTGTACACGCTTCTTCCTCTTTTCCACACTCTCCATTGCTCTGGACTGTTGACCCTAAGTACTTAAAATCCTCCACCTTCTTGATCTCTTCTCCTGTAACCTCACTCTTCCACTCTTCCCTCTCATTCACACACATGTACTCTGTCTTACTGCGGCTAACCTTCATCCCTCTCCTTTCCAGGACAAACCTCCACCTCTCTAGCTTCTCCTCCACCTCTTCCCTGCTCTCATTGCAGATCATAATGTCATCTGCAAACATCATAGTCCATGGAGATTCTTGTCTAACCTCGTCTGTCAGCCTGTCCATCACCATAGCGAACAAGAAGGGGCTCAGAGCTGATCCCTGATGCAGTCCCACCTCCACCTTGAACTCCTCTGTCACACCTACAGCACACCTCACCACTGTCTTACAGTCCTCATACATGTCCTGCACTGCTCTAACATACTTCTCTGCCACTCCAAACTTCCTCATACAATACCACAGTTCCTCTCTGGGCACCCTGTCATAAGCTTTCTCCAGATCTACAAAAACACAATGCAGCTCCATTTGGCCTTCTCTGCACATCTCTGTCAACATCCTCAAAGCAAATACTGCATCTGTAGTACCAATTGTAACATGTATTTGTTACATATTTTGATGCCCTAATCTGTTCCAAGACACCTAAAATTCAGAAATAAATGTTTTATAAAGCATAAAAATGAATCAAAATATGTAACAGATACAATCTAATTGTAACATGTATTTGTTACATATTTTGATGCATTTTTATGCTTTATAAAACATTTATGTCTGAATTTTGGGTGTCTTGGAACGGATTAGGGCATTTGTATGGAAAAAGCGTCTGTACTTATGAAATTTTCTACTTAGGAAATGTATTGGTTCTGTTAGAAATTTCGTAAGTAGAGGTACCACTGTATTTCAAAATAATATAGAATGGCAAAAGCTAGGGAACAAGAGGACACATGGAATATGATGGAAAAGTCCTATTGTGGGGATCCAGAATGGTCAGACCACCGAAACTATGTAAGCATAGACTACAAAGGTGAAAAGAATCCAATAGCAAAGGTAGAAACATAAACAGGAATTTCAAAAAAAACATGATAAAAGCAAAAGAAACTAAAAATAAAACAAGACAGAACACCAACATCACAAAAAATACAAATATCTTGGATGAATCCAAAGCTGTATAAATCAATCCACTGGACTTTAAGAAAGTTCTCAGTTCTCAAAATGAAGAAGCCTCTTGGATGAGAGGTGAAACATCTTCAAGAAAATTCCTTAAAATGCAGTGGATTGATTTAAACGGCTTTGGATAACCATGACCTGGATTACTGACATTTTTGGATAAAAACTACAAGCATCTGGTTTTACTCAGGTCCCTTGGATTATACAGTTGTTTCTTTTTAAGAATGTCAGAGTTGAGAGTTGACTGACTTCAGATTACATTCAGCTACAGTAAGATGTAGTACTTAATTATATTTTTACATTAGCAGAAAGCACATTGCTCAAACTGATCATGACTGTGAAGAGAGAACACTGTAATGAGACCAAGATTAGGTTAGGTGTCTTTTGAATTGCCCCATCTTCTGTACGTAGCCTCTTCAAAGCAAGGATATTGTTATGAGCCCTTATCCTAGCTCTATCAGAGAGATCAAATATAATGAAGACAAAACAAAATTGAAAAAAAGAACACATTCATTTATTCAATCACAAAAGGAACATAAACCCTAGAGCCTAAAAATGTCTAGCTAGTGTATACCCTTCCTGAGCTGACTAAATGCTGGCCAGCCAGCCAAAATGAACAGAAGCAAGGGATCCACTGTCCAGCGAACAAAGGGCTGGCGGAACCCACCAGAAATACAAAGGATGTTAAACAAAAAAAAAACGCTTCAGGTTTCTCGAGATCAGCACCAAATTCTCCACCAGCCAGACTGATGAGAAAAAGTGAACAGCTGCCCCTTCCCCCTCTCTATAGTTTTATAGGTATCTGTACATACCTGTAGATTAAGGTGCCTGTCCTTTCTACAGCGGAGGAAGTCATTCCTGCCACAAACCATCGCTCTGTACAACAGCATTACATATCAGATAGTTCTATCACAGTCTGATGTTTACAGATGTTTTTTTATAAAGCCCTATGTATTCTGATTTCCATATTTATTAATAACATTCTATTTGTTATACTAGGGTATAACAATAATAATAATAATAATAATAATAAAAATGTAATAACAATAATTATTATTATTAATAATGTTAATGATAATATTGATATTTGATATTAATATTCCCTTTCTCCTCATGTCTTAGTTTTCTTCAGTGTGTATTATTCATGTTTTTGTTTGTTTAAATGCAGCTGCAACATGTGAATTTCCCAGTTTGGGATCATTAAAGTATATCACATCTAAACTAATCTAATCTATTGATTGATTAGCAGCCACACTTTTGGAGTAGGAGGCAGACACAATGAGTGATGGACCAGGCAAGAGGGGTGGTGTGAAACAGATGGACATAAAACTCAACAAGGCAGTCAGAGACTGTAACATCCCGCGAAACCCCTGCATTCAAAATTTTACCCTGACCTACATTGTTGTGCCTCTGGCTTTCTGAAAATGTTGGGGTCTTTTTTGTAATTATCTCATCAGGTTTCAGAGATGTGTACCTAAAAAGGTATAAAAGTGACAATTTGACCAGGTAGACCTAGATTGACCTAGATTTTCAAGATCAAAGTTGGGATTTAATTTCCATCCCCTTGCCTCCCTGAATATAACGCCTTTTGTTTCGTCTTTCTATCTTGTCCGGTTCTTGAGATATGTGCAAAAACATGTACAAAAGTTGAAATTTGACCTTGACCTATTTTCTCGGTCATCATCTCATTTTCATCCCATTCGCCGCCCGAGTAATGTGCTTTTTGTTTCATCTTTTTATCTGCAACAGGTGCAAAGATATTTGATGGACTAACAAACGAACGACCAGACAAACACATGAACACTGGAAATTACTATACATCACCACTTTGAAGCGGGATGTAATCATAATTTGTTTAGTGTGCTGTTGATTATTGCTTCAGCTTTGATGGCTTTTATTTTCTCAAAGCTGCTGAAATTCAGTTTGTTTGTGGTATACTGCTGGCCTGATCCATGAAGAGATATACCAAATATTTGTTGCCTTCATTAGTAGTCGGTGTGCTTTGTGTTCATGGTTTGTCTAGCCTAACATGGCAACTTTTATTGTATGCTGTTTTATTAATTAGTGGGATTTTAACATAGAGAAATTTGATTATGCCAGAGTGAAAACTAAAAAGCCTGAGGGTTGATTTCTAACTTACTTGGAAATGGCGTCAATGCTCAGTTCAATTTACTTTCTCATTTACTTAACATGGGCTGGGAAGTGAAGCTTGAAATAGGCTCCCCACCAAGGCATCAGTGGATTGACACCACATCACGCTTAAATATTAAGGCTTTGGGCTCAAGATCTGCCCTTGTATTTCAACATGTTTAAGTACCAGAAAAAACTGCAGACATTGGATGAGTCACTCTCAGCATATAATAAGAGGAGGTTATATTTCAGGTGATTGTACTCATTAGGCCATTAATGAAATAATTTTGTCGGTTGACTGCTTCATCTCCGTGTTGTCTGCATAAAATTTGCTGTCGACTGCCGTGTCAAGATAGCAACTGCTTATGTGTACTGCTTTGTCCTCATAGGATTCCTACCAGCAAAAGGAGGCAGTTTGAAGGCTGTGGTGACTGTAGTGAATAATGAATTGAGCAGAGTGAACATTAAAATGTTTTCTGAAAAGCTGACCATCTATTTGGGCTTTTGACATCAAAATTCATAAATTGAGACTAACACAGCATAGCATCCAACATTTTCTTTCAAGCTCAAAATTCTTAGTGAAGTATTATTTCAGAAATGTTTGTGCCTTCAATTCTCACTTAGATTTTCATGATTCATTGTAATACTGGGCTGGTTTTTAAATTCAAACGCTTTGAAATGGAAACAACAACAACGCCCAACAGTCAACAAAAGTGACAAAGTCACATTTTATCCTGTTGCATTTGTATTTGTTTTATTTCTAATAATGCTGATATGTACACTCAACTGTGGCCGCAGCCCACAGTTACCCAAGTATTTTTAGTAAACTGTATGTTTAATCTGATTACAAGTCAGTTTTTCCCCAGCAAAAGGAACAGTACAGTCATAAAAATAAGCATTAGCAAGATAGTATTTCTTCACTGTCACTCATTACTTTTCATGATGTAAGGAATGTTCTTGTGTTTTTTTTGCCCACTAGGTCTGTTGTTCGTCTTGCTGCCCGTCTCTTAACTAAGCTAGTGGACAGCCTTGCCCCAAGTATTACTAGTGTTTTAGTGCATGGCAAGCAGGTAAGTGGACACAAAGGCAGCAAGGCCTGGTTAGCTTAGCGTGACTATTCCCCTTTGCACAAATTATCTTGGGTTGTGCTTGGGAAAATGGCATGTCAGGAAAATTATTTTAATGTTCACCAAAGAAATATTGTTGACACTTTGTAAGCTCTTCATGCTGTCTTCCTATGGGAATTGTTTTGGCTACACGCTCATATTCCTCGTAGCACCTCACGTCCATTGTGTGTGAATCTAAGCTGCCAGTGTGACCAGTGCTAAATCACAGTTTGCCTAGTGCCCATGTGCCCAGATACACTCCTTGTGCCAGTTGATATGTTATGATCCATGGATTCCTCTGATTCCCTCACAACGAAAAGTTTCAGCGCATCATTTCCTTTCAAATGTTATTCACAGATTAGCTTCCTCTTGAGAATGTCAGTTATACCACTTCATTTTTACCCATGTGAACATTTCATTATGCTGAAGTAGTTCGAGGTATGAATCTGCATATAGATTACTTACCAGAGGGATTGCTCCTCTCAACATGATTGGAAAACCTGATGTGAGGCTGTTGCGTTCCTTTGGTTACAATAACAGCTCAGTGATGCAGTCCCATTAACTTAATCCTACCTCTAGTTTTGATATCGCTTGTCAGAATTAAAATTCTACTGTGCATTCCCCTCGAATGCAAAGATGATCATTTCAAAACATTTCCAGCTCCAGGCTCATCTTTGCCCAGTTAGAATGAACTCAGATGCAGAGATGTATTATGCATCTTCAAAGTCCAATGTCCCCTCATCAGGAAGATTGGGGAGATGTCATTTTTGAGATAGCTTTCAGAAGGCACAAAATACTAAAGTGTAATCTTGGGATCTGTAATTTCTCCCCTCTCATTTTTGTGTGGCCAATTTTCGCCACAAAGATACTCATTGAAATTGCAACTTGGAGGAGAAGCTGTGGCACGTGCCAGGCTACATGTGAACACTTGTACACTTAATCACAAAAGAGCAAATGTTGTAATTAGATATCATCTGAAGAGAACTGTTTTACTATCATATGGGTTCAGTGTTTGCTCTTTGTGTGTGCATGTGTAATAATGCCAGGTAACCCTCGGCCTATTTGGGCAAGAGGAGGTGGTGATCTCCAATCCACTGTCGCCAGGAGTGATCCAAGATATCATCTACAGTAAGTGCTGCCCCCAAGGTGGGGAACGGGAGGCTGTCCTTCAACAGGAGCTGGTCATTCATATCGGATGGATTGTCTCCAATAATCCGGAGCTGTTCAGTGGTATGCTCAAGATCAGAGTCGGGTAGGAATTTTCATCCAGAGTGGTTCCACTGGTGCCCTAACAATACACATAATCAAACAAAGTGGCTTTGTGCAGTAATATGCTGCGATTTTCTGGTTCAAATATTAAGTCTGGGCTGCAATGGACTGTTATCAAAACATAGACAGATGCCCACTGTTAACTGTTGGCAAACCAGTGAGACACTATAAACATTTAATTGTTTTGTGTCTATTCAAAACCACTATTTGCTAAATAAAGTTCAGTTCCACCATACAGTTCAGTTAACGTGTGCATTGTTCTGCAGGTGGATTGTCCAAGCCATGAAACATGAGCTCAAGATCCGAGCGGGAAGCCTGCCTCCCCAAGACATCCACCAACTTTCCCCCAGCGACATCAAGCAGCTCCTGCTCGATGTCTTACAGCCACAACACACCGGCAGGTACTCTTCAAACATGCAGTCACACTTTCAAGAACATCCCTTCTGCATTCTCTTCCCTTTGTATTACATTATCTTTGAAGATGTCATTCTCTTCATACATTTATTTCTTGTATCATTTCCTTTAGTTTCAGTTATTTTATCTTTTGTCTCGCCTAAATCCATATTCCATTATCTGTTGCTGCCATAACATAATATTCTTAAGAGATTTATTAAAGTTTTATCTGACTTAATCTAACACACATTGAGACAGTTCTTCTCAAAGGCTATATTATATTTCTCAGAACTCAGTTGAATAGTTTTTCTCCACAGGTCCTGGCTGAACAGACGTCAGATCGATGGCTCTCTTAACAGGACCCCTCTGGGCTTTTATGATCGTGTGTGGCAGATCCTGGAGAGGACCCCCAATGGTATTATGGTGGCTGGGACTCATCTCCCACAGGTGCCGGCATCCCCAGACACTGATATTGTAGACAAAGAATGTGTTTTATAGTCTTTCAAAAAAAAAAAACCTAACCCCTAAACATTCCGCTTAAAAGTCTTCCTCCCATTTATTGTTTGATTGAAGTCCAATGACATCTGTAACAGACTTTTAAATTGGCCACTACTGGTTTTATGCATGCTGGCTCAGTCAAAGTCTTATTTACTACTCACTTATTCCCTTTTCCTCTTCCTTGTGTGTCCCATTATTACACTATTAAGCACTTTCCCAGCACGAAAAACCATATTTTTTATGTATCTATGTCCTTAATGGTAAATTGTGCAAACCTCCATTAGCTTGTATCCTCAAACATGTTAAGATCTTATCACAAATTGAGGTTAACATTTGACTTTAAAATGTTTCCCAAAAATCATATTCATACTGTATCATTTTCGAATGCACTGACAGATCATTGTCTTTTACTTCAAATGCAGAATCTTTCTCCAAATCATCCAGTTAGCAGTCTGCCTCAAATAACACACATTGAAGCAGTTATGTGTGATGTTATTACACTGTTCTGTATTTACTTCTGAAGATACACAAACACCTAAGCACACAAACACATACAGTTCATACGTTTTATATATATATGTATATATATAATGTGTGTGTGTATATATATACATTATATACATCTATTTATTTATACCTGTTTATATTTTTTTAGACTGTTTCTGACATTCTTTCACCTAATACTTTGGCTCATTCATTTCTTTTGGTGTATGGAACAGCTTTTGCATGATCTTTAATTATACAAATCTCCCTGTATGTATTTTACTTAAATGGCTGTCTTCATTGGTCTTTTGTTAAAGAAAGTGAAAAAATGAACACATGTACTCCTCTTTGTCATATCCAAAATGTGGATGCTCTTTCTTTGAGAGAGCATCCACATGTTGAACTACATTCATTTTATTAGTGGTTGAGGTGTAATTAGCAAAACATGCAGCTTTTAAGTTAAAGACAATTAATGCGGGTTGTGAAGTAGGAAATACAGTAGAGCTGCTGCAAGTAACCTTGGCATCAATAAATTGATAGGAAGACATTGGAGATGGCAGCATTGTTTTCCTGCCGTGTTGCAGGCACTGTTCTGAAAAAGTGGTGATTAAATTTTTTTAAATCTGTTTACTATCATTCTATGTATATATTTCATGTTACAACATCTCGATGCCTGTAGCTTACAGACAGCTTATATTCAGGTGCGCTCAATAGTCCAAAATGTACGGTATATGTTTTACCTGTTTAACCTTTCTAAAGACTTTTGTCAAATCGTGGCAGTAGGTTATCCATAACTTTGCAAATAACCAAACAAATAAACTAACAAACTGAACCTAGTGCTTAACATTGTTGGTGACAGTAATGAACAAGTTTTCATAAATTAGTTTTTCTCATTGAACATGTTGAGAGAGAGCCTACAGTAAAAAGCTCAAATACTAATTTTCAGTGCGATGACAGTTTCTTATGCACAGGACATAGGGTAAACTTCTGACTGTGTGCTCATATTCATTCAGTCATATGATTTGATGTTAAACAGATGTGGAGTGGACTGCAATGATTGTCAGACTTTCTTTGTGACTCCTTGCAGCAACCGACGCTATCTGACATGACCATGTACGAGATGAACTTCTCCCTGCTGGTAGAGGACACACTGAAGAACATTATCCTGCCCGAGTACAGACAAATTATTGTAGAGGTACATGAACCCTTTCAAAAACAAAGCATGAAGGAAAATTGAATCCTATTAAATGTGCATGGATTTCTATTCAACATGAAATTACCTTTGATTCTTTATTGTAGACTTGACCCTGCAATTTTGACTGCAGTTGTTTACCTACTAGAGATGTTTAAATCATTTTGCTCTGTTACTGTTATTGTATTGTTAGTTTTTGACAGCCTTCTTCTATCTCCATTGTCTGTGTAGTTGCTGATGGTGGTGTCCATAGTGCTGGAGAGAAACCCAGAGCTGGAGTTTAGCGATAAAGTGAATCTGGATGGACTAGTAAAAGAAGCCTTTCATGATTTCCAGAGGGACCGCAGCCAATTTGAGGGCATTGAGAATAAGGTAAAGTAGTCTCTAACCTGCAGGATGTCTGTTAACATCTGAAAACGGTCTTGTTAGGATTAAGTTCTTCTAAATCCACTAAATTCATGTGGTGGCCTTCAGAGAACTTGGAAGATAAATCACATGAATGTGACTCATCCTCATCACAGGATGGCGTATGTAACACATACTGGAAGCATTGTGCACTGCCAAAGTGTTCTGAACCAGGGAGATTGACATTGGTCTGAATTGGTCAAGTTGCATTTACAGGTTGTCACATGGAGTTGTTCTATAAGTCTGTCATGGTGAAGAAGGAGCTGTCCAGGAGCAGGAATGCTCAGACTTCTTTCTGCCCAGACATCTCATCCAGGTCTTTCGGAGGATTCCCCAGAAAAGCCCAGCATGACCTAGGTCTTCCCCAAGGGGTCCTCCTGGTAGGACACGCCCAGAACACCTCCCCAGGGAGCTGTCCAGGAGCCATCCAAAACAGGTACAAGAGCCACCTCAGCTGGACCCCCTTGATGTGAAGGAGCAGTGACTCTAGTCTGTACTGTGCCCTGGTAACTGAACTCCTTATCCTATCTAAGGTTGTATCCAGACACTATGTGGAAGAAACTCATTCAAGAAGCTCCTTCTTCATCAGGATAGACCTATACAACGACAGCATTACTGCAGCTACTGCACTTGTCTGTCAATCTCATTCTCTGTCCTGCCCTCACTTGTGAACAAGACCCCAAGATACTTGAACTCCTTCACCTGGGGCAAAGACTCCCTACCGCCAAAGAGGGCAGACCAGCTTTTTGCTGTCGAGAATAATGTCCTCTGATTTGGAGGTACTGATTCACATCCCACTCATTTGGCACTCGGCTGCAAATCACCTGAAGGTCCAGGTTTGATGAAGCCAGCAGGACAACATCATCCGCAAAAAGTAGAGATGAAATCCAAAGGTCCCTAAACTGGACCTTTTCTGGCCTCTGGGTGTGGCTAGAGATTCTGTCCATGAAGATTATGAACAGAACCGGTGATAAAGGGCAGTCCTGTTGAAGCCCAACAGAGACCGAGAACAGTTCTCACTTACTGCTGACAATGCGAACTTGGCTAAAGCTTCGGCCATGCAAGGATCATACTTCAAAAGCATTTTCCACAAGTTACCATTAGGGAAGCAGTCAAACGCCTTCTCCAAATCCAGAAAACATGTGTGGACAAGTTGACATCTCCAGCACCCAATAGAGAGTGTAGAGCTGGTCCAGTGTTTCACGACAAAAATGAAAACGAACATTGTTCATTTTGAATCCAAGGTTTGACGATTGGTCTAATCCGCCTCTCAACTATAGGGGATCACACTCTTCAGCTTTCTGGGGAAAGTTTATTCCATCATCCCCAACTAATTATAGAAGAATAAGAAATAACGGCATGAAAACACACATCTGAAAGTAGGTCAGGGTAAAATTCCGATTTCAGGGGTGACGCGGGATGTTGCAGGCTCTGACTGCCTTGTTTCCTATTGCGTTGTATTAATGCACTTCATGTTCTGAGTTCATAAAAAACTTGTCCTGTAAATGTTTCCTTTACTATTGTGATCAAAAGCATTGAATCCTAATTCTGAGGCTCCTCTGTAAATATTAATTCACACACTTAAGAATATTCATGTTCCGAGTTAATAAAAAACTTGTTCTGTAAATAGTTCTCCTACTTTTGTGATCAAAAACATTGATTTGAATCTCAATTTTGAGGCTGCTCTGTAAATAGTTTTAAAATAAACAAACATAGCAACTTCTGATCAATTCAAATCCATTTCAGACTTAAAATAATGTAGCAATTTTAGCCCCACCCATTTTTTGTCAAACCACACCCATTCCAAATACAGATACATATACAGATAATTTAGATGGTTGAAAAGATAGTGGTGTACTCGCTCATCCCTACTGCCTACCAAAAATGAGATGAGGTGAAGTCGCGTGTTTTGATGAGCGAATGCGCAACAGTGCACTGTATATTTATGGGCCTCTTTCCCAAGTCTTTTGAAGAGCTGTCATTTTCAGTTTAGTAATTTTACTAGGATATTTTTTATTCTACATCTACATTTTCTGCTTATGTTATTACTTGAAAACACATTTTTAATCGAACAAAAACATTTTTCATTTACCTCTGCCAGGAAAACATGGAAGAATTCTACAACACACCACCAATGGGAAAGAGAGGCACCTCCAGCTACTTAACCAAGGCTGTTATGATCCAGTTGCTGCAAGGGGATGTGAAGCCGTGCAAGGACGATCCATGTTCTGTCAGCTAGATTTAAAGCTCTTTGACCCCTAAACCCAGCCTGCTGCAGCACAGTCATCTGCAAGGACTAGAGCATTCATTACATTTACTCAGAAAATAACCTTTTACCTTTCCAATTTACCCTACAGAAGAGCAATAGTTCTGCAAATTACATTTTGTGGGACTTTTCCCTCAACAGCAGCTGTTGAATTTCATTCGTTGTAGATGAACTTATCTGCAGTTGGCTGAGGAGGGTTTGTATACATGTCATTCATTTTTTATTGCTAAATAGCAAATTACCAGCTAACATTTTCACATATCTGATTATCTATCAAGTTGAATTTTAACTAGATCTCACAGATTAGCATTCTTTTTCATGTGTGAATTTAGTAAACTCTGTATTTCCCACTCGTGCATGACTTGTTGGCAACTAGAAGCTGACATTACAGCTATGTTTAGTTTCATAATTACCATATGAGGCATGAAAACAAGACAATTTTTTGCTATTTTATTCACTGGAAAATAACAAGTCAATTTCCCAACTTAGTGCACCAAAAACTGCTTTAATTTTTGGAGTTACCCAGAATCCAATTTAAATGTTCTTTATTCTTAGGTACTTCCGCAAGGAACATAACCACAAGAACAAAGAGCTTAGATGAACCATAGTAACCTACAGTTGATACGTAACAACTAATTACAAAGTAAATATATAGTTATCATATTGCATTCGGTTCCTGGGGACCTCAAGGAAGAATATAATATTAGCCTGATAAAAGTGTTTTAATCTGACAGGAGTTCCATAAAAATTCAGCATATTGAAATGTCTAAATCATCATTAGATCTCCCCTTGTTCTGATTTACTTTTGTCTACACAACCTATTGGTCTTTTGAATTAGGTGTTTCCCGAGGCACAGCACATACTAAAATGAGTTTTCTAGTGACACATTTTACCCAGTTAAAAATGCGTGTTAGATTTAGATGTTGTGCTGTGTTGACCTTTTCTTGACACTTATTCTTACCACTATGCATGATGCATGAAAGTTGGTGCTGATTAAGCATCATAATGGTTTCAGAATGATATAGGCAACAAATACTTTCTGAAATGTCTGTTTCATACTGTATTGCTCTGCATGACAATGGCTGCTGCACATCTGAAGCCCTGCCACTGAGGATCCTTTAATAAATGCTGTTTTGTTGAGTGTGGGTAATAGACAATCCTGCTGTCATCCTGAGGGAGAAATGAGTCACTCTGACTTATGTTAAAGTAGTGTCTCTAAATATAATCACTGTGATGAATGTACCTGAACTTGCCACCATGTCTGTTGTTCACCAAAGTTGTTGAAAAGAAGTACTTTTAACTCAAAACTGTAGTTTAGAAAAATAAAGCGAATGTGAAAAGTCTAACATTCCATGAGTGACTTCACTAGTACTTCTAAAAACTGTATTTGTGAATATACAAATTAGGTGGAACATCCCCTATTTCCTATAGTTGTGTGAATATGAAATACTGGTATAATGTACACAAAGCACAATATTTGTTTCTGTGTTAAAGCTGCAGTGTAAATGGAGCATGAGTGCTACAGCCTTTAGGAGTATGTTTGGCATTGTGTCAACTTCTGTCAGTTACACCCACTTATGTTGCCCGAACCACTTATCAATCTGCATCTGGCCAGCGATGCTGGGTGTGCTGTCTGCAACACTGACTGACGGGCAGAGGGAGGTGGGCGAGAGCCAGAAGAGAAGATAAATGAGCTATGCTTCTCTCAATGTATTCAAATCAGGATACAAGCTGCTGAGGGGAGCTCTTCCCTATCTGTTGAAACACATCACTTCTTCACCAGCAAACACAAAAATAAATTAGTTTCTTTCACCATAATGATTCGAGAAGTGTTAAGAATTTATACATTGATTGTATATTACTGTACCTATCTGTAATTTATAGTCAACCTACTACCTCATGTTAAAACACAATGTCCTCTGTGGGTCTGAAGAAAAGTCTTTAATAGGGTACAGCAACAAGATGTGTTGTACTTGACCATTAGGGAATAAATTATAGATTGGCCTCTGCTGTGCTAATGTTGAGGATGATGATTATGATAAAATGTCTGCATTATTAGTCATCATTATGGGAGTGCAATATTACACTGAAGTACCCCTTAAGGGAACTTGATACAGGTTGAGTTATAGACATCGGCAATGTCAACTTACTCTCTACCAAAGGACAACAAAAAACATGTCGGGACCCAGGAGATGCCATGTTATACAAGAGTGTGGCTCGTCAGACCACTAGGAGGGAGCAGTGTCCAAGAAATGAATGCATACAGGAAAGCATTATTGAAGATGCCTTGGGTATTGCTATTATTAAAATTAATAGTAAAACCAATTCTAATTAATGCAAAGGAAAATGTGAATATCTCGAGCTGTTGTATTGTTATTGTTGTTCTATTGTGTTATATAAAGAAGATGAAAGAAGAAGACAAAATACACTTTGGGATTTTTCTGCTATGGTTCCCCAGAATTGCCAAAAATCTGTCCATCCTTGTTCTTGAATACGAGACGACAGTAATTGACCCGCTTTTCCGTCTTGCGGGTCAAAGATGTTGCTGGATCCTGGCCACGGGCAAGAGGTGGAGAATGTTCCAGATGAATCACCAGCACCTTGCGGGGTCACATGAAAGACAACCACTTATACATACGTTCAGACTTGCTTAAATTGCATGGTTTTGGAGGTGGGGGAAAGCCTGTTGTGAGGACCCAGAGCGCCCACACAGATTGAACCCACATTGACCCCATCAATCTGCACTGCGGGTGGTGGGTCCACAGGGGTGGAAAGAGCCCACGTTGCCTTTTCGGGCGGAGCCCAGCCGGGCCCCGTGGCAGACCTGGCCACCAGGCGCTTGCTGAGGGGCCCTCCATCAAGGCCTGGCTCCAGACATGGGCCCCGGGCAAAAACCTTGCAGCTCGCAATTCAAGTGGTTTAGTTTTCCAGTAATGTCCATCAAAAATGCAAGGTCAAGTGTCCACTCTGTGTCCTCTAGCAGTGAGACATCTCCTTTGACCTGCATGAACTCTTTATTTTCCAACAAAAGTGAGAAAAAAACTATGTAAAACTCGTCCTCTGCCTAGCCATTGGATTTCTGTATGTACCAGCAGGTCACCATATTCAGCTGACATCTCCAAAAGTACCTTGAAAATCCTGTGTTGTTTTGCTTTAGAGAGGATGATGTTAATGATTTTCACAATGGGAGTCATCACTTGCCCAAAGCCAATCACTCTTTCACTTAAAGCCTGCTGGTGAATGATGCAGTGGTAATGCAGAAATTTGTCTGGGTCAGCTTTACAGTGAGTGAGAAAACCTGTTTGTCGGGCGATCATAGTCACTGCTACCAGCTCATCCAATGGTACCTTTTTCTACATGAAAAACTCCTTCACTGTGTTATAGATGTCAACTCCCCTCGTAGTTGCCTTCAAGGCAATAGTGTCAGGAGTTCTTCTCTTGTGGAGAAATCCTCAAATACCATCCAGATAAAAACCAACAGCTGTTCTGTACTGCTGCTGTGCAAAGACCCGTTGCACTAGATGCTAAAAACCGGCACTTCGCCAGATCCTGGTCCAGCTGATTGGCCAGATTACCAGACATAGCGGACACTCCTCTAGCCATCATAGATGCCCACAGTTGGACGTCGGAGAGCGTGGAGATCAGATCGGTTCCATTTTTCTTTAAGTACAGTGTTAGCAATTATCATCATTGCTTCTTTGAAAACTTCTCCGTCTGAAAATGCCGCCGCCTTCTTGATCAGAAAATGTGCAGCTCTAAACGAGGCTTTGGTTATTCTGTGTGACTTTTTCCCCGGCTTCGTGAAAAAAGACTTGTTTACCCAAAGCTGCCTTGAGCTCATAGGCTTTTTCTGCCCATAGCGTGCTTTCTGGTGGATAGTTAGCATGGTAGCTTTTGTGACACGTAGTGAAGTGTCTCTCCACATTGTGTTGCTTTGGCGTCGCCACACTCGCCCCACATATGAGACACATGCAGGTTTCTTTCACTGGTGTAAAAAAACTCTTCCATTCATTGTGAAAGTAATTTTCCTTTTTTCTGCCATGTTTTGGGGTCAGAAACTGCATTCACCATCCAACCACGCTGTGCCCGCTAGCTTACTATCCATGAGCACTGGTTTTGTCACATGAACAATACTGACCTTTGAATTACAGTAGGTCAGAGGTGACATAAACTTCTCTAAAGTTCATGTTTAATAAACAGATTTTGAAGATACTGTCATTTTCAAATCTATATGAATGCAAGTGTGATTTAAAAAAAAATAGGCAACAAAATAAAATTTGAGATGAGCTTGTAGTGAGTAGTGACGTATAAGTTGTTCTATTTTTAGAACAGCCCGCAGGCGACCTATGTGTTCCTTGCGGGCAACCTGGAGCCCGCGGGCAACGTGTTGGTGACCCCTGCTTTACAGCACTGACCATTTGGAAAGGTATATTCTGGGTCCCATGTATAAGCTGAAGAAAGTACCCATTTTTGTCTTCAAAGTGAAAGCAAGAGTGTATCCACAGAGGTCCAAGAGCTCTTACACTACTGGCTAAATGGACAAGTAAGTGCATATTAGCTGTCATGTACTGTTCACCATAAAGTCCACTTATTTGAGAACAGAAATTCCATAGTAGTTTTTCAGCATGATCTACTTGCGTAGGGATTTTTGACAACATCAGAAGAATAAAGATTGTTTCACTGAGGAGCAGGAAATGGTTGTAGTATAGTCCTGCATGAATGCCTCGGAATACGACAGGTCCAAAAAATAGCAAAATGGACCGATACTCAGATGCTTTGAAGAACATTCTGTGAGAAGACACAGAACAAGGGAATCTCATCATAAATGTTGGCCTTTTTTCTTTCATCGGTTTGTCAAGTTCTTTGATCTAACCATAGTGAATGCGCAATGGGAAAGCTGTGGAGAACCACAAAAACATCAACAGAGGCATTACTCCCAGTAGTACAGAGTGCATATAGTCTACACCTCTACCCAGGACCAAATCATAGCGGTTTAGTAGGTTGAGAAAGGTAGGTCCCCTCACCTCACGTACAATACTGTTGAAATCATTGGCCATCTTAGCATTATGTAACAGAAAAGCAAATTTAACAGAAATTTCATCTCTTTCGATTTTGCTCAGTGTTATATAGAGGTTCAAGAAATGTCAACACTGATGATTTTGAGACTCCAAACACCTGCAAATATCATGTTTTCTCGTTTAGTGCGTTCAACAAAGTCTAACTCATTTATGACCAAATAAAAAGGCCAAATAGAAAACCTTGAAGACTTAAAAATGGTATACCATCTGTGTTCCACATTAAAAAAAAGTTTCTATAATCCAGTGATGTGCGGTCAGGGGAGACAGGTGAGGCCGTGCCTCAACTGCCGTCATGAAAGAAAGAAATGAAAAATGGAAGAAATAAATGGTTATATTTATCCGGTGATGTAAATTATAAAGTTATTTTCTGTTAAACGTCACCAAGTTTAGGTTATTTTCACTCAATATCGCTGACTTTTCACATTTAGACGTGCAGCCAGGATTGCCGCTGACCCCTCTCACCCCGGCCACAACCTCTTCCAGACCTTCCCCTCTGGCAAGAGGCTACGGTCCATCCGGACCAGGATGGTCCGGATGGACCGTAGCCTGTTCCTGTTCCTATTCCTCATTCTCTATTACTCTCTTCCACCTTCAATGCACCGACACCGCGTCAAGTTCCTCAACAGTCATTTTTACTGTACTTGGCAATAAAACCTTTTCTGATTTCTGATTTACTGCCGAAATACTGCGGTGAGGCACCAGCCAGCCATGCCTCACTATGGATTGCGCAATGGCGCGACTAGCTGTGCTGGCATGCTAAACAGTGAGACCGTAATGCTATCTCTCTATACGTCACTATCAAAATGTTCAAACGCGTTTGCTATATGAGCTAAATTCCCATAATTTAGTTAATGTATATAATGTGGTGTTTTTTTGTCAACAACTGTATGTGTGTAACATCTTTCTTGAGTTGAGCGGTCCTGAAACCGCTGTGAAAAGGCACTACGTGAGGCACATAGTTCTCCAGCCTCATGGTAGGGGGCGCTGGTGATCCTAAGGATTCGGCCGAGGATTCCTCTTCCTTGGCCGTAGAAGAAGTGACATGAACTATGATCTAGTGCAGTCAAGTGCAGCCATTCATTTGTTTTCCGCTCGCCTTGCCTTACTATAAAAATGGAGGATCACATATCTCAACTCAAAATCTTTTTGATACTTTTGTTCAGAAGAAGCATGGACTTCATTTATAAGTAAAAGTAACATTTAAGCAAACGTAGGAAACATGTTTTTCTATCAAATGTGCTAATTGTTAGTTTGTATGTGTAAATTATTCTGCTCTGAGACTTTAAAAATGACCTGTTACTATATAAATGGTGAATAAACTAAACTGTAGGTTCATATTTTTGTAAATCTAATTATGATGAATTCACTACCTCACCAGCCATGAACCTCACTGCACGTCACTGCTATCATCAATGAGAGGCCTATTCCATGTAATAAATTTCCGATACACTTCTCCGTCATAGACATTTTATGTCTATTAAACCTGAATTTAAAATTTTCTTCAAAACCTTGGCAAACAATCTCTTTATTTGTGCTTCATTGGGAACCTCAATGAAATAGGAGGTTGACTCCTCCATCAAAACATTGGCTTGACAGGTTTTACACTGGGTGTCTACTGTACACTCTCAACAGTCATGAAGCATTCACTGCAATATTTGTGCAAAAGCAGAATGGAGGAATCATCAAAAAATTGTATAAATTTATGTAAATTCTGAAGACATTCAGTCTGGATATCAGATGCGCAGTGCAGAGAGATTAGTGTAAGCAAGTCACCGAGAGCTTTTCTGTTATTTTGTGTCTGTTTTCAAAGTTATTATGAGAAGAACACTTTCAGCAACAGAAATTTGTGCATATCTGTTGAGTGGATCATCTCCTGTGTAGAACTTCTGGGTTTTGTTTCCTCTTCTTGGTTTAGCTCTAAACTGTCATCAAAAGATAAGTCATCATCAAATAACACGTTATCATCTGAAGTCCCTTCTTCAACAAATTCAGGTAGGGGCCCAACATATGTATCTACTGTATGTGAATGCGCAGTTCACGTTCTGATTCAACAAGAAGTCCAGAGTGAGGCGTCTCACTTGTGTGTCCACAGCAGTGAGATGAATGGTGTCATGGAAGTCACCCAAATTTGTCATCAACGAGTCTTCCAGATCAGGAAGATCATCAGCTTGAAGATTAGCAAAACTGGACACTTGCATGCTGCCGCAGGCATTTGAGCTCCAGTTTGTTGATTCTAAAAGAAATACAGCAAATTTGTTTTCTTATAGCTATGAGTCTTTAACACCAGTAGTTGAAAAGCAATATCGATGCATTTATAGCTTACTAGTCTCGACATGTTTATTTTTCATTATACTTAGACTAAACACATTGGATGGATGGATGGATGGATGGATGGATAGCTGGAAAGATACTTTATTAATCCCGAAGGAAATTCAGTGTAACATCTGCTCACAAAAATACAAATAAATACAAATGACAGACAGAAACACGTTACATAATTACAGAATTACATAATTAACATAATTTATTACATAATAAAAACAACAGTACACATAACAAAGGAAGCATAAAAACATGGAAGAAGCATAAGAAGACATAGAAGAAGCATGAGAAGAAGACATAGAAGAAGCATATGAAACAGACATAGAAGACTTTTTTTTTGAGACATAGAAGAAACATAAGAAGACATAAGAATAAGTGAATGAACCGAAGTGTGGACTGACACCAAGGACCCCCATAGAGTATCTCCACAGTGCATCCTCAGTGCATCCCAGGCCCCCCCACTCTATCCCCTCTTGGCCGACCTTGATGACCCTTCAGCTTCACCCCCCCTCATTCTGAAAGAATGGTTGTACCCTCTGATGGCACGGGGCACAAAGGAGGTCCTGAGTCTCTCTGTGGAGGAGCTCGGTGACAGCCGTCTGCCACTGAAAGAGCTCCTCTGCTCGGTGAAGGTGGTGTGCACTGGGTGAGTAGTGTTCCCCAGGATCGATCTGAACTTGGACATAGTCCTCCTCTCTAGAACAGTCTCTATTGAGTCCAGGTGTTAGCCGATCACAGAACCAGCACTCCGGATGGGCCTGTCTAGGTGCTCGGTGTCCCGTTTCCTGGCAACACCCCAGCACACATTGGCATAGGACAGCACACTGGACACAATGGACTGGTAGAACAGTCTAAACAGTTAAGAGCTGATGTTGAAGGAGGCTAGCCTCCTCAGGAAGTACATCCTACTCTGACCTTTCAGACTAGGATGACAACAGTCCATGTTGTACGACCAGTCCAGTCTGCTGTCCAGCTGCAGCTCCAGGTACTTATAAGTCCCCACAACCTCCACTTCCTTAACCCCGATGACCACTGGCTGTGGGGAGGGGGGTCTTCTTCTTTTCCTTTTGACTTTTCCCTTCAGGGGTCGCCACAGCGAATCAATTGCCTCCATCTAGCCCTGTCCTTTGCATCCTCTTCTCTCACACCAACTACCTTCATGTCCTCTTTCACTACATCCATAAACCTCCTCTTTGGTCTTCCTCTAGGCCTCCTGCCTGGCAGTTCAAAACTCAGCATCCTTCTGCCAATATATTCACTATCTCTCCTCTGGACATGTCCAAACCATCTCAGTCTGGCCTCTCTGACTTTATCTCCAAAACCTCTAACATGTGTTGTCCCTCTGATGTACTCATTCCTGAGTCACTCCCAAAGAGAACCTCAGCATCTTCATCTCTGCTACCTCCAGCTCTGCCTCCTGTCTTTTCCTCAGTGACACTGTCTCTAGACCAAACAACATCGCTGGTCTCACCACAGTTTTGTACACCTTTCCTTTCATTTTAGCTGAAACTCTTCTATCACACATCACACCTGACACATTTCTCCACCCATTCCATCCTGCCTGTACACGCTTCTTCACCTCTTTTCCACACTCTCCATTGCTCTGGACTGTTGAGCCTAAGTACTTAACCTAACCCTAACCTTCATCCCTCTCCTTTCCAGGGCAAACCTCCACCTCTCTAGCTTCTCCTCCACCTCTTCCCTACTCTCACTGCAGATCACAATGTAATCTGCAAACATCATAGTCCATGGAGATTCCTGTCTAACCTCGTCTGTCAGCCTGTCCATCACCATAGCGAACAAGAAGGGGCTCAGAGCTGATCCCAGATGCAGTCCTACCTCCACCTTGCACTCCTCTGTCACACCTACAGCACACCTCACCACTGTCTTACAGTCCTCATCCATGTCCTGCATTGCTCTAACATACTTTTCTGACAAACCAGACTTCTTCATACAATGCCACAGTTCCTCTCTGGGCACCCTGTCATAAGCTTTCTCCAGATCTACAAAAACACAATGCAGCTCCCTCTGGCCTTCTCTGTACTTCTCTATCAACATCCTCAAAGCAAATACTGCATCTGTAGTACTCTTTTTTGGCATGAAACCATACTGCTGATCACAAATGTTCACTTCTGCCCTTAGTCTGGCTTGCACTACTCTTTCCCATAACTTCATTGTATGGCTCATCAGCTTTATGGTTGCCACAACTCTGCACATATCCCTTGTTTTTAAAAATGGGCACTAGAACACTTCTCCTCCACTCCTCAGGCATCTTCTCACTATCTAAGATCCTGTTGAACAACCCAGTCAGAAACTCTACTGCCACCTCTCCTAGACACTTCCAAACCTCCACAGGTATATCATCAGGACCGACTGCCTTTCCACTCTTCATCCTCTTCAGTGCCCTCCTCACTTCATCCTGACTAATCTTTGCTACATCCTGGTCCACCACAGTCACCTCTTCTTGTCGTTGTTCTCTCTCATTTTCCACGTTCATCAGCTCTTCAAAGTACTCTTTCCATCTTCCCATCACACTACTGGCACCTGTCAATAGACTTCCATCCCAATCCTTAATCACCCTAACCTGCTGCACATCCTTCCCATCTCTGTCTCTCTGTCTTGCCAACCGGTATAGATCAGTCTCTCCCTCCTTACTGTCCAACCTAGCACACAAGTCATCATAAGCTTCTTGTTTGGCCTTTGCTACCTCTACCTTCACCTTACGCTGCATCTCCCTGTACTCCTGTCTACTCTCCTCAGTCCTCTCAGTGTCCCACTTCTTCTTAGCTAACCTCTTTCTCTGTATAGACTGCTGTACCTCCTCATCCCACCACCAAGTCTCCTTATCTACTTTCCTTCCAGATGACACACCAAATACTCTCCTACCTGTCTCCCTGATCACATTAGCTGTAGTTGTCCAGTCATCTGGAAACACCTCATGACCACCCAGAGCCTGTCTTAACTCCTTCCTAAAAGTCATGCAACACTCTTCCTTTTTTAGCTTCCACCATTTTGTCTTCTGCTCTGCCTTTGCCCTCTTCATCTTCCTCGCCACCAGAGTCATCCTACACTCTACCATCCTATGCTGTTTGGCTACACTCTCACCTACCACTACTTTGCAGTCACTGATCTCCTTCAGGTTACACCATCTACACAAGATGTAGTCTACTTGTGTGCTCCTACCACCACTCTTATAGGTCACTCTATGTTCCTGCCTCTTCTGGAAGAAAGTATTCACTACAGCCATTTCCATCCTTTTTGCAAAGTCAACTACCATCTGTCCTTCTGCATTCCTCTCCTGGATACCAAACCTGCCCATCACCTCCTCATCACCTCTGTTACCTGCACCAACATGTCCATTGAAGTCTGCACCAATGACAACTCTCTCACTTCTAGGCATGCTCTGCATCACTTCATCAAAGTCCAACCAGAATTTCTCCTTCTCCTCCAGCTCAAATCCTACCTGTGGAGCATACCCACTAACAACATTGAACATCACACCTTCGATTTCTAGCATCAGACTCATCACTCTATCCGACACTCTTTTTACCTCCAGGACATTCCTAACAAACTCCTCCTTCAAGATAAGTCCTACTCCATTTCTCTTCCTATCTGCACCATGATAGAACAACTTGAACCATGCTCCTAAACTTCTAGCCTTGCTACCTTTCCACCTGGTCTCCTGGACACACAGTATGTCTACCTTCCTCCTCCGTATCATGTCAACCAACTCTCTACCTCTTCCTGTCATAGTTCCAACATTCAATGTCCCTACTCTCAGTCCTATACTCTTGGCGCTCCTCTTCTCTTTCTTCGTGCGAACGCACTTTCCTCCTCTTCTTCTTCGACCAACAATAATCCAATTTTCACCGGCGCCCTGTAGGTCAACAGCGCCGATGGCGGTCGTTGTTAACCTGGGCCTCGACCGATCTGGTATGGAAGTCATCGGTTTGATTCGCATCTTTGATTTGGCAAAAGTTTTACACCGGATGCCCTTCCTGACGCAACCCTCTGTATTTATCTGGGCTTGGGACCGGCACAATAAGACACTGGCTTGTGCCCTCTTGCGGCTACAATGGCTTGTGCCCTCTTGCGGGGGTGCCCGCCGGAAATCCAGCACCATCTCCTTGGTTTTGGTGATGTTCAGCTGAAGCTCATTCTGTTGACACCACTCTATAAAGTCCGTCACCACCCTCCTGTACTCCCTCTCATCGCCCTTCCTGATACATGCAACAATCGCGATATCGTCCGGAACTTCTGCATGTGGCATGTATCCAAGTTGTGCTGGAAGTCTGTCATGTACAGTGGAGCAGTAGTCCCCAACCTTTTTTGCGCCACGGACCTTTTCTTTTCTCGGACTGGCCTTCATTTGCTTGATAACCGTTAATGACGCCAGGACAGCTGTAGTCTGACAATAAATCATCTGCAGTGGTTTTATGTAAAATGCAAACATCAACAGACAATAAACAAACTCCATCCATCCATCCATCCATCATCTACCGCTTATCTGAGGCCTGGTCGCGGGGGCAACAGTCTCAGCAGGGATGCCCATACTTCCCTCTCCCTAGACACCTCCTCCAGCTCCTCCTGGGGGAGCCTGAGGTGTTCCCAGGCCAGCTGAGAGACATACTGTAGTCCCTCCAGCATGTCCTAGGTCTTCCTCGAGGTCTCCTCCTAGTAGGACATGCCCGGAACACCTCTGTCCAGGAGGTAAACTGAACAGATGCCCGAGCCATCTCAGCTGTCTCCGCTTGAGGCGGAGGAGCAGCGGCTCTACTCCGAGCTTCTCCCTGGTGACTGAGCTCCTCACCCTATCTCTAAGGGTGCGCCCAGCCACTCTACGGAGGAAACTCATTTCAGCTACTTGTATCCGGGATCTTGTTATTTTGGTCATGACCCAAAGCTCATGACCATAGGTGAGAGTAGGAAAGTAGATTGACCGGTATATCGAGAGCTTCGTCTTGCGACTCAGCTCCTTCACCACGACAGACCTATACATCGACTGCATCACAGCAGAAGCTGCACCGATCCATCTGTCAATCTCACGTTCCATCCTTCCCTCACTTTTGAAGAAGACCCCAAGATACTTAAACTCCTCCACTTTGGGCAAGGACTCTCCACCGACCTGGAGAGGGCACACGACCCTTTTCCGGTCGAGAACCATGGCCTTGGATTCAGAGGTGCTGATCCTCGTCCCACGTGCGTCACACTCAGCTGCAAACTGTCCCAGTGCATGCTGAAGGTCCAGGTTTGATGAGGCCAACAGGACAACATCGTCTTCAAAAAGCAGAGATGAAATCCTTTGGTCGCCAAACCGGACTCCCTCCAGACCCTGGCTGCGCCTAGAAATTCTGTCCATAAAGTCAAAGTCACAGATTATGAACAGAACCGGTGATAGAGGGCAGCCCTGCCGGAGTCCAACATGCACCTGGAACACGTCTGACTTACTGCTGGCAATGCGAACCAAGCTCTGGCTTCGGTGACAGAGGGACCGGACAGCCCTCAGGAAAGGGCCCTGGACCCCATACTCCTGAAGCACTCTCCACAAGATACCACGAGGGACATGATCGAATGCCTTCTCCAGATTCACAAAACACATGTGAACTGGTTGAGCAAACTCCCATGAACCCTCAAGCACTCGATGGAGAGAGTAGAGCTGGTCCAGTGTTCCACGACCGGGACGAAAACCCCATTGTTCCTCCTGAATCCGCAGTTAGACTTTGATAAATTGATAATCAACATTTCTGTAAACGAAATCATTGTAAGAAATAATTATATTAAAAACTCAATTGAAGTGACTGCACTAATGATGTTTATTTTGAAATATAGCGACTTACAATCAGTGCATTCAACATAGGAGAAATATCAATCATTTCCAATAAAAGGGTGAACAAGTCGATCAAATAATAATAATTACAATAATGAGAATTTAGTGGTTGGGGACCGCTAATCTAGGGGTAACACACCTGAAGTGTGTTCCGTATGTCCGGTCTAATCCGCAGTTTGGTTTACTTTACGGTCACTGCAGAAAATCTGGCTTTACAAAGACAGGTGGTTGGAAATGGAAGCAGGGTTTTCAATACTTTTTGGGTGATCTCAGGATTATCTGCCTTGACTTTAATCCAGAACACTGGTGCGGTCGTGGGCGCTTAATTGTGTGGGTTGATAATCTGTCTTGTGACCGAGACCTGTCAAGTGGGACAAACGTATGCATTCGGCTGTGCGTCATTCTGCAAAGACTTCACTTTTCAAAATAAAACACCTGTCAGACAGTAAACAACGATTTATACGTAGTCAGCGCATCAAGTACAACCTTTCATTTATTTTCCGCTCGCCTTACCTTACTATGAAAATGGACGATTACGTATCTCAACTCAAAATTTTTTAGATGCTTTTGTTCAGAAGGGGCCGCGCATGGACTTTATTTATAAGTAAACATAACATATAAAACAACGTGCAGGTAACAACGTAACAAGTTTTTTTTAATTTTGTTAAATGTGCTTGTGTGTTTAAATAAATCTGCTATGAGGCTTTAAAAGTAACCCACTTACTGTTGCCTATTAAGTTGTGAATAAGCTACATTGTAGGTTCATGTGTTCACTGAGGAAAAGACAGGAGGCAGAGCTGGAGGTAGCAGAGATGAAGATGCTGAGGTTCTCTTTGGGAGTGACCAGGAAGGATAGGATCAGGAATGAGTACATCAGAGGGACAGCACATGTTAGAGGTTTTGGAGATAAAGTCAGAGAGGCCAGACTGAGATGGTTTGGACATGTCCAGAGGAGAGATAGTGAATATATTGGTAGAAGGATGCTGAGTTTTGAACTGCCAGGCAGGAGGCCTAGAGGAAGACCAAAGAGGAGGTTTATGGATGTAGTGAAAGAGGACATGAAGGTAGTTGGTGTGAGAGAAGAGGATGCAAAGGACAGGGTTAGATGGAGGCAATTGATTCGCTGTGGCGACCCCTGATCGGAAAAGCCGAAAGGAAAAGAAGAAGAAGAAGAAGTAGGTTCATGTGTTCGTAAACATCTTCTTCTGATTATGATTAAGTCTATGCCTCACCAGCCATGAACCTCACCGCACGTAACTGGCTCTAACTACATATTCCAAAAGAGGTAAGATATGTAAAGTAATTATGACAGAGACTTTATTTATATTTTTGCTTTGATTCCAGTAAGTACAGTGGTACCTCTACTTATGAAATTAATTTGTTCAGGAAGAAATTACGTAAGTAGAAAATTACGTAAGTAGAGACGCGTTTTCCATGCAAATGCTAATCCGTTCCAAGCCCCCAAAAAATTCTGACATAAATGTTTTATAAAGCGATTAGATTATTGCACAATAAATTAGAGTTGTGCATAACGTAAAAAAACAAAGAATAAAGAATAATAATGATGGTCATTTACCTTTTAACTGCTGTCTCCATTGTTTTTTGCCCTCTTTGGTTCATGTGCTCCTTTCTCACGATGACTAAAAAAAGAGTGAATTCCAGTAATCCTTTTGAGCTTCTCCAACCACCCATGCGATGCCTTAAACTCCTTAAACTTCCTTTTGTTTTAATAATGTGGCGATTGTAGATGCATTTCGGCCATATTCTTTGGCGAGATCAACCAAATGCATCCCTTTCTCATGCTTTTCAATGATCTCTTGCTTTGTTTGTAAGGACAAAAAAACTCTTTTCTTCGTTTTTTCTTTTCCTCTTTTCTCCATCACTTTCTTGGGGTCCATAGCGAATACGTACTCAAATAGTTATTATATTTGTGCAAAACTATCAGACTACCTCAGGGGTCGAGAGACACAGGACGCTGCATAAACACCTCTAAAACACCTCTAACACAGAGATGGAGTGGCATCCCTCTTAGCCAATGAGATGCCAGGAAGACGCCAATGGCAGAGCAGCTATGAGAATGTTGCGTTCAGGAACCTGTGGGAGATTCGAGTAGCAGCCGATGCTGTGTTTTTACATTACGTAAATCGAAATTTCTTTCGTAAGTAGAGGCAATATTTTCCTTCTGAGAAATTTCGTAAGTAGAAAATTTCGTAAGTAGAGACATTCGTAAGTAGAGGTATTACTGTACTGTCCGTTTCAGTGTGCACATAGTGTGAGTGGTGCACACCTGCCATAAGATGCAGTGTACCGTATGCCTTGGTCTCTTCCTGAGGCAGAATGGCTTCTCTGCTTGTGGAAATCCATCTTCCACAACACACTCAAGGGTGCTGACATGCATCAAGAAAAGGTGTCACATCTGGTATTGTCATGTTGATGCTTTTCCAAAACATTTAACCTATCACACCTTCTAATTCACCATATCTCATTCTACTGGTCAATTCATGCATATGTACGGACCTAATGTGTAATTATTACTGCTCCAGTGCCTGTCTCCTTCTTTTCCATACGTATTTCTGTTGAAGAGATACAAGCATTTTATTCATCCCTGTGGATGCACTTAGTGCATTTAAAAGCGTCGAATCTTTTGTTTGTATTCATTTATAATCTTGTGGCGCCATCTAGTGACAGTTTAATGGTCCCACAGGAGTATATCTTATTAGGAACCACTTTTGTTTTTGTTTGGTTTTAAATCAGTTTCACCAAGTTAGGTAAGATTAGAAATTATTTATTCAATCTCAACTCCTTTCTTTTCATCACATCATCACGTTAAACTGTCGACAGAACATGCTAAAATGCATTAGTTATTTTTATGAGCCTATTACGGCCCATGTGATAGGCCTAAACAAATAAGAGCAATGTAGAAATGTAGGCGGCTCCAAAAGTTAACGAAGGTTTATCAAAGAGGTTAAACAAGAACTATGGTGTGGTGTGGAAGAATCAGTAGTGTATAAAGGGTGCATAATGTCTTAGATGATGTGAGGTGCATGGTGTTAGTGCAAAACAAAAGGCAGAAACGCAAAGCAAAAGGAAAAGGCAGCATGACTTTTGGAGGGGGCTGACAGGCAAGCATCACCGGCTACATTGCAGCTACTGCTGCCGCCATGTGGTGACTGGAAAAAAACAGAGTAATCAATCACAAAGCGCCATGTCGGACGACGGTGTGTGTGTGTGTGTGTGTTTATGCCTATGCATTTGTCTATGTATGTATGACTATGATTATTTAATCAAACTAGATGTTGTGGTCCCTGAATGATACAGGACAATGGGCCTGTTTCACAAAGCAGATTCAGTGGAAAACTTCGGTATGTTATAATAATAATAATAATGTATTAGATTTATATAGCGCTTTTCTGGACACTGAAAGACACTTTACATTGGATCCATTATTCATTCACTCCTCATTTCATATTTGGTGATGGTAAACTACGTGTGTAGCCACAGCTGCCCTGGGGCAGACTGACGGAGGTGTGGCTGTCATTCTGCGCCTACGGCCCCTCCGACCACCAATGGAACAATCACACACATTCACACACCAGCGAGTGCCCCAGTGAAGGCAATGAGGGTAAAGTGTCTTGCCCAAGGACCCAACGACAAATGACTCGGTGGGAGCGGGAATCGAACCTCTGATCTTGAATGATTGGATGACCCGCTCAAACACCGAGCCAATGCCTGAAATCCCTGAAATCAGGGAAAACCAGGGTTTCCGGTTTCACAAAGGGTCAGAGTCAGAGGAGTAACCCTGACTTGTTTCATGAAGCGAGGTAACTGAACCTCTGGGTTTGTTACCGCAGTAACAAACTCTCTGAAGCTAACCTGGTAGGGAGCAGGTTTTGTTTCAGTAACCCAGAGTTTCCTCTGACTCCGCCCCCTTTTAATATTTGGTTCGACAAGACAATGAATGTTTACATTTACCCTGCGATTGTCAGTTTTTCTGTTACAAACTGACCCTGATCACCTATCAGAGAAGGGAAAAGTTATGTGGCCCTTACAGGAAAAAGTTTGGAGACTCCTTGTCTATACAATGTGGGAGACACTCAGTGCGACTCACCTTGAAACTTTTCTCCCAGTTTTTCTATTTCCCTGGAGATAAACCCGTCAGATTCATCAAAGAGGAGTTCCACAGGATTTCAGGTAAATGATGTAGAAATGTGAAAAATTAATTTGAAATTATATTCTCTTAATGACACAGTGCTACAACGTCAGAATTGGATTAGTAACTTTAATTTCTTTTAGGATTTCCTAATGTAATTGGCTGCATAAATGGTACCCACATTCCCACCATAGCCATTAAGGTACATGTAGATTGACTACTGTTTCAACATGTTAAAGACTGCATCATAGATAAACTAACATCTGTCCAGATCATATGTGATGCTTCAGACTACATTTCTGATCTGGAGGCAAAGTGGTGTGGGTTGGTTTCCGACTCACGGATGTATAATGAGTCTTACCTGAGCAAATTACAATGATAAAAACATTGTAATAGTTAACATAATTTACCTGTGATCATCACTCACCTCTAACGTGCTCCATTTCTGTTTTCTGTATTTTTTAGAAAGTGATTTTTATAAATTTCTGTAACAGATAGATGGGAATACATGAGGAGGACATTAAAACAGTTACACATGAATTCCACAGAATGAACCACTAGTGTTTACTGAGTGTCTATTTCACTGTGATAATCTGTGTAGTCGGGACTCTACTGTCCATCCATGCTCTGTTATAAAAAGGTGAGAATGTGTTTATACTTCAGTGGAGGCTACATGTCACTCTGTATTTCACTATAATGTTAAGCAATGGGAAGAGAACAATCAGTAACATAAAATATAAGACCACTTTCGTTTTAGATGGATAGATAGATAGATAGATAGATAGATAGATAGATAGATAGATAGATAGATAGATAGATAGATAGATAGATAGATAGATAGATAGATAGATAGATAGATAGATACTTTAAAAATCCCGGAGGAAATTGCACATATCCATTGCTCAGCCAAACACCAGGAAAAAACAAAACAGGACATACCACAAGACATACACTACGCTAACAGACACATGAAGCATTAACAGGACATATACTAAGCTATAACTAAAATATAAACAGTAAAAAAATAAATAAATAATATATATATATATATATAAACAGTATAAAATTAAAATATAAATAGCATAAAATTAAATAAAATCCATTTAACCGCGTGCTGACCTCGCCACCTCCCCCCGCTCCTCCTGAGAGAGTCATTGTAGCCCCTGATGGCACATGGCACGAAGGAAGACCTCAGCCTCTCTATGGAGGCGCTGTGTGACAGCAGCCTGCCGCTGAAGGTGCTTCTCTGCTGGGAGAAGGTGGTGTGCAAGGGGTGGCTGGTGTTGTTTATGATGGCCCTGAATTTAGACATGGTTCTGCTCCCCATAACTGTCTCCACAGAATCCAGGCTCAGCCCGACCACTGAGCCCGCTCTGCGGATGAGTCTGTTAAGACGGTCCATATCTCTCTTACTGGCACCTCCACCCCAACACACAATGGCGTATGACAGCACACTGGACACTGCGGACTGATAGAACATGAGAAGGAGCTTAGGACAGATATTGAAGGAGGCCAGCCTCCTCAGGAAGTACATCCTGCTCTGCCCTTTCTTGTACACACAGTCTGAGTTGAGTGACCAGTCTAGTCTGCTGTCTAGCTGCAGTCCCAGGTACTTATAGTTACCTACCACCTCCACCTCACTGCCCTTGATGATCACTGGTTGTGGAGAGGGAGGTGCCCGCCGGAAATCCAGTACCATCTCCTTCATCTTGGAGACGTTGCCCTGGAGCTGGTTCTGCTGGCACCACCCCACAAAGTCAGCCACCAATGCCCTGTACTCCCCCTCATCACCCTCCCGGATACATGCCACAATCGCAGTGTCATCGGAGTACTTCTGTATGTGGCATGTATCCGAGTTGTGCTTGAAGTATGATGTGTAGAGGGGGAAGAGAATGGGGGACAGCATGGTCCCCTGTGGCGCCCCCGTGCTGCTGGTCACCATAGAAGACAAACAGTCCCCCATACGGACGTACTGGGGTCTGTCTCTTAGGTAGTCCGTGATCCAGCTCACGAGGTAGGGGTCCACAGCCATGGAGGTCAGTTTGTCCTGCAGGAGCCAGGGCTGGATGGTGTTGAAGGTGCTCAAAAAGTCAAAGAAGAGCACCCTGATGGCACAGGTGTTCTCCTACCCGGTGTCCTGGTAGGAGAGCACACGGTGGAGTAGGTACAAGACAGCGTCGTCAACCCCAACCTTGGCCTGATAGGCGAACTGGAGAGGGTCCATTACACCCTGCACCTGTGGACGCATGAGCTCCAAGACCAGTCGCTCTAGGGTCTTCATTACATGGGAGGTAAGAGCGACCGGTCGTTGGTCGTTGAGCTCAGTAGAGCGTCTTTTCTTGGGTACCGGGACAATGCAGGAGGTCTTCCACAGTGACTGGACCCTCCCCAGCCACAGACTGAGGTTGAACAATCGCTGCAGGGGGCTCCCTAGTTCCGAAGCACAGGCTCGGAGGAGTCTTGGGGAGATCTTATCCGGTCCAGCCGCCTTATAGGGATGGAGCCTCCGCAGCGTTGTCATCACCACGTCTGCAGTGATGATGGTCTCGGTCGTGGTGGGAGCAGGAGGTCTTGGCACCGTTGGAAGTCCAGTGGTTGAGGTGGGGCCGTTGAGCTTCGCAGCTCTTGGAGTGGGCTCGGGAGAAGTGGCAGGGGCAGGGGTGGAAGGAGAGGAAGCACAGGAGGAGGGAGCATCAGTGGAGCGGTCTGCAGGGCCGGGAGAGGCCTGGGACGAGGAGCCGGGAGTGGTAGGGGAGCTGAACCGATTGAAAAAGCTGTTTAGTTCATTCGCTCATTCACTGTTCTTCTCCACAGTGCTGCGCCCTTTCCCGTGTCCAGTAATGGTTCTCATCCCATTCCAGACCTCCCGCACCTGGTTGCACCCCAGCTGCTTCTCCAGCTTCCTCCCGTATGCCTCCTTGGCCTTCCTCAGGCAGAGTCTCATTTCTTGCTGGGCCTTCTTCATCTCCTCCTTGTTCTTGCTCCTGAACGCCCGCTTCTGTCTGTTCAGGACAGCCTTGACTTCCTTTGTTACCCAGGGTTTGTTGTTGGGGTAACACCTGACTGTCCTGACAGGGGCCACAGTGTCCACACAGAAGTTCATGTAATCTGTAAAACACTGAGCTACCCCTTCAATGTCCTCCCCATGTGAGCCCACGATTACATCCCAGTTGGTGGTCTGGAAGTAGTCCCTCAGCATCTCCTCCACTTCCGGGGACCACCTCCTGACCTGCCGGGTTGTTGCTGGCAGCCGTTTCACCAGCGGAATGTATGTGGGCTGTAGGTACACTAGGTTATGATCTGAATTACCTAGTGGGGGGAGGGGGGTGGTGGTGTATGCCTCCTTAGCATTAGTGTAGAACAGATCGATGGTTCTGTTCTTCCGTGTGGGGCAGTCTACACACTGGACCATTGTGGGGAGAGATGAGTCCAAGGTGACGTGGTTAAAGTCACCGGTGATAATGACGAGCGCGTCCGGGTGCCGAAGAGCAGAGGTGGTCGAACAGATGGTCTCTCGTGCAGTCTCAGGGTCCGCGCCTGGAGGGATGTACACGGTGAGGACAATAACGAGTGAAAATTCACGCGCTAGGTAGTAGGGTCTGATGCTAGCAGCTGTTAGCTCCAGATCGCGATTGCACTGCGTTGATTTCACCGTCACATGTCCCGGATGGCACCATCTATTGTTGGTATCGATAATTAATCCACCTCCTTTCTTCTTACCGGCGGTGTTTGTGTCCCGGTCCACTCGTACGGAGGAGAATCCGGTTAGTCCGACATTAGAGTCTGGCACGTCGCCAGTTAGCCACGTCTCTGAGAACACAAACAAGCTGGGCTCTCGGTAGCGCTGTTCAGTCCTGCACAGTGCCGTCAGTTTGTCCCCCTTGTTCGGTAGCGAGTTCACGTTCCCCATGATGACGGAGGGGACGGAGTTACGGAGTAACGGCTAGCCGTTAGTCTAGCCCTTTCAACGCGACCCGCTCGGCATCCGTGATATCTCCGTCGGAGCTCAGTGGGGATGAGATCGCGTGTTGCTGGGTCTCCCTTAACCCTCAGAGACATCAACTCATCCCTGGAGTACACTAGCCTAGTGATATACATTATCTAAATTTATGTTAAAATAATATACACAGAAACATAGGAAAAAAACGCAAAATTAAGCACAACAAACTCGCTCAGAGCAGAGGAAACTGCAGTCTGCTCGCGCATGCGCAGAGGTAAGTCTTCTTTTTCTTCAATTCCGTGCTAATTTCTTTTTCTTTTTACCAATTAATAACTTCTGTGTATATCATATGTCTAAAACAGACAGAAAATAAAACTTGGAATGCCTCGCTTCGTAAAACCGGTCAGGGTTACTCCTCTAACTCTGGGTTAAGTTACCTCCCTTTGTGAAACCAGAAACCCTGGTTTTACTGGATTTCAGGGTTACCATATGAAGTAATGCATTCCTCAATGTCAATTGAGGAGCCTCCCATATCACTGCCCGCTGTGGAGCACAGGACCTCCACCCAGCCTGACAGACGATCCCCGACAACTAGATAGGGGCGGCCCCCATAGTCGAAGAAGTCAGCAAACACAACCTCAAACGGGGTGGACGGCGGCGAGGACGGCAGGGGGGGCGTGGCTGTCTGTGATGGCGCATTGTGGTTACAGTCCGCACACCTGTACCTGGTGGCTTGGATGGCCTCTGACATCCCAGGCCAGTAGACTATGGCACGGGCGAACCGCTCCATCGCAGAAATCCCCTGGTGGGCCGCATGGAGGTTCCAAAGGACTCTGTCACGGAGGGACGGTGGGACCACAACACGGTCACAATACAGCAGGATGCCATCCTGTGCGTAAATGGAGTCGCAGATTGTAGACAGACTCGCCAGGGTGGGGTCGAGGGCGGGGTCGTTCACATTGACTCTATCCTCGTGCTCAATCAAGTACAGAAGGCGGCCGAGGCATGCGTCGGCCGCGGTCTCCCGTGTGAGGAGGGACCAGGAGATCGCACCGAGCCCCTCAGCATCGTTGCGGATGGAAGCCATATGATCTGCCGTATCTGGAGGGTTGGTGTGGGCCCTATCTCTGGTCTGCCCGCGCTTGCGGGAGGCTTGACGGGCATGTGGGGTTGCAATACCCCATGTCCGGTCTAGGGGGGCTATGTAGGGGGGTGAGTCACATGTCGTCCGGTCACTGCGGCTGACCCCTGGGGCTGCGGGGGGCATTCCTGTCTCCTGGGGTTGGGGGGTTGGGCGGGGTGTTGGCGTGGTGGATGGGGGCGGGGTGATGGGGGGGCCTCCTTGCCTCGTGCCCCTTGGGCCTGGACAATGCGCCCTGGCGGTGGCAGCCGCTGCTTCCTCTTGGTCCCCGGGTCCATGTGGTTCTCGGTATCCCTGGTGGCTCTTTGGGTGATGGCTTCTTGATGCTCCTGGCTGCTGGGGTTGGGAGTGCTCGGTTGGCATTGCCCTGTTGAGTTCTGGTAGCCTATCTGGGTGTTGGTTTCATCACGCATGCATGTTGGTTCAGGGCTTACCAGCTCCTGTCGAGTCCAATTATTGAGAACCATTAGGTCCCGTCAGAACGTGATGAGTCTCACTTCAGTCATCACAATCTTATGCCCTCTATCTTCCTCCTACACTGGTTTTCTCTGGTGGCCTATTCTATACTATCAGGACCTCCACTAATCTGATGTTTTGTAACATTGGTGTTGACATTTCAGTTCTAAGATAGAATAAAACAGCCTAAACCTTTTTCACTCCAACAGCACTGCCTGTCTATCCACTACCTTGTTTATGTTCTCTCTCCCTGTCTCCTTTTTCCTTCCCCCTTAACTCACAGAGGTGCAGCACCCCCTTCTCTGGCTCACAATAGGAAATTCTAATAAAGACCGACAATTTAGTTACCAGAGAGGATTGGTGACGGTCACATGCACGCATTAAAATATATAAAAGATTTTGCTGCAAGACTAAAATAAGCATTGATCTCATAAAAGGTTAACCCCCTTTTATGGGGTTAAACTATGAGAATACATGCAGACAAGACAAAAGGAAAAAAAAAAAAAAAAAAAGGAAGCCATATGAGCGGACTCCACGTCGTCAGGCATGCCCAGCAATCCCAGTGAGACAGTGGGAGGCCGTCCGCTGAGCCGGAGGGAGAAGGATGCCTGGAGGTCGCATCAGTGGCATGGTTGCTCTTGCCCGGCAGGTGCACAATTTCGAAGCGCCACGGAGGGTGCGCTGCTTGAGTCTAAACAGGCGTGAGTTCGTAATTTCATCCAGCGTGCGGCCGCCGAAAATCTTCACCAAAGGCTTATAGTCAGTAACCACGACAAGTTCGTCACATCCCTGTGTAAAGTATCTTGTCTGCTCCAGACCCCAGGCCACGGCCAGGGCCTCCCCTTCCTCCCCTTCCTCCCCTTCCAGGGCCCCTTCCATGGCCGCATAGTGCTGCTCCGCCGGGGACAGGAAGCGTGAACCGGCGAGGGTGATCCTCCATCCTCCTCGGCAACAGTTTGGCATGCTCACGGTGCAGCTGCAATGCTGCTGCAGCAGAAAGTAACCAACACCACGCCTGGACCAGTCGGGATGGAGGCAGGTACGCCGCTGCATGTCTTAGATCTCCACGCCCTCAAGGATGGCCTCAACAATGGCACTTTTGGACAGGTGGAAGGCTTCCTCTAATTTAGGCGACCATGAGAACTTACAGCGCGGGCTGAGGAACGGCTTGAATGGAGCCATTGTGTTGCGCAACTGGGCATAGTTGCGCAAGGCCGAACCAGCTCCTGATATCTGCGCAAGGCCGAACCAGCTCCTGATATCTGTCGTAGACTCTGGGGTAGGGAAATCCTGGATAGCATCCAAGTATTTGGGGAGTGGCTCGATGGTAGCATCCAACTCCCTGAATCCAGCAAAATCAACATCTCTCTCCGCAAACTGGAACTTATCCGTATTCAGCACAATGCCTGAGTGACCAACACGTATCAAAAAGTCAATCGTCCTCCACCAGTGCTGTTCCAGATTGGTGTCACAGTCAATAGTATCATCCACACAACGTTCTTTGTGCTCATAGTCTGAGAGGACAGCATCAAAACCGCGGTTGTAGCCATCCCCCGATGACAGGAAACCTTGTGGAGCCCTTGTGTAGCGCCAGCGGCCAAAAGGAGTGATAAAGGTGGTCAGATGACGATCTGACTCATGCAGGGGCACACTATGGTAGCCGTTGCAGGCATCTGTGACAGTCTTCCATGTGCCCTTTGGGATACGACGTGCAAGATGGAATGGAGACTCAGAGGCGAAAGTCTCACGCCGGCAGAACTTGTTGAGAGGGGAGAGGTCCACAGTCGTGCGGGGGGAACCGTCATGCTTCCGAGTGACCACCATACGATGGCACCACGACACTGGTTCGCCATATGGCACACGTTCAGTGACCCCAAGGGCCTCGACACGCAGAAGGTCATTGTGGACTCTCTGCTGCCAGTGCAGCAGAGAGTCGAATCATAGGAGAGGTACATGGCCTGGACCGAGCTGCTCACGTACACCATGGAACGGCAGGAGGAGACTTCACCACTGCCGGAGGTAGTAGAGAGCCTAGTGAAAAAAGAGCCCTATACAGCTATGGGTGAGTGGTTTGCAGCTGACATGCTAAGGCGGACGGAACGCAGGTTATCACGCGAAAAACCACAGGCCAGGAACTCCTCAAGAGAACAGAGGTCAGACTGCGCATCAGTGTCCGCAATGGCAGATACCCTCGCAACATTAATCGAGCCCTGGCCATCAGGGCCGCCACACAGTCCGCCTGGCCTGTCAACAGAGATGGTGATCTGTGCTCGAGGATGGTCCCTCGTCCTCGCTCGCCTCCATTCGCCCTTTAAGAAGATGTGCTAGAGAACGACAGGCAAGTCGACATGGCTCCCGCGGCGCTGGCCAGGGCGGGCACCAGACTGAAAAGATGCATTCTGGGAGATCGGTTCCAGCTCCATGGCGGCCTGTTGACTGCCGGCGGACGGCTGCTGTCGCCTCTTGCGTCCCTATAACAGTCAATACAAAGCTGGTGAGGCTTGGTGTTCCATCCGCCAGACCCTTCCGTAAAGACATTGAAGGTGCCCCTGCACTCCGGGCACGAGGCCATCCTAGCCTTGTCCACTGGGCCTGAGGTTGGGGTGGGGCTCACCTGTGGGCCTTCCTTTAGGCCCGCTGGAATGATGACATGCTGACAGGGCCAAGGAAGAGAGAGCATTACGAGCCATCTCTTTGTTCTCGACAAGTGCAACCACATCGTTAACTGGTTTGTTTAGGATGTCAGATGTGCCCAGCACCTCGCTGTGTATGTCCAAGTCATAAATCCCATTGATCAGAATATCACGGATAATGTGGTCAGTATAGTCCACCGCCTTGCCACACTCACACACCGCAGCGTAGGCACATGTCTCTGCTATCCCCCGCACCCTGGCAGTGAAGGCGCGGAAGGTCTCGTCGCGCTCCTGGCGTAACTGAAGCAGTTTGGTGCGCAGTACACATGTGGCGACTGGGATGACTGCTAGAGAACGCATGGCGGGATGAGATCTGGTAAAGTACCTGAAGCGACGGTAGGGTTGGCTTTCAGCAGGCTGTCACCAAGTTCAGGCCCAGCACACTGGAAGAGCTGGAAAGGGGCCTGGGCAGCTCCTATGCCCAAACCAGTGCAGAAGACTTCCCAACGACGGAGGAACACATTCCATTCCTCAATGGACACCAACGTCGACCCTCGGCCGGTCCAGTTTCAGGCCCTGAGGGGTTGGGGCCTGGGCCGGGGCAGCCATGACAGCTGGTGCACTCTGATAGGCAAGTCCATGATTAGTCAACAGAGCGACGGCGAGAGCCTCCGACACGTCATCAGTCTTGAAAGCGCAGTCAGGCACGGAGCATTCGATGACAACCATGGCTTCTTCATGAAGAAATGCACTCCTCAATGCCAATTATCAGTTTTCAATGACAACAATGAAGAAGCCCTGCAGTAAAAACATAAAACAAAAATACAGGCTGATCCCAAAAGTAAATAAAAGTATATATTTCTTTTTAAAGAAGTAAACAGAATAAAGTAGCAAACTGCATAGTTTTAAATATACTGTGACCAAAGAAAAGACAAACTTACAATAAAAGAGTGGGAACAGCTAAACAGCTTCCAAACTCCATGAAAAGAATCCAACAGCTGTTGAGTCGATCCACTGGACGTTTAAGAAAGTTCTTGAAGACGTTTCATCTCTCATCCAAGAGACTTCTTCAGTTCAGAGAGTGGCTGATAAAGTCCCAGCTTATAAACCCTGTGGGGTGTGGTCAGTGCTATTCACATCCCAACGAACGTCGCCAAAACCCGTCTGGCTCCTCAACGATTGTTGATGGGGGTCCAAAGGGGGTCGTTGGGATGTGAGTTGCACCTTTGTATGCTAATGAGGGTCATTAGCATGAGACACATCACCTGGGTCAATCTGCTGAGACAATCTTTTTGGGAGTGTCGAAAGGACATGATTATAAATGGGAGAAAGGTGATGTTGCAGACCACCCCCTCTATTCAGAGATGGCTTCTCCACTTTGACGTGGATGGCCTCTTTCACTCCTCTCTCAAACCATTTATCTTCCCTGTCCAAGATCAGAACATCGGTGTCCTGAAATGAGTGACCCTCTTTCTTGAGGTGAAGGAAGACTGCCGAGTCCTGTCCTGATGTGTTGGCTCTTCTGTGTTGAGCCATGCGTCTGTGTATAAGCTGGGACTTTATCAGCCACTCTCTGAACTGAAGAAGTCTCTTGGATGAGAGACGAAACGTCTTCAAGAACTTTCTTAAACGTCCAGTGGATCAACTCAACAGCTTATGGATAACCATGACCTGAATGATTGAGAACCTACACAGACATGTCCATCTGAACGTGACTCTCATAACAACAACAGTGCAGCAACGGAACAGCTCACATGACAGCCTGGTATCACATTACTCTAACTCAAGAGAACAAGGAACCTAATATAACACTGCCCCCTAGTGGCTGGCAGAGAACTCTTCAACATACCCAGGTTTTCCACTAAACCTGCTTTGTGAAACGGGCTCAGTGACTTGCCCTCTGACGCTTCCTTTCTTCAGGAGTCTTTCAGTGGATTGACAAGGCAGGACCGGCAGTCCACATCTATTTAACACATCTTTATATTCCAGTCCTGGTCCTCCACTGTCAAACTGGCATACCACAAATTTTTACTTTCATATGTCTCATCAATGGGACTTTGCCAAGGGACCATCACCTGAAGCTGGAAGGACTTTGACTACAGGATCAGATTTTAGTCGAGGGTAGTCACGGTCACTTTATCAACCAGGAAAGTGTGACAGAGTGTGAAGGGACATTAAATGGAAAGACATAAAACATGACTTGAATGAAACATTGTTTTGTGATACAAAATGTCACGCAGGAAATCAGTTTGCTGTCAGAGCACATGCCCCCATCAGCTCCAATAAAATTTGAGCAATCGGAAAATAGTTTTTCTATGTAGGGGCACAGCGCAATTTCCTATAGCCACCTCTATTACTGTAGTGTGATTCGGTACATATTGGCTCCCTGCAAATGTATATTTTGATCTCATAAAGCTGGATGTGAATTGTGTATTCCCATATTTTCAGCTAAGGTAACTGGATACTAATAGTAGCCTTATTTTCATATGCATTATACTGGTTTATTATCAGACATACTGTATATGAGTAGCATCAAGCATTTGCAATGGTACATGAGAGGAGATACAGCTTCAAACACAGGTGTAGCCACAATATCCAGAGTGACAATGGATGCAGATCTGCAGAATACCATTGCCCCATCCAAGCTGCTACATTGAATTAAATTTTACAAATTATTGTTAAGCTAACTAGTATGTCAAGAAAGACAACTGTCAATATACAAGAAGAAAGAAAAAAATCCAGGATTTATTTGTCCAATTTGTCCTTCATAATTCAATTAATCTATAGTTACATGAAAATTTCCAAGCTGAATCCTATTCTCATAGTTTTTGCTGAGTTCGGCAGCATAGAGGATGTGTTAGGTGTCTTTGAAGAGCAGCCTGTACCTGGTAGGGGGCCAACGACCCTTGAAACAGGCTTTGACCCAGACACAGAGGAATGGATCCAGTTTGCCAGCCTGATGAAGAAAAGGGAGGGACCATGTGTGGTTACCATGCTGAGCTGCATGTATGTCTCTGGGAGATTTCTGTACAAAGAAATATGCCCCTTTTACAGTCGGGGCATCGCCAGAGATGTGCTTGAAGAAGAATCTTTGCATGTGTTTATAATGGCACATACGGTAGAATGGAAGGGGTTTTTCCATCGTTTTAGAAAAAAACTGGACTAGCCTAATCTGTTTAAATCAATCCACTAGACTTTAAGAAAGTTCTTGAAGACGTTTCGTCTCTCATCCAAGAGACTTCTTCTGAAGAACTGAAGACGTCTCTTGGATGAGAGACGAAAGGTCTTCTAGAACTTTCTTAAAGTCTAGTGGATTGAATGAAACAGCTTTGGATAACCATGACCTGGATAACTGAGAACCTACACAGACATCTAAATTAGACTAGTTTAACAACTTCTAATCACATAGTGATGTACCAGCTGATTTAAGTTTTCCAGCAGTATATGGTGCCAGTGTTTCCTGAACTGTACCAGTGTTTCCCTAATACAGCAAGGAAATTAGCACAAAATAAACAGGAAGGAGAATGTCTAATACCCATTCCCGGCATGTACAGAATAAATAAAATACACATAGCATAGCAAACAGCTGACACATTTTCTGTAAATGAATCTGTATGTGGGAGCTGGACATATAGAGAGTAAGAAACCCTTCAATTTTTAGATGGATCCACATGTGGGAGGAGATCTATTAATTTTATCAATTTGTTTATTTATCATGTGACTTTTGGTGGGGATCCAAATCTTGTGTATGCAGGATGTGGGATAGTTTGGCCATGTACTGCTGAACACTGTCCTAATGATACACTTGACTCTTTCTAAGGTTGAATTAATACTTAAAATAAGCCACTGGCCAGTGACTCAAAAGCTCACTAATTAACATAGTAAATCATTGCCTTGTAAAATCACAGTGTCTCATTTGTACGTATAATTTTTTTACAGACTGAAAAAGAGCAATCAAATTAACTAATAAGCGTTAATTAGTGAGCTTCAGAGGTGCTGCAGGCAGGCTGTGTTAGACGTGTAAACTGGCTAGCTAGTTCAGTCTCCAGTCATTATGCTAAGTTAACTCTGCTGTTAATGAACAGCCGGGCTTTGTGTTTGTGGACTTCACCCACATTAGGCTGTTAGTGTCACTGTAAATTCAGTCCGCTTGCAAATCTATCAATTCACATCAGTTTTATCTGTGTGTGTGTGTGTGTGTGTGTGTGTGTGTGTGTGTGTGTGTGTGTGTGTGTGTGTGTGTGATGGATGAAGACAGAGGTGCAGTAGCAGATATGGAGGCAGACAAACAGAGGGGCAGTCTTCGGTCAACTGTGTCTTCCTGCCTTGTCCTTATCTCATATCCCGGGTGTCAGAGTTTTCCTTTCTACAGTCCTACGCTGAACATCACAGAAATGATACCAACCAGCGATAAGCAATACCACTTAAATACACCTCTATCAGCTAATCTTCCATTCCTGTCACTGGTGTGAATTTTTCAACCTTGCTTTACTGCATATAAACAAATACCAAAGTTACTGTTTGAAATTGCTATATATATTTAGCTGTGGTATGGGTGTTTTTTTTGACGCCATTTTGCTCCTGCCATAATGTCTCAACAATTATTGACCGCAATGACGGATGGAGTCTCATCATTTTATTGAGCTCAACCTTATCTTCAGCATCTCCATCATGCTGACATTTTTAGTGACATGTCTCAACAATTATTGGATGGATTGGCTTGATATTTGAATCAGACACTTGTGTTCTTCTTAATATTATAGTTATGCACTAGAGTGTATGGTGCCACCATCAATATCAACATATTAGACATGTAACACCTACAGACACTGAGTGCTAGGTAACATCTATCATCCATCTTACATGCAAAGAGGAAGTTTGATTAGCGAACTGTTTTCTTTCCCATCTTATATACTGACTGAGATTTGACTACATTTCTTTAGAGTACAAATACATAGTTTGATGTTTAAATGACTGCAAGGAATGACTGGAATGTATTGTATTTTGAAAGTCAGTGATTAATAGTTTTTTGAAATTGAACAGCCTCTTATGAAATCACCAACTTCGCATTTGTAAAAAGTCTTCTTTGCAATGTGAGCCAACATTAATTCTTTTGTCTGTGGTGATTAGTGCAGCAGATAGAGGGCACCTCCATCAAGATAATGACAGGTGATGCATGATTTATACTTAGGGATTGCAAATATGACTGTGGTGGCAGAGAGGCTTTCCTAAGACAAGACAAGGTACATGAGAATAAAATATTTATTTGTCAATTCAGGTTGAGAAGAAAATCCAATATAATCATTGATGATGAAAGCAGAAAATTTTAACACTTAACTCATATTACATGGCTCAAACATTGCACTGACACTGAACTTACACACACACACCCTAGGTCTCTCACAGTGATTTATAAACCACAATTCTTTGCTGCATGCCAGTGGGTGGTTACTGACCGACAATATTTTTCTAAGATTTTCCCTTAAAAGGCCACCTCTTTACACATTATGTAAGACAGATCAAATTACTATCCATGTCCTCAGACTGTTCACATCAGCATATGAGTGTTAGGCCTCTCACATCACATCACTATTATTTAATTATATTATTTTATCACATGATTATTTAATGAAACATTATTAAACATTTCAATAAACATAAATTAAACATAAACATATACCACCACATGACACCAACTGCAGTCAAGTAAATATACTGTAAATGTTTGTAAATTGTGTGTACAGGATCCACGGTACAAATGTGCATCCTTTTCTACCAGTTACCCTAAGGTTCATGCTTATTGTTCTCTTTGAATATAATGGCAGAGACTTAAATCTACTCTGCTTGCGTGCACTGATGGCTTTTTAAGGTTATTCCCATGCTCTTGTGCTCTTGTGGAGCACTTTGCAGAAATGTCTGTTGGGAGCAGTCAGAGCAACAAAGAGAAGCTGCCAGGGGATGGCAGTCTTGATCTATGTTGATTCCACTAACAGACTTGCTAAGAAATACAGAGCAAGTAAGAATCGTTTGAAGCCTGCTCTTATATCCATCTTGTATTTTGAAACCAAAGAGCGGTCTGGAAATAGCAAAGACATGGACAACTGTAAAATAAATGATCTGATAGACGAGAGACGCTGGGCAAATTGTCTTTGGATGAAGCCTGAGTAAAGTGTCCATCCCTCATCAGTTTTTTGATGGAGGGCAAAGTCTAAACTTCTTAACAGCTCTCAGTGGCAGAATACTCAACCTTACTTTGCTATTTTCTTATTTCTGAAGCCTGTAGCGTCCACCAACTTTTCACAATCTGTCGGCATTGAGCTCTAGTGCGGTTTTTAACCTTGGGCTACTGAAGTAAATATCTGTTGATGCTTTGGTAAGGAGTGATTCTATGATTACTTAGCAACTATGTGCCCCCTCCCCCACCACCACCACCAGAGACCAACTTATGCGGTACAAAAGATCCAAACATCATTGACAAATGGTTAATGGTGTTTTGTGACAAAATATTGTTTCATTTGTTTTTTTACCTTGCTTTATTGATCATGGCACTAAAGTCAAGCTATCATGGTTTAAGAAGATTAGGGTCTTGGGGGACTTGAGCTTTTTTAGCAAATAAGATTGATGATATGTTGTTGTCAATAGAGGTTATAAAGGTCAAACATTTATTGTTCAAACGAGAGGGTCATTAGAAATCCACCATCATTCAACTCCTATCATCTGTCCTCTCGTCTCAGCTCTGTTCGATGCCCTGCTTCTTGTTGTTTTCACCCACTTAAAGCCGATAATGAAATGTATGCATTGGGCGAAGCAGGTGATTAATCAGAGCAGATGTGCATCTCGGTGAGTGCCAGAGTGAATCTCTTCAGCACATCAGCCTGATGGTTCAAACTCCACCCTGGCTTTAGAAGGGGTTCTGAGCCCTTGTCTCTCACCCCATGGCTGTCATTGCCAACGCATGTGCCAGCCCGCCGTAATACAATTAATTAGCTCGTGCCAAAATGCCCTCACACTTTAGAGGCGTCTGTTTGGCCTACAGAAACACTGCTGGTGGGCTGCTGTCATGTTTACTAGCCTGATGAATCTAAGATGACAGCATGATGATAACACAGTAATTGAGATTTACCCTTAAAGATTCACTTCAGTATTTTCATGCAATACTGAACATTGAATTGAAAATATTACTTGTTTCCCAGCGTGATGAACTGTATGAAACGTCTTCGATCCATTAACCTTTCACAACATAAATTGCACTAATATATCAGAGCCTTACTATCCCATAGTCAAAGTCAAAGCAAACTCACACTAAAAAATTACTTTTGACGATTTCCATTGTGCTGAATTGAATGTTGTAGAATCTTAGAACTGTTTGGTCATTTGTTCCGATTGATCATTTGGGACAAATAATCCTGATTTGTAAAACTAATATAACTTAAGAAATTTCCTTTCTTGATGTTTTTTCTTCTTACAGACAAGTAGCGTCACGGTTTGGTATTTGTGTCATGTTGCTCTGCTGTGCTGGAGTGTGATGGGAGGTGGGGCCAAACATGTGGGCAGAGCCTCGTCTCCACACCTGTTCCACACCTCCAATCCTGTGCCTGATCAGGCTGCTTAGCTTGAGGCTTTTTAATCCGGTTTTTCCTTTGGTTCTGTGCCAGATTATTTTGTTTCCTTGTCCATGCCTCTAGTTTATTGGATTTCTCAAGGTTTCTTGTTTTTCCTGGATTTTTGCTTTATTTCCAGATTAAACTACGAATGAAAGCTCCTTGGTGGCACGGTGGCACAGTGGGTAGCACTGTCGCTGCACAGCAAGGCGGTTCTGGGTTCAAGTTCCACTCAGTGTGAAGTTAGCATGTTCTCCCCGTGTCTGCGTGGGTTCTCTCCGGCATCCTCCCACCTCCAAAAACATGCGCTTCAGGTTAATTGGCCGCTCCAAGTTGCCCGCAGTGTGTGACTGTGAGCGTGCATGGTTGTCTGTTTTTGTGTGGTTCTGAGGAGCACTGGTATCGTGCTCGGAATTTGCCCCTCCTCACGCCCTAACACAGCTGGGATAGGCTCCAGCTCCCCATGACCGGCTACAGCGAATAAAGTGGTTCGGAAGGTGAATGAATGAATGAAAGCTTCTGCATTGATGTACATATGGGTCCTAATCCTATCCATGACAAAACAATCTGGACGAGACTGGACCCAGCAGACCCTTTTGATCCTCAGGCATTGATCGCTAAGTCCAACAGCATACTTTAGGCTCCGGATCCGGCTGCCAACCGGTTGCGGCCTGGCTGCTTCCAAACCTATTTCTGAGCCTGTACCCGGGACTTTTTCCAAGCCTGAACCCAGCTCTTTTCCCAGGTCTGGGCCTGACCCCAGATCTGTTCCCGCACCTAAACGTGAACTTAATTTTGTTCCAGAACCTAACCTGAACTCAATTCTGTCCCAGAGCCTGATCTTGTCCTGGAGCCTGGTTCTGTTGTGGAGACCGATCCTGACTGTCCTCCGGGACTGTTTATGGGATATCGGGAGCCTTCCCTTGAGGAGGGGACCGTCACAGATCGGGATTTGTGTGATGTTACTCTGCAGTGCTGGAGTGTGGCAGGACACGGGGCCACGGTAGCCTGATAAATTTGATATTGTAATACAATGGCATCAGGCATGTTTACCAGGTAATTTTGATGGGTAAAATTGATAGACAAATACTGCAGTAAAATATATTATGAATAAAACTGGATAAGAAAATACCTAACATAACATAACTTAAAATAAAATAACAGACACAGGAAATTTAAAAATAATATACTGGACATTTTTAAATGCTTGAAAGTGATTGTAAATAGTTTATTAATCTTTCTTTGTGCTTCGTGGTGTTCAAATCATCTCTTTTATCATACTTTAACATAATATTGTAGAATCCTCATCAGATCAAATGTATAATTATGGTACCATCTTTTTAAAGTGTCTCTGTTTAAAACAATCCATCTTCCAGGAGGACCACACCATTAGCCTGTTCATGCTAGACTAAATATTCTCGTAAGGTTGCTTGTTTAGATTAATTGCAGTTTTCAAACTGGATGTCATTTAGTCCGCTTGGTTCATCACACAGAATTTTAGGAGTTGGCAGGAGCAGATGCACTGCCTAGATGATTAGATGACATGATAATGATGATAAAATCAGTATTTGGTCCATTTCCTATCACCTGATGCACATACTCGATCCTGTTGATTCTGAACATAGCTTAATGTTTACCTGCAGATGTGTTTGATGTTCACAGGTCTAAACTTTTATTTGGTTAAAAAAAATCGTTTTCAGTTCCCTCACAAAAGGAAAAATGACATCTTACAGAAAGTTATTCAGAGTAAATAAAGTATTTACATTGGTGAAAGATGTGGTGAAATGAAGAAATAAAGATGAGATCTCTTTCCCATTTAAAGCTAATTATACAGCATGGACCGCAATGCACCGGTGACATGTCTGGAGTGTGCCTTGCCCTTCGCCCATGGTGAGCTGGAATATCGGCTGTAGATGACAAGGTAGAGCACTTGGCACCATAAGTCTAGTTAACTTTTGAAAGGTCCTGCCCATTTTGTTGTAAATGAGATGGCAACGTCTCATCTATCCAAAAATAGATGGATGAATGGATGGATGAATGTGGTATGGATACCCTGGGAAAATAATATCAGTGCATGAGGCATCTGTGAAAAAGAGTAAAATTACCCTTCAAAAGTGAAATGTCGTTTAAATCAACCAACATCACTTTTGAGGATGGCATGCTGACGCATGGCAGCAATAATACACCTGTTCCTAAGGTGTTTAAAATTTCCATATAACATTAAAGCATTGCAGGAATTCTGCAATGCTTTAATGTTCTCCATGCTCTAAAGAAAGGAAAGTTTGAAAATTAACAGGACTGATGGTGCTGAGTGCTCCATTCTCGACAAAGCACACCACTGGTTACATGTCCAGTATTAGAGCTGTAAGAGCACAACATTCTTCAATCTCTCTCTACATCTCCCACAATCAAGGCACACAGTAGATGTTTAAGGGCGAAGATTGTTTAAGTGTACCTAAAAGAAAAATCAATGACAGACCTGGTACCACCATTATAATTCTGTTTATATTCATTTTTAAATTTTTTATTCTTAATAATGAATTTCTCACATATCTAAATGGCACTTTTCCTTTTGAAGCAGATTGTATAAACAACTCCTCAAATATGCTAAATAATCTTTAAGTTTAAATTCTTTAAATTTGCTTTGATAGTTTATGTTCAAGACGCACTGATTGCTTTTAGGTGACTTTCTAGTCAATGCAGCATTTGATTTTCAAATGAATATTTTTAACTTAGAATTTTGCATTCATGCCTTGGAAATGAAAAAAGAAACCTTGACAGAAAAAATAAATGTAAGTAAATGGAACTTATGTCCTTGAGGTAGTGGTCTAGTTTGTAAGTGAAGAACTTGAATCCATCCTATTAAGTCACAGAAGAAAAAGATATATCCTGTCAGTTGTACAACCCTGATAACTAAGTGTGAAATCACTGTAGATGTCTTCAGGCTGAAGCCCACAGTGCTTGACGCCAGCAGGACAAAGCCCACTGGGAGATCTATTACCAAGAGAGCTCTTCCAGAAGTGGAAGTGACCAAGCAGAACCCCAGGTTGGTGGATTCTTTTTTTTGAACGGTTCTGTTGCCTGCTGTCACCAGGTGTCAGGATATGGGTCAACCAACAGGAAATGTTTCACAGTGTTACAAAGAGGTGAGTATCTACCTTGAAAATGAAACTTGAAAGACCTCCTTACTAAATGAGAGCATGTTTCATTTCTGGGTCCTATTTCAGTTCCAGGTAGAGCTACAACCAAGACATACGTCGATAACAGCAAATGGGTGAAACTTCTTCATCTGCATGTCTTTTATTGGCAGAAAGGTGGATCAGACCAGAATGTAGTTTGCATGAAACAGTCTCTTTATCTGTACTCTTGAGAAATACCCACAAAAAGACAAAGGTGAGACTGGTCAAAGTTGCCCTCTGAGATATCCCTACGATTGATAAGACATATCAAATAAAACGTAAACGGGATGATATGCAATCTAAAGAGACAACTTAAGTGTGAATGTCAAGTGGCTTTAGAGTTCTCAGAACATCTCAGTATACAGTATAGCCGTAATGCATCTATAATCGCCACGTTATTAAAACAAAAGGAAGTTTAAGGCATTGCGTGGGTGGTTGGAGAAGTTCAAAAGGAGGACTGGAATTCACTGTTGTTCGGCATCGTGAGATAGGATCGCATGAACCAAAGAGGGCAAAAAACAATGGGGACAACAGTTAAAAGGAAAATGACCATCATTTTTATTCTTTACTCTTTGTTTTTTACGTTATGCACAATTCTCATTTATTGTGCAATAATCTAATCGTAACATGCATTTGTTACATGTTTTGATGCATTTTTAGGCTTTATAAAACATTTATATCGGAATTTTTGGGGGCTTGGAACAGATTAGGGCAATTGCATGGAAAACGCGTCTCTACTCAAGTAATTTTCTACATACATAATTTCTTCCGGAACCAATTAATTTCGTAAGTAGAGGTACCATTGTACCTTCATGTCCTCATTCACTACATCCATAAACCTCCTCTTTGGTCTTCCTCTAGGCCTCCTGCCAGGCAGTTCAAAACTCAGCATCATTCTACCAATATATTCACTATCTCTCCTCTGGACATGTCTAAACCATCTCAGTCTGGCCTCTCTGACTTTATCTCCAAAACCTCTAACATGTGCTGTCCCTCTGATGTACTCATTCCTGATCCTATCCATCCTGGTCACTCCCAAAGAGAACCTCAGCATCTTCATCTCTGCTACTTCCAGCTCTGTCTCCTGTCTCTTCCTCAGTGACACTGTCTCTAGACCAAACACTATCGCTGGTCTCACCACAGTTTTGTACACCTTTCCTTTCATTTTCACTGAAACTCTTCTATCACACATTACACCTGACACTTTTCTCCACCCGTTCCATCCTGCCTGTACACTCTTCTTCACCTCTTTTTCACACTCTCCATTGCTCTGGACTGTTGACCCTAAGTACTTAAAATCCTCCACCTTCTTGATCTCTTCTCCATGTAACCTCACTCTTGGGCCCCTCTCATTCACACACATATACTCAAACACAAAATAGATTAAATCGCTGAAAAATGTTTATCCATCACAGCTGATAAATGGGATAGAGCAGTTGAAGTGCAGTTGAATCTTCTAACAGACTAAACTCTACGCCTCGAGTTGTGATCACCAATATAGCTTGGTGCGCCCATCTGTTCAGGCCAGGGGTGCTCACACATCTTCAGCATTCGAGCTACTTATAAAATGTCAAAAAGATCTTCCAACTACAAAAACGCAAAACATGTATTTATAGATATAAAACAAAAGTTTTAGAACAGAAATATGTCCTCTCCTCACATCTGTTCTTTCATGAATAGTTTGTTAATAGCGCCTCCCTTGCAGAAAGCTACCCCCTTGATGCCCCGTTGCATTCCTATCAACCATTGTTGAGGAGCCAGCGGGTATTGACAGTGGTTTCTGGAATATGAATAGCACTGACCACACCTCTCAGTGTACTGTCTTAAAGTCCAGTGGATTGACTCAAACAACTTTGGCTAACCATGACCTGGATAAATGAGAACATTCTATGAAAGTATTACACTTTTGTTTTCTTATTTGGTCCAGCTCCTCCACTCAGTTTTTATACTTTTTTTAAGTATAAGACAAAAAAATTGTAGGGCTAAAAATTGTACGTAACTTACTAGCTAAGTTCTTGTTGTTGCTGGCTTAGCACTGAGCCTGAGTATGCAGGGTGACCTAATTTCCAGAAAAAGTCACATGTCATCTGATTGGCTGTCGTCTGTCACACAGGTGATGGGATGGGTGATAGGCTGACGTATATTTAATCTCATCCCTTTTACCCAATCTCTAGCTAGCTTGTTATTGTTGTTGCCGCATGCCCACTGACCTCAATTCAAGACTTCTATTTAATATCATGTGATCAACCCAAACTAACTGGGTTGATCACAGATTGACAGTTGATTGTACTCCTGGTCCAGGCCATTCAGTGGTGGGGTTTTGCCCTTAGTCCTGCGAACACATGACCCCCATCCTTGAATAGCTTTTCCGTGGATGCAGTGCTGGTATTCCACAGGATTTGGGAACTTGCTATATTGCTCTTATTGTTAAAAAAAATCGAGCAGGAAAACAGGTCAAATGATAGGTTCTATGCAGTGATATCAATTCAGAACTGAATAAACTGCTTCCAGATCTAGAGGACTCGCAGGTCTTAAGATCTGATTGAATCCCATGTTCAAAGTCAGAAAAGATAACTGGTAAGACAAATAAGATGAGACATATAGCAAACCTACATGACCTGGAGTAGTTCATAAAAACTACTCCAGGTCATGTAGTTGTTAGTCAGCCAGCTGGTGGGCGCGTTTCCAGTTAAAAGGCATAAGAATTCCCCAGGAGTTGGTTGAAACCACTGATATGACTCCACAATATTTCCCCAATAGATAATTCAAATATGATGTCTGATTATAATTTTTCAGTGTCTGCCGGATGTGTAAAGCAGTAAATGTCCCATCAGTGAAAATAAAAAAATTATTGTGGGTGTATGATACATCTTTGGTAACAATGGTTTGAAAAGTTTTGAGGAATTATTTTTACTGCCATACACTCGTTTTTAATATTTCAGTGTAAAGTACACTGAATATTTTATGTATGAGGCACAACCTGCAAATTATTATTATCATTACTCATGAAGCAATATCAAATTGTGAGCAGTCATATATATATAATGTGTATACTGTATATGAATATATATATATGTATATATATGTATATACAGTATGTGTGTGTATATATGTATATATATGTGTGTGTGTATGTATATGTGTGTATGTATATATGTATATACTGTATATGTGTATATATATGTATGTGTATATGTATATGTATATATATGTATATACTGTATATGTATATATTAGGGCTGTCAGTTTAACGCGTTAATTAGATTAATTAATTACGCTGCAAATTATTGCGCTATAAAAATTAACGCAAATAATCGTGAGGGGCAAGCATTTTAAATTTGGCCCATGGAGGGACCCGTAGGCTGCAGTGACGTCACTTCGTACCTACGCCACTAGTCAAAAGCAGGGTGACTGACAACAGAGATGGAGAGCGAGGCAAGCCCACTCGGACCTTTGGGCGGAAATTTTATTTATGAAAAGAACAAAGACGGGACTATCAACAAAAACGCAGTGATTTGTACCTTTTGTAAGAGAATTTTCATATCACCAAAGCAGCTCCAGCCTAACGTATCATTTAAATGCAAAACATGTCAAGGACACAGAGTTGTCTGTTGTCAGTTCCTGTAACGTTAGCTTATCCTTTTAAATGAAATGCCTGTTGCAGTGGTTCTTAACCTGGGCTCGATCGAACCCTAGGGGTTCGGTGAGTCGGTCTCAGGGGTTCAGTGGAGACGGGGGTCAAGACGTGTTGGGTGTTTTTGCTGAACATACACAAATCACTGTGTACGTCTGACACATTGTGTCAATTCGTGATGACGCGCCCCCTTAGCCATGACTGGCTGCAGGTGATCACGTGACGCTACATCGATTAGCCTACCTGTGCTACATGGGATTTTGCGCACTCAGTAGTCGATTTATGCCTGTCATGATGGTACGTCATCTGATTGCTTTTTTAATATTTTAATTCATAGTAACTACGTTGAGCAAAAAAAAAAGTGGTCGGACGAATATGTGCAACGTGAATTTACATGTACTGTATAACGGAACATGATGGGAGTCAGCGTTCTGCATGACTTTCAATGTAAAGTTGAGCAACTCTAGTCTCGTACTGGCAAAAATAAGGGAAAAACTCCTCAGGCTGCATGGAAAACATAAGAAACAGACTTTGCTGTGAAAATGACATAAGAGTAGCACTTGCCAAGGTGAAGCCACGCATATCTGAACTGGTCTCTCATAACAACAGCAGAAGTCACACTGATTTGCAGGTAGGTCGTTTCACATGAGTTCAGGGAGTTCATGCACTGTCTTGGTTTTGCTCTTTGAAAAAGGTGACATTAATGCACAATTCATTAAATAGACCAGTAAAACATATACTTATGTCTTAAATTTGAATTTTTTTAATTTTGATTTTTTTACTAAAGAAGGGTTCGGTGAGTGAGCATATGAAACCGGCAGGATTTGGTACCTCCAACAAAGTTAAGAACCACTGGCCTGTTGGAATCTTGCTATTTAGTTGCCTTATTTAGAGGCATGTTATACTATTCATTTTGAATTGCTGTATTGAGTCAGCTTTACTATTCATTTTGATTGAGAGTCTGCTTATGTGCCAATTTGAGACTCAGCCTTATTTTATGTCTGAATTTATATATTTTATTTAACTATATTTGTATTGCATTTTTGAGAAATGCACCTGGCCTAATTGGTTTGCTGACGTGCTTGACCTTTTTTCTTTTGAATTTAATTTATAAAGCACACTTAATCAATCAAAATGTGGATTTCAAATCTTCTCTTCTTGATGTATTCTATTTATTAGTCATGCACTAAAATTTTGTAATGTCCTAGAATTCAAATTCTTTATTTGGGGGCCTTTAGCAGGTATGAGATTAAAATGTGATTAATTAGATTAATTAATTACAAATCTTGTAATTAATTAGATTAATTCTTTTTATCGCCTGACAGCACTATTATATACTGTATATATACATATATATATATATATATATATATATATATATATTATTACTATTATTTATTCAGTTTAGTTTTTCTTTTTTCCAGACATGTTATTACAACAGAGTTCCCTTTCATCAGTGTTGGAACATCAACAACAACATCCAAAAAGAAAAAAAAAAGGGTTGACAGGTAGAAGCCATTGGCTTGTAAGGTTCCTGTCCCCTAAATCAACATGTCTCTCATTGCAGCACATTGTCAACCAAAGTCATACATTGCATGTCACAAATCAATTTCAATTATTTTATTTTGGTACATTGTTGTTTTAAACCGTCCATTCAGTCCAATAGACGTGCATCTTTGCACACGTCTTTGTCAGTTCTTGAGAATAGTCCAATTTTGTTAATGTTCATTTTGTAGTCCATTTCAAGAGTTGTTTCTTTCGTAGCAGTCATAACATCTTGCATGTGCTCAGTTACTGCACAAAGGTTACAGTGACTTTTATTTCGCAGGCATGACAATGTGAAGTTTGATTCGCCATAACAGTGCAGTCCTTTAACCATCATTTACGTCAGAGATATAACCTTGCAAAATCACGTTTTTAAATGCTTTTTTAAAGGCAGTTAGAGTTTCCACACTCTTAATTTCATTATCCAGTTTATTCCAAAGTTTGACACTAGTGAACGATAATGAAAATGTTTTTACTGTTGTTCTTGCTTTCTTCTGTACAAATGCTGTGTTTTCTCTTAGTTGGTAATTGGATTCATTAATCTGCATTTGTGATTGTATATTTTGAGGTAAATAGTTATTGGCTGCCTTATACATAAGTTTTTCAGTTTTGTAGCTTATGATGTCATGTATTTTCAGTAGTTTTGATTTCATAAATAATTGGTTTTTGTGAGCTCTATAATGTTCATTGAGAATAAGGCTCTTTTCTGGGTCAGAAATAAAGGTTGTAAGCCACTTTTATATGTGTTTCCCCATACTTCAGCACAGTAGTTGAGATATGGCAGGATTAGTGCACAATTTATTATATGGAGTGCCTTCTGGTTTAATTTCGTGTTTTCCAGAGTATGGATACACTTCTGGCTAACTTTATTTGCAGTTGTCTTAAATGAGATTTCCAATTTAGTATCTCATCAATAATCACTCCTAGCATTTTAAATTCAGCAACTCATTCAATATTTACTTCATTCACTTTAATATTAATTTTGTGTTTGCAGCTTTTCTTCCCCAATACTTATACTTAGTTTTTGTTAGGTTCATGGATAATTTTTTTTATATCAAACTATAATTGCATCTTGGCCAGTTCCTCATTGACTGTATGGGCTAACTTATTTATGTAATTTCCTTTGCAAAGGATGGTTGTTTCATCCACAAAAAGTATCATTTTAAGGACCTTTGAAACCTTACATAAATCAATAATATAAAGTATAAATAATTTTGGACCCAACACTGACCCCCGTGGCACCCCACACACAATGTCTAATGTTTTTGATGTCCTCCCGCTCAGTGAGACAAATTATAATCTACAGTATTTTGCAGATAATTCTGCATCCAGTCTAAATCCAAATCGTTCCAGTTTTTCAATTAATATTTTATGATCAATTGTGTCAAAAGGTTTTTTGAGTTCAATAAAGATTCCTATGGAGTACATCTTTTGATCCATGGCATTAGTAATGAGTTCTATTGTTTCTGTCAGCGCTAACGCAGTCGAATGTTCCTTCCTGAATCCGCACTGACTACACTCAAGGAGATTTTGCTTTGTTATGAATTTATCCAGTCTGTTATTGAAAAGGATCTCTAGGATTTTTGATAACTGTGGTAGTATTGAAACAGGTATGTAATTTGTAAATTCACAAGCATTCCCATTTTTATATATCGGAACCACTTTTGCAATTTTCATTTTGTCAGGAGACACCCCAGTTTGAAATGACAGATTACATATGCGTGTAAATGGTTGCAGAATACCATCCAGTATGTCTTTAATTAGCTTCATATCAAATCCATTCACATCAGTAGAAGATTTTGCTACACATTGTCTGACCAGGTGTCTTATCTCTGTGTCCTTCACTGGCGCCAGAAACATTGACTTTGGGTTCCTTCCTCCAATGTTTTCAAAATAATCCCAGTGCAAGTGTGAGACAGGAATGTTTTCTGCCAGCTCAGGCCCGACGCCCACAAAGAATTCATTAAATGTATTAGCTACCTCATCCATGTCCTCTAACTATGTATTTTTAATATTAAAATATTCTGGATAGGATGATTTAGCCTTACGTTGTTTTATAACATTGTTGACTATATCCCATAGTTTTCTCGTGTAATTTTTATTTTCTGCTAGCAGATTACTATAGTATTCTTTCTTACATGTTCTTATTATAACATTTATTTCTATATTTTTTGTATTTAGCTTCTGCTTGTTCTGTTCTTTGCTTAATAAACCTTTTATATGATGTATTCTTTTTCCGACAAGCATTGATCAATGACGTAGTCATCCATGGTTTCTTGACTCCTTTTTTTAAAGATACATTTTCTTGACTGGACAATGCAAATTGTACAGTTTTTTTTTAATTTTATCAATGAGATAGTCTTATGCAGTATTAACTTCAATCCTCAGCAGTGTAAACATCAGACCAGTTTTGACCTAATAGATCATTTCTTAGTGCATTCATTCTTTCTTCAGTCTTAACTCTTGTAAAATGTTTGGACCTGTTCCCGACACACAGTTTGTTTCCAGTCATAGTTGGTAAATATTGGGAGGTGATCACCTACACTGTATGTCATTGATCAGCAGACCGCTCATAGTCTCATTAAGCATAACATTGGTGAAAATATTATCAAAGTTGCACTATGGGTAGTGATTCTGCTAGGCCTGGTAATTAAAGGCTGTCAACCAAATGTGTACAGGGTATTAATGAAGCTTTCAGTTTGTGCATTTTTGTTGGGGTTTAACTGATCAATGTTGGTATCACCACATAAAAACACATGTTTGTGATTGATTTTTGAGAGTAAATTTCCCACACATTCAGTAAAATCCATTTTGGAATCAGGTGCTCTGTAGACACAACGTGCAACAATATTTTTACCTTTTTTCACAAACACTTTCAGTTACACATTCCATTATATAATCAACAGATATCGACATATTTTTTAGAATCTCAAACTTGAAGTTGTTTTCAATAAACAGGGCAACTCCCCCCTCCTTTGTTTCTCCTGTTCACACAAGTCATGTTATATCCATCTAAATAGAAATCCATGCCTTTTGTTTTCTGTCACGGTTCGGCATGGCAGTTCTGGTGTGTGGCAGGGAGAGGCCAGGCTGGTGGGTGGAGCCACGGCTCCACACCTGAGACTCATCCACACCCCGTTCTGATTGTTCACACCTGAACATCATTGGGTGTTATTGTTAACCCTGGCTTTTTAAGCCAGGGTTCATGTCACAGCCGGTGCTGGTTCATTTCTCATGTTTGGTTCCTGGAAGTCTGTTTGGTTTTTGGAGATTCTCGCCTGTCTGGAGAATTTGTGGGTTTGTTAATAAATCATGGTTGGAAGATTAGCTTTTGGTGTCCTGCATTTGGGTCCACATCCCACCTCACGTGACAGTTTTCATTAATCCAAGTCTCTGTCACAGCAATGATTTTAAATGGATTATCAAACTGGTTTAGGTAATCCTTAATGCGTCCAAAATTAGTGTATAGACTACTGTTGAAGTGATTTAGTGAATGCTTACCATCCGGTTTAAACTTTTTGTTGTATTGCTCTTTCTCATTGTGTTATTGTAGAAGTTATCAGGGTCAATAATTACCTTTGGAACAGACGGGGTATAATCCACAAAGTGATCGGTTTCCAATTCCAGACTATCTTGATCAGCAGTTCTCTATTAGATCTTTCATTTCTTCAGACAATGTAGAGATGGCTGTTCTCTGGTGTGTTGAAGTTAGAGGTTTTATCTTTGGTCATACCTTATTGGTCGAATTTCCCCAATTCTTCCACATTTTTGATCACCATTGTGTTCATCTGCTCCAGATAAAGCCCTTTTGTTTTGATAAAGATCCTGCAGTTGTTGGTCCAGGTGTTTTCAATCAGCCTATTCTTCAGTTGTCGAGCTCTTTTAGCAATATCAGCATTCTTTTTGGTGAGATTCTCATTGATGTAGACGTCTTTTCCTTTCAGTTTAGGGCCTTGTTTCAGAAGAGCAATTTTGAACTTGCAGTTGTAGAACTTTATCAGCACAGCAGGTGGTCTCCTACCTCCAGATGGTAGTGGGTGACATGTCTCAATCTAGTCCGGCTCGATATTAATCTCCAGGTCCCTCAGTTGAGAAATCACCTGTTGTCCCACCGACTCATAATCAGTGCTGTGTTCGGTTTCCTCTCCTCTGGTTACAACGTGAGCATAATTTCTCGGCTTGATTTTGATGCCGATGATGATCACATCATTTATTCGAATGCTTTGTTCAAATTCCTCCATTCTTTATTGTCCTTGCTCTGCGCCTTCCCGCATTATTTCCATGTCATCCTCCACTTTTTGCATGCGGTTAATTAACGGTTTCGGCTTGTCTTCCAGCCTCTTATCAAAGTCACTGTTGAACTTATCGAAGTCACTCCTTAGCTCATCCACAGTGCGGGTTAGCGCACTCACAGTGCTCTGTAGCACTTCCATCCCAGAGACCACCTGATCAAGGGTTTCTTTCATATATTCTCTGACTCCTTGGATTTCCCTCTTTTGTCATATATATATATATACATATATATATATACAGTATATGTGTGTGTGTATACACAACAAAAATATAAATGCAACACTTGTTTTTGCTCCCACTTTTCATGAAATGGACTTAAAGATCTGTGGCATTTTGCTGTGAGACAAAACTGCACATTTCAGAGTGGCCTTTTATTGTGGGCAGTATAAGGTACGCCTGTGCACTAATCATGATGTCAGATCAGCATGTTGATGTGGCACACCTGTGAGGTGGGATGGATTTTCTCAGCAAAGCAGAAGTGCTTACTATCACACGTTTTGGAGATTTGTGAACAACGTTTGAGAGAAATGGTAATATTGTGTATCTGGAATGAATTATAGATCTTTAAATCCATCTCATGAAAAATGGGAGCAAAACCAAAAGTGTTCCGTTTATATTTTTGTTGAGTATATATTTATGTAACATGGCATGTATTTTATTCACAGAACCATCAACACTTTTGTAAAAATGTTTGTATCATTAGTTGGGTCTCCTGGCTCTCAGTCCCTCTCTCATCCACCTTTTCACTGAAGGCCCAGCAACAAAGTTCTCCTCAGGAGGACCTTCTACACCAGGAGTATTCAATTAAAAGTCACAGAGGTCCGGTTAGAAAAATTTCCTCTTAGTAAAAGGTCCGAACCCAAGTCCAGTTGGTGTCTTATAGCCGGCCACTATATCCACATTATCATTTATTATCAATTTTCAATACAGGAAATAAGTGAGTGCACAGCTAGCTCTTTTACCTCACCATAAATAAAAGTAGACCCAGGCAAATAAATTTTGAAGCTTTATGTTAGACTGAAGAAGTATGGGTTTGGGGCCCATTGCTGAAGGCTGCCCGGTCCCTGTATAACCGAAGCCAGAGCTTGGTTCACATTTCCAGCAGTAAGTCAGACTTGTTCCAGGTGCATGCTGGACTTTGGCAGGGCTGCCCTCTATCACCGGTTCTATTCATAATCACCAGCGGCTAAATCCTCGGTTCCTCTGTTCTACACAAATGCCAAGGAGGCATACACCGCCACCCCCCTCCTCCCACTAGGTAAATCAGACCATAGTCTAGTGTACCTACAGTCCACCTACATCCCACTGGTGAAATGGCTGCCAGCAACAACCCGGCAGGTCAGGAGGTGGTTCCCGGAAGTGGAGGAAACACTGAGGGACTGCTTCCAGACCACCGACTGGGATGTCATCGTGGGCTCACATGGGAAGGACGTCGACGAGGTGGCCCAGTGTTTAACAGATTATATGAACTTCTATGTGGACACAGTGGTCCCTGTCAGGACAGTCAAGTGTTACCCCAACAAACCCTGGTTACCCAGGGTTTGTTGGGGCATGTATCAGGCATGTATCAGGGATTGTGATTGTGATTGTGGCATGTATCAGGGAGGGTGATGAGAGGGAGTACAGGAGAGTGGTGAGGGACTTTGTGGGGTGGTGTCAACAGAATGAGCTTCAGCAGAACATCACCAAAACCAAGGAGGTGAAGGCTGTCCTGAACAGGAAGAAGGCGTTCAGGAGTGGGAATGAGGAGGACATGAGGAAGTTCCAGCAGGCAGTGAGACTCTGCTTGAGGAAGGCTAAAGAAACCTACAGGAGGAGGCTGGAGAACCAGCTGGGGTGCAACCAGGTGCGGGAGGTCTGGAGTGGCATGAGGGCGATCACCGGCTACAGAGAGGGCCGCAGTACAGTGGAGGGGAACGTAGAGCGAGCTGATGAACTCAACAGCTTTTTTAATCAGTTCAGCTCCCCGTCACGCCATGCCCCTGTCCCCAAAGTTCCTCCGGCCCAGCTGACCAGAATCCACATGCCTCCTCCTGCCCTTCTCTGTCCAGCTCACCTGCCTCCCCTCTCTCTCTCCGTCCACCTCACCTACCTCCCTTGGGCCAAATCCAGACCATTCCCTCACTTCAGCAGCCAGACGCCTGCACCTACATGCCCCCCCCACCCCTCCCACCCCACACACAAACAGTCATTTCTGCAGACCAGGTGACGTCTACACTGAGGAGGCTTCGCCCAAGGAAGGCGGCTGGACCAGACTAGGTATCCCCAAGACTCCTCAAGGCTTGCACTGCCGAACTGGGTGAACCCCTACACCAGGTTTTCAACGTCAGTCTCCGGCTGGGGAGGGTCCCATCCCCATGGAAGTCTTCCTGCATTTTCCCTGTGCCCAAGCGGAGACGCTCCACAGAGTTCAATGGATATCGACCAGTCGCTCTTCCCTCGCACGTGATGAAGACCTTGAAGTGGCTGGTCCTGGACCTCATGCATCCCCAGGTTCAGGGTGCGATGGACCCTGTCCAGTTTGCCTATCAGCCCCAGGTTGGGGCTGACGACGCCGTCCTGTACCTCCCCCACCGGGCTCTCTCCTACTTGGATGTTGCGGGCTGTGCAGTAAGGGTGCTCTTCTTTGACTTCTCTAGCGCCTTCAATACCATCCAGCCCCGGCTCCTGCAAGAGAAACTGTCATTCATGGCTGTGGACCCCAACCTCGTGAGCTGGATCACAGGCTGTCTAACGGACAGACCCCAGTACGTGCGTATGGGGGACTGTTTGTCATCAGTGGTGACCAGCAGCACAGGGGTTCTAGAGGGAACTGTACTCCCCCCCCCTTCTCTTCACCCTCTACACGACGGACTTCCAGCACAACTCGGATACATGCCACATACAGAAGTTGTCGGACGACATTGCGATTGTGGCATGTATCAGGGAGGGTGATGAGAGGGAGTACAGGAGAGTGGTGAGGGACTTTGTGGGGTGGTGTCAACAGACTGAGCTTCAGCTGAACATCCCCAAAACCAAAGAGATTGTGCTGGATTTCTGGCGGGCACCCCCCTCCCCACGGCCAGTGGTCATCGGGGGTATGGAGGTGGAGGTTTGGGGACTTATAAGTACCTGGAGCTGCAGCTGGACAGCAGACTGGACTGGTCGTACAACCTGGACTGTGTGTACAGGAAAGGTCAGAGTAGGATGTTGAAGGAGGCTGGCCTCCTTCAACATCAGCTCTGAACTGCTTAGACTTTTCTACCAGTCCATTGTGTCCTGTGTGCTGTCCTACTCCATTGTGTGTTGGAGTGGTGGTGCCAGGAAATGGGACATTGAGCACCTAGACAGGCTCATCCGGAGAGCTGGTTCTGTGATTGGTCAGGACCTGGATTCTGTGGAGACTGTCATAGAGAGGAGGACAATGTCCATGTTCAGATTGATCCTGGGGACCACTACCCACCACCTTCACCCAGCAGAGGAGCTGTTTCAGTGGCAGACTGCTGTCACCGCGCTCCCCCACAGAGAGACTCAGGACCTCCTTTGTGCCCCGTGCCATCAGGGGATAGACTAGGGGGGCCTGGGATGCACTGGGGATGCACTGTGGAATACTTTGTTGGGGTCCTTGGTGTCAGTCTACAGTTCGGTTCATCCACTTATTATGTTTTCTTCCTATGCTTCTTGTATGTGTTATTATTCTTCTTCCATGTTCTTATGCTTCCTTTTTTTATGTTACACTGTTTTACTATAGCGGCGGCACGGTGGCGCATGAAGATCAGCACCTTTAAATCGGAGGCCATGGTTCTCGGCCGGAAAAGGGCGGTGTGCTCCCTTCAGGTCGGTGGACAGTCTTTGCTCCAAGTGGAGGAGTTTCTTGGGGTCTTTTACACGACTGAGGGAAGGATGGAACATGAGATTGACAGATGGATATGTGCAGATTCCGCAGTGATGCGGTCGCTGTATACTGTAGGTCTGTTGTGGTAAAGAAGAAGCTGAGTTGCAAGACAAAGCTCTCAATTTACCAGTCAATCTACGTTCCTATTCTCACCTATGGTCATGAGCTTAGGGTCATGAATGAAAGGACAAGATTCCGAATACAAACGGCTGAAATAAGTTTCCTCCGTAGATTGGCTGGGCGCACTCTTAGAAATAGGGTGAGGAGATCAGTCACCAGGGAGGAGCTCAGAGTAGAGCCGCTGCTCCTCCACCTTGAGTGGAGCCAGCTGCAGTGGCTCGGGCATCTGTTCCAGATGCCTCCTGAATGCCTCCGTAGGGAGGTGTATTGGGCATGTCCTACTGGGAGGAGACCTCAAGGAAGACGTAGGACACACTGGAGGGACTACGTCTCACCTCAGGATCCCCCCGGAGGAACTGGAAGAAGTGTCTGGGTACAGGGAAGTATGGGCATCCCTCCAGAGACTATTGCCCCCGTGACCCGGCCCCGGATAAGCAATTCAAGATGGATGGATGGATGGATTGGTGAAAAATGACTGTTACTTGCACCACCACTGCTAACGCTGTGTGGTATATCATTCGGTCTATGAGCAAGTCAGTGTTCCAGTTGTAATGTGAGCATCCATTTTTCGTGTGGGTTGGCCACCCCGAGATCACTACAGGACTCCTGATTCAGATCTCCTGTCTCCCCCTTGAGGGGTTTGTGTCCTGTAAACTGGTGGAATGCTTGGATTAAATTCTGCTCTTTGTAAAATTATTGATATTTTGAACAAAATACTTGTTTCCAAAAAGGTGATAAGCTTTAAAATATAGACACTACTGAAAAATTCAGCAGTAGTCAACTCTGATTGCTCCATGCCCTAAAAGTAATGCCAGTCTGCGATCAGCGGTCCTGTGTGTTTTATTCCATTTTTATGTATTAATGCTCCTCTCATGGAAATTGGACTGAAGTAATGTAAAATACTAGGTAAGAACGACTAGTCACAAACTTTGCCCATGAAAAACCAAAAACTTTCCTAATCGAGCTAAGCCCAGTGGTCCATTGTGTTACATCTGTTATTTGTAATGAAACTACATACCAGCCAGATTTAGAAGACACAGACATAAGGGTGAGCACACACCGACTGGAATTCAATACGTGAGGGACAGATAGTTCATTATGGTCAGATAATGAATGGTTAGTAGATGACTGTGGTGATTCTCTGACTTTTCTCCTTGCAAAATGGAATCATTTATTTAAAGGAAACTCATCTGCCTGCACACAATGAAAGAAGAAAAACACACTAAAGTGACTCGTCAAGCTCATGGAAAACCCCAGTGACTCTCAGCTGGTGTGTGAATGGAGGCTGATCAACACTGATTTTGAGACAGAAAACCTGCTTCTCTCTCTAGAATCTTTCTCTTATGAGGGATCATGTGTGTAGGTGATGGCCTACATAACCGCAACCTCACCTTTTCTGTCATTTTACAGGACAGGCTTACCTGCAAGAGCCTGTTTAACAGTGAAAGCCACAAGCAATCCTGTTTGAAGCCTGCTCTGTGGATTTAGTCACTTTTTAAATTCAAATCACTCAAGTTACAGTGTCAGGACAAGGGGATGGTGGGGAGGGGTAGGTGGACTTAATATAAGACCCAAATCCCATTAGAGATGGACTGCCGGAAAATGAGGGGTTGGCACTATGTCGCCTTTCCACAGGATGTGAAGAGAAAACTCTTTGATGGGGGTCAGAGATGATGTCCCATATTACTCACTTTTTCCTTTTTTGTTTTCATATTTCTACCCATCAAACTAGGAATTGCCAGAAGTGAAATGTATCATTACAGGATCTGTGTCCGCAGAGGAGCGAGGCTAGGAGGAGGAGGTGACTTATCTGCCACAGACGTGGGTCTTTGGGGTAATAAGGCATGCATGAGAAGCTGTTTCCCTTCTCTGGATGGGGTATCCATGTCGCTTGGTCCCTGTGTAGCCTGCAGACTCTCTGAAGTGGTCGGCTTAGCTTGGCCCTCTTGTATAATTAGTCTCCTGAAGCATGTAGAATGCGTTTCTCGATGGCTCTCTGCCTCCCCTACTTTCACTCATACCTGGTTATTTCTTTCTCTATGCTTCTTCCACAACGAGTAATTTCTCGTAATTTTAATTCTTTTGTTGCTCCTGATCTTTGTATGATAATGAAACAGTAGATATATATTTGCCAGTGATGAACTGCATCAAACAACTTATTTAAAGTAATGCAGTGCTTTACCAGGACTGACAATTAAATAAGAATTATGACCAGTACATAAAGTGTTATGAGAAGCACTTTTGATGTCTGTCACTTGCGTGTCTCCCAGGAAGAATATCAATCCACAGTGACATATGCTGGCTGATTTAAACAGCTGTCTGTGGAGACTAGATGTCATTAAGCATGCAAGGGAGTGGGGGTTGTAAAAAGAGCATGAAAAATTCCTTCCCTGGGAAGTTTTCTACATATAAAAGATGCTCAATTGATTTCCAGAACATAGAGTGTTTTAAGAAACAGTTGTAATCGTTTGTACTCATGATACAAGAAGCGTTTGATGTTTATCTACAATTCTTTTACCTCACATTTCCTATGCAGATAATTTACAAGATGTTTGCATCTATTAAACCACTATTTTCAGACCACTAACGCCAAAATAACTCTAGCCCTACAGATATGTGTGAATATAGACAAAAATGGTTACATTTTATTCAAATATCATAATCAAATGTTACAGACTCAGTCTCCTGTAAATCTTAAGACACTGACCCACAATTACACCCTATGATCTCTGACATCACTGACAAAAGCTGCAGCCAGAAATAAAATTTGCCACAGAGAAACCTTGAGGTCATCTGGTTCAAATTCCAGGACCATCAAGGAAGCAGCTCTGTACAGGAAGAAAATGAGTCACTCTCTGACCTTCATCAAAAACGACCAATCAGCTGCCTTAAAGCAGTGCCCTTTAACCCCAATCGTTGGCCATGGAGCATCAAATAGAGAGGTTTCTTGACACTGCTGCTGACATGCGTGGGTGTACGTTTGAATACATAACAGTGAAGCACAGAAAAGTCATGTTTGCTCCAAGTCAAGCTTCCCTGAATACATAAGCACTTCAAATATCAATGAAAGTTTATAACAAAACTTATTATCCATCACAAGATTAGCTAAAAAGCAGCATCCCCTTGGTTATATTTTCCTCTATGCTCGAACACTTTCGAGATGTTCCTAAGTTGAGGAAAATAAAGAAATGAAATACTTAATATATGAGAGCAGTCTGGCTTTTCTTGCCACACACTATATCTTTATAGTATATATACCAACACCAATACACCAACTACGTTCATGTCCTCTTTCACTATATCCATAAACCTCCTCTTTGGTCTCCTCGAGGACTCCTGCCTAGTAGTTCAAAATTCAGCATCCTTCTACCAATATATTCACTATCTCTCCTCTGGACATGTCCAAACCATCTCAGTCTGGCCTCTCTGACTTTATCTCCAAAACCTCTAATATGTGCTGTCCCTCTGATGTGCTCATTCCTGATCCTATCCTTCCTGGTCACTCCCAGAGAGAACCTCAGCATCTTCATCTCTGCTACCTCCAGCTCTGTCTCCTGTCTTTTCCTCAGTGACACTGTCTCTAGACCAAACAACATCGCTGGTCTCACCACAGTTTTGTACACCTTTCCTTTCATTTTAGCTGAAACTCTTCTATCACACCTGACACTTTATTCAATTGTTCCATCATGCCTGTACACGCTTCTTCACCTGTTTTCTATACTCTCAATTGCTCTGGCCTCTTGACCCTAAGTATTTAAATCGTCCACCATCTTGATCTCTTCTCCCTGTAACCTCACTCTTCCACTTGGGTCCCTCTCATTCACACACATGTACTCTGTCTTATCGCGGCTAACCTTCATTCCTCTCCTTTCCAGGCAGGACAAACCTCCACCCCTCTATCTTCTCCTCCACCTATTCCCTGCTCTCACTACAGAGAACAGGGAATAGAGCAGGGAATAGCCTGTCCATCACCATAGCGAACATGAAAGGGCTCAGAGCTGATCCCTGATGCAGTCCCACTTAGAGCTGATCCCTGATGCAGTCCCACTTCCTCCTTCAACTCCTCTGTCAGACCTACAGCACACTTCACCACTGTCTTATAGTCCTCATACATGTCCTTCACCACTCTAACATACTTCTCTGCCACTGCAAACTTCCTCGTACAATACCACAGTTCCTCTTTGGGCACCCTGTCATAAGCTTTCTCAAGATCTACAAAAACACAATGCAGCTCCCTCTGGCCTTCCCTGTACTTCTCTATCAACATCCTCAAAGCAAATACTGCATCTGTAGTACTCGTTTTTTGGCATGAAACCATACTGTTGCTCACAAATGCTCACTTCTGCTTTAGTCTAGCTTTAACTACACTTTCCAATAGCTTAATTGTATGGCTCATCAGCTTTATTTCACTGTTGTTACCACAAGTCAGCACATCTCCCTTGTTCTTAAAAATGGGCACCAGCACACTTCTCCATTCCTCAGGAATCTTCTCGCTATCTAAGATCCTGTTGAACAACCCAGTCAGAAACTCTACTGCCACCTCTCCTAGACAGATATATCACCAGGACTGAGTGCCTTTCCACTCTTCGTCCTCTTCAATGCCCTCCTTATTTCATCCTGACTCGTCTTTGCTACTTCCTGGTCCACAACAGCCACCTCTTCTAGTATTTGCTCTTTCTCATTTTCCACGTTCATTAACTCTTCAAAGTACTCTTTCCATCTTCCCGTCACACTACTGGCACCTGTCAATGCACACCCATCCCCATCCTTATATCACCCTAACCTACTGCACGTCCTTCCCATCTCTGTCTCTTTGTCTGGCCAACCTGTATAGATCAGTCTCTCCCTCCTTACTGTCCAACCTAGCATACAAGTCATCATAAACCCCCTGTTTGGCCTTTGCTACCTCTAACTTCACCTTATGCCTTATCTCCCTGTACTCCTGTCTACTCTTCTCAATCCTCTCAGTGTCCCACTTCTTCTTAGCTAACCTCTTTCTCTGCATACACTCCTGTACCTCATCATTCTACCACCAAGTCTCCCAATCTACTTTCCTTCCAGATGACACATCGAGTACTCTCCCTGATCACATTAGCTGTAGTTGTCCAGTCATCTGGAAGCACCTCCTGATCACCCAGAGCCTGCCTTAACTCCTTCCTAAAAGTCATGCAACACCTTTCCGTTTTTCAGCTTCAGTTGACAAGCTCAAGCTGTGACCACAGGAAAATTAACATTGTTCATCTAAAATATCGAAAAATGTCCAACATACCAGGCCATGTGTGGTACTGATGCATTCACCACAGCCAGAAGAATGAAAAGTGTCCTCAGGGTTTATGAAAAAATCTGATGGAGTTGACGGAAACAGAGGACACAATTTTGATAGTCAAATTTGTATGTAAAATATTTCTAGATGTTCATGGCATGAATTGTTTTATACTTTTATAACCTTTATTTTTGATTGAATATAATTGTTTTCAAAATTGTAGAGGTTTTTAAAGATATGTGGGACCTCTTACTGTGGACAAGAGCAATAACATGGGCAGTCTAACCACTGTTCATACATAACATCAGTATTCACAATTCCTTTAGATTTAACTTTGTAACTATGTCAATCATTACGCAATTATATATACTATATTAGTGCTGTCAGGCGATCAAAAAAAAATCTAATGACAGGATTTGTAATTAATTAATCTAGTTAATCTTATTTTAATGTCATACCTGCTAAAGGCCCCCCCTAGGTGTACAAAACTGTGGTGAGACCAGCGATGTTGTTTGGTCTAGAGACAGTGTCACTGAGGAAAAGACAGGAGGCAGAGCTGGAGGTAGCAGAGATGAAGATGCTGAGGTTCTCTCTGGGAGTGACCAGGAAGGATAGGATCAGGAATGAGTACATCAGAGGGACAGCACATGTTAGAGGTTTTGGAGATAAAGTCAGAGAGGCCAGACTGAGATGGTTTGGACATGTCCAGAGGAGAGATAGTGAATATATTGGTAGAAGGATGCTGAGTTTTGAACTGCCAGGCAGGAGGCCTAGAGGAAGACCAAAGAGGAGGTTTATGGATGTAGTGAAAGAGGACATGAAGGTAGTTGGTGTGAGAGAAGAGGATGCAAAGGACAGGGTTAGATGGAGGCGGTTGATTCGCTGTGGCGACCCCTGAAGGGAAAAGCCAAAAAGGAAAAGAAGAAGAAGACCTGCTAAAGGCCCCCCAAATAAAGAATTTGAATTCTAGGACCAAGAAGAGAAATTTGAAATACACATTTTTATTGGTGAAGTGTGCTTTATAAATGAAATTCAAAAGAAAAAAAGGCCAAGCACATCAGCAAACCAATTAGGCCAGGTGCATTTCTCAAAAATGCAATACGAATACAGTTAAATAAAATAAACAAAATTCAGAAATAAAATAAGGCTGATTCTCAAATAGGCACATAAGCAGACTCTCAGTCAAAATGAATACTAAAGCTGACTCAATACAGCAATTCAAAATGAATAGTATAACATGCCTCTAAATAAGGCAACTAAATAGCAAGATGCCAACACGTTTTTCCTTTAAAAGGGTAAGCTAACGTTATAGCGCATTAATTTGCAGCATAATTAATTAATTAACATGTTAAAGTGACAGCCCTAATATGTATATGTATATTCAGTAATGCATCAAATAATTATGTCAAACTGTCTTGTTGTCTAAAACGGCCAGGGTGTGCATTATATGCTTCACTTTTTAGGGTCGTACTTACTCTGTGATCAGACGAGATATCATTTTCAAATGTGCTGTTGCTGTGATCAGTTTGGTTTTTGGAGAGAAAGTTGCAACAGTTCTCAATACAGTAAAAGTTTACCTTTCATGATGAACTGAAAAACAGTATAATTTGTTAATTACAGAATATCAGAAATTTTCAGATCATGCCCTGTGAGTCACATCTGTGCTGCCAAAGTTTCCAATCCCTGCCCACACATTGTCAATGAATTATTGATTAATTGATCAGCAAAGGAAGAGACATGGACAGTGATTGACAGTTAGAATGACTCCATCATCTGTTTGGCTCCCAACCAGGGCAATTGCCAACCCCTGGAGCTGACAGCCACTTGCTGGCCAGTCTGCAGTGAGCTTGTTTTTACATGTTCATCTTTGTTAGCATTTGATTTTTTAAATAATAATTGTTTTTTTTAATATAAATCTGTAATTGAAATCATTTGAGGTATGATCATGGATTTTTCTGTAGATTTATGTCTGTTGTTGCTGATATAGGCCAACAAAAACAAGAAGGTTCATTAGGACTTAAATAATTGTTGATATCACTTTTGAAAACTGGCACATCTTTTGGCATCCTTAGCCTATCCTTAAGTATTTCACAGTGCTGATCCAGACAGCTCTGAAACCATCCATGCCTTTCAATTTATTGGAAGAAATTTGCAAAGATCTGAGTATGTCACATCAGAAATAAAGTAGAACAATAAATTAAAAACCATGTACAACAGCAGAGGTAGCCTAATTCATCATCAGATGTCACACAGTGCTTAAATACACATTTACAACCCCAGTGATGTGAAATATAGGTACATACTCAAACTGCATTTTGAAATTTAATGTAATCCAAAAATAAACCATGTTTTTCTTGACAGATAAATTATTTGTCATACACAATGCATGCCTAATCACTGATCAGGTTCAATACAAGCAACATAATATTTACAAGACATCTCTTCAGTGAATCTATTATTCTTTACCACAAACCAAATGACAAATTATCCAGTCAGAATACAAGTTAAATTTAAAACTGGCTTCCTGCAAATTGTGAACGTTCTCCCTGCTGGACCTTTCTAATGTATTTAAAGCACAGAATCATATCTTCTTTAATTAATTCCATAAATCATTATTAATAACCTTTAAGGTCCCCATCTGCATGGTTATAATCACCATAGTCAATCTTTGTTGTCAGGTTTGATTGCCAATCCATGTCCTTCCTTAATTGACCTTGTCCAGTTGGGGAAGAGCAGACAATATTGCATTTTCCCCACTGGTGCACCTCTCATTTCAACATCAAATGAAGACTACTCCCACTTTGTTCAACAGATTTAATTCATTCGCTTTATCCTTTAAACAGCTTACACACATCATAGTTCAATTCAAAGTTGTTGAAGGTGCAAAATCCTTGACAGTGTCACATTAAAACAGATGAAAAGTTGTTACTTTATCACTAAAAAGAAAACAGTGTTTTTATTTGTTAGAATGACAATTTACTGAAATTATATACCTTATATTCAAAGGACATTCCACAGCTGGACTGCATATACTGTGACTACTGTAAACTCAGATTTTTATTTTTACTTTTAAGTCTCATGCAATACACACCAAAGCCTAACAATGACTATAGCACTAGGAACTGAAAACATACTGGTAAGTTTGATCCAGTGTCCCCTTAACTGCCAATCTGGCTCACAAAAATAGAATTTTGATTTGAACTATCAATCAATCAATCAACCTTTATTTGTATAGCACTAAATCACATCAACAGACATTTCAAAGTGCTTTAACAGACAGAAAAACCCAACAGACCCCTCCCTCCAGAGCAAGCATAAGCAACAGCAGTGGGGAGAAACACCCTCATTGAGGGAGAAACTCCGGGCAGGACCCAACTCCCTCATAGAGGAAGAAACTCCGGGCAGGACCCAGACTCTGGAGGGCACTCATCTACCTTGACTAGTTGGGTGGGAAAGGAAATATAATGTTGATAAAGACACTCCAACTAGGCTTTGGAACTTTCTTTGGTCCTTTTAACAAGTTGAGATCAAATTCACTAGAAGCAACAAAGGACTACAGTATTATTACTTAAAAGGACAGTAAAGTCAAAATGAACCAGGTCTGTATTTGAAGTACATAATTAAACAAAAGCCTTGGCGGCATTTTTCTTTTTTTAAGATCAATGGGGACTTAGAAAAACAAATTTATCATGTTATAAAGCGGAAGTGACGTAATTGTAGACATTGCGGTGAATCCATATCAGCGCAATTATATAAATATACAGCAAGCGACGGTGTAACGAGCCGACAGTATCACATTTATTTATCAGGATATCATCTAAAATCATATCATCATCATCAGATACTGAGGACGAGTTCCCTGTGAACCCACCTGGGGGTGTAATTATCCCATATAATTATCATCCGATGTATGCGGACGATGAGAGTTTGGACATCTAGTGACTAATCCCATGTGGTTTCATCTGAATTAGATTCTGACAGAGATATCCAACTAGTTATAATGTCCCGTTTTCGCTTACTGTGTGTATGGAAAAGTTAATTGCGCTACGGATGCTAACGCACTAGCCTATCAATGGGATTTTCCATATTATATTAGCATTGAGCGAAACGCCATTTGTTACTGTTGGACTGTGTGGGATTAATAACAACTCTAGTTTATATTAATATGTCTTGTATTTACGAATGTATAAGGATCAGGACCTGACATGCTGTTTTTATATGTTTAATTTCAGTTTCACAGATCTTGTCAGTAAGATAACCTATCTATCACTTTTGATATTGTTTACTTTTCACGATTGCCATATTCGTGTGATAATCTGGTCAGAAAAACATTTATACTATACCTCCAGTAGCTCCAGACATGAATTAATTATCTACTAAACCTTGGGGATTCAGAATAAATAATCTGGGTTATCCAAAAATGATTTTACCTTCAAGTCTCTTTAGAAATCATCCGGGGTTCAGTGTTCATGGCAGATTCTTGGATCTTTTGTCATTTTTACCCTGTTTATCCTTGCTCTCCATTTCCTTCCAAGATTTCCAGAAGGTATTCGGAAGAAAGATAGGTTCTTCCATTCCTTCAGTGATTGCACTGTGTTGTAATGGCTGCCCTGACTGATAAAGCGACGGGTGTCGCCGATGACGTATGACCCACACATGACCAATGGATACGGAAGCTGCTGCAGCACAGATTTTAAGGTTTCCTGACCACAGGGATGATGCCAGACATCAGGAAATTTTTTCTTCATTTTTTTCATAATGATAAACAAAATATATATCAGTTTAAAATGAGTTTACTGTCCCTTTAATGATAATTGTGTTCAATCACAGCACTTGTGAGTAACGCTGTATTTCCAGATTTGAGGACAAACAAATTAGGGGAGTAAAATTCCAGTAACCTTGCAGCGAAATAACTGCCTGTTTCCAGAAGTATATTCATCTTTTTTATGTGGTAAAATCTGGAGTGACTTCATCTTTTGTTTAAAATGGATGCTATTCACATTTTGATACAAGCTTATTTTAGGAGCTGTCATTGTGCATTAAAGAAATTACTTGTTTAAATTGCCTGCAGGTTGTCAGAATTGTAGGCCCCACAACAACAAGTTGAGATCTGTTGAAAAATACATATTCAAACCACAGGGTTCAGCTCTAGGCACCCTAAATTATTCACGCTACCCCTCATTCCTGTGGTGTTCCTGATTGCTGAAACTATTTATGTGCTTTGTGAATTTTAGTGGAGGCAATATAAGATTTAATTCAAATTGGCAACTATCACATGGAGCCAAAATCTGATAAAGAATAAGCCATGGTGCCCTGTATTTACTCTTGATGATTTGATTTACTGAATAAGACACCAAAGTCAAACAGACGCAGCTCTCTGCACTCTTTGCATCGCAGTGTCAAAATCTTATCTTAAACAACTTTTCAAACGCACACACCTACACACACACACAGACACACACGCATGTGTGCATGCATGCACGCACGCACGCACGCACGCACACACACACACACACAAATCACATCACCAGAGTGATTTATTTTAAGACTCTGAAAGTCTAAGAATGCTATTTAGTAAAGATGGCAGTGGGTAATAAATCCTCATCAAGACCGGTACATCCTGTTAGCTTCTTCTCTCCTCATGACAGGTTTTTAATAAGCTGTGTGTGGTCCTGTATGTGTACTTGACATTTACTAGCTGACATTACCCCTCCCTGTCCGTCAATGCACATTACACATATTGTACCAGAAACCAAGTTAAGCATTAGAATATAATATAACTACGTCATTTGGGGTCTTCAAAGTCTAGGGGAATAGAGCTAGCCTGTTTGTTGCCGTAATTGATTTCTTTTCAGCTGCACAAATTACTTTCTTATTTCTTTGGAAGTTATTTATATGGAAATGGTAGGCTGTTGTGACTACATTAGTTGTGTTATTCTCACCTCCGGCTAAAATCGCTACCTCGTGGGGAAACTCCTTTTGTTACCATTTGCTGTTTTGCTGATTCTGTCAGCAAAAATTAATTGGTGTCCATTTTAACTCCCCTTGAGCTTTAATTTCTATGAGCGGGGAGATACCCAGGCCCAATTTAAGTGGTGTAAATAACATTTGCTCTATAATTGCTTCAATAAAGATTTATTGCTTTTTCTTCATTGTCCTTATGTTAAACCTTAAAGCCAAGATAGAGCAAGAGGGAACTGAGACATGACAATGTTATCTGGCTGTAGAGATGTGGTATGCCGTTGAAGGTAATTTAGACAACTCTGGTTATGTTTGTGTGTGTTATCCATACTTGCAAGTCATGAGTAGATCTCAAGCCTCGTAACACACATTGATTGTTGGCATTAAATGAGTGACAGCCCAACATGCAGATTTTATTTGAACAACAATGTAAACTACAATATACTGTATCACAAACCTTACCTCCTTTCTTATCTGTAGCTCATAATTTGTGTTCAAGTGTATTTAAATTTATTCTGGTCATGGTGCCTGATGAAACACCTCCTCCTCCTCTTGAGCCACAGACCAGTGATGTCTTTTCTGTCTGAAACAACAACAGACACTATTTGACCAAATATAGCTAGCTAGTTGCTATTATGTGAATTATTAGGCAAATGTTTTGCCAAGCTGGGAATGGACCATTATTGTTTAGGTTAATGGTTCAATCAAGGGTCATTTAGACAATGAAATTCTCTGTTATTGCTCCTATTAATTTGTGCTGACTTTTTTTCAGTATGACCACTGCCATTACAACTCTGTGCTTTGTAAAATAATGTCTGGATTCAACATGAAGGCAGAACCTTATCACCATGTCCATTAACACTCTGCTTCTTCAGGTCAGGTAAGTGTACTGTACACTGACTGGTTAACACATTGTATATGAAAATTACACTTCAGACATGCAGAAACACCCTCACCCTCTCTTAATGTTTTTTTGTTTGTTTGTTTGTTTGTTTCATTTGGTCATGAAAGGTGAAAATATATTCATTGCGCCAATGAATATGTTTGGTGATTCTTTCCTGTTCATGTAGGTCCATTAGCCAGAAAAAATTGTACAATCTCATAAATACTTGTACAATGATCGTACATTATCAAAGATGATCAACAACTTCAGAAACTATTTTAGTTTATTTACAACTTGCACATTTATAATGATTATAGCTGTGATTAGTCAGGGAGAACTCTGGCTCATAGATAGACTTTGCTCATCAGGGATCCTGGAATAATCATTTTGCCACCATCAATAACAACAGTTGCTTGCCTATTCATCCATTTCCCACGTATGATCTGAATAAGCCTGGCAGAGCTCGGCCTGCCAGGTGGATCTGGGGCTCGCCACCTCCTTTCCTCTTTTCTTGTATTAATAGCTCCTCAGGAGAGCTGGAGAGGTCTGTATGTCAGGTTTTATCTCCAGAGAAGAACAGGGGGAAACCAAATGAATCCTGAACTTGAGAACAGCCCCATCCAAGTTTCTCAAGGGGATGTGGCGAGCACATTAAGAGAAACATCAGTTATGTGAAAAACAAATGGAGGGATGTAAAAACCCCTAAAGACTTTCCTCTACCCGCTATCTTATGCTGCTGCCATAAAACTCAGGACCCCTGTGAACACTGTTGTATCCAGAAAGGGTAAGAAAAATGGGATTTCAGCAGAGCAAGGTTTCTTCAGCATGTTTACAGTGTAATTGTCACAAGCAGGCATTTCATTTCATTGCTCAGCATCAAATGTGGGTTGCTTTCTGTCTCCTTGCCGAAGGCTTTTCAGACTTGATGCATTGAACAGTCAGTTGAAAAGTTAAAGCAATTATCTGTTGTTGCTGTCCGGAGAGTATTTATTCTGTCTTTAATGACAGTCTGTTTGTAGCTACATGATTTGGATAAAGACTAATGGAGTGTGAGTAAAGCGCAGGGGCAACGGGATTATGCTAATAATGATGTATTGTGACTGAAAACAAAAGGCTTTGGCAAGGTATCCGACCACTGGGGCTTGCGGGTTGCCGGCGGATAGAGAAGGTGGGCGGTCTGCACTGAGCTTTACTTTTTCCCTGATGACATACAGCTTTGCAACGACACTTCGCAATATCTTTTTAACACAATGAGTTATACAGAGTTGACCATGATAAAGTTAATGATCATTGACTGTGGAACTTTCAGTTTACAGGCGTCTGTGTTGCTCCACAGACGGGAACCTAGGTTTGTCAAATGGCTCTGCACTTTGAACTTTCTGAACATCTCAACTATTGGATAACATGCCTGTTAATAAGGCATGATCCTCAGGAACATGAAGGAGGTGCTCAGTAGAGTTGATTCTTCTGTACATCGAAGTCATCCTGGGAAGGTATTCAGGACATGTCCAACTGGGAGGAGACCCCACGATTTATACATGATATGCTTAAAGGAAAAACTGGACAAAGTGACTGAGTGAAAGAGAATTTTTTGGCCTTTCCACTGAGATTGCTGCCCCCACAAAATTCTTCTTCTTCTCCTTTCGGCTTTTTCCTTCAGGGGTCGCCACAGCGAATCAATTGCCTCCATCTAACCCTGTCTTCTGCATCCTCTTCTCTCACACCAACTACCTTCATGTCCTCTTTCACTACGTCCATAAACCTCCTCTTTGGTCTTCCTTTAGGCATCCTGCCTGGCAGTTCAAAACTCAGCATCCTTCTACCAATATATTCACTATCTCTCCTCTGGACATTGTCAAACCATCTCAATCTAGCCTCACTGAGCCTCACTCGCTCATCTGAGCTACTCACAAAACGCTTCGTTTCAGGCCTCCGGCTGTAGTATGTTAATGAGCTCCGCTGGTCAACGCCTCCTTCACCTGGGTCACGCCCCTCTGAAAGAGAGTGTGAGGCTAACGGGACACTGACTGGCATTACATTTGTTATCATTATGGCGTTCGGAGGCCCCATCGTGTCGCCGTACATTTATGACCCAGAAGCGAAGGGTTCCTGAAGTAACACCGACTGTGCAGCTGTAGCAGGACGTTTCTGAATGGTTAGTACGTGTGAACGTTACTTAGTTGGTCCTGTGGTTTTTTTTGTAACCTACGTCTCTACAGTACCGGAGCATCATCCGGTAGCTACTTTTTTTTCTACTCCCGCCTCTTATCACACAGTAATTATGTCATATCTGTCTTATTATGTCTTTTGTATATATAAGGATGTGTTGACTGCTAAAATGTTCCTGTACTTCTATAAGTGACAGTAAAATCTGATGGTGGTTCTGATAGTTATTACCATGCGGCTAATGCTAGCTTCTGCTCACGGCTAAGTTACTTTATTTTCATATCACATTGCTTTAACCCGTTACTAAGCTGCAAAATATTTGAGGCAGTCCTCTGTGACAAGACACACGGAGCTAACACTTGCCACCATCACACCAGGTTAATGGTGAATTGATGTAGCCATATTGCAGCGATGCCTTTATCTACTTTATTTTGAGATGTCTTCACCTTCTGTTTATTGTACAGGTGTTCCTGTGGACACTGAATGGATGCCAACAGAAGCAGAAAACATCTGCTGTTTGGAGATACCACAAGTAGCAAGCTCACAGCTAAACCACAAAGTTATGTCGCTATTTGGCTACTTTTAAAATTATAAATTCAAATGACCTTTACCATGTTTTTCACTGAAGGTTAGGAGCCATCTGCAGGAGGTTGATGAGGTTCCGTGCATGACTCAACATCCTGGGTTCCAGCCTGTGTGCCTAAATGTGTACACCCTACAAATGGCCGGTCACGTACTGAGGGCTGAGTATGGCCCTTCACATCTGAGATGAATACATCGGTAAGTCGTTCTTTGAAAAATGTCACAGAATAAAAACTACAGTTATGTCTTATTTTGCTTCATCAGGCATACCTTCATTAATGCAGTAACACATTATAAATATAGGAACAACAAGGTCTAATATATTGTATTTGCGACACCTTGATTTTTGTCTTATTAATAGACATGTTGAACATTTTTTGGTATTCACAATCCATTTCTGTTGACATATACATGTCACAGTTCCTGCCTCTCACTCCCCCTCCTGTCACACTGCTGCAGTATTTTTCCACTCTCCCTCCCTCTGCTCCACTCTACCTGCCGGCCACGCCTACTGCACCAGCCCACTCTGCTCACCTGCTGCAGATCACTGCAATCAGGCCTGCATATAGTCTCTCCAGCACCTTCACTCCTTGCCAGATTGTTCTTCAGCGTCATGCGAGACTTTCCAGCGTTCATTTCCTGTCTGATCTCCCGGTGTCGACTCTGCCTGTCCCTGACCTGCCATCCTCGTCTGTCTCCCGGTAAACTCACCTGCCTTCTGTCCCTGACCTCGTGCTCTGCCTCAGCGTCTCTGGTATCTGTCTGCTCGTCTGGTTTTGACTCCTCCGCCTGGCCTCGTCTCCTCTCCTGCCCGCTCCCCAACGGTGCCTCTGTCTTCTCTGACTGCTCACCTGGCTACGACCCCCCCCACCTGTCTACGACCTCTCTTCAGCTTACTCCTCGTCGGCCTCACAGCACGTGCAGCCGGCTCTCCAGAACGCAGAGCATCCTGCTCATCTTCCTGCTAAGAATAAAAGTCATTACCGACTGTTCCTGTGCGCCTGTGTACTGCATTTAGGTCCAAACAACACCCGTTTCAATACAAGCATTTATTTACATAAAACAATACATCCAATAACAATAATGAGAACACAGGGCCATCCTATCAGGAAATCAACAACAGTTGTAATACTCAGGACTGAAAACATTGTGAAATAAATAATTTTGTGTCCTTTCTCTGTAGACAGTGCAGTCATCTGACCTATCGCACCTTTGTTGGCTGGTGCTGGGGCTACTTAGGACGCAGAATCCGGATTGTCATCCCAGCCTGTGTGATCCTTCGCATACGCCGAGAGTTTCCTGAAGACAAAGGCAACTACACTGGATTTAGACTGAGTCCAGGTTGAACCTGGTCATGTAGCTGGCAATGACCTCCTCCTTGTCCGGAGACTCATACTGGGCAGACAGATTCTTGGGGACAGGAATGGCCAAAATCTCATTTGTGTATGGCATGGGGTCCACCAAGACTTTGTGAAATTTGAGGTCCAACATGTCAGCTACAAAGCCTGTTCAATAAAACACAAAGATATATCTTTACTGTTATTGATATTGTTTGATTCATTTCTTTGTTTAGAAAAATTGTGTTTAATATACATCCTGGTACTTGCTACTAATTTATTTATTTGTATGGTTACTTTTTACTGTGTTTTGTTGTGAGCAATTACCAACAGAATTTCAAAACATGTTTGTTTGAAATATTAGAATATTGCAACACTAACAGAATGTTGGCTCGGTCTTGTGAGGTTTGACTCTGCATCGTCCCTTCAAAAACCTTCGGAAAGTGGATCTTGTAGAGGGGTGCACCAAACGTAACGAAATAAGGAGCCAAAACAATATCATGTGACATACATGAATCTGTCTCAAAATTTTTTATACTAAACTCTTCACTTCACTTACTGTCTTGATGGAATATTCTAATACACAACACTATTATTTTTTACTGAACTAATATCAACACGTGCACTCACTAACACCTATAGACAACAATATTTAGAAAATTAGTCTATTTAACCAATTTTATTAAAACAAATTGTATGGAATATAACTTGTACAAACCTTTGCTTCTATAGTGGGAATGAAGAGTCCTGAAGGACAGTATGTGGGTACCAACAGTATGGGTGTCCACTGGGTCAGTTTGACACGTCACATCCTTTGAAGCTGTAGGCTGAATGGATGCACAAGGAGGAGGGACACTACTTTCAGGACACCAGTGTTCTGATTTTGGACAAGGAAGACAGACCTATGTGCGTTGTCACTATGACGCCAAACAAACAATTGACTCTAACACGTGCGCGCGCACACGCAATACGAAACAAAGCACAACTCCCTACTTAGCCTAGCATAAATTGACTTTATTTATGCTGACAGGTAATAGGAAAGAAAATATGAGACCAACTTACGTGCGTTTTAGCTTTATACTATAGGTCCGGCACACACACACGTGTTGGAGCGTGCGCGCGCCACACGCAATACGCAACGCAAAAAAAGCACATTGGCCTACATAGCCTAGCATAACATGACTTCATGTTAACAAATAATAAGAATATATGAGACCAACTTATGTGTGTTGTACCTACTGTAGGTCCAGCACACACACACGCAATACACAAACGTGAAACAAAGGAGACCTCCCTACATAGCCTAGCATAAAATGACTAACATGCTAACAGACAACATGAAAAAAGATAAAACGTGAGCCCAACTTATGTGTGTTGTAGCTTGGAGCACGCACGCAAACGCGAAACAAAGCAGTACTACCTAATTAACCAAATAGCACTTGATCACTCGTGCTAACAGACAACTTCAAAAAAGATGAATGTGGTGAGACTTACCTGTAACTAGGGTGCAGTTGCTTGGTCCAGTACGGTTGGGAGTGATCCTTGAATGAGGATCAGTCTCAGGCAAAGCCACTTCTGTACTGACCCTCATTGCTAAAACAGGCTGGAGTGAAGTGGTTCCACACACAAACAAACGTGCAGGTGATGTAGCTGGCACATTGCCATTAAAAATGAAATGAAACCACGGTCTCTTCTGTTCTTCTTTGGAAGGGATGAAAAATAAACACTGGTGTTGATTTGTACAATCAACAACTGAGCAACTTTCATGTCTCCCTCTCACGGACGCCATTTCAACAGACTTCTGCCTCACGTCCGACGCAAACAACTCCGTTTTGGGGATGGCCACGCCCATGGGCATGTCAACCAATCCATATCGTCCAATATTCTGTCCAATAGCACAGAGTGCTAGTCTGACGTCAAGAATAGCTATTCTAGAGCAATATGACCGATCTGAGTTGTTCGGAGCCATGACTTCCTAAAACTCCAAATATCTATTGATGCAGGGAGCGTTTGTTTACCAGATTCTAGGAGTTGGTCGGGTTAGGGAGGACCACTACGTATATGTAGAGACCTGAAAAAGTGTGATTTTCATAATAGGGCCCCTTTAAAATCCTCCACCTTCTTGACCTCTTCTCCCTGTAACCCAATTCTTCGACTTGGGTCCCTCCCATTCACACACATGTACTCTGTCTTACTGCGGCTAACCTTCATCCCTCTCCTTTCCAGGACAAACCTCCACCTCTCTGACTTCTCTTTCACCTGTTCCCTGCTCTCACTACAGATCACAATGTCATCTGCAAACATCATGGTCCATAGAGATCCCTGTCTAACCTCATCTGTTAGCCTGTCCATCACCATAGCAAACAAGATGGAGCTCAGAGCTGATCCCTGATGCAGTCCCACCTCCGCCTTGAACTCGTCTGTCACACCCACGGTACATCTCACCATTGTCTTACAGTCCTCATACATGTCCTGCACCACTCTAACATACTTCTCTGCCACTCCAGACTTCCTCATACAATACTACAGTTCCTCTCTGGGCACCCTGTCATAAGGTTTCTCCAGATCTACAAAAACACAATGCAGCTCCCTCGGGCCTTCTCTGTACTTGTCTATCAACATCCTTGAAGCAAATACTGCATCTGTAGTACTCTTTTTTGCCATGAACCCATACTGCTGCTCACAAATGCTCACTTCTGCCCTTAGTCTAGCTTCCACTACTCTTTCCCATAACGTCATTGCATGCTTCATCAGCTTTATTCCTCTGTAGTTGCAACAACTTTGCACATCCTTTTTTTTACTGTTTATATTTTAATTTTATACTGTTTATATTTTTAGTAATGGTTTAGTATATGTCCTGTTCATGCTTCATGTGTCTGTTAGTGTAGTGTATGTCTTGTGGTGTCTTATGTCTGTTAGTGTAGTGTATGTCTTGTGGTATGTCCTGTGATGTGTTTCTTTTTCTCTTGGTGTTTATCCACTATTTATTCATTATGTAATGCCTCAGCAGTGGATATGTACAATTTCCTCCAGGATCAATACAGTGTCTGCCTGTCTGTCTTCATTGTTCTTAAAAATGGGCACTGGCACACTTCTCCTCCATTTGTCAGGCATCTTCTCACTATCTAAGATCCTGTTGAACTACCCAGTCAGAAATTCTACTGCCACCTGTCCTAGACACGTCCATACCTCCACAGGTATGTCTTCTGGACCAACTGCCTTTCCACTTTTCATCCTTTTCAATGTCCTCCTCACTTCATTCTGACTCGTCTTTGCTACTTCCTGGTCCACAACAGCCACCTCTTCTAGTCTTTGTTCTTTCTCATTTTCCTCATTCATCAACTCTTCAAAGTGCTCTTTCCATCTTCCCATCACACTGCTGGCACCTTTCAATACACATCCATCCCTATCCTCAAGCACCCTAACCTACTGCACGTCCTTCCCATCTCTGTCTCTGTCTTGCCAACCTGTATAGATCAGTCTCTCCCTCCTTACTGTCCAACCTAGTATACAAGTCCTCATGAGCCCCTTGTTTAGCCTTTGCTACCTCTACTTTTACCTTACGCCTTACACCTGTACTCCTTTCTACTCTCCTCAGTCCTCTCAGTGTCCCATTTCTTCTTAGCTAACCTTTCTCTGTATACACTCCTGTACCTCCTCATTCCACCACCAAGTCTCCTTATCTACTTTCCTTTCAGATGACACACCAAGTAATCTCCCACCTGTCTCACTGATTACATTAGCTGTAGTTGTCCAGTCATCTAGAAGCACCTCCTGACCATCCAGAGCCTGCCTTAACTCCTTCCTAAGAGTCATGCAACATTCTTCCTTTTTAAGCTTCCACCATTTATTCCTCTGCTTTGCTTTTGCCCCCTTCATCCTACTCACCACCAGAGTCATCCTACACACAACCATTCTATGCTGTTTAACACTCTTGCCTACCACTACTTTGCAGTCACTGATCTCCTTCAGATTACCCTGTCTACACAAGATGTAGTCTACCTGTGTGCTCCTACCTCCACTCTTATAGGTCACCCTATGTTCCTGCTTCTTCTGGAAGAAAGTTCACTGTGGCTGTTTTCATCCTTTTTGCAAAGTCAACCACCATCTGACCTTCTGCGTTCCTCTCCTGGATACCAAACCTGCCCATCACCTCCTCATCAGCTCTGTTTCCTGCACCAACATGTCCATTGAAGTCTGCACCAATGGTGACTCCCTCATATCTAGGTATGCTCTGCATCACTTCATCAAAGTTCAACCAGAATTTCTCCTTCTCCTCCAGCTCACATACCCACTAACAACATTGAACAGCACACCTTTGATTTCTAGCTTCAGACTCATCACTCTATCAGACACTCTTTTTACCTTCAGGACATTCCTAATAAACTCCTCCTTCAAGATAACTCCTACTCCATTTCTTGATAGAACAACTTGAACCCTGCTCCTAAACGTCTAACCTTGCTACCTTTCCACATGGTCTTTTGGATACACAGTATGTCTACCTTCCTCCTCATCATGTCAACCAACTCTCTACCTTTTCCTGTTATAGTTCCAACAATCAATGTCTCAACTCTCAGTCCCATACTATTGGCGTTCCTCTTCGCTCTCTTCCTACGGACACACTTTCCTCCTCTCATTCTTTGACCAACAGTAGTCCAGTTTCTACACCCTGTGGGTGAACAGCACTGATGGGGGTCGTTAACCCGGGCCTTGACCGATCCGGTATGGAAGTCAGAGGATTGATTTACATGTTTCATTTAGTGAAAGTTTTACTTCGAATGCCCTTCTTGACACAATCCTCTGTATTTATATGGACTTGGGACCGGCACAATCAGACATTGGCTTGTGCCCTCTTGCGGCTACATTGCTGCCCCCACAACCTAAATAAGCATAAGACAATGTATGGATGAATGTATGGATATCAAGAAAATGAATAATTTTGATTCTGGTGATACTTTCCTACTCATGTAGCTCCATTAGACATTCCTGTTTCAAGAAATGGGTGTGATTTCCATGAAATCCCAAATATCCATGATGCTCAAAAGTGGTCATTGGATCTCCTGCCATGATCTCCTGAACAGTAATAAAGCACCACCACGAGGTCAATTTTATTTTAATTTTTCTTGGGATTTGACCGATCAACTGCAAAAGGACATTCCTATCAGCCTCAACTGAACTCTCTTTTCATGGTCACTTTAGCAAATGTTAGTATAGTAACACATTTATCAGAAAGTGTAAACATGGTCAATATTATGTTAATGTTAACATGTTACCATTCTCACTGGTTAAATGTTGAGTGTTCAAAATGATGTTGCAAACTTTGAACTGTTCTTTGAATCGGCAGGATTCTGTAATTTTTTACTTTTTGAGCATTTGTCCTGAATACAAGGAGAAGTAAAAACAATGTAGCCGCAAGAGGGCACAAGCCAGTGTCTTATTGTGCCGGTCCCAAGCCTGGATAAATACAGAGGGTTGCGTCAGGAAGGGCATCCGGCATAAAACTTTTGCCAAATCAAAGATGCGAATCAAACCGATGACTTCCATACCGGATCGGTCGAGGCCCGGGTTAACAATGACCGCCATCGGCGCTGTTGACCTACAGGGCGCCGGTGGAAATTGGATTACTGTTGGTCGAAGAAGGAGAGGAGGAAAGTGCGTTCGCACGAAGAAAGAGAAGAGGAGCGCCAAGAGTATAGGACTAAGAGTAGGGACGTTGAATGTTGGAACTATGACAGGAAAAGGTAGAGAGTTGGTCGACATGATGCAGAGGAGGAAGTTGACATACTGTGTGTCCAGGAGACCAGGTGGAAAGGTAGCAAGGCAAGAAGTTTAGGAGCAGGGTTCAAGTTGTTCTATCATGGTGTAGATGGGAAGAGAAATGGAGTAGGAGTTATCTTGAAGAAGGAGTTTGTTAGGAATGTCCTGGAGGTAAAAAGAGTGTCGGATAGAATGATGAGTCTGAAGCTAGAAATAGAAGGTGTGATGTTCAATGTTGTTAGTGGGTATGCTCCACAGGTAGGATGTGAGCTGGAGGAGAAGGAGAAATTCCGGTTGGACTTTGATGAAGTGATGCAGAGCATACCTAGAAGTGAGAGAGTTGTCATTGGTGCAGACTTCAATGGACATGTTGGTGCAGGTAACAGAGGTGATGAGGAAGTGATGGGCAGGTTTGGTATCCAGGAGAAGAACGCAGAAGGACAGATGGTAGTTGACTTTGCAAAAAGGATGGAAATGGCTGTAGTGAATACTTTCTTCCAGAAGAGGCAGGAACATAGAGTGACCTATAAGAGTGGTGGTAGGAGCACACAGGTAGACTACATCTTGTGTAGACAGGGTAATCTGAAGGAGATCAGTGACTGCAAAGTAGTGGTAGGTGAGAGTGTAGCCAAACAGCATAGGATGGTGGTGTGTAGGATGACTCTGGTGGTGAGGAAGATGAAGAGGGCAAAGGCAGAGCAGAGGACGAAATGGTGGAAGCTAAAAAAGGAAGGGTATTGCATGACCTTTAGGAAGGAGTTAAGACAGGCTCTGGGTGGTCAGGAGGTGCTTCTAGATGACTGGACAACTGCAGCTAATGTGATCAGGGAGACAGGTAGGAGAGTATTTGGTGTATCATCTGTAAGGAAAGTAGATAAGGAGACTTGGTGGTGGAATGAGGAGGTACAGGAGTGTATACAGAGAAAGAGGTTAGCTAAGAAGAAGTGGGACACTGAGAGTACTGAGGAGAGTAGACAGGAGTACAGGGAGATACAGCGTAAGGTGAAGGTAGAGGTAGCAAAGGCCAAACAAGAAGCTTATGATGACTTGTATGCTCGGTTGGACAGTAAGGAGGGAGAGACTGATCTATACAGGCTGGCAAGACAGAAAGATAGAGATGGGAAGGACGTGCAGCAGGTTAGGGTGATTAAGGATAGGGATGGAAGTCTATTGACAGGTGCCAGCAGTGTGATGGGAAGATGGAAAGAGCACTTTGAAGAGTTGATGAACGTGGAAAATGAGAGAGAACAACGACTAGAAGAGGTGACTGTGGTGGACCAGGATGTAGCAAAGATTAGTCAGGATGAAGTGAGGAGAGCACTGAAGAGGATGAAGAGTGGAAAGGCAGTCGGTCCTGATGATATACCTGTAGAGGTTTGGAAGTGTCTAGGAGAGGTGGCAGTAGAGTTTCTGACTGGGTTGTTCAACAGGATCTTAGATAGTGAGAAGATGCCTGAGGAGTGGAGGAGAAGTGTGCTGGTGCACACTTCTTCAGGGGTTTTTAAGAACAAGGGAGATGTGCAGAGTTGTGGCAACTACAGAGGAATAAAGCTGATGAGCCATACAATGAAGTAATGGGAAAGAGTAGTGGAAGCTAGACTAAGGGCAGAAGTGAGCATTTGTGAGCAGCAGTAGGGTTTCATGCCAAAAAAGAGTACTACAGATGCAGTATTTGCTTTGAGGATGTTGATAGAAGTACAGAGAAGGCCAGAGGGAGCTGCATTGTGTTTTTGTAGATCTGGAGAAAGCTTATGACAGGGTGCCCAGAGAGGAACTGTGGTATTGTATGAGGAAGTCTGGAGTGGCAGAGAAGTATGTTGGAGCGGTGCAGGACATGTATGAGGACTGTAAGACAGTGGTGAGGTGTGCTGTAGGTGTGACAGAGGAGTTCAAGGTGGAGGTGGGACTGCATCAGGGATCAGCTCTGAGCCCCTTCTTGTTCGCTATGGTGATGGACAGGCTGACAGACGAGGTTAGACAGGAATCTCCATGGACTATGATGTTTGCAGATTACATTGTGATCTGCAGTGAGAGTAGGGAAGAGGTGGAGGTTTGTCCTGGAAAGGAGAGGGATGAAGGTTAGCCACAGTAAGACAGAGTACATGTGTGTGAATGAGAGGGACCCAAGTGGAAGAGTGAGGTTACAGGGAGAAGAGATCAAGAAGGTGGAGGATTTTAAGTACTTAGGGTCAACAGTCCAGAGCAATGGAGAGTGTGGAAAAGAGGTGAAGAAACGTGTGCAGGCAGGATTGAATGGGTGGAGAAAAGTGTCAGGTGTGATGTGTGATAGAAGAGTTTCAGCTAAAATGAAAGGAAAAGTGTACAAAACTGTGGTGAGACCAGCGATGTTGTTTGGTCTAGAGACAGTGTCCCTGAGGAATAGACAGGAGGCAGGGCAGAGCTGGAGGTAGCAGAAATGAAGATGCTGAGGTTCTCTTTGGGAGTGACCAGGAAGGATAGGATCAGGAATGAGTACATCAGAGGGACAGCACATGTTAGAGGTTTTGGAGATAACGTCAGAGAGGCCAGACTGAGATGGTTTGGACATATCAAGAGGAGAGATAGTGAATATATTGGCAGAAGGATGCTGAGTTTTGAACTGCCAGGCAGGAGGCCTAGAGGAAGACCAAAGAGGAGGTTTATGGATGTAGTGAAAGAGGACATGAAGGTAGTTGGTGTGAGAGAAGAGGATGCAAAGGACAGGGTTAGATGGAGGCAATTGATTCGCTGTGGCGACCCCTGAAGGGAAAAGCCGAAAGGAAAAGAAGAAGACAAGGAGAAGTAAAAACAAAGGATAAGGTGGTGGGGTGTGAAATAGGTTTGTTTTGTTCTCAGGTGATGCATTTGAAATGAAATGTTATGCACTTATGTCACACCCAAGCTGAAACCAGATCTACAACATGGCAACATATCAAAAAATGAGAATGTATGTGATAAAACTATTGTTATCATTATTATTATTATTATTATTGTTTTTTATTATGAACTCAACAGTTTAATTGATAAAGATAAAATTGGTATTTGTGAGAAGATAACAGTGTCAAAAACAAGTAAAAAGTAAAAAAATATAGTCTAAAGCTTGGAAAGTCTACAAAAATATCAAATTCATCATCTTTCATTGCTATGACAAACATCAGAGCTTGGTGTACGTGCTGCAAGACGCTGCATCACTTTGACTGATCACATCATGAAAGGTAAGAAACACACTGCAGCATAATAAATTATTTCCCTGGGTCGTCATTCTATGACCTGCCATCGGCAGCAGTTCTACTGCACAAATGAATATAAATCACTGGTCTGACAAAGCCATCAAAACTGGATGATCCCTGGGAAATTAGTTTCTACTGCTGTTCACACCAGACAGAGAGTCCTACAATAAAATAAATAAGAAAAAATCTGTCTTGGTTATTTGTTTTGTGTGTTCTCATCAAAGATTAACCTGTTTGTTTGCAACACAACTAGGACAAAATATGTGACCCTAGAGAAAAACTATGCCTTGCAATGCTTTGTAGAGTATTGTTAAGGGAAGACCAAGCAGAGTGGTGGGGCAGAGCTGGTGCAGAATGACAGCAACTGAAGCCACGGAACTCAGCATGCTGAGCCAGAGCTTCTAGTGGAATGAACATCATGAATCTCAGTGGATTCTGCCCACATCCACAGATGCTTTCTAGTTCAAGGAAATACTTTATGAATATACACTGCGGAGAAGGGGAAAGACCTGGAGGATCTTGTGAGTGCATAGTTTGGTCAGAGGCTGATTTTGACACAAACATTAACGTAGAGCCTTCCACTGCTTGCTAATTGGCAGCTAATGTGCAGGTAATAGGGGAAGCAACACAAAGGATATGTGGTCAAACTTACAAGTAAGAGTGAGACAGAAGTTCATGGTTGGTGAGAACAAACCACTAGTTATTAAAACATGAACAATTCTAAAAACAAACAAACACAAGAAAACATGTAAAATTCATCAAGTCAATTCCTGTGGATCAAAACTGTGAGTTTACTCAGAATAATAAAAAAAAAAACTGCATTTCAGGTTCGACACAGAAACAGAGCTTACACCTTATAATATTTGCTAGCAAGCTGTGACAAAAATAAATTGAGGAAATCTGAATGAAATAATTTGAATACCTAAATCATCAGAGTTTAGAATGTCAAATGCTATTTATCAACTCAGTTTGCAGTTTGCAGATAGGGTATAACCATTTTCCTCCTATCCCTCTAGCTGTTGTTCATGCCGAATGGTCAGAATGTCTTGCCTGGCCTCATTTGCTGGTTAATTGCATTTTATAGTTGAGCTAAAGACCTGTCATCTGTTTCTGTGGTTTCATTTATCATACAAATAACCTAGAGAGGGTGGGTTAAAGTACCTGCACAGGCCGAACAAGCTCTTTTGCTGAATTCCAGGCAATGACTTTATTCCACATGCGGTATTTTCACACCCTCTTTCATGCCCATGATGAGAAAGAACTAAATCTCAGTAAGTGATGCTGCTGAAAATATTAAGGAAAATTGATTATAAATGATACTATGTTCAGGTCTGCAATTCCAGCCATCACAAAGGCCATACAGAAAACAAAAATTACTCCAACCATTAGTTAATTATTTCCATCACTTTTTAAGATAGAAATCCATGAAACACACCTGAGAAGATGAACAGTACACCATCATCATATATCTGCTTCTACATCTTTCATCTCAAGTTGCATCTGCTTTGTCTTCAAGGTAGTGTATACATCCCACTGTGAATGGTGTCCTCATTCCTTGTAATTATGCAAATGACACATTAATGAGGTGTAATTGTGAATTCATAAAACAGCAGGGATAAACTGTATGAACATGTCATGTCTTAATAGGGGTAGAGGAAAGCTTCATCATGAATGTATAATAACTGTTTACCTACCACATCTACTTTAAGCAGAGAATATTCATTTTAGGGGCATGGAGCCTAGTTATGCATGTTTATACTCCTTAATGAATGGTGTGGAGTGTTTATCATGGCCTGGAACATTTATTACACAAACTATACATTTCAAAAGACACGGACCCACAGCAAAACACCCCAGAGCAAAGGTCCCAATGTTTAGCCTTGACTTAATTTCCTCTGGATCATATGTAACTTAATTGGTGCGTTGGATTAGTGCTTACTGAAGTCTTCAGCCTTACGTAGCTGAGACGAGGCTGTCGATTCACAGCCAGTAATCTTTTCATTTATTCGTGGCAAAAGTCTTTAGAAAATGTCTTATTTATCTTTTACTTTTTGCAACATGCTTTTAGAATTATTATTATGAACACATGTAGGCCTAAGGGCTATCTGATGATATAAAAGACGGATTTCAACATTTAGTAGTGTTCTTTTTTTTTTTTTTTGTTCAGGCATTCCGATACGTGCCCCAGACTCGGTGGGCATTCCCATGTGAACCACTGCTCAAGAGCCTGCTTCAAACGTGGAAAAACCACGTGACTGATGACGTTTGGGACACCAAGTGCGCCGAAACACTAAGCGCCCCATTCACCAGGTGACACAGTTTAGTGGTCCGGACCAATGTGTGATCCGAAACCCCACGAGTCCCAGATGTGTTAGAATGAATGAAACAGTGCGGTGTGCTGCCAATCGTGTCAATATACCTTGGATTGATCAGATTACCGTTCGGATTGCTGACAGACACTTTACGTCGCAATTGCTGTACAGTGGATCCAACCAGAAAGAGATCCCAAGTCTGGGAACATTTAGAAATGGTGCCGATGAACAAAGTAGATTTTAATTTCTAAGAAACTTATTTTCAGGTTCTGTTGCTCACACAGTGGAAACTAATAAACCACACACATGTCATTTTCAATTTCCAGGTGAAGTCTTTGCCTTGTTCCCAGCACCTGACATACAGTAACAACACGTCATCAATGATGAGGCGTTACCGATCCAAACGTGAGAATGAAGCCGGTGGTGCTGCTGTGATGACGTCTCAGAATCCCGACTTTTATCTCACAACGTAGACTTGTTTTTTTCCAGTGACACTAATCATCCTGTGTAACTCACGCACACGAACATATGTATGTATATTTAATATAAATATACATACATGAACATGTTATCTATATCTCTTATTGCTTTATTGAACCCTGCAAGGACCAGTCAGTCAGTCAGTCAGTCATTATCTTAACCCGCTTAATCCGCTGACATGGGTCGCGGGGGAGCCGGTGCCTATCCCGGCAGTCTCAGGGAGTGAGGCGGGGGACACTCCGGGAACGACCCCAGTGTACCGCGGAGCCACACAGAGACAAACAACCACTCACACACACATTCACTCCTACGGTCAATTTGGGACCGGCCAATCAACCTAAAGCGCATGCTTTTGGAGGTGGGAGGAAGCCGGAGAACCCGGAGAGAACCCACACAGACACGGGGAGAGCATGCAAGCTCCGCACAGAGCGGGACTCGAACCCGGGTCCGCCGTGTTGTGAGGCAACAGCGCTACCCACTGCGCCACTGTGCCGCCCCCTGCAAGGACCAATGATCATAAAACAATTTCCTATAATATATGGCAACTATATTAATAATATATAATATATAAAGGATTAACACACTGAATTAGATCATATTCAGTTTTATTCAGAAAATATATGCAATACAGGAAACGTCAAAGTGCTGTTGTCTGGGCTCATTGACCGTTGTGTGGTTGCAGTACATACACCCTGCCAAAGAGGGCGCCCAAATTGTCAATGAATGGGGCGCTGAGTAATGAAACAGTTTGCGGCACAATTGTCGCAAACGGTTCAAAGCCCTGTGGGATGCCATTCAGACATCACTAGGGTCCGGGAAACAGGCAGAGTCAATCACAAAAACCAGAGCGACAGGCAGCATTCAAAGGCTGGAAGGTCAGGGCGGACACTAAACCATCTGGCAGTGAGCAGAGGGCTGAACAGGCCTATGAAGAGTGGAGGCTTATTCGGGAGTGGCTGCAGGTGTGTGGAGAAAAGGCAGGTGAAAGGAATGAGCCGATTGCTGATGAGACATGATCTGGAACGACACGAAAGCTAGTGATGCAAAAACAAAACAAACTATCAGACAAGAGGTGTGACATCTCTGGGTTTTCTGTTTTCCTACCACCTCCAAAAACATGCAGCTTAGGGGAATTGATCATTCCAAATTACCTATAGGTGTGAATGTGACTGTGCGTGATTGTTTGTCTTCTGTGTCGCTCTACAGTGTGCTGGCATCATGCTTGGAGGGTCCCCCACCTCTTGCCCGTAAGTCAGATGTGATAGGCTCCAGCAACACTTGTGACCTGTAAAAGTGGAATAAGCAGTCAAGAATGAACAAATTTGACTTTTCTTCCAGTAATCCCAGCATGGAAGACTTTATGGATTTTTTTTGTCTTTGAAAAGCTTTTATAATTTTAGTTTATTTTTCAGGGATGATTAGCCAAGGTTAATTTGTGAGCCCTGTCACTGATTCGACTTGTCCATAAAGTATTGTGTACTTTTATAGAATTGTGCATCATCTATCCGATGATGCACAAGTCAGAAGTACTAACTTTGATACTAACTTTCACAATGTGATCGTGGCAGCGCATAGAGTCTACCATTCATGCTTGTGCCCTGTCTTAGACCTTTATGTGGAAGTGTGATGGACTGGTGTTCCCTCCTCATGCTCAATGCCAGCTTGCCTGCAATGACCCTGTCAGAGAAGCAATGAATGAATAAATGGATGAATGAATTAATGAATGAATTTTAATTTTGAAGCCATGATGGTACCTTAAACCCTATTAGTTTTAACTTGTGATCAATCACGATTATGTCATGAAATTCAAAAAACAACTCGTTATTATTACACATACTGTATATTATGTCAAGCAGTGTGTTACTTCCTACCCTAAATACTATGATTAGATTTTACAACACCTTGTTATAAATGTTTTTCACTCGTCAATCACATGTCAAATAAAAATATCCATTATAATATGGTGCATTTATTTTGCAAATGCTGGCCATCTTCAAAACGTGTATGTAACCTTCAAGACGGCCTGACTGGTCATGTTTCTTACCCCTTAGAGCTATTTTTGTCACTGTCCCTGCACAGAGCTCTATTATTTCAGTGATATCGGGTCTAATAGAACTGTCACAGGTTTCAAAATAAAGTTGCCAATAGGTATATTTTATTCTTTAAGACTCAGCGCAAAAACCAGACATTTTAGAGATGCTTGTTAGTATTTGAACGCTGTCTTAAAGTGGCAATTAACCTGCTGGAAAACACAAAGTATGTCACTTCTCTTAGGCTTTAGTCGAACATGGTATTTTGTAGGTGTCAGTGGTAGTGAGTAAGAGAGTGACAGAGGGAGCGTTCTTTTGCATTCGTGACACATACAGATGTCTGGAATCAACTGCACATGTCAGGGCTTTAATTAGTTTGAACACTAAATCGATGGTGGCTGATTAATAAGACAGGGGCCAGTGCGAAGGTTGAGCCAGCGTACTGAGACAAGAGAGCTTGCTTAAGGAGAAATACTACTCGTATGAATTATTGAGCAAGCTGTCCATTCTGAGCAATGAAACAATTGGTTTTTGGAAGAAAAAAAAAAAAGTAATGTACTGGACCTAAAAATGTTTAACTTGATTTAAGTTGACTGTTAGAGAGCTGTGGTTGGTAATTTAAACCTTTTATTCTGACTGCAAAAGCTTAATTCTATAATGAGAGGTCATGGACAGATTGACTGAAACGAGATCTTGCATTCATTCCATGAAATCAATCTGTTCATTCTTCTCTTTGCACACTGTAGTCGGGGCATTCCACCCTCTAATTAAAGGGACTAATAATCATCCCGGTCGACAGCCCAGCATATTCTTCAACATGTTATCCAGTAATCAGTTATTATTTTTAGAATATATTCTTCAGACAGAGAACATATGTGTAAAAGTAAATGACAACCAATGAAGAAAATAAGAACTGGACATGTGGTTCAATAAGTGGCAACAAATCTCAGCTGACATTCCTCTTGACAGGGACAGGAAAGTAGGTTCTACTCATTAATATTGACTACCAGACATTTACCAACCCAGTTAATGGTTTCATCTTCATAATAAAAGCAGTTTGTTATCTGTATTAATGTATAGAATGAATCCCTTATTAATAAGAGGGGGACTGTCAATCAACAGGAATCTGTCACTGACAGTGATTTTTGTGATGAACAGTCATGATGCTAATTCCTAATTAAGTACTAGGAAATAGTAATAGCGTTTCAATGCAGTTTATGCAGTGTAGCTTCTTTCCTTGGCTGACTAGAATATGCTCTTAATTTCCCTTCGGGGATCAGATTAGTATATAAGATTTAAAAAAAAAATTACAAATATGCAGCACAATCTCCAGAAAAAAACAAGTTAACACCTTAGTGCCTACATTTATATATAGTTAAATCCATCTATCTTCAACTGCTTATCCGGGGACAGGTCGTGGGGGCAACAGTCTGATCAGGGATGCCTATACTTCCATTTTCCCAGACAACTCCTCGAGCTCTTTCGGGGGGATCCAGAGGCATTCCCAGGCCAACTGAGAGACATATTCTCTCCAGCGTATCCTAGGTCTTCCCTGAGGTCTCGTCCCAGTCGGACATGCTCGGAACATGAGGAAAATAAAATCGAGGATTGTGACGTTGCCTGGTATGGAGCAAGTGCACCTGGAGCCAGGCCTGGGGTTGGGGCATATATAGTGGCCAGGTCCCTGCCCAGAGGGCTGAACTCAAAAGGATGACGAGGGTCAACCTGCCGAAGGAACTGTAAGGGATGGGTGCAGTATTTATTGGGTGGCAGTCGATGGAGTGGGACAAAGAGACTGGCTCTTGTGCCATTTACAGTTAAATGAAAAACAAAATACTGATATCTATACAGTGCCCCTTCGTTCTTTGTGGTTGATGCTTTCCAGGAACCACACGCGGTTAAGGAAGCCACAATAGAGATCGGGATCTATTTATCTTATTTATGATAATTTAAACATTTATAAACCCTCCCCATACTGATATTAAACCACCTTCTCTCTGTATTACCTTTACCCACACTCTTATCGACTGTTTAAAGCACATTTGTGTCTCACGAAAGTCCGAGATTGACGTCACGGAGCGCACTTCTGGATGCTGTCAGCCAATAGAATGCGCATACGATATCACGTGACTGCCAACCAAAAATCCACGATGAGGTGGAGTCGCGAGCGTTAATGTGCGAACGTGCCAGGGCGCACTGTATATACATATATATATATCATCAAGCAGATGCTAAAATTATTTTGATTCAGAGTGGAAGCAGGTTTGAGAAGACACAAAGCGTTAAACCACAACTTGTCAATAAGGTGCTGCTTCTGCTTTTCAGATGCGACTGTGAAAAATAAGTGGCTCTCCAAATGCTCCAGACAACTTTGAGTACAGCAGATGTATAAAAGGGCAGCAGGTTCAAAGAAAGAATTTGTCATTTATACCCTAGCATCCAGGTAGTTAACTGGTTTTGCATCCAGAGAATAGCTCACTTGACATCTGCTATCAGTGATTATGCAGAAAATCTGTATTTATTAGAATGTCACTGAGAAAGAAATGGATAATAAATGGTTGATCAAATGCTGTACTTGTACAATTTTATGTTTAATGATCATTGCAGTGTTTTAAATGGCTGATTCAGAGATTACATAACATAATTCATGAAGACAAATCACTGGAACAGGCATGGCCCTGCCTGAAAAGCACATACTTTACATCTTTGCAGGCAGGTACAGAGGGTTTAACCCCAATACGTATATGTATAGTAAGTACTTCTGCATTTCTCCAATTTGAAACATATATAATAATGTTTGTAACAAAAATAAATTTACTCTCTTTTGATAACAACAACATTATTAGTAGTTGACAACTATCATTGAAAAAGATCAGTCATAAAAGTTTGAAAATGGCTGACAGAAACCTGGCTAACATTGTTGTCTCACAGCAAGAAGATTCTGGGTTCAAAACCAGGGACTTCTCTGTGTGTGTGTGTGTGTGTGTGTGTGTGTGTGTGTGTGTGTGTGTGTGTGTGTCTGTGTGCGTGCGTGTGTGCGTGCGTGTGTGTGTGTGTAAAAATTCAATGGTCCAAAAATTAGCCTGTTATATTACAAACCTTAGTACTCAGAATTTTTAGTGCTATCCACTGATCGATTTTATTGGAGCCCGCTCTGCAAGCTGTTATGTTCCTGCTCATGAAAAATCCTTACATGAAGTTAATGGTAGGATAAAAGAAACTTCACAGCATTAATAAAAATAACTAAACTCTTTAAATATGACAATCGCAAATGATGTGGATGGATTGACAAAAAAGAAAGTTCAAGGATAGATTTATGATGTGTTCAGGGTGCTGTGGATCCTAGTTCTCTAGAGCTCAAAACATTTGCTACTGTTTGTACTAGAAGAATAGTGAAATATGATGAAATGGATGCACGTGGTACTTTAATCCCAAACATGTTCATTTACATGCCAGTTAATATAACCTAAAAGCAGCTTTCAATGGCTAGTAAATCAGTAATGATCTTTATTCTTTCATACACTAGAGTCAGCAAAGTTATTGTTATAGTTATTGTTTTAACAACAGTTTGTTTGTGAAAGTTCCTAATTACTCTAAAGTTAAAATAAAAAGATTTGTTTTGTTTTTTCAATGAAAAAGGAATAGGCCAACATGAATTAACTTATCAGTGTAACGAATAAGTGATTAAATATTGCTTTGATGTGACATCAAATATTTATCACGTCATTGCCTTCTTCAAATGAGAAAGTCTTGGATGGTTGTTGTAAACAAAACCATGTCAATACTTTGGGTGAATGAATAAAATTGTTACTGGAAAACTGTGCAATACAGTAGTTGTTTAACACACGTACAGTAGTACAGTATGTGGATCATCAAATAATGATCATGTAAAACCATTAAAAAATGCTTCACAGAAGAAACTTCACAGTTCCCCTCCTGAACACTGCTGACATGCCCTTTAGTAAGGCATCGTCACCTTACAAGTTGCTCATTTGATGTGCCCCAAGTGAGAGCTGGCCACCACTCTATCTCCCATCCTCTACATGCCTGCAGGCCACGTGTTTGTGTGTATAGGCCTGTACATTTTATATTAGAGTGTATAAAAGTAATTTCCCTACAGGTATCAAAAATGGATTGATTAATTTTATTATTAAAATGATTCTACAAGCACGTATGCCATAATGTAGAACATACATTGAACTTAGCATTCCTCAGCATGAATCTAGTCCAGTGAAGACACATCAAATTACTGAACTGACGGATGAACACAGCTGTCCCTGGAGGCCTTTGCAAAACATGCGTGTTAAAGTACACCGTAGTGCTATCCATAGCAAAGTATGATCATTGACTTATACCTTATGTGACATGAACCCTACTGACAGAATGTACCTAAATCCAAATTGTAAACATGGGGGTAAAAACAAATAAACAAACAAACAAACAAATATTAACAGAAGGCTGAGGATTACATTATTTAAGATAAGCCATTGTCAAACTGACATTGATTTAAAAAAATATTTGCTTGTATATTGTTTGTCATCTGACTATGTGTTCAGATTGCACTCTGTCTTTATACAGATGTATGGCCATGGGTTTCACCAGACAGTTTAGTTTGTTTAGTTGTGAATTATTATGTACGTTGTGTCCCGTGAACAACAAAAGACACTGTCAATGAAAACATTAATTAGGTCAGCAATGACAAAAAAAAGAACTCTTACATTTTATTAACTTAATCAAGCCACACAAATGACCTATAGGTCTTTATATAATTTGCAGCTGTAAAGACTTGAAAGTGTGTTCAAGTAAATCTACTTTTAACGCCTTCAGCCTGTTTTCCCACATTGACGTTCAACTCCTAATTAGACAGGGTTAACAAAAGAATAGTGGCCCTTAGGTTTCATCCCTTTCTAGCATGTGTCACCTCTGAAAGGGCCTTTTCTCTTGGCTTCCTCCTATGATTAATGTGTATCTGTCAAATGCGACTTTTGGCAAGGGCTTGTCTGACATGTCTTCACAGTTTAATTATATTCATGGTAAGTAGCATTTAATTCAAATGAGTGCATTAGATTTACAAATATGCACCAGATGGTTCAGAAGTACTGACGTCTTCCTAGGTGGGGTTAAAATATTAAGGGTGGACTCGGTGTCTCAAAGGCAAGGGAGCTGTTAAAGAGGGCATGAATGCCTTCTATTTAAAAGATAATAAAATGCAGGATTAAAGGCCAAATGAATCCAGCCAGGTTGAATTTTCTTTTCTTTTTTTTTTTTTGATGAACTCGAAATCTCCCTCATTGTTCATCTTTGCTGTTGCCTGTCAGATCAACCTGTTAGGACTCAACCACTCTGCAATGTCTCATTTCAAGTGCTCCAAACTGTGATAGACAGAAATAGACAATTCCACTACGGATTGCCTGTTAATCACTTTGGCATTTTTCTCTCAATGTGCCAAATATTTCTTCGTGTTCAGAATTTTCATTTGCATGCTAATGAAGGTGAAGGGCAGAAGCCACTAATTACAATCCAGTAAAGGCCTGCCTAATGGTCCACTAAAGACATAGCATGGCTGAGCCCATAATTCCATTATGCAAATGCCAAGTCAGTGGTGGAAAACCCACAGTCATTGCAAACTAGGTTGGCTGTTGCTGGATTTCTCGGTACTTGGTAAAGATTGTAATACAATATACTCATCTTGCTAGCCTCTGTGAATAATGGTTAAAGACACGCTGCAAAAACACTTCCCTTATCTCTACATCCAGGCTTTGTGAGCTACTAAAAACTGCATTCTGATCAATGACCAGATGTATTATTGTAGTACAGCTGATAGTCTGTTGATTGCTAAAACTTCCCACAGAATAAACCACTCAGAGGCCCTGAGCATTAGAGGACTGCATTACATTTCAATACTGCACTTAAAGATGCCTTGTGGAGTTGTCGTGTGAGCAATAGTTTAGTTTTGATTCATTTTGGTGTTACTCAGTTAAATACACTGTTGGAATCAAGTGAATACGTATCTGTCTTATAAAACTTCAACAAGTGATTTTTTTTAGTGTTTTAAATCCAGCACTAGTTACATCCATATTTACTGCGTGGTCGTGTCCTTCCGTGATGTTGCTGGTGCACTGCAGTGTACTTTGGCATTTTATTGATCACATGCTCATGGCTGTCTTGTGCGCATGCAATAAGGATTTACCCACAGAAATACCGACAAAAAACACAAGAATTTTTAAGAAGGATACTCACACAAGTGTTTATTTGTCATATTGTACTTTTTTGTATTTGAAATAAAAAATGGGTCCAACTTTGTGCCCCAAGAATTTGTGCAGTAAGTGTACATATCCTCACTGGATTAACAAAGAGCCAAGCTGCAAAAAAAGCCTGAAATTGTTGAATATTCTGAAAAAAATAAAGCTCTGTCTGTCATCATCATACATATGTAAATGACATGTAAATCTCTCCATTTCCCTTGCTTAATAGTGATTTACAGTTTAGGTTAGGCAAATTGGGATTGTGTCTAATCCACTGAAATTCACCACCCACAATTTTCTAAAAGATTTTTACCACAGTCTCCATCCTCTCATCCAAAAGGACTCCTACCATTGCTGCTATTGTCACCAACAAGGCAGGTAAACGAGAGGGTGGTTTTTCCATCCTAGAGACTAAGATAAGATCAGAAAATGCTTCATCTTTAAGCAGCTTTAGGGTGCAAAGGTTCCAGCTTTGGTGGATTAATTTTAAAGCTGACGCAATTTGCACTCGTAATTGGTAATGAAGCAGCTATTTGCTTGCACTTTTCGGGGTTTTTTGTACACCAACACCTAATTTACATAATTTTATTAAGCAAATAAGCAAGAAATGCTCCAATTAAGTTGCAGACACATGCATAATTTGCCCTTGAATCTCTGCTTATGGTGTAGAAAAGAGTCAAAGCTGTGTTTTGATATCCTGCGGGCTGGACTCATGACATTAACCACATCCATGTAGTCATGTCTGAACATTTACTGATTTAGACAATTAAAAAGACCAACTTTCCCCGCAGCAGCCAGGGTTCTGCCATTGAGAGGTAGTCAATGTGTCTGATATGCAGCAATCTGTCAATGATCACAGCATCCCTTGGAGATATACAGCAGCACAGCAGGTGATAGTCATTTAAAAATGTTGGCTTGGCTCTCGTTACCGACATCAAAGTCACTAAACTCTATTCAGGTCTTGCTTCTGGCATTCCCTGTGCAATTATAGAGGGATCACGTGGGTACTCGAAAACTTCCTTCTTTTGTACTGCAAGCCAAAAACCCAGTTTAACAGGTGTAAATGAAAAAAAAGAAAAACAATTTCTGTGAGTTATTTCACATTTTTTGTTATATTGGAGAAATATTTGAATGTGTTGGTGTTTCTTGCATGATAAATCATACTCTTGACATTCCTAAGTACAAGAGTGCTTTCTATGGCAAGCTGTGGAGGACAGTCAGGATAATTAAAAGACAAAACAGAAAAACAATTTTTTTTATTTGCTAGCATTTGTTGGGTTTTTCATTTGGTTCATAGGATTGATAGTATTCGATGTCAAAATTAACTATGACTTACCCACAAATGCTTGTTATAATTAACACTTATATTAATTTACTGTATATTTTTAAATGTCAATGAAAAGCATCACAAAAATAAGTATCGATGTGATTAGGAGGAGGATACCAATTTATATATTTGTAAGAATACACAACAATAAAATTCACAGTCAGGAGTTTGCTTTCTTAGGACAAGATGGAAAACAAACACTGTAGAACAATAACCTTAATGTCCACATCAATTAGCAATGTAGCGTTTTGAGTATATGGTCTTTGCAGCATACAATATGTGTGTTTGCAGTTTATAGTTTTAATTCATCGGTGTTAAAATGTGTCACTTACCCTACCTCTGGCATCCTTGACTGCTTTTGTTGTTATTTATTTATTTTTCTCTCCTTGTAGGGTAAACTTAGTGACGCTGTACAGAAGAAGACCACGGTGCATTAATAATTCATAATCAGTGGCATTCACATGCTGCAAAATCTGCCTCTATACGAATTATTTATTGCTGGTTTAGATGAGAGGACTCATTACTTAATTTAATCTTGTTCGACATTTAATGCTGCTATGGTCTAAAGGTGTGTTGTTGTTTTTATTTGAAAAGGAACAAATCACAGCATGTTACAATATAACCAGTTATTTTTGATTCACTCCAATACTAGAGATAACAGTCAACCTAGTGAAATTGTTCTACAGAGATATCAACGCTGTAAAAAGGACAAACATTAGGTCATATATTACAGTGTAACATCTGTCCAAGCAGCCTGTTGACAACTGGATAGGCAAAGTGGAAGGAAATCTGTGAATGCAGTTAACTTTATAACCTATGTAAGGACTAAAATAGCATCATACAGTGTATAGTAATTATGGTTGAAATAATCAAGGGAGAGCCAAAGGTCTGAGACCGTGCACATCTGCTCTGAAAGACAAAAGAAAACATTAAAACTTTTCTTTCCAGTCCATATGGCCAATTACAAGAGAAATCCTTTGTGAGTTTAACCTTAATTAATTCCCTACCCCTCAATGAATGGAATCATTTTACCATAAAGCACTCAAGGAAAAAAATGTCATATTGTAGCAAATCATGGTAGGAAATGTTCCTTTCCCTAGTGTAGAAATGTTTCCAAGCACACGTATGCTTAGGTGCTCTTTAGTATTGGCAGCTGCTCAGACTCAAATCCACTTGTTGTTGGAGTGTCTGTGTGAACGTATTATGAATAAATAAACTGTCAAATACAATGCCTTTGGGTGCTTTACAAGGCAGCCTCTCGATGTGAGTAAATGATTTTTCTTCCCAAGAATGAAATCAGTAGGAGAGAAAAAAAAACTGTGTTGCACTTTATTTACTTTATAATAAACCAGTGACTTAGTGTCGTTGCTCAAGAACCGACCATATCAAACACATCTGCATACAGTGCGCCCTCGTTCTGTGCAATTAATGCATTCCAGGAACCACACGTGATTAATGAATTCTGCGATCAAGCTACAAATTAATTATCTGATTATTTACGGTAATTTAAACGTTTATGAACCCTCCCCATACTGATATTAAACCTACTGAATTTCCTTCGGGATTAATTAAAGTTAGTTAGTTAGTTAGTTAGTTAGTTAGTTAATTCCTTCCTTCCTTCCTTCCTTCCTTCTTTCCTTCCTTCCTTCCTTCCTTCCTTCCTTCCTTCCTTCCTTCCTTCCTTCCTTCCTTCCTTCCTTCCTTCCTTCCTTCCTTCCTTCCTTCCTTCCTTCCTTCCTTCCTTCCTTCCTTCCGTATTACCTTTTCCCACACAACGCCGTCAGCCAATAGAATGTGCGTACGGTATCACATGACTACCTACCAAAAATCCGCAATGAGGTGAAGTCACGAGTGTTGATGCGCAAATGCATGAGGGCGCACTGTAATACAAACACGCACAACTATGAAATGCCCAAAACTCCATTCCCACCTATTTTACACATTCTTTATATTCTAACAACTCTTTTTTTAGTCATTCTGAGAACATATTTTGATATGACCTTGTTTGGCTGACTAGTACATATTTATTGTGAAAAGCAAAAAAGACCAGACCAGTCTTATGAGTCTGGCTGTAAAAACTACATGTCTCACTGTGTTTGCCAACTGTTTTAAAGAATTACAGAGTGAGAAGAACAACTTTTATATTTTAGTCCTGTCCAAATCCCTCTTGCTCTATACATGGGGGAAATCTCAGTAAGAACTGTCTTCCTTTAACCCCTGTGCTTTAATATAGAGAAAAATGGTTCCAGCCGCCTTGTACAGATGCCATTTTTGGACAGTGATGAAGCCTTTAATTAAATGTCATTTTGCCAGACAGCTTTTCATTCTTCCCTTTTTGTTCATTCCGCGTTGTGTCTTCATAAGATTGTCATCCAAGTCTGATTGTGTTCTTTCACAAGACCTGCTAGTGCCCTTGAATGAGAGCTGCTTGTAGGAATGAGCTATGTCATTTAGGGGATAAAGAGCAAGAGGAGAGGCATTTAACCTTGTGCTTCTCTTGTCTTTTTGCAATCTAACCTCATGTGCTGTAGGTCTTTACTTGCTCAGTCTGAAATGTAACACCCGCTGAATAGCAAATGGGTCCATCTTCAGATGCAGTTGGCCCATGCAATCCCTCTCAGTCTTTCTTCATTACACCAGAGATGAGAGGCTCATCCTTTCCCATATTACTCTGACTCCTTTACCAGCAGTGGTACTTAGATGATCTCATCTCTCTTTGTTTCGCTCAGCCTTTCATCATGAAAGATGTTTGAGTTTGAAACACACATCTAAGTTTTTTTATTTATATTCTGAGACTCTACAAATAGCTGTGTTTGCATGCGGTCAAACTACGGCAAAATATTCTTATTTCCGACAAACCTCAGAGAGGAGAACACGACAAACAATGTGGTGTCGATTCCTCCCTCGATGCATTCGGACTCTTCTACCTTGTCTGTGGCTCATGCTTGTTTGCTGCTATTGAGCAAGCTCTTGAATATACCGTTTTCATTAAAACAAAGTAGTGTGGTTGTTTCTTTTCCACCTATTGCTTCAGTAGGAGTACCAGCGCATTTATTGGGGAATATTTCCTACCACAGACAGAGTTTTGGTGCGCTAATTAGTACGTAGATATGGGATTCAATCACCATAAAAAATATTGTCTGTATTTATGATAATTACAGATGGTCCTACCCATAAACACCACCACACCCTTGATCTTATTCTTACCCACTATGTAGATGTAGAGCACCTGACTATTTTACCACAAAACAGCTTTTTGTCAGATCACTCCCTAGTTACTTTTGAGTTTACCCCAACTAACATTGAGCCGCAGGATAAAACCTTCCTGACAAAATCAATCTCTGATACAGTAATGAATAAATTTAAAGAAAAAATCCCCTCAGCCATGGAGTCAGGATGCTCTCCTTACCCCTATTCTAGTACAAGCCAAAATATTAATTTTCTCACAGTGTGACTGACATCCTAAAAATAACTCTAGATGACAAAGCTCTGTTAAAAAGAAAAATTAATAAACAGGGAAGATCAGCCCCACGGTTTAACCCATCAGTCCGCAAGCACAAACAATGCTTCCGCAGACTGGAGAGAATTTGGTGATCCACAGAAACTGACATAGCCTATGCAACCTGGAATGACAGCGTTACATCATGTAAAAAGGCTCTCTGTAGAGGTAGAAAAACTTATTGCTTTACATTAATAGAGGAAAATAAAGACAACTCTTGGTTTCTTTTCAGCACTGTAGCCAGGTTGACTAAGAAACCCAACAGTATCGAGCTTGCCATTACTTTAATCTGGACTGCAATCATTTTCTTAGGTTTTTTCAAAACAAAATTACAAATCTTAGGGATGAGATCAGTCATGTAGTGCCAAAAACAAATCCGATTGCAGAGGAATCAATTAAAACTAGAAATATCCTGGAGTGGAAGATCCCATAAAAAAACGAGAAGGGAAACAAGTGAGCCTGCGTGGAGGAAGCCAGGGGCCCACGTCTGGAGCCAGGGCCTGTCAGCGACCGCCTGGTGGCCGGGTCTGCCACAGGGCCCAGCCGGGCTCAGCGGAGGAAACCTTCGGTTAGACCTGGTAAGCCCAAACGAGTAGTGCAGGTGAACTGGGAACGTCTGGAGGAGAACTCTGTCCGCGAGGCCCGCAATTCACACCTCCGGAGGTGCTTCTCGTGCATCCCTGTGGAGGCTGGGGGCATCGAACCTGAATGGTCGATGTTCAAAGCTACCATTGCTGAAGCTGCAGCTGTGAGCTGTGGTCTCAAGGTCTTGGGTGCCTCAAGGGGCAGTAACCCTCGAACACCGTGGTGGACCCTGGTGGTCAGGGAAACCGTCCAACTGAAGAAGGAGGCTTTCAGGGGCATGCTGTCCCTGGAGATTCCTGAGGCAGTTGCAGGGTTTTGACAGACCAAAAGGACTGCAGCCTTGGCTGTGATGGAGGCAAAACAGAGGGTGTGGGAGGAGTTCAGAGAGGCCATGGAGAAGGACTAACAGATGGCACCCAAGTTGTTCTGGAGGACTGTCCGACACCTAAGGAGGGAGGAACGGGGGACCATCCAAGCTGTATACGGCAAGGATAGTACACTGTTGACCTCAAATGAGGAGGCTGTCGGTCGGTGGAAGGAACGCTTTGATAAACTCCTGAATCCAACTACCCCAACTGACCCCTCCTCTGTTGCAGAGGCAGAGCTGGAGGATGACGGGGGATTCAAGTCATTCTCTGGGTGAAATCATCGAGGTAGTCAAACAACTTCACTGTGTTGATGAGATTTGCCCAGAAATGCTGAAGGCTCTTGGTGTTGAAGGACTGGATGACACACATCTTTAACATTGTGTGGAAGTCTGGGACAAAAAGAGTGGCAGACTGGGGTGGTGATTCTTCTTTTTAAAAAGGGGGACCAGAGGGTGTGTGCCAACTACAGGGGCATCCCATTTCTCAGCCTCCCTGCAAAAGTTTACTCCAAGGTGCTGGAAAGGAGGGTCCGGCCAATTGTTGAACCTCAGATTGAGGAGGAACAATGTGAGTTCTGTCCTGGTCGTGAAACAACGGACCAGCTTTTTACTCTCGCAGGGATCCTAGAAGGGGCTTGGGAATATGCCAATCCAGTCTACATGTGTTTTGTGGACTTGGAGATGCGTACTATCGGGTCCCCAGGGATATACTGTGGGAGCTACAGCAGGAGTAAGGGGTGAGGGGACCTCTCCTCAGGGCCATCCAATCCCTGTATGCCCAAATTGAGAGTTGCGTTCGTTTTCGCGAGGGGCTCAGATTAGAGCCGCTGTTCCTTCGCGTGGAAAGTAGTCAGCTGAGGTGGTTTGGGCATCTGGTGTGGATGCCTCCAGGGAGCCTCCCTAGGGAGGTGTTCCTGGCATGTCCAGCTGGGAGGAGACCTCGGGGAAGACCCAGGATCAGGTGGAGGGATTATATCTCAACACTGGCCTGTGAATGCCTTGGGATCCCCCAGTCAGAGCTGGTGAATGTGACCGGGGAAAGGTAGGTTTGGAGCTGCCTGATGAAGCTGCTGCACCAGTGACCCGACTACGTATAAGCGGTGGAAGATGGATGGATGGTTCAGTGCTTTGCTTTCTGCAAATGGAACTCTCCTATTTAAGGTCCCTAATTTCCTGTGCCAAACCCACCACCAGTATACTGGATAAAATTCAAACTACACTCCTCAAAGAAGTGTTACCATTAAAGGGACAGTAAAGTCAAAATGGGACAGGTCTGTACTTGAAGTACATAATTAAACAAAAGGCTTGGTGGCATTTTTATTGCTTTATGAGCAATGGGGACAAAATTTATCATAAGTTATGGAGCGCGCCATGACAGCGGAAGTGACGCAATTGTAGACATCATGGTGAATCCATATCAGCACCATTATATAAATTTACAGCAAGCAATAATTAATAAACCTATACTGTAAATAATTAATCAGTCCTAAAAAATAGGTTATGTGCCGCAATCCTTTAAAGTGGTTGTGATCAAAGCCGTCCTTAAAAAACCAAGCTGACAGTATCACATTTATTTATCAGGATATTATCTAAAATCATGTCATCATCATCAGATACTGAGGGCGAGTTCCCTGTGAAACCACCTGGGGGTGTAATTATCCCGTATGATTATCACACGATGTATGCGGAGGATGAGAGTTTGCCGACATCTAGCGACTCATCCCAGATGGCTTCATCTGAAACAGATTCTGACAGAGTAGTTATAACTAGTTCTAATGTGCCGTTTTGGTTTACTGTGTGTATGTGAAACTTAATCGCACTACCGATGCTAACGCGCTAGCGTTATGGGATTTTTCCATATTATGTTAGCATTCAGCTAACCGCCATTCGTTACTGTTGGACTGTGTGGGATTAATAACAACTCTAGTTTATATTAATATGTCTTGTATTTACGAATATATAAGGATCGGGATATATTTTATTTCAGTTTCACAGATCTTCTCAGTAAAATGACCTGTCAATCACTTTTGATATTGTTTACTTGTCATGAGTGCCATGATAATCTGGTCAAAAAAACATTCATACAATATCTCCAGTAGCTCCAGACATGAATTAATTATCCGCTAAACCTTGGGAATTCTGAAAAAATAATATGAGTTTTCCAAAAATGATCATACCTTCAAATCTCTTTGGAAATCATTCAGTTGCTCACGACAAATTCACGGATCTTTTTTGGGTTTTTTTACCGTTTAACCTTGCTTTCCATTTCCTTCCATCTTTCCAGAAGGTATTCTGAAGTAAGATAGGTTCCTATCGTTGTGTCAAACTCCTGTGGTGTTGGAACAACCATTCACCTCACAGGTAACCATGGCTTTATCGGGTTTGTCGCTTCAGTGATCGTATTGTGTTGTAATGGCTGTCCTGACTGATGAAACGACGGGGGTCGCGGATGACGTATGACCCACACGTGACCATTGGATATGGAAGCTGCTGCAGCATAGATTTGAAGGTTTCCTGATCACAGGGATGATGCCAGGCATCTGAAAAAAAATTCTTCTATTTTTCATAATGATAAACAAAATATGTCACTTAAAAATGAGTTTACTGTCCCTTTAATTAATAAACCTATACTGTCAATAATTAATCAGTCCTTAAAAATAGGTTATATGCCGCAATCCTTTAAAGTGGCTGTGATCAAACCCGTCCTTAAAAAAACATACCTAGACATTAGACTCCTCTCACACTACAGGCCAATCCCCAATCGCCATAGCTATCTAAGATCCTTGAGAACGTAGTGGCAAAACAGCTAAATGACTACCTATTGGAGAATCATCTGTTAGAGGATTTTCTGTCAGGTTTTAGAACGAACTATAGTACAGAGATTGCACTGCTAAAAGTAACAAATGACCTTTTGATAGCGTCAGATAAAGGTCTTCTATCTGTTTTAGCTTTATTAGACTTGAGTGCAGCATTTAACACTGTTGATCATAATACTATATTCTGAGTTTGGAAGAGGAAGTGGGTTTAGGTCATATCTATCTGACCGATTTCAGTCTGTTCATGTAAATAATACATCTTCAGATCAAGAGATTCTTAGGCGGCATCAGGAGGCATCCTAACCAGATGCCCGAGCCACCTCATCTGGCTCCTCTCGATGCGGAGGAGCAGCGGCTCGACTCTGAGTCCCTCCCGGATGACCGAACTTCTCACCCTATCTCTAAGGGAGAGCCCGGACACCCTGCGGAGGAAACTCATTTCGGCCGCTTGTATCCGGGATCTCGTTCTTTCGGTCACGACCCACAGCTTGTGACCATAGGTGAGGGCAGGAACCTAGATCGACCGGTAAATTGAGAGCTTTGCCTTTCGGCTCAGCTCCTTCTTCACCACGATGGACCGATACAGAGTCCGCATCACTGCAGACACTGCACCGATCCACCTGTCGATCTCCCGTTCCATCGTACCCTCACTCGTGAACGAGACCCCGAGATACTTGAACTCCTCCACTTAGGGCAGGATCTCATCCCCAACCCGGAGAGGGCACTCCACCCTTTTCCGACTGAGGACCATGGTCTCAGATTTGGAGGTGCTGATTCTCATCCCAACCGCTTCACACTGGGCTGCGAACCACTCCAGTGAGAGTTGGAGATCACGGCTTGATGAAGCCAACAGTACCACGTCATCTGCAAAAAGCAGAGATGCAATACTGAGGCCACCAAACCGGACACCCTCAACGCCTTGGCTGCGCCTAGAAATTCTGTCCATAAAAGTTATGAACAGAATCGGTGACAAAGGGCAGCCTTGGCGGAGTCCAACCCTCACTGGAAACGAATCCGACTTACTGCCGGAAGTGCGGACCAAACTCTGACATCGGTCGTACAGGGACCGAACAGCCCTTATCAAGGGGTTTGGTACCCCATACTCCCGAAGCACCCCCCACAGAACCCCCCGAGGAACACGGTTGAACGCCTTCTCCAAGTCCACAAAGCACATGTAGACTGGTTGGGCGAACTCCCATGCCCCCTCAAGGACCCTGTGGAGGGTGTAGAGCTGGTCCACTGTTCCACGGCCAGGACGAAAACCACACTGCTCCTCCTAAATCCGAGATTCGACTTCCCGACAGATCCTCCTCTCCAGAACCCCTGAATAGACCTTACCAGGGAGGCTGAGGAGTGTGATCCCCCTGTAGTTGGAACACACCCTCCAGTCCCCCTTCTTAAAAAGGGGTACCACCACCCCAGTCTGCCAATCCAGAGGCACTGTCCCTGACGTCCACGCGATGTTGCAGAGGCGTGTCAACCAGGACAGCCCCACAACATCCAGAGCCTTTAGGAACTCCGGGCGGATCTCACTCACCCCCGGGGCCCTGCCACCGAGGAGCTTTTTAACTACCTCGGTGACCTCAACCCCAGAGATAGGAGAGCCCGTCTCAGAGAACCCAGACTCTGCTTCCTCATGGGAATGCGTGTCGCCGGAATTGAGGAGGTCTTCAAAGTATTCTTCCAACCGAGTCACAACGTCCCGAGTTGAGGTCAGCAGCACCCCATCCCCACTATACACAGTGTTGATGCTGCACTGCTTCCCTCTCCTGAGACGTCTGATGGTGGACCAGAATCTCCTTGAAGCCGTCTGGAAGTCGTCCTCCAAGGCCTCACCGAACTCTTCCCACGCCAGAGTTTTTGCCTCAGCAACCACCAAAGCTGCATTCCGCTTGGCCAGCCGGTACCCATCAGCTGCCTCAGGAGTCCCACTGGCCAAAAAGGTTCGATAGGACTCCTTCTTCAGCTTGACGGCATCCCTTACCGCCGATGTCCACCAGCGGGTTCTGGGGTTGCCGCCACGACAGGCACCGAACACCTTACGGCCACAGCTGTGGTCGGCCGCTTCGACAATGGAGGCGCGGAACATGGTCCACTCAGACTCAATATCCCCTGCCTCATCCGGAACGTGGGTGAAGTTCTGCCGGAGGTGGGAGTTGAAACTCCTTCTGACAGGGGATTCCACCAGGCGTTCCCAGCAGACCCTCACAATACGTTTGGGTCTGCCATGTCGGACCGGCATCTTCCCCCACCATCGGAGCCAACAGACCACCAGGTGGTGATCGGTTGACAGCTCCGCTCCTCTCTTCACCCAAGTGTCCAAGACATGCGGCCGCAAATCCGACGACATGACCACAAAGTCGATCATCGAACTGCGGCCTAGGGTGTCCTGGTGCCAAGTGCACATATGGACACCCTTATGTCTGAACATGGTGTTCATCATGGACAGTCCATGACGAGCACAGAAGTCCAATAACTGAACACCATTCGGGTTCTGATGGGGGGGGGGGCTTCCAGGTCTCACTGTCATTGCCCACATGAGCATTGAAGTCCCCCAGCAGAACGATGGAGTCCCCAGTGGGAGCGCTCTCCAGCACCCCCTCCAAGGACTCCAAAAAGGGTGAGTACTCTGAACTGCTGTTTGGTCCATAAGCACAAATAACAGTCAGGACCCGTCCCCCCACCCGAAGGCGGAGGGAGGCTACCCTCTCACCCACCGGGGTGAACCCCAATGTACAGGCGCCAAGCCAGGGGGCCATAAGTATACCCACACCTGCTCGGCGTCTCTCACCATGAGCAACTCCAGAGTGGAAGATAGTCCAACCCCTCTCGAGAGGACTGGTACCAGAGCCCAATCTGTGTGTGGAGGTGAGCCCGACTATATCTAGTCGGAACTTCTCCACCTCACACACCAGCTCGGGCTCCTTCCCTGCCAGAGAGGTGACATTCCACGTCCCAAGAGCCAGCTTCTGTAGCCAGGGATCGGATCGCCAAGGTCCCCGCCTTCGGCCACCGCCCAGCTCACAATGCACCCGACCCCTATGGCCCCTCCCACAGGTGGTGAGCCCATGGGAAGGGGGACCCATGTTGTCCTTTCAGGCTGCGCCCGACCGGGCCCCATGGTTGCAGGCCCGGCCACCAGGCGCTCGCCTTCGAGCCCCACCTCCAGGCCTGGCTCCAGAGGGGGGCCCTGGTGGCCCGCGTCCGGGCAAAGGAAAATGGGCTCCATAGTTTTTCTTCATCATTAGGGTTCTGTGAGCCGTCCTTTGTCTGGTCCCTCACCTAGGACCTGTTTGTCATGGGTGACCCTGCCAGGGGCACAAAGCCCCAGACAACTTAGCTCCTAGAATCATTGGGACACACAGACCCCTCCACTACGATAAGGTGACGACTCGTTTGAAAAACGACTTTTTGAACACCAAATTTAATTTTTATACAGAAAATAATTACAGTACATCTGAAACAAATGATTATAACAATATATTCGAGAGGAAAAGCATGTTATTTTGCCTCATTCAAATCCTGCAAAAAATGTCTATCACATCTTAATATCTGAACATTTAAATATGTAAACTAAAGTGCAATCACATTTGTAAATGAATGGCTTCTGGGTTTTCAAATGTAAATAAACCAATGTACTGTGATAAAACAAAATTGCAATAACAGCATTAACCATCAAAGTGAAGTCTAACTGTAACTGTAGTCTTGAAACAAATCTGAATAAGGAAAAACATTGTTTGCATCATAACTTCTCCTCAGCTGCCGGTTAACCTGGCCGATCTTCGACCCAGTTTTCTCCAGATTGTCGCTACGTTTATCCATTTTCTCTTATATCTTCTCTTATTTTCTTCTTTTTTCTTTCTTACCGCTATTTTTTATTTTTCTTCTTCGTGCTACTGCTATTTTTATTTTTCTTCTTCATGACAGGGGTTCGCTTTGGCCTGGGGAGTTAAGTTCAGGCTTCGCTTTAAAGATATCTGGCACCATCTAGCGTTGTGAATGGGTATAATGTCTAGACCCCGAATGTAAGACGACCCCCACTTTTTCAGTCTTATTTCAATGCAAAAAACACCGTCTTATATTCGGGCCAATACGGTAATTTCACTTCTTTCTCAGGCACCAGATCTTTCAATTTGACTTTGCTTCCATGAATCTGTCAGGGTACAGTTGTTACACAACTTTCAGCAGAAAAGCACTATTCCGTGAGATGATTTCCTGTAAAAAGTAGAAGGGGGCATTTTGCTTTGATTCAAGACAGCTATCTTACAACGTCGGGTGAAATTATTTTAGTTCTGTTTTTCAGAATTAAATTTTCATCTGAGGCGGAATTAGATGAATTCAAGTGTAATCAGTGATTCAGTTTCTGACATAATCCCCTCACAAGCATTTGAACAAAATGTGAAATCAAAATGCTAGTGACAATTCCTCATAATTTATGCAATAGATCAAATATTAAAGTATTACAACAAGTTGATACATGTGCTGCAATCTCTGTGAAGCCACAGCACAATATTCATCTTTTACAGCTATAAATGGATCTGCAAAGCATCTGTTGTTGTTTGATAAGTCACACCATGAAGAGATTTTGGTGTTCTGTTTGACGCTGACATTGTTTTTAAGTTGAACTGGCTCTGCAGTGACTAAATTGCACAAATCGCAAATACCTCCCTCATGCTTCTCAGCTACAGCCTAAATTTGAACCGCACCCTTCTACATGAAGCTTCTCCATCCCTATGTGTTTTCAAACCGTGACAGCTGGATTGCGCTTGTTTCAGCTCTCTTAGTCAGACGATCGCTACTTGGAATGGCTTTCTATTCTGGGGCTGGCAGTCAGTGCCGCCTGGCTTGACAAATAACCCTTAAGCGCTTTCCACCTACTATCCGTTCCAAGAATATGTGTGCTTTTGCAGTCTCTTGCTTACATTTGATAAGAGATTAAATGGTAAATATTCCTCAACATGACTGAGTCCATCGACTCCGTTCCTGGTTAAGATCAGATACAAAGAGGCCAGTGGGAGTTCAATGGCAGATGGTTTTAAACAGGAGCCAGGTAAGCTTTGACTGACAGTTTCTCATTGCTCCTTCCTCCTATCTTCTTGGTCTCATTGATGGCTTAATGGTATCAACAGGAGATATAGGGTCCTGACTCCTTTATCTGGACAAAATCTGAGACCCATCACCTTCTCTGTTTGCAGTAATTGTGGCAGCAGTGTGGACTCGGGGGGGAAAAGGCAAAGTAAAAGCCAAATCAAAAGGCTCAGCTTCAATCCACTTGACCGAGTGGGTCAACGGAAATAAATGACTTTCCTTTAACTGTCCGTATATCCACCTCTTCAGTGTCGCCACTGTCAAGGACACTGGGGCCTATCCCTGCTGCACTCCTTCAGTGATAAAATGAAAACAGAAAGGTGGTTAAAAGCCGTCTTTCCCCTCCGCTTTTTAAATCCCTTACCGATGAGTCACCATGGCCAAAATCAAATCCACATTGCCTCCAGTCATTGATTATCACAGGTGGGAATGACGCATGAGAAAATGCTGCAATGGTGTAAATCAGGTGACGAAACAATGACATTCCTCTACAGGTAAATTCAGCACCTGCAGATTTGCAATTAAGTTTCAGATCTTAATGTGTAAGTGTGTGTGTGTGTGTGTGTGCGTGTGTGTGTGCGTGTGTGTGTGTGTGTGTGCGTGTGTGTGCGTGCGTGTGTGCATGTGTGTGTATGTGTGTGTGTGCGTGTGCGCGCGAGCGTGTGTGTATGCGTGTGTTTACATCTACTCCACTTGTCACCTGAGAAAAAAGGAGGGAGGAAGGGGGAAGTATTGGCACAGACAGCCATGGCAAGTGGCAAAGCAGATGGCTCTCTGCTTACCATCATTTCCTCTCCCATAATGCTTCAGGAGCGTAGCACATGGAGCACATACTTCACTTTATCTACCAAGGGGAAGAAGTAGCTACAGGGTAGTCATTTTTAAGGAGTGAACAAGTCTAAGCAGTGCACACAATTCTCTTTTTGAGCCACACACCCATATTGAAAAACAGAAAAACAGATATTTACATCAAGGTTTATGGTTGCTGATATTACGTTTCCTTTCTGTTTAGCTATCTACCTCGTTAGCCACCTTGTAGCCAGTGCCAATGAACTGAATAACAAATCCAATTGGTGCTTTTCATGATGGTCTCCTTCTTTCTGGCATGGACATTTCTCCATTCTTTTCATTGGCTGCCCAGGCAGCAGATGGAACCCGTCGTGTCTGCTCCACCCCAGGGCTCTTTTTCTTCTTTTGAGTAGGTAGAGCAAGACCTGTTTACAACACCCCTCCTGCCACCCTCCGTACACACACATGCACACACACACACACAGACACACACACACACACGCACGCACGCACAGACACACACACACACACACACACACACACACACACACACACACACACACACACACACACACACACACACACACACAAAACAATGATGCCTTCCTCTCAGGTTTCCTTTCTTCTTCATCATTTTCATATATTCACTTGGTGGGAGTGCTGATTGTTCCAGATTCACGAGAAACCTAGCTGCATATTTCAATAAAAGACATTCTGACTTTTACCAGTGATGTTGCCACACTCTGTCTGCATACAAAACACTCCTCCTCCTGTTTGTGCCCATCATTCTGCCTCAGAAATTTCTACCCAAGGTTACCTGAGGCTTGATGACAGAACAGCTGAAAGACAAAGAATGCTTTTTGTTCATCTACCTTGACAGAGATCTGCACATTTTCTTTGGGCTCCTGCAACATTTCTGGTACAGCAACAGCAACACCACAAATAGCAGATGGTGGTCATCTGGATACTTACACACATCTGCTGCCCTACTTCTGCTCTGTCAACTAATGGTTGTGCAGAAAATAACGTGAATTCACATCTTTCTTTGGGTGTATGTGTACAATTAAGAAAGCCAAAAAGGAAAACAAAAACCTATATTTATTTAACCCTTTACCAATAGCAGACAGATATAAGCAATACGTCAGCAGCAGTCAGCAGATGAAACTAAAACGTACTGCAGTGGTTGGCATTCATGAAAAGAAGCACGCACAGTGATTTCTTTGCATGTGCTCATCCAGCAGTCAGGCACTCCCTTATGCTGTCTGTAGATGGCAGAAAAGAATGGGGACAACAAGCGGAAAGAGTGCACGTTTTTTCATATGTATGACTCTGGGCCATAACCACAAGGGTGACTACTGAACACATCTGATTAAATCTGCTTTAAAATGCTGAGATTTACAACAACATGACAAAAGTTGTTGTTTTTTTTTAAACTAAACAGCCTCTACACGTGAAAGATATATAAGATTTTCCGTCCTTACAGGATCATACAGGCTGTCATCATTCAGTGTAATAGGTAAGAGCCAAAGTACTGCAGAGGACAACAACCTGTCATCCATCACTATTTACCAACACTTGTATGATTATACAAGCTGTCATTGAGTAGCATAAATCAAGAATTAAACCCTTGAGGTTATAGAATAAATCAGCAGACATTAGCAAGGCCTCTCCATTTTTCAGATAATGAAGACAGGTTTATAATCATCTCACATTCGACCCAATATAAAACCCCATGGTAAATAAACCATCGTTTTTCATGCACTCACTAACTCGCCTCCTGATGTGCCTCAGCTGTAAATAATTATTCCATGAGTGCCTGTCGATATATTTTACCTCAGACAGGTCAAAAGGCATTATCCATGTCTTCTAATGCTGCCAAGAAGAGTTGCTGCTCCAGGTGTTCGTCTGTGTGTGTGGGTGTGCGTGACACATCTGTGTAAGTGCGTGCCCGTATGTGTCTGTTTGTGAAATATAACAGCTTTGACTGGCACAGCACCGCAGCGATGTAATTGGCTTTCAGAGAGAGGTAAACAGGACTGCTGCCACGTGGAGGGCAGCTGAAGATTGACCTTCAGAAAAGTCTATGTAAGATGTGGTTGGGTGGCTGCCTTGGGCACCACGCTGTGTTAGTTGTCATCTGACTACGGCTGTGACACTGGAGCTGTTATTTTTTATTTATTTATTTATTTGTTATTTGGGAAGCTGTGCAGAGGTGTGATAATTAGATCCGACCTCCAATATCCCCATTACTCATACGGAGCACATTGTTGGGAGGACACCATCCTCGAGGATCACTGGGTGCTTTGTGTGATCCGGGTCATCCATGTTTCTCTGTCTGATAAGGATGGGTAGTGTCTCTTGTCTGTGGCGGTACACTCTGTGATGCTGGAAGTGTGATTACTCCCCATCTGCAGAGGTGAAAGTGAGACACCTGCTGAGAGCTTCTAAAAGGTGTCAGAGACAGGGTGACGGTGTTGTATGAGATTTCAGTCAGGGGTTCTTACCTTCCTAACCAAGGGGAGAGACCTCACTCTGTGACTGCAGCTGATGATAGGCTAATTGTTGAATTAATTGCTCAGTTCATATTATAATGTGGCTGTGTGCGCCTGTATGCTTTTGTTTACATGTGCTTTATATGCATCTGTGTCATAAATCTAATTTCTTTTTACTGTGCAAACATGTAAATATTCAAACAGAGATGGAGCTGGATTATGCTGTTTTACTGCCACTCTATACACACACACACACACACGCACACACACACACACACACACACACACACACACACACACACACACACACACACACACACACACACACACACACACACACACACACACACACACACACACACACAGCCCCCACAATGTCACCATCTGCTTGTATATACAGTATTAATGGGAACCAATAATGGCTCTGTGCTTGGTTTGCAGTGGTGTTTTATGATGGATGCTGGAGAGTTTAATTGGGAATAACGAGCCTGTTATTGGGACATCATTTCCTTACCATGTTAATGAAATGAGCATACACTCCAAGAAGTTAAGCCAGTCCAATGGGTCTAAAACTGAAGACAAAAAGGAGGGACGGACTGTTATTGAGAAAATGTCATTGTTGGAAATGTAAAGCATTGCAGAAAGCATTGCTTTTTTTCAACACTCTCCTGAGGAAGTCTTTGGACAAACACAAAGAATGGTGAAGTTAAATTAACTTGATTTAACTACAGCTATGACGGACGGCCTTGTACACTGATGACTTTTACCACTCAATCTTAATTAGCAAGTGAAGAAGCTTCCAAAGGTTTGATGAGGTCAGAACCATTCATTTTCCAGCTCAGCAGGGACCTTCCCCACTTCTCCCTTTTGTATTGACATTCGGGGATAATCATATCGGTGACCTCTTTCTCGCTCGACTACGTCTCTTCCTCTTGCCAGGCAACACAGCAGCTGGTCTCGCCTCAACTGCGAGGGAATCAACGCCCTTCAGTAACTCTGCTGGAATGGAAAGAAAGAGAGAGAATCAATCCAATCCAAGGCTTCCGCTGAAAAAGAAGAGTGAGGCTGCGTTAGCTAATTCAGCTGAGAGACAAAGTTGTGGTTCAACAACCTGCTACACTTTAATTTTTGTTACTTGCACATCAGTCGTTACACTCTGATTTCAAAGAGGAGAAATGAAAGCCAGGACTCAAGAAGAACACGCAGAATCGCACATAATTTTACAGTAAAAGAAATTTAAAATATATGTGTTGAAAATATTTCATCATACATTAATTGTGACTGGTGTTCCTCATAATTCTACCCATCTGGGTGGATTCTAGTTAAATAAGGCAATTATGTTTGCACATCAGAAAACATGAATGAAAAAATATAACACCCACATGCCACAAAAGATTAATGAACACAAAGCTCTGATCCCTTCAGCTCTCCACAGGTTAGACTACTTGTAAATGGAGATATCCATTTTATACATCATGCTGACAAGCTTTGGTGATAAACACTGGTAACATATCAAAACATCATAAATAAATTATGTATACTGTACTGTGAGCATCATCTAGGATACATTCACACATCAATGAACATTACAATATATTCACAGAACTGATCTTAACAGCATACTATTAAAACATATGGAAAGGGATGCATATTACATTGCATTTATGAAATCAGTGGCATTTTATACTTGTAATATTACATATGTTTCAGACTGAAATTGATCATGACCATCAGGTTTATCTTTATCTATTATTTAAATTTTAATCTCAAACTGATACCTTGATTCTGATGTCTATGTTTTGATAAGATTGATTAAATTAGTTGGAACCACATGTTGCTCCACAGAGTTTAATCTTCCCTTTCATCAGGGCGGATGTCGAACAACAAAATAAAAAAATATGAAAACAATGGTTCACTTATTGGCAGCATGGTAGTGCAGTGGATATCGCTGTCGCTGATGGTTCTGGGTTGCTTTCTGTGTGGAGTTTGTATGTTCTCCTCATGTCTGCGTGGGTTCTATCCAGGTTTTCAGGCTTCCTCGCACCTCCAAAAACATGCATTTTAGGTGAATTGATCATTCAAAATTGTCTGTAGGTGTGAGCGTGAGTGTGTGTTTATCTTTCACGTGGCCCCTCACCCGTAACAAGCTGAGATACAGCGTCACCCGTGATTGCCAAGGCTGAACACAAGACCAGACAGAAAATGGATGAATGGATGATGCACTTTCTCTGATCTATTGCTCAAAAATAATTTTAGGATTTAGCCCAGGTAGTATCACGTGACTGCCTACTAAAAAATCCGCGATTTAGCGAAGCCGTGCATCTTCACGCGTGAACAAGGGAGGGATTACTGTATTGTAATAATACAACACCTCTCATACTATGTCAGTATATATTTACAGTTGATTTAGGCCGCAAATATCAGACAAAGACAGACACAAACTCAATTATGGGAGTCTTGGTGAAATGCAAGCAATCCTGAATCAGTGATTAATTATATTTATTTTCAAAAAGGCTTACAGCTGCTGAGTAAAGAGCAGAGAAGCAGCAGATGCTATGGCATGTTAAACCTTACAATTATGATCAATATCAGATGTGTTTCTTTTTCCCTCTCTAAAACGAGCAGTTTAGAGGAAAATCACATGCACGTTCTTGTATACACTATAAAATCCTCACATGCGCACACAGTGTAGCAGTCCTCTATCTCTATCCAGCATTACCTAAAGACTTTTGGACACTCCTGGGAAGGCGTCCCCCCAGAGGGTATTCTTTGCAGAGGTATGACTTGATGGAGTGGGGAGGGATGGCAGGGAGACAGACCGCACGGCCGAGGGGGTCTTGGACTGTGACATATTACCTTTAGAAAGCAGCAGTACACCCACTCACATGAAAGATATTAGTAGCCAAACTGCACACAGCTCAGCTGTATATGAAAACTACCACCGTGTCCTTATTGGCAACGTTTACTTCAATTTATATAGCAGACACAATTAGCCACAGTGATGTGCAAACATAAACAATGGTGTTCATCCCAGTCTTTAAATGATGAGCCTGACATTTAGGGGAATGTCCTAATTTGCATTCTTGCAGAGAGATGATGTGATTGATACTATAAGAGTGTAAAGGTCGAACCAGGGGCAGATTGGCTTTGCTTGTTATGAAAAACTGTCCAAACATTGTGCAAAAATCTGTTCAAACTCACTGATTAGTACATTACATATAGTTTGTATGTTTGATGATACAATTACAAAGTGTAAACAGCAATCCACAATATTCAAAGTTTCACACACACACACCAAACACAGACACACGCACGCACGCACACGCACACACACACACACACGAACACACACACACACACACACACACACACACACACACACACACACACACACATTCACGGGCATGTGTGAGGCTTTGGCTGCCAGTGGTGACCTGACGGAAGCCTATTGATCTTATAATCTGTCTGCCAACAGCGGTGTTGCCTCATTACTAACACGCAACACAGCTCACATATGTTGATTTCACTAGACTTCTATCTGCTGAATTTGATGAGGACCACAGTCTGTTGCGGGAGCTACACATATGCACATGTCTGTAACATCAAGACAGATTAGCCTGAATTCATCTCAGACTCTAAGAATTTCAGACAAAGATCCAGTGTGAACTTGAAAATCACAGCTGCTACATGGTAATCTAAAATCTACATTGAACATGACTGCGAAAGCACGAAGGTAAAAGTGTGCTTCAAGCAATTATTACAGAGCACAATTCTATTGTGCTCCCTTACTTACAAATACAGAAATAAAGGAAAAAGTATGTTTGGCTGCCCTCATGTGGATTTCACGACAGCCGTGGATATGCGACGGGTGGATTATCATAAATTTGTTTTTGTAGGAACGTATTAGGAATGGAAGAATGTAGAGGAGTGAAGAGATTATTGCAATCTCGGAGTGTCAGGGGATTTCTCACATCACTGTTCATTTCTGTTTTTCTTCTCGCGAAGAGTGCGAATAGAAAAGCCAGGGAGGGCAAAGGAGGGATTCTCCACTGAAGGAGCCACTCTCTCATCCAAAGGATGGATAATATGAGATTGGCCAAAGATTGGCTAAATGGAGGTGAGGCTGATGTCATTATCAGGTGTCAGCTCACCCATTTGCATCATTTCAGATCAGGTCCAGTAAAATATTCTCCAGGGGATAATGTATAACTTTTCTTGTATATAGAGATTCAGTATGTTGTGCACATTACTTCAATTGATGCATTACAGTCAAAAGCACTTCTTTTAAAGACAGATTTACTCTACTAATTGCACTCTACCACATTTAAATGACAGATTCTTACAAACAAAGGCCCTTATTGGTCAGATATCATCATCATCATCATCTAGTTTTCCAGGATGCAATGCCTTCAATTTAAAGGATCCTAACCTATGGAATCATCTTCTTATCTAGACCCATCTACCCTCTCTATGAAAGGGTATGTATAATCCGGTAAAATGGATGCAGAACTCTCTAACGTTCTGCATGTGTCCTTTAATGAAAATGCCAACTTTCATATCGTTATCATGAAAACATACAGATCAGCTTTGGAGCATCTCAGATGTCCTGTTGATGGTCATTGATCTGAGGTGCCATTTTGCTTTTGTCCGACACATTCTCAAATTCTGTCCGTAAACCTACTATATAGGAACGGCTGACTGAACAGATTCTTTCCTTCTGATCAGGGCTTTGAACCAGAATTTTTCACCAATCGGTTTGTTCCGAACAGGAATGGAATTATAACGTTTCCGGTTTTGCGTTCCACCCATAAACTGACATTCCTGAACCGGTTAGAACAAAAAAATAAAGTTTCCAAACCGGTTAATAACGTACCTTGTAAATATAAGTATGTAGGTGCCGTATTTTGCGCACGATAAGATGCGCTTAAAAGCCTTAAAATTTCTCAAAAATCAACGCTGTGCCTTTTAACATTAAGCGTCTTATGTGTACACTGAGTTCCAAAATCTGTAAAAATGTTTTTGTGTGATTTTAGTCAGCGCTCCGCCAGATCAGCCATTGTCCATCGACATAGGACGTATTACATCACTACGTACGACGGCAGCGATAGACCAATTAGAGAACATGACGCGAGGCCACGTCCGGCACACCTCCGGTAGGTACCCGATATGCAGTACAGTGTATGCCGGTACTGTACTGTAGGTATGCTGCATAACCGCATTTGTTTGGCTAAAGACCCCCGACAATGGCGTCAGCGGAGAGACACGCTTACGACGCAAAATGAAAACTCCAGGCTATCAGTTCCGGTTGTTCCGGTTCACGTAAAGAGACCGGGTGGCTTTTTTCACGCTTCGCCCTGTCTCTTGATCTGTGACTCCATGCACGCCCACACCACCGCTTCTGTCAAAAAACACCTCAAGCGGCTGAATTCGGAGCTTGCCATCATCCTGAGAGGATTAACGAAAGAACTGCAACAGCTGGACATTGGTGTAAACAGAGCCTTTAAAGTTAAACTGCATGTGTCGTGGAGCGATGGATGAGACAGTGAACACACGTTTACCAGGACTGGAGGCAGTGCCGGGCGAGTTACACCCCCACAATATGTGCATGGATTGCGGATCCTGGACTAACGTATCAGCTTCGACTTTTGTCAGATGTTCGCTAAAGCCGGCATCATTACCGGACAGCCACCCGGAAACGTGACGGTCAGCGATAGTGAAATTGCTGAGCTATTCAATGCAGACCGAAGATGAGGACTTCGAAGGATTTAGCACAGATTTATCAAAAAATAAAGAAATAAAAACATATTTAAAAAATAATGTTGGTGTATCTTTTTAAATTTAAATACAACACAGTTCAACCACAGTCACCTTTTTGCTTCCGTTAGCAAGTGTGATCCGAACAATAAGGTGCACTTTGTATCCAGTTAAAGTACAAAAATAAAGTCCGTTATCTAGACTGTGCCTCTTTATACAATTCGACGAATGGTGACTTAAGGACTTTGAAATTGGCAACTAAAGCAATTAGTTTATATACTATAGACTATAATTACAGATATGTCCCTACCCTACAGTAAACAGTACCACAGCACTACACATCTGTTTTATGCAAGTTATATCACTGTAGTTAAGGCTTATGCCTCCTACTTAGACACTACATGAAATAAGACAAGAATAACTTCCACCATGTCATTTATTGCTAAACAACAGATCTTCATTGTGCTTCTCCAAAGTGCTGGCAGTACTGGGACACACTGCTCTGAAAATGACTGCAGCCAATGAGTTAATATCTAACTCATACATTTTTAAGACTGACATACTGCAGTGTTTACCTGTTATGATTAAATTGTGACTGAGAGACTGCCCTTTTCTTAACTGCTGCTGATAGCCGCTACTTCTCTCCTCTCTCATCCCGCGTCGAGTGAATGACAGGAAGTGAAACAAGAGATCAAATATTTTTTCAAGAACAAAAAAAAAACCCACGGTATTAACCAGTTTACAATTATTTTCTGTTCCGATTACATTTTTTAATGTTCCGGAACAGAAAGTTTTCGGTTTTGTTTTTGTTCCTGCCAAAATACCAAAAGTTTCTGGTTTTCGTTTTCGTTCCATGAACCGGTTCAAAGCCCTGCTTCTGATCTTTGACCTACAGCACAATGTGGAAAAAATCAAAGGACTGCAAAGGATTTTTTTTTCTGCCATTGCAAAGCTGCTAAGAAAATTAAAGTGAGATCAGGGCCGTCAAAGATGTTGAGCATGAGTGCTGAGTGTCTTCCTATGACTCACCAAGCTCCTCATTTTCATATTTTACCACTCCTTTTCTATACATTCATATCCCATTCATTCCTCAATATTGCAAATTTTGGCTCAAGTCTTTGTGTGCTTCCATCTCAGAGGTTACCAAAGTTGGTGGTTGGATTGCTATGGTCGTGGTTTATACACATCCTTTGTCATACTGTCATTATTATTATTGTCCTTTATTGTACTGTATTACCTCAAATAAGGAACAAATGTTTACAGCGGTGTCGTTTAGTGAGTTTCTACATTATTTTCTGCACTATAGGCGCACTGGATTATAAGGCGCATATAATAAAAACATTAAAATCGATTTAAAAAACTAGTGGCTGTAGTTGCGCTATCCATCCACTAGAATGAGCATTAATGACTGAGTACCTTTAATCAGCTGTGAACGACCCCTAATGTTATTTCAATGAAGCCATTCTGAGCCTCATCAAGGAAACCTGATCACTTGATCACTTTGCCATCTTAGAATGAAGTCAACACGCATATTAAAAAACCTGACATTAAAACTGGTTAAATTCATTAAGAGTGCGCTCAGTTCGAACAGGGTGGATTATTTCCTGATCTGAAGTTCCAAGCAGATATTTAAGCTCCGACGTTTGTCTTGGTTTATTAATTAAATATTGTTTCAATCGATCAGTAGTCTAGTCGGAGGTGAGGTGCAGCCATTTGCTGCCTAAACAATTTTTTTTAACCAGTTTTTAATGTCAGGCTGCTAATTTACTGGCAAATGCAATGCTGTTTTACTCATAGAACTGACTTTATCGTCGGTGCCACACCGCCGTGAATCTCACAGCACGTCGCTGCCAGACAGAATACACAAGCCTAAATGCGCCCCATTGCCCCCCGTAACGTGTTGTTTCAGGTATCAACTACTTTTGCAAGACAATTGCAGCACACCAGAAACCTTTGTCTAGCAGTGACTCAGCTCTTGAAATTTCAGAAAAGTCTGGAAGTTCAGCTTTGAGGATCTTTCATTCGCCTTTATGCCAGTTTCTCCGTGTGTTTCCGCAAACTAATAGAATGGACCGTCACTAGATTCCAGGACAATGGCATTTTTTAGACCAGTTAAGTTTAAAGTGGATTATTTCCGGTGCCACAATAGAAAATACTGAGATCAGTCAGTCAGTCAAACTTTATTAATAGAGTTGTTGAAAATTCCCTAAGTTTTGCTATGTTATCGTAGCCGGTCACTGGTGTTTTCAGCAGGCTGTTCTGCCGCCAAACAGCAGCTCAGTGAGAGCGGCACTTCGGTGACGCCCCTTGACTACCGTTGTTAGGGGGCGTGGTACGGCCTGGATACTGTCTTAGGGTGCCCCTGGTGGCTTAGTGCAGCATGACTGCCGGCCAGACCGCCGGGTTTTTTTCAGCGATCTTGTTTTTAACCAATACTAATATTAATATTAATCCATATACAAAGCGCATCGGATTATAAGGCGCACTACGGGATTATGAGAAAATTATAGGATTTTAGGTGCGCCTTATAGTGCGGAAAATACTGTAGTTGGACTTTTAATACTGGACTGCTCCTTTCGCAATATGTGTTCAGGTCTAACCTAGTGAAATAGACTGTTGAATTGGTCTTCAAGTGCCCTTGCATTTATATAAATTATTATCTCTCTCTCGATCGATCGCTGTTCTTAATGAACTTGAAAAACGAAAGACTGGGAGATCTTCCATGTTTTTATGAGAGTGTTTTTGGAATCTGGGGACTTTTGTCCAAGAAGAGGCCACAGGATTCCAAATCACTCTATTGGTTTTTAAAGGGACCTGTTATCAAAGGAGGACTTTTCAATTTAAGAACTTTGCAGGAACATCAGTGGAGTCCAAATTCATTGCTGCTAAAATCTTCACGTTTGGACGTGTGGTGGAGATTTGTGGACCCACTCTGGATGGCACTGCTGCTCTATCCTTTACTGTGGGGTTGACCTCAGTGAGACTCATCGGATGACTGTTGAGGAGCTAGAAGAGCCAACTCACCCCACAGCAACTGACTTTGATAAATTCTTATTGTAGAGGCCTATCAAACCTGATTCATACTGACACTTTCCCTGAAGAGAGTTTGTCTCTTTGCTCTAGCGACTCCGTGTCAGACCTGACCCGGCCTCGGTGACTGTATTGGAAAAAACATGTAGAAATTGATGGTAAAGGTTCCAAACAATGATAAACTTAAACATAGGGTTGACACACCATGGAGAGTCCGCCTTGGGCTGATGGCGAATGTGAACCCTTCTTGGGAGTCTTTCTACAAGCAGCCGTTAACAAAGAGGGTTGGAGATCTCCAATGGAGAATTTTACATGGCGCTATAGTCGTCAACAGTTTTATTGCAGTTTTGAATCCAAATATGTCGGAAAACCATCCGTTCTGTTCTCACAAGATAACTATTTTCACTGCTTCCTAGACTGTCAGAGACTCGACAATCTATTCCTGTTTTTAGAGGGAATCTTTCTCACATTCAATTTTGTTTTTGACAAGCAGATATACATAATAGGTTTGAAACGCAGGAAGAATCAAAAAAAGGACAGTCAGATTCTAAATTTTTTTCTGGGCCAAGCAAAGGTAGCGATTAATCTAAGCAGGGAGGATAAGGTTGAAGGTTCGTCTGACTGCAGTGCAGAAGCCATTTTAAGAAGAATGTGTCAACAAGAATCAGAATCAATTTTAACTATTTCAGAGCTATGAATGATTTAGATGAGCATTTTACGAACTTATGGTGTGTCAAAGATGTCTTATATTCAGTGTTAAATGAGGAACTCATGTTCAGTCAATGTTTGGTTTAATTCCAGTATATTTTGCCCATATTTCATATGATACTTTTTTTTTTTTTAAGTGTGTATTCGTGATTGAGCGACTCTCTCTTGGATGTTGTTAACGTAACTATATTGTAATATCAACCTCATGAATAAATGTGATTTTAAAAATCAAAATCTCTCTCCCTCTCTGTCCTAACAAATCTCGATTCTACTTCATTCTACTCGATTCTACTCGATTCTATCTGCTAAAAGGCTGCAAGTGAACGTTTATGGGGTAACTTTGGGTGACATAAAGGGTAAGCTCAAGACTGCATTATTTGGAAAGTGTCATGAAGTTACTTTGTTTGGATTTCTAAAATTAAAATTGACTTGAATCGACTTTCTTTTAAACATTCACTTGCATTTCATCAAGTAAACAAACCGCTCACCTATTAGTTGTGCACTCCAGATAAGACTGGAGACTCAACCTCTCAAGTACAAACTATTTTTTAATGCTTGTATTTTTAGACAGAAAAGATTAATCTCTGATGTTTGCATGTTGCTTTACTAGAAATACTATTCAGTAAGCCCAACAGCACAAAGTTATAATTCCTGTACTGATGATGTGTTTTCCTTTCAGAAACTGTCAATTCCCTGGCAATATCCCTCCATGCAACTACCCTGTTAACTCATCCATGAAGTACTGTATTGCTTAACAGAGCTGAAACAAAATACACAAAATTGATTTCATTGCTAAGGTGACATTCAGTTGGGATTCAGAGATCAAGCAGACATAAGCACAGGTTTGCAGCTGCTTCCAAGACCAGTGTCATGAATACTGATAACATGATTTGAGTTGGCAATGATTTCACCCTCTTCATTCATTGTACAGAAAATTACATCAATGATTAAATCAAAGTACTAGATGATTAAATTGTTCACTTGATGATGACCATTAGATATAACAACAGGATTGACGAGCTTTATCCTCTGAGGACCAAGAAGTCTGTTGAAAATTTAATGACAGATTTCATTTCATTCTCAACCAAAGTGGTGGATCAGGATTAAATAACTAGTAACTGAATGCAATCTTAAACTAGGCCATTCGTCTAACTCCCTTTTACACCTACGTGATTTGTTTTAGTTAAAGGGACAGTAAAGTTAATTTTAAGTGACATACAGTATATTATTCATCATTATGAAAAATAGAAGAAAAATACATTTGTTTTATATTCGGTGTGTGTAGCATCATCCGTTTGGTCAAAAAAGCTTAAAATCTGCGCCGCAGCAGCTTCCCCATTCAGTGGTCACGTGGGCGTCATACGTCACTGGAGCCAAATATAGCAGCCATAAGAAACAATGCAATTCTAGACGCGATTAACACCAAAAGTATCATGGTTACCTGCGCGGTGAACGGTTGTGTCAACAGAACAGCAAAAAGACGTGAAGACAAGGACCTGTCGTTCTTTAGAATACCTTCTGGGAAGGTATCGCGCTAAAAATGCTAACATGCTAGCCCGTCAATGGGATTGTCCAAATTATGTTGGCATTGAGCTAACTGCCATTTATTACTATTGGACTGTGTGGAATTAGTAACAACCCCAGTTGTGATAAAGTCGCGTCTTTTTGCTGTTCTGTTGACACAGCCATTCACCGCGCAGGTAACCATGATATTTTTGGTGTTAATCACGTCTAGAGTTGCATTGTTTCTTATGGCTGCTAAGCTCTGTTTGGCTCCAGTGACGTATAACGCCCACTTGACCACTGAATGCGGAAGCTGCTGCGGCGCAGATTTTAAGCTTTTTTGACCAAACGGATGATGATACACATATAAAATTTATTTTTTATTCGATTTTTCATAACAACATATATGTCACTTAAAATTAACTTTACTGTCCCTTTAACAAACTACTCATTTTGTTAACTAAAGCAAATCACATGGAGATGTGATTCCTGAAATAATGAATAGAAAGTAAAATGCAGCAAGATTTTCTGCCAAATGTAAAGAAAGCAAATACACTCATCTATCTGACATCTGCAGTATTGGTGTACTTCTTCTTCGTGTCCTTTCGGCTTCCCTATTACTTACAAAAACATTCCCTGCAAATTAATTAGAAAATAACAGGGCTGCACGGACAATACTATTAAAGAATTACCAAAATGTTGGTGTCATGACACTCATTTCAGTCTCTCAGAGGCGCTTCAATGCTTTTGTTGCATTTCCAGGGCTCTCGCTCAAGCTTGGCGTAATAGGAGACCTCTATTGAACTGCAGGTAGGGGACTGTAGTTATCGATAATGAATGCAATATGATGCATATTTAGGGTCCTGGAATTAATACACAGGATTCTGGAGAGTGATTTATTATTATTATACATATATTGCTAATGATCAGCACAGGCCTTTCTGCAGATGAGGTGAATGAGGTGAAAAAAGAATGAGTCTACTTCCTCACAGAAATTATATTGTTGTAATAGTGGTGTGAAACTGATAATCCTGCGAACAGTTTAAGAACATTGATGTCATGCTGTTATATACAATCAGCTAAAATGTTCTTTCCAAAACTTAGAATAACACTTAGAGTGGGTATGGTCAATGCTTTCATGACCTGAGTGAACTAAACCTGTGAAAGTAGAAGACTTGAAATGTCTTTCACCATATTTTAAACATAGCACTAAGTTGAAGTTTGCAGTCTTTATATTTTATTATTTGGCAGGAAGCTGCAGCACAAAACCAGCTGGAGCTTTTTGCTGCGAAAGAAAATTGAAAGGAAAGGCATTATTACACTTAAAATCAATAGGAAAACAGCTTCCAAGTTTATTTGACTGATAAATGTGCAACTTTTTGCAGACACATCTGCCATGTAGATTTAAAGGTGATGAAATGATGGGGTTTCGCTTAAACTGTAGCTAAGGCAAGGGCATGTGTTCAGTCTTATGAAGGCACATACGAATGAACATACTTTGTCAAATAACTGATTAATGTGATTTGACCACTCAAAGCCTGAAATAACATCTATGATTGGGCTCATGCTTCTGCTATTCCTGTGCATATGGCAGTTGAACATTGCATCTTGCTGCAGCATACTAGAAACCCAACAGCACACATGGCTTTGTTTACTTTGGCTCTGAAATGCTTAACATAACTATTACAATGGGCATTAACAAGGCCTTAGAAACTAATCCACAAAATACTCCTGAATGACATAAGATGAGCATTACGCTTTGGATCTTACTGTTTATGAGAACGGTGTAAAATGCAGCATCAGTCGACGTCTGCGTATAAATGATATGTCATTTTCGTCTCCTTCCAAATGCAGTTCTGGCTGAGCTTTGTGACTTTTTTCTTCTTCTCTTTTTTCCCTAGAGGAAGCGACTTGAATCTGTCAGGGCCTGCGTAGCGATAACAACCTGGGGAGAAGAATGACACCTTGAGAGTGACAGATGAAAGGAACCAAATTCCCCCCAGAGCCAACTGTATGGAACTGATACAGTCTTTCCTCCATTTCTCTCCTCACAAACAGGACAGTGTATTAACTTATTCAAATAGGAGGTCAAGCCTTAGTGTAGACACCAGACCCGTCCCAATGAGCGAAGCAGAAAGACAGGATGGAGCGAGAAAGGGTTTTGGGAAGAAAACTGAGTTATTGTGTTTTTGAATGAATGCATTTTGATGTCTCCCTCAGCCATTGAATAATGATGGATGAGGATGTGCCTTTGCAAACACTAAATTATTGACCTAATATGAAGGCAACCAAACCAGGACTACTCCTGAAGAGAGCCCTTCAGAAACACCTTTCAACAGTCTCTTCCCCCTTTAAACTTGTCGGCAGAAAAAATACGATTACTAATCAGGTAGGCAACTTGAATCCATGCTGTATGCAGCCACCATGATTCTGATATTTACCCCTTGGCTGTGAAGGACACTCACAATGAACTCTTACCTCATCCTTTAATTAATTGCGAGTGAGACATGGTGTCAGACTGAGCAACGGGCTGGCTTTTATGAAGGTAGATGACATTATAAGCAATGCATGTTTTACTCCTTCAGGCTTGAACCTAAGGAAAAGGCAAAGGTTGAGTAACTCACCCACCTCCGCAGAGCTCTGTGATAGTTCCCCCGGCTCAAGTGCTTTCCTGCTTGCTCTGAGCTTCCTCTTTCACTCCCCCTCTTATTTGTTCTCAGAGCGAGGTACCATGCTGTGCTGCAGATTGAAGACACTGCGTTTGGAAATCAACTGCTTGGCTAGGTAATTTGGCTAATGGACTAATCTCAGCTAAACTTTTGCAAATGAGGATTTTATGAGGTGACTCTGAGAAAGACACATTTCACCAATGTCATGGATGATAAACATGCAATTGAGCAATCACATTGAGATGAAAGCTGTACTGCAGCTGTAGGGGAATGGAACTCTGCGTCCTCATATCTCCCCATGGTAATAATGACTAGATCTATTATATGCATATGCAATCTCAATTTGATTTTTAGACCCAGTAAATCAGAGAAATGACTGCATATTGTTTTATTTCTGGTGAAAAGGGGCACTCAAAACTGTTAAAATATCTTTATTGAGAAGAAATTCTTTTTGTTCAGGCAATAATAAATTCCATTACAATTTTTCATCTAATCCCCTCAACAGAAATTGCACAAGAATATGTCTTTTAATATAGTTGTTTAAAAGTTTTCTTTGAGTAACAAGAAGTAAAGCCATTTGTCATGTAGTTGTGGATTCTTGTGTCCTTCCTTCCGTCCAGCAACCCTGATGCCTTGCTCACTGGCACTTAGCATTGGGAAAAAGCACTGCAATGCCTTGCACATCACCTTGTTTCATTAGTCTGCCATTCTCAGCATATGGGAGCCTGGAAAACTTCATCTTGCAGGAGTCTTACAAATGGCCCACATTTGCAGGAATGAAATGATTAGGTTTGTGAGAATTTAAATGAAAAATTGAAATGCAAATAATATTAAGTACTGTGCCCACTGCTCACATAATAATTTAAAAGCCCCTGCTTAGCTCCTGGCTTTATTGCATGTACCTCTAAGTCACTTTTCTATTTACTGTATTTTTAGTCATTTTTACTTGCCCCTCTGAAAAGTAAAGAAAGACAAATCTAATTTGGGCGTTTTAATGGATCCCATCTACTTATCAGGACCAGACAAGCGAGAATGATAGTGAAGCAAGGAGAGAAAGAGTGCTCCATCTGATTTTAATTCAACACGGGTGCGCTGCTCAATGTAATGGCACTACCTTGGTGTGAGCTGTGCTTTAAATCAGTATTTTTAGAAATATGACTCTGACAACCTTACACAAAGCCTTCACATGCAAGAAGGCAATTTATAGCTGCACTTTCACATTCTTTAGCTCTTATTTTGTCTTTCATCCCATAGCTCAGAAAGCAATTTCTGGCACTAGTGCAGGCTTTGAAGCCAACATGGCTTCATGGCAATGTGCTGAATGAACTGACAGACAGACAATATGTCGGGTCTGATTAGGACTTACCAGTGGTGTGATAGAGGAGGACGGTTGAGCAAGGTCTGCAAAGCCGTCTCCACTCATACTGCTTGAAGGAACTCCAAATTGTCTCACCCTGGAGGTCAAAAGCACTCTGGATGCAAAACTCTTTCAGGAAACACACACACACAAACACACACACACACACACACACACACACACACACACACACACACACACACACACACACACACACACACACACACACACACACACACACACACACAGAGTTTGCCTACTGACTGTGGATATTGTAGATCCGTGTCCGGTCCTCAAGCAATGTGCTGGTGATTGGCAGGTGTGCGGTTGCTCTGTTTACTACATGGACGTGGGATCCAAGCCCACACTGTCCTTGACCTGAAGCTCTACCTGAGCTGCATAAATTTGGATTAAATGTCCTCTCCATCAAAAGCTACCCAGAGGACTTGATTCTTTTGTTTTTCATTGCATCAAGAGCCCTGCACATGCACCGGACATAAACAGCTCAGTGCTACTAAAGACTGAGGTGATGGTTGTGGTTGCTCTCCCTGAAAATCCTGATCTTTGAGAAAATATAAAGTATTTTGTTCGTATCTATAATAAAACACGTCTGTTTCCTTGCCAACAGCAAAAAGTGTGGAGTCATAGCAACATATACCTTTGTGATTATTCCATTCAGAGTGTTACCTCTAAATTTAATTTAAGCATAATTTCTTCTATCCCATTTTGTGTCACTACTCTAACAGATTATCCATGGCACAGGCTTGTGTTTGCCTTGACTACTCAAAAACTCTTCAAAGATTTGCCATAGGCTGTTTATGATAGGAAATTTGTTGTCTTCATGCTTACCTCTTGCAAACTAAAATTTTTTGAACAAGCCAACGGGCCGAAAACCAGAGGTTGGCCACAGATTGACAGTATGAAGAAAGGAGCCTGGAGGAAGCTTCAGCATGTTTGTGTGTGTGTGTGTGTGTGTGTGTGTGTGTGTGTGTGTGTGTGTGTGTGTGTGTGTGTGTGTGTGTGTGTGTGTGTGTGTATGTGTGTGTGCATGTGTGTGTGTATGCATGTGTGTGTGTGCATAGGAGAGTGTATATGAGCCTCTACCTGTGTTGTGTATATGTGTGTGTGTCGTGGAAGTGTTTCTCCTGCAGCTGGTGCTCTGATGGCAACTGGAGGGCACTTCACTGCCACTCAATCCCCCCACTCTCCGGTCGCCTCCAGGAGATATATCATGTGTGTTCTGATGCCCATTCTTTCCTTTGTGAGCAAAAAGTCACACAAACACACACACTGAATCGAAGAACGCCCCTCTGTGTATATGTGCTTGCCTCCTACCTGGCTCAGCTCCTCTATTAGCTCTGCTCTGAGCCCCACCCTCTTCTCAACACTTGCACTTAAATTCATGGCCCTCACTCCCATCCCCCTTTAAAGCCCTGCTTTAAAGGTTTGCGCCGTTCTTTGGACCCGAACACTCTGCACTGCTTTTTGATCGTTTGTTTGCATCACAGAATACTTTTAAAAGCACATAGAGATTCTCTGGCTTTGAATGTATCATCACTTCTGCCCCTGGGTGACTGCACAATGCTCTGATCCTCCAACTTCAGAACTGTCTACAAAAAGTACACATGTTCTTCACCTTTAAAATTTAAGGATAAGGTTATTGTTACGTTACCATTGGTGAAACCATAATCAATGCATTCCTCACTAGGATGATGGATGTTGCATGCTGTCATTTTACAGAGTGAAAGACATGAAATCCAGCATATCCTTGTACCTAAACAAATAAATAGATGACTCACAAAATGAAGACTAATGCAGAGCATGAGGTGATGTAAATCCAAGTCCATAATTTGCAAAATTACTGACATCAATCAAGAGCTGAACATTAGAAACTGTGGTCAAATGAAGAGTAAATGTATTTTTCTGTATTTCTAAATACAGTCAGAGATCGATATCTGCTGTAAAACCCAGGCTGTGTGAGGTTGCTTCATCTATTAATAAATAAATACATACATGGATGGAACAATTAATGGGAAATAATAGAGGATTGTTTCTACTAGAGCTGAAATATTGGGAGTGACCTGCAGTAAGCATGTGTTTACCCCTTTATGCCATCTATACTATTTGTACTTTGTGATCATATTGACTCTTATGTAACCCCTTCTGTCGCATGTCTTAGTATGCACAATAATGAAAGGATGCTGTAAGTAATTCAAACTGTATTTCGCTCTCTAGGCCAATAAATTAAAGCGACAGTAAAGTCAAAACGAACCAGTTATGTATTTCATGTACATAATTAATCAAAAGCTTTGGTGGCATTTTCATTGTTTTATGATCGATGGGGAATTGGAAAAACAAAATTTATCACAAGTGACGCAATCGTAGACATCACGGTGAATCCATAGCAGCGCCGTTATATAAATACTAGTGGGAACCCGTGGAAATTTCACGATAAAACAATAATATCAGACTTTCTTTGTTTTCTTTTTTTCTTCGCTGTCACAAGAAAACAAACTGCTGTGTCCCACGAAGCCATAACGGTTCCGTGTGTGTGGGACGGATGAACGTGAAGACGAAGGCAGCTTCGGCGTTACGGTCTTACCATCTGGGCAGACGCCCGCTTTGTGAGTTTAGTCCTGGTGAATAAGGCATTGGGGTTCCCCACATGACAACTTGAAGTATGTCACAATCAAATAATTTAAACCGCTATGTTTGACAAAGCCAAATCGGCTCTGTCAGTGAGAGACATGGACAAATGTGAAGACTGGAGCTAACTCGGCTAGCGGCCCAAACTACAGGGTAGACGCCGGCCAAAACTCCAGTGTGTTTGCATTATTAGTCAATGGTCATTAAATAGAGAATTTTTTGTGATGACAGCTGTTTATTTAATTCCACAGTGCTCTCGGGAACTCTTGTTTATGTGATTCCTTCTGGCAGATGCACCGTGATAGGTTGGGCGCTTTATTGACAGGTAGTGGGTGGAGTTAAAAGCGTGACAGTGTGAGGTTTTCAAGTGAGCTCATTCACTTAGTGAAGTAAGGTGTGTGATGTTCTGTGGCTGCTTTACTTCCTAAGACATTGGAAACCTGAGGTGTGTGGAGGGTCAGATAGATTCCATCAAGGATCAGAAAATCCTAGAAGCAATTGTTTTGTCATCTGCAAGGAAACTGAAGCTTGTCTATGAATGGGCTGTCCAAAAGGACAATGATCCCATATGGACTTCAGAGTCTACCCAGGCATGGCATCTGAAGAAGTCGTGGATCACTGTTGAATTTGTCAGAATCACTAGATTGAATCACATAGAGAATCTCTTGTTGAATATAAAATGGGAAGCTTAAGTCTGAATGTATATCACATTTGCAGCAAATTATAGCAGCTGAGGGGGCGGCACGGTGGCGTAGTGGGTAGCGCTGTCGCCGCACAACAAGTCGGGTCCGGGTTCGAGTCCAGATCTGTGTGGAGTTTGCATGTTCTCCCCACGTCTGCGTGGGTTCTCTCCGGGTTCTCAGGCTTCCTCCTATCTCCAAAAACATGCACTTCAGGTTAATTGGCCGTTCCAAATTGCCCGAAGGAGTGTGTGTGTGTGTGTGTGTGTGTGTTTATATGTCTATGTGTAGCTCCGTACTGCACTGGCATCGCGCCCAGAGTTTGCCCCACCTCACACCCTATGCTACCTGGGATAAGCTCCAGCTCCCCGTGATCTGCGACAGCGGATGAAGCGGGTAGGAAGATGAATGACTGAATGAATGAATATAGCAGCTGAATTACCGCTACAAAAAAAAAAAGAAAAGAAAAAAGAGAAAAAGAAAACAAACTTTGGGGGGGAAAAACACTTTCAGTTCTGCAATCCAAGTACTTAAAATCCTCCACCTTCTTGATCTCTTCTCCCCGTCTACACAAGATGTAGTCTACCTGTGTGCTCCTACCTCCACTCTTATAGGTCACCCTATGTTCCTGCCTCTTCTGGAAGCCGAAAGGAAAAGAAGAAGAATTCAAGTACAGTAACTTAAATGGCTGTTGTTGGTTGTTGCACACAGCTGGTACATATCAGTATGTTTTACAAATAAATGTGTGGGCTGAATATATTTTGCTTCAAACAGTATAACCCTCTGCATCTAGCGGCACCAAAACAATTTAAGAAATTTAAAGATATATTCCTTGTAATGTTATATGGTATATTATTTTCCCAACTCAAAGGCAAACTACTTCTTGACAGATGTACTGCTTAATCTATCATGGTATGCATGAATACCTTTAAGCCCGAAGAGGATCATCAGAAAATGTATCCAAGTAGATTAATAGAAATGTAATATACTGTAGGTAGCATTATTATCTCCAGTCCTTTTGAAATGTGGGATAATCTAATGCATACAATTCTACTGAAAGAGACATGCAGCTCAAAGTTTCCTTTTTGAGTGCATATTATAGAAGCCAGAGAATTCAGTTTCACTGATCGTTCTTCTTTCGGTCAGTTTTATCTAATAAACATGATTCTGTGAATAATTAGGAATGCAAATGTGAAGATAAAATACAACAAAAGCAAACCAAATGATTTACAAAGCCCTTCAAGAACTCTAAACCATGACAGGGTGTCATAATGTATTACAGCGAGACTAAAGAAGTGCTTTGTACTGTAGCCGTATGTTACCTGACCACCACACTCCTGACCATCTCATTTACATTTAGACTGAATGCCAGACTGTCAGTGAGGCTCAATTTTACTTGGACAAATCCCCTCATAGCCTCTCTGTATCCTACTTTGCGGCGCAAAGAAGAAAAGAGATAATAAGAACAGAACAAAATAAGACAAAAAAAGCTAAAAGAAAATGAGAATTTAGTCATTATCCACTCACCATAATTCTGATGGAAAGCTCAGTGAAGTCTCTGTCCACAACACATTTGTGGAGATTCGCAGCATTCTCTAGAACAACAGAAACAGATGGGGACTTGTTTCAACCGTCTGGGTATGCACCACTGGATGAGGTCAAGAGGATCAACAGATCTAACATACTTAGTGTCTCTGTTACGGCCCTTGTGTTTTGTGTGTTCTTTACCTCAGCAGGTTATGCCCACTCTCTTCTCCGCCTACTGTGGTGAGTACCGGCAGATGACGCCACTTTGCAACCGGGGCATAGCCTTTAAAAAACACTGATAGGCAGTTGTACTGACTTGAGGGCCAGTTTTCTTTATCTGAGCTGTGTGGTAATACACTCGTGGTTAAGAGTGGTGCTTTCTTTAGAAAAAATGTTAGCAACATTTTTTATTTAACTTTGCTTTTCTACTATTCTAATATTCAGACTTATTTTACTCAACTACTCTCCTGGAAGTAATCATGTACCAGCTGGCCAGAAGATGAACCAAAGACAGCAACAGAAATTTTGTGAATGTGTAATATTTTTGGCTCAAATATGTTTGCTTTTTGTTTGAGCACAGAGGTATACAGGGATCTTGAGATTCTTATCTAGCAGCTCATATTTAAAACTGAACCTCCTTCAATAACACATTAATTCTTTAAGCATAGAGACCTTGAAGGTTTCTGCTCCACAAAGGGGGATCTCAGGGTCTCTGGAGACAGTAGGATTATGATGAACATGCTGCATGATGTTATTTGATGTGTCTTAGGTAAAAATCCTGTTCCAATCTTCTTCGTTTTCTTAGGAGATTGCTGCAATCTTTCTTTATTGTGAAGTTCCAGAAAGTCTTTCATTCAGGAAAGATTGACAAATGATCTGATATCAAGGACAGAACAGGGAAGATTCACAGAAACTAGTATCAAATATGTGTTTTTCCTTTTTAAATATGTCCTTTTTTAATGAGGTTAATAATTTTACTGCCACATAACCAATATTACTCCTCTAACTTTATCTAGGAAAGTTACTGCATTTAAAATGCTTTTCTATTGCACTACGTGTGACCGGGGGCCTAGAGTCACCAGAGGTCGAACTAATATAACATTCCTTTTGTTGGTGGGTCACAGACTAATGTAACTTTCATTACTTGTGTTACATTTGAGGGTACAGTGGTGCAGCAGAGGATCAAGGGTGCTCCATCTTTGCAGGAAGCACTAATTATCCCTTGAAGAGATAATAATTGTATTTATCATCTGAGGTGTTCGTTTTCTGAAGGGTTATTTGTCAAATACCATGCGGGATTGGAAAATAAATTCTGAGTGTCACAAATTAATTTGCGCCCATCATCTCACTTGTTCTCATGAGACAAGATGCAGCAGACGCACCTTACTAATGCTATGCTGCTGAATTGATTTATTCTTCCATATTCCCCATTCTTCTGAAAAATGTTAATTTGACCTGTGACAGAGGTATGTATTTAAGTGCCATCTTGGCCACTACAATGATTTTTTTACTTGGTCACATTCAGAGACACAGTAATGATCACGTTGACTGCTTCAACACGGGAAATGTTTAAGGAGCACAGATGAATTATTGCAAAAGTGTTTGTCTGCAGCCAAATCCAGTTTAAATGTTTTCCCTGTAATGTTCCTTATTAGATTAAACCAATTCAATATTTGCATCACAGGCAAATGGATTTTGACTCGCACCACAGCATCTCTAGTCTATTGCTGAATCCTGTAAGGCTCAGTTAATGTCAGAACTGGCTAAACCAGCAAGTGCAGTAAAGACTACCAAACATAAAATCTTTTTTTGGCGTAAATAGAAACAATTTAATGAAATGGCCATAATGAAGTATTGGTGTTGTATGTTTCTGCAAACCACATTTCATTTGTCAATAATCTATATATTTGGTTCAGAATACATGTACATAAGTTGGGATGGTGTGAAACATAAGTGAGACAGCTGCAAAGCACCACTTCATCTGAGAACTTTTGCATAATCCCTCAGGAAAACAACAGATATTTTAAGGTCAACATGATGTTTTCCTTAGCTTTACCAAGAGGTCTTTGTAGCTACACGTACTCGGACCTTCATCATTGTCAGAACAAAATATGTCAGTTGTCTGGGCCTTACAGAAATGAAATTTGAATACCATGTTAGTCTTTTGAGCCATATTGGTTATAATCAAAAAAACATTTTACTCTGTTCATGTATCATTAAACTACGTCTGCATTAAGGCTTTTTCATTATTTACAGATTACTTTATAAAGTAAATGGACAATACTTATACAGTGCAAGTCTAGCCTTGTAGTCTGATTGACCACTCAAAGTGTCTGCTCATCAGGAGCTATTCACACACAAAAAACTAGTAAACAAACAAGTAAACAAACAAAACAGCTAACATGATTAAAATTAGGGTTTGATGTCTTTCTATGCAGAATGTGGAGGTGGGAAATAAAAATACCAACCATTCAATGAGTGGACAATCGCTTAGCCTCCTAAATCTTATTTAAAAAGAATACACTTGAACCTGGAAGTAACTACAAATTTTATTTTAACTTGCATGTATACTGTAACTGAGCAATCATTATGTATTAACAAGGGCATAACATACCTAAAATGTGTTCAAAACAATCAACTTGTTAAACCTAATGAAGCAAATTTGATGCTAAACCCCAAACATCTAGTCAGTAACATTCATTCATTCATCTTCTTAACCGCTGCTTCTGCTTTTGCGGGTCACAGGGTTGCTGAAGCCTATCCCAGCGGACTTATGGGCGGGAGGCGGGGGAAACTCCGGGCACACAACCATTCATGCGCACACTCACACCTACGGACAATTTGGAACCGACTAATTCACCTGAAATGGATGTTTTCTGAGGTGAGAGGAGGCTGGGGAACCCAGGAAACAAGCAGAACATTTAATGCTCCAAGTGTTAAAAGCTTGAAATGACAGAATTGCCCTTTAAATTGATGCATAGCTAGCATATTTGTACGCCAGTTCATGAGATCACTTTGTTTCTATACATTGTGACAAGGAAGCTAAACTGCTTGAATTAAAACATTTTTATGAAGTGCTCTTTTGTGGTTATTGCTTAAAGACTAAGTTTGCTGCTCACATATGAAACACTTAAATTAGTGATTAAATTGGAAAATACCAGAGAGATGACACTGAAAGCTCTTTACACTATAAACATCAAGTACATTCTTTTTCTCCTGCTATTCAAGCTGCAGCTCAATATTTTACACAACTGTGTTAGTTTAAAGTAGACATGCTTTTATTACATCCCGCTTCAACGCAGTGATGTATTGTAATTGTCAGTGTTCGTGTGTTTGTCCATTTGTTTGTCCGTCCATTAGTCAGTCCACCAAATATCTCTGCAACTGTTGTAGAAAAGATGAAACAAAAAGCACATTACTGAGGCGAAAAAAGGGGATGAAAATGAAATGGTGATCTTGACCTTGAGAAAACAGATGAAGGTCAAATTTCAACTTTTGTACACTCAGGAACCAGATAAGAGAATAAGACGAAGGAGAAGGCCAGTGTAAGACCTTAGATCAAAGCTAGTGCTTTGATCTATGAAAGTAGGGCAGAGCACTAGCTTTCGTCTTTGACCTATGCAAGTAGGTCAGGGTAAAATTTTGATTTCAGGGGTGTCGTGGGATGTTGCAGTCTGTGACTGCCTTGGTTCTAGTTCTCAATCTTTAACTATAACCTCAATTAGATGCCTCCCCCAGTTAACACCATCATTGAAGACACCGGGATACTGATGATGATAGCTAGGTTTGCTGGGATCCAGTTCTTTAAATGTTCTATCCTGCCTAGTTGCCTCTTCAACCAAAGTAAATGTGTTCATTTCTCTCAAATTGATATTACCAAGCCATCAAACAGCAGTCAGCTTGTTTGTGTTTGCAGCTGTTAGTTTCTTGCAGAGCAAATATCAGATTGTGTTCAGCATGTTTTCAGTTCCGATTCATACATAGAAAAAAGCCCTAGTCCTGATTCAAAAGGATGATCTGTTTATATAATTGCTGGAGGCAGTGTCTTTGAATTAGTGCTTTACTTGATAATCTGCAAAGTGGTGAAAAGTGCTGCTTTCGTCCTGACTATGCCAGTAGATTGAAAATATGTCCGTAAAAGGATAATTATCTTTTGAAATTAAATCCATTATCTGAGCCAAAAAAACCACAAAACAAAAAGGCAGAAATGAGGCATCTACTGGAGGAAATAAATTGCTAATTCAATGGCAAGCCAAGTGCAACACATGGTGGACAACTGAACAGTAAACAAAACAACAAACTAGTTGTATTTCAGCTGTCTTTCACAAAAATAGCTCTTTTGACACATTTCATTTTTCTCTGAGCCAGTGGCAGAGCTGCAGCCTTGAAGACTTCATCTATGTGATACCACAGCCATGCCAAGACTCTGGCATACAGCTTCGCACTGCATTTGATATAGCCTTTGTGATTTCTGCTGTTTATGTGACATGAATAAGAAATATCATGTTCACCCAACAGACAACAGCAGAATGGGATGTAAGGTTGTCTTGCTTGGACAGGGGTAACAATAGACCAGAGGGATAGTAGACATATTTTTAAAACCAAGGCCCCGCCAAAGGCTTTTTTCTGTCAAAGCAGAAGGAGGAAAGTACTATGCAACTACCAACCCCCCATTCAAACACACACACACACACACACACACACACACACACACACACACACACACACACACACACACACACACACACACACACACACAAAGACCTTATGTGTGCCTGGGAAAGAGCTGTGCAGCTTTCAGTGCTCAGCATGAGAGCATTTGATATTCATGGAAGGGAAGAGGAGGAGAAAGTGAAACAACAGCAGGGTACTGCCTTACGCGTGATATTACATTGTAATTATGATTTGGATGCAGGCACTGAGGGCGCTCAGAGGGTGCACTACAAATATGCAAAAATGTATGCATGCACGTACACACACAAATCCACCCACACAGAGAGCAAGGATCCAGTAATAGCATAAACTCATTGAATGGAGGGACTCGAAACTTCAAACTGCCAATGCATGATTGCATGAGTAATATGGGATCAGGTGCAGCTTGGTGCATCCTGCATTCTCTTTCAAAGCAGAGATGAGGTCTGAGAGCAGGCTCCATATAGCTATTGACACAGCCATCCTGATTGGTTTGTTTACCATCAATATTTGCAGATGTCAATCTGGCGCCTTTGAGAAAATGGATTTTTCAGCATGAAACAGAATGTTCAGAGGAATCATTGGTATTAGCACTGCAACAGAGCAGTGGAGACTTATAAATATATACATATATAGAGGGACACACAGGTTGGTCAGACTTCCCAATAATTTTGTACGTATAAAAGAATATCAAAAATGAGATTGCTTTGTGTTGCATGTATGAACATTCTATATGTAAAAATTGTATTTTTAAGAGGAAAAACTAAAAGGGAGAGTGCAGCAGAAGATGAAAGAAATTCTAAACTGTACAAAGACATAACAAAGAACAAACATACATGTAAAAATTCACAACTGCTCCATACATTTCGAAACATCCCTTTGGGATTTTGTTCAATTCGATTAGTAAAGGTTTGGAAGAGAGAGAAAGAGAGAGCTGTCAGACCGCTACGCTTGCATATCTGCTCAGCCTCTTTTATCAAAGATAAGTAGTATTGATTTACTTTGGGGCTGTAAAAAGTATTCGTCTTAAGAGCTGACATTTAATAATCTCTGCCTAATCCATGTTTTGCTTGGAGCCTCTTGAGATGCTGGTGAGTCCTCTATTGTTCTCCCGTTCTCTCCTGCACCTACTGTATATCTAATGAAGGATCCTGACATTATTATCCCTTACTTGCCTGGCTCGTAGCCATATGTACGATGGTGCAATGTTTATCTGATGAATGCTAAAGGAATAATCAACTTTTAGATGAATAAACACTGAATGACTTATGGTCAAATGCCGCTTCCTGTGCATGTCCTGGATTTTTCTTTGTTGTTTATGTCCGCTATAGGTAAGAGGGATTTTCTGTCATAGACTAAATACCAAGCACATAACTGGAACAGAAATGTGGACACACTGGCTTGCTAAATACCTTATATGTTCATCCATCCATCCATCCATCCATCCATCCATCCATCCATCCATCCATCCATCCATCCATCCATCCATCCATCCATCCATCCATCCATCCATCCATCCATCCATCCATCCATCCATCCATCCATCCATCCATCCATCCATCCATTTTCTTTTAGATGAGATGATTGTAATCTTGTCATCAACATTTGCTTATCCACCTTCCAGATCACAAGTCTGCTGGAGCCTTTCCCAGCCAGCTATGGGCGAAGGTCAGGGGATACCTCAAACAAGATGACAGCTCATTGTGGGGCCACATATGGTGTGACCAGTGCACCTAAGCCGCATTGTTGAGGAGGTGGGGGTAAGCTGGAGAAACCGTAGAAAACCCACACAAACACGGGAAGAACATACAAACATTGCACAGAAAGGAATCAGACCTGGAACCTACTTGCTCTGAGAGAACGGCACTACCCACTCTGCAACCCCTTCCATGTGCACTTAATATATATTTAGTGAGTGGCAAGAGGCTCAGTTTGGCAGTTCTAGCTGTCACCATTTTGACTAACTTTGGCTAACACCTCCCTAATCCAAAAATGGGCTAAAAGGTTGTGTGTGTGTGTGTGTGTGTGTTTGTGTGGAGTTGAGGCTGGTTGAATAAATTCTGATGGAATGAGGTCAAATGATGCTACCATAACTCTAATTATGCAAAACTTAAAGCCTTAATATAATGTAAATGAGTGTTTCAATAGAGTTGACATGAACTATAGCAACTGTAGGACACATGGAAGAATCAGGAGCATGACTGAAAAATTATGATCTGTCCATGTGACGGATTAAAGCACAAAAGCTCTTTTTTATTGCATCTCATCCCAAATCCAGTGGTCAGCAATGTATTATAGCCTAATGAACACAATAAACAATATCTGGTTGGTTAACATGTACATGCCAGGATATTGTAGGGTGGTGTATCTGTAACATCTTATCCTTATTGTCTGAAATGTACTTTTTTTTCATTTATTTTTTTAATTTTATATACTGGTTTGATCCACAAAGGGAAATCAACACAGCACACTCTAGCTAGTGATTCAAATGTATGCATACATACATATTAGTGTGTTCAGGCCCCTGTAGCACACACACACATACACAAGGGGGCCTGTAGGCATGCAAGCGGAGGTAGAGTGGCGGGCAGCTCCTTCTTGGTGAGCCCCAAATGAGCAATTTGTAAAGGGGGTGGCGCCTTGCTCAAGGGCGCCTCGGCAGTGTCCCTGAGGTGAGCTGACACCTCCCACTGTCAGCTCACCTCCGGGTGTTTTTTTTGGGCGGGAGCGGGAATTGAACCGCCGATCTTTGAATCATAGGACGACTCACTACCACACGCTCTATCACTGAGCCACTGCCGCCTCATCTTTTTTTTAAAAAAAATAAGTAAATTTTTTTTTAAATATATTTATTGATTTATAATTTTATATTTTATATTTATGTAGGATGTATATCATAGTTTACCCCAGGTAAGGATTTTATAACACTTAGCTTGATAAGTGGTGATATTGTAAAAGTCCCCCAAGTACAGCTATTTATCAACAGTGTGTTAGAGCCAACACTGTTCTTTCTGTAGAATTCATGTGTTGGACACCATAAACTAGAAACAATGATATAGATTTACAGCCAACAAGACGATCAGCACAAATGGATGGAAGGATAATGTTAAATCCATATTCTTCCTCCAAGATCTGACCCCACAAATGTCTGATTATCAGAGTCACTACAGGTGCAACATCATAATCAATTTGAGCTTGCAAATGTTTGAAATTATGACCGTGTGTGTATAAATAAGAGATCATTAACAGTTTGATCCTTTTCCATGATTACAATTTGTATGAGATCCAACTGTGTTGATCTAACATTGATAAAGAAACAATGGAGTCTAATTTGACTTTTATTTTGTTAACTGAAAACACCACAGTTGATTGAGATAATGTCTGATTTTTAATAAACAAATTCTCAATATGTCTGTGAATAGTGCCAGGATTCCAGCTACACAAAAGTGACAGGGGTCTTGATGTACCTTGGTGTATGTTTGTAGACACCATTGTACAACGGAAGGATTCAAAGAATGGCTTTGCTGCAGGGTCTGAAAATTTGCGGCCTAGTGCTTGTCTATTAACAAGGCTCTGCATTTTCCCAGCTCCCCTTGGTGCCCAGCATCTCAGTGGAGGTGCGCTGAAACACAACACTCCAAATGAGATGTGACTTGTGCCGCCATACCGTTCTATTTATACTGGATGGGATGACATTGTGGGGAAAGATGCAAAAAGCATTCACCTGCTGCTTGATGAGGTCTGGTGGCTCTCGACGCCCACAGAGGAATCTGTGTAATTTTCACCCTCACATTTAAGGGTGCAAGAGAGGCATCACTCCCCTCAACCACCATCGCCCATCAGCCTCGCCCACTATCCCCCCAAAGGCAAAAAAAAAAAACAGTAGATAATTACCTGGTGTGAAATTTCCTCACAGTCAGGGTCTCAGCCACACAATATGTATGTGTCAAAAGGCTGAAATTTGACTGTGGTTTTGAGGACACGCAACGCAGCATTCTTATTAATGCTTGTGTTGGAGGTGCTCTCCCAGAGATAAAAGCCTAATACTAATACTTTTTCTTTAAATAGACAATTTTTATGAACCCAGGTTATCTTTTTACTCTGAGAAAATGTTGAAAAACCGTCCAGTGCTTTTCAAAATCTGTAGTAATGCAATAGACAACATTGGACAACAAATTTAGATATAGAACATTCATAAATGAAAGTTGTGCCATTATATTCCCTCAAGCTGGTGCAAATTCCAATGGTTGTTGCTGCATCTTCAGCAGAGGCTACGTTGTTGTTTTAGCTCTTGGACATTCCTCAGACCAAGTGCACAACAAATGACTATTTTATCTTAGAAAATTATAAGCAATTTTATTTTAAAGCACTTCTCGGGGTTTCATAAGATGTAGACTCTACTATACAAAATTAATGATATTGTGTTTTTTCATCTTCTTGATGATAAAGTAGGTTGGCACGGTGACACAGTATGTAGCACAGTTACCTTACAACAAGAAAGTTCTGAAATCAATTTCTTTCTATGTTAGAGTTAGCATGTTCTCCCTGTGTCTGCATGGGTTCCTTAAGGGTACTCTGGCTTTCTCCCACCACCGAAAGCATGCAACTTAGTTGAATTGTGTTTTTGTGTTTCGTGTGGCCCAGTGATGAGCTGGCATCTCATCTTGTCACAGTTCGGTGTTGCTGCTCTGCTGTGCTGGGGTGTGGAAGGAGGTCAGGCCTCGTCTGCACACCTGTTGCTCGTCTCCACACTTGGACCAGATCAGGTTGATTAGCTTGAGTCTTTATAAGCCGGCTTCTTCTTGTTGTTCTTTGCCAGATTGTTTTAGTTCTTCTGCTTTGCTTGTGTCACCTTGACTTGCTTTGAATATGGATGATTATCGCTCCACCCATGTCCTGCATTTGGGTCCTACTCCCGCTCCCCGTGACAGAACAAACTGGTCAACACTGGACCCAGCAGACCCCAGCTTTCTCCAGGACTTTGCTGCCCTGGCCAGCAGCGAGCTCTGGGATCCAGAACTGGCTGCCGAGTGGAGACAGCGGGGAATAGCCGCCATGGTATGGCTGGTGGCCTGGTATTCCAGCTCCAGTTTTTTTGCCTGTCCCCGAGCCTGTTCTTTGTAGTATCCAAAATGCTCCTCGGGCATCTGACAAAAATGGTCTTTAAGTTACTACATACAGTTCTGTTCATGTAGTCACCTAACAGAACTATCATTTCTCTAAAATTTCTTTTCCACTTGCTCTTTTGACAGGTGCCTTTTCCTTTAACGTTGGCTCCTTTCTTAATCTCACGATTGGTTAGCTTTCTTTCTCCAGTTAGCCTGCTGACATTCATCTACAGCTTCGCAATGCCCATCCAGCACAATCCATGATTTTGCCACTACAAAGTCGTTACGTCACCACGTTGACTTTTGACTAGGTTGAGTGCGCTTGGATTATAATACCAATACATTTGTCTTCATTTGTTTGGTATGAAGTCTGATATTATTGTTTTATCATGGAATTTCCACGGGTTCCCGCTTATATATATATATATATTTTTTTTTTTTTTTTCTTTTAAAGAAAAAAAGTACATTCCAGTGACACCGCAATCACTTGCCATCTCATGGAGGCTACCAGGATGTAGCCCTAGGTGGGCCATGCACTCAGACGATGAATAGAGGGCAGTGTCCCAGGTGATATAGAGACCACCATACATTTCCAGTGTAATCATGAGAAGGGAGAGGATTGCTATTTGTAGGTGTCAATATACTGTTTTGATCCTTGGAAAATCCTGTTGGTGCTGGCTCTAAGTTAGTTCAGTCATGCTAGTTGTAATATCAATAGAGATGAAACCCTCTTAGATTCATAAATGTTGAAACTGTTATTAGTTTGGATGAATGTGAATTGAAACAATAGTTCATTCAAGATGGGAATATGTCAGTAAACTCATGATATGTTGATTCTATTCTGCTTTTATCCTGCTTTACAGTCAAAGGTGTAGTGTAAGGTAAGGGAAAGGTGTAAGACAGTGGTGAGGTGTGCTGTAGATGGGACAGAGGAGTTCAAGGTGGAGGTGGGACTTCATCAGGGATCAGCTCTGAGCCCCTTCCTGTTTGCTATTAAAGATAAAACACACTTTATTGTCCACACAAACGGGGAAATTATCTTTTCACTCCTTGTTGTACATGCATATATACATGTTAGTAGCACAGCACACAAACACTGTATACAGGCCCCTGTAAAGAGAGCAGGGAACAAATGGAGAAGCTATAGATGTGGAGGTTTGTCCTGGAAAGGAGAGGAATGAAGGTTAGTCACAGTAAGACAGAGTACATGTGTGTGAATGAGAAGGAAGAGTGAGGTTACATGGAGAAGATGGAGAATGGTGGAGGATTTTAAGTACTTAGGGTCAATAATCCAGAGCAATGGAGTGTGAAGAAAAAGAGGTGAAGAAATGTGTACAGGCAGGATGGAATGGGTGGAGAAAAAGTGTGATGTGTGATAGAAGAGTTTCAGCTAAAAGGAAAGGTGTACAAAACTGTGGTGAGACCAGCGATGTTGTTTGGTCTAGAGACAGTGTGACTGAGGAAAAGACAGGAGACAGAGCTGGTGGTAGCAGAGATGAAGATGCTGAGGTTCTCTTAGGGGGTGACCAGGATGTATAGGATCAGTAATGAGTACATCAGAGGGACAGCACATGTTAGAGGATTCAGAGATAAAGTCAGAGAGGCCAGGCTGAGATGGTTTGGACATATCCAGAGGAGAGATAGTGAATATATTTGTAATAGGATGCTGAGTTTTGAACTGCCAGGCAGGAGGCCTAGAGGAAGACCAAAGAGGAGGTTTATGGATGTACTGAAAGAAGACATGAAGGTAGTTGATGTGAGAGAACAGGATGCAGAAGACAGGGTTAGATGGAGGAAACTGATTTGCTGTGGCGACCCCTGAAGGGAAAAGCCGAAAGGAGAAGAACATACTTGTAATTAATCATGTGATGACTCGAAAACTTCTTAGTCCTTCACTTTATTGTAAGTTGAAGTCAGTACTTTGTGTGTGTGTGTGTGTATTCTTTTTCACAATTGTGATTTGTACATTGAATTGTGTCATTTTAGGTGTTTAATAAATGCACCTGATAAATGTTTAATAAAATCCTTGTTTTGTCAGCCTTAGAATCTATCATTATGTAAAAATGAAGATCGAGCATCTGTCTGACGTCTGTCCAAAACATCAGCAGAGATTCTCCCCTTCCATTAAATATTGACCTCAGTAAGAATATTCTGATGCCGTTGGTCATTATGAAAATTCCCAGCTCTTGTCAGTTGATGGAGTGCTCTGCTTCTTGCTTGTGAAAAATCTTCCATCACTCAGGCATCATTTAGCCTGTGCGTGGTGCCTTCAATAAATGCCAGATAAAGGGAAAATGCAGGAAAGAAGTGGTGGTGTTGTTTAAGAGTGAGACTGCACCAAGAGTAATGATCAAACGACAAACTTGGCTTTTGCTTTCATCACAGAATCAATGGTGTTGAGCGAGGCAGACGTGCCGGGGACCGACGGAGGGGCCCGACAAGAGCTGGAAGAGTGGAGAGTAACCTCAGTCATTTCTCAACAAGACACAGGGCCCCTCACTGCCAAGCAGACAAGGTGAAACACCAGTGGGGATCCAAGTTGAATGGCAAGGGCTTTTATGCAGCTTAATGATTTTATAAATCTGATGACCTAAATGCTCATGTCATGAGTCCCAGGGAAATGTCATTTGTCTTGACATCACAAACTTGTTTTAATCTAAACTAGAATTAGGCTGATATTAGGAATAGTGAACAAACAGGAGAAGAATAAATTATATGACACACAGACATAAAAAAAAAGGCTTTCATACAAAGAAAACAAAACACTGAAATCGCAATGCTTCTTTAAAAAAAAAAAAAAGGACAGAGGTTATCCAGTAAAACCAAAGAACATTTATAAATACGCTGGTTCTGTTCTGTCTCAGTGAGTTATTACAAAACACATTATCACCACAGCACGCATTCTTTTTATCTGTATTTCAAAGACAGGCAACTTTGATTGACACATTGGTTTGTTCCCCCTGTTTAATTGTATTTTCAAAGATCTCCAAAGGATCATAAGGTTGCCTAGTTGTTGTGTTTATCATGTTGTGCTACTTTCTTACACGTCTTTGATCAGTTTCTCTTGGTCTTGAATAAATGCCTGTTTTCTTCGAAGAAGAGCACTCAGGTTTGTAATTGAGGCTAAAAATGGTTGAGGGAAGATCTAAAACTCCATCTTTAGGAGCCAGCACCAAATACAGGTGAAAGGTCATTAAACTAACATTGTAATGCTACATGTTGCTGCAAGGTGTTATACACCATATCAAAGTGAAACGTATGGATATAAGAAAATTCATGTGATAATTATGGTTAGCGTTAATTATCACAGAGTTTGCATGTTCTCCCCGTGTCTGCGTGGGTTCTCTCCGGGTTCTCTGGCTTCCTCCCACCTCCAAAAACATGCTTCAGGTTAATTGGCCGTTCGCAAACTGATCATAGGAATGAGTGTGTGTGTTCGTGTTTGTATGTCTTCTGTGAAGCTCCATGGTACACTGGCGTCGCGCCCGGAGTGTGCACCGCCTCACGCCCTATGCCAGCTGGGATAGACTCCAGCTCCCCGTGACCCGCGCAAGTGGATGAAGTGGGTGGAAAAATGAATGAAAATTATCCCCACAGTACGCATTCTTTTTATCTGTATTTCAAAGACATGCAACTTTGATTGACACATTGGTTTGCTCCCATTGTTTAATTGTATTTTCAAAGATCTCCAAAGGATCATAAGGTTGCCTAGTCGTTGTGTTTATCATGTTGTGCTACTTTCTTACACGTCTTCAATCAGGTTTCTCTTGGTCTTGAATAAATGCCTGTTTTCTTCGAAGAAATGCACTCAGGTTTGTACTGAGGCTAAAAATGGTCAAGGGAAGATCTAAAACTCCATCATTAGGAGCTAGCACCAAATACAGGTGGAAAATCATTGTGCTGACATTGTAATGCTACATGTTGCTGCAAGGTGATATACACTATATCAAAGTGAAACGTATGGATATAAGAAAATTCATTTGATAAATATGGTTAGTGTTAGGGTTATCATTTAAATGTCAGATCGCCATATCATGAGCCAAGTCTCCCGAAAAAGAAAAAGACAACGGGAGATTTAGCTACTTTGTGGGCTAACAAGTAAATCTTTTCAAAGGTCTCTTTTTTTTCTGCCGAATTTTATGTCACAAATTAAAATACAAAACCTTGAAATGTCAAGTTTCCCTTATAAGCCGAAATTCACTGTCATGGGATAACAGACTTTCCAAAATTAATTATGAATTTAGAATCTAATTTAGGGTACATTTGAATTTCTTGTGGGCGTAGGTGTAATTTACAAACATTATTTTATGAAATGACATCTGTGTGTTACAACAAAATGCTCATGGATTTTTAAACATTAAGCTTCCATAAAAAAACAACACCTGAGTAAATTAAATATTTTTTTTCTGAAATTACATTCACATTCGTTTTGATCACTTGCAGGAAGAATATAAATAAAAACATGACACTGAAAAACAACACTTTTTAATGTCACACACATCTGGCCAACACAGAAACATCAGCGTTGAGCTCAGTGTTGATTATCTTTTTAGCTCCTTTTTGTCTTTCTCCTGAGACAAATATGTGGATTCAATCGCTAAATGCTACACTATCTCTATCTCTTGCTACCTTTGTCTGCCTGCTGTTTGGCACTGAGCAGGCAATGTAGGCTACAGTCAGATAAGCAGAACTTTTTCAATGAAAGCAGGTACCTGCTGCTTCTACAAATGACACCAGGAGATTGGTTGGAGTGAATGAAAACAATAACATGCACTAGAGAACCAAAGCATTGATTAAAATATATATAACACAGCGTTAGCCGAAGAAAACAGCACAGTGTGGTGTTAATTGTTCATATTTGTTACTACAATTCGTCTCATTCGCACAGTGCTCAATTGATACAAAAGAAGTGATCAATGGAGGAATTTAGCCTAGTCTATCCTATAATCCCGGAGGGTCACTGGGGCACCACAGACAACTCGAGATTGTCATCACACGGTGTGGTGTGTCTTGGGCAATTGAACCTGGTGACACACACACACACACACACACACACACACACACACACACACACACACACACACACACACACACACACACACACACACTTAGACTTACACTTAGACTTATACAAACACATCAAACTTCCAGGAGGAAGTTAAAAGTAGTCATAAATGATATCTACCTATCTGTCTGTCTCTGTTCATCCGGTCCAGTCTTTCAACGCAACCAGTCAGAGCACAGGTTTTTGATGTCGTATCTGCTCAGGGTTTCTGCCTGTTTAAAGTCAGTTTTTATTCATCATTGCCACTAGGTATTTAGTGATGGGGAATTGTTTAGTCTCAGTAGAAAGTAGAAAACTACAGTCTACTCCTGCTTTTTGAAAGTGTATGTAGATAATGCTGGTGTAATTTGGCGCAACATGGATAAAATGAACACGATGTCTTCAAAATATGTGTTTATATTCTTGCATTACATTATTACCCATACACAGCGATTTTTAAATTATCTTTTTGTTTCAAGTTTTGTTTTTCTAACTTCCTTAGTCTGCCTTCTACATTCTCGCACAACAATTGCTTCCTTACTAAAATCTGACAGATGAATCAATAGAGTTGTCAAACACTAATTCAATGTAACCATTATTCTCAGTATAATCTTTACAATTTCTCAGTCCCTGGAGATCAGTGCTGCTTTGAAAGCTGCAATATTTTACACTTGGAAGGCTCTAACCTTCAAGTTATCATTCTAGTATTCAATTTTTCAATTTCTAATACATCTAAACTCTTGTCTCAGATTGGCAGATGTATGCAACTGCAGAACAGAAGGTCAATCTAACAAAATCCTTTTAACCTTAACTTGTTCTTATCAGAACCAACTGCCTACAAGGAGGTCGCAGTCATGATGAAGAAGCCGTTAACTTGAGTGGCCTGACCTTACAAAGGAAAACTGTCACAAACTAAGTTCTCTCAAGTATCTAGCCTCCAAAATCGCATGATCAATTGAGCTGACTCAAGTGTTTCTTCGAGTGTGATTCTCAGTCAGGCCTGTCAGTGCCTGATTATACCTCCATCTATCATTGTGATGGGACTAAGTATTGGCTCCTTGTGGCAGACTCTGAGGAATAGGACTCGACTTGAAGACAGACTTCACAGCACATACTCACTATATCAGCAGTCTAGGGCATTCACAGAGGTGAAGGGTGCTTAGTTTTTCCCCTTTAATTTGTAGTCCAGATCCTCCATAGCTTGTTGCTTCTGTTGCTCCACATCATGAGCTCCCGTCATCATGAGCTTCATCATCCATGAGCTCATCATGGATGATGAAATGAAAATGAAAAATTATTAAACTGTCTAATGGAACTACCATTTTGTTTTCATCTAAAGAAAAGGCAGGCGCACAAAATGTAAAATCTTTCTCAATAATTGATGATCATCAAATGAGCTGTCCTCAGTAGTCTATTGTTACAACTAGAAGTTAGTGAAGCTATTCCTTAGGTATTGGCAGCTGTTTTATTTTTATTTTCCTTTAATTTGTTGTAATTTGTAGGAAATTGACTTAATGCCTCATCTTACAAGGCATGCTTTACTGATATGGATCTTTGTAAAGCAGGCTTAATTGACGCGGAGCACTGCAGTTGCATTCTTGATGGAAAGGAGATGAAACACGTGAACGATTGACAACATACCTTACTGTCTCTCCTTCACCGTCATGATGCTGGAGACACAATGACTCGTGTTTGGCCTCAGTTATTCTCTTCTCTTCTCAATCAGTATCCTCTGTCATTCTAAACAGCTCTGTGCTCACCATTATCATGGTGACTTCATTTGAATAATAAGCAAGGTAAAGGATCGGAGTACTCCACTCTTAACCTTAATATGTTTCATTCTTTTGTCTGATTAAATTACATGTTTCACTGAATCTTAATTGGTTTTTTGTTTAGCTTCTTCTGTTATCTGAATTGCAATTTTCATGGGGAATGGAACGGTATTACTTTTAATATCAAGGAAACTGAAATGGGCAACAGGTTTTAAATGGAATTAAACATGTTTAAAAGAGTTCAAGAATTATGACTGTCAAAAATGATAAATGAAATGGAATTTCTATGCAAATATTTCTAAACATGTTTTTGATCCAACAAATTTCTTCACTGCAAAAGAGGGAAAATGTTTGTCCAAAAGGGCAAACAGGTTTTGCCACATGATCTATGGTATGTAATTTTTCCAGGCAGAGTGCTGAATCCCAAGTGAAGACCGAGTGAATGCATGGGCCCCTTTCCAAAGATCATCCGCTGTGAGAATGGCGCTTAAAATGCATAATCTACAGTAATTAATCGAACAAAAACAATTAATCACATTTAGCTCCTTCTCTGTTTGCATGCAACCTGTCATAATCAATTCCTTGTGGGATGAATCATGACTCTGGAGATAGGAGTTGCAGGAGTGGAGGGGGGGCACATGATGAAGACTGATGACAGCCCTAAACATAGGACATGACAGTAGGAACATGTTGGAGATTGAATCTGTAACCTTCTGAGCACATCATAAATTATCTTTCTCAGAATTTAATGATTGATTTGCATTGCTCTTTACTGCACCTGGAATTCCTGTCCTGAACAAAGCATGTGGATGAGCACTGAATGAAGGTTAGATTTCAAATCCGGTAATGGGAAAGAAAACATTGTACATTATAGGAAGGATTGCGACCAGAAATGTTCTTATCCCTGAATAATTATGGGCCACATTAAGTGAAGAGACAACTGCTCTGGCTGTGCCTGGAATGGATACACAGAGGTCCCTGAAGTGCATTTGTGTAGTTCAGTGGGTTGGCATTGACTGGCATCATCTTGGTTGTACCAAAATCTAGTAGTCATCTTTTGACACATTTAGATTACCTTAAGTCATATTATCTACAGTACATGATATCTAACTAATATAAAATGTGTCTTTTTGTGTTTAATTAGCCCACCTCAAGAAATAGCGGAGGTCAAGAAAATGCATGATGCAAATTAAATCATTGATCAGGCCAATATTGTGGCACTTGGTCCACATCAGTATGTACGTGGATTAAAATATCTCCTGACAACAAGTTAAAATGTGTGGCATTTATCAGTTATAGTGTTTGAGTACTTTGGACAGAGAACAATTGACGTGATGTTAGCTAAGCTCTGCAAACTGGATATGTCTTTCCACAGCAATATGACATCTCTGTTTGAGCATGAAGTGAAACTATCAGAGCTTAATGTCAAGACACTGGCTATAGTCCTGTTTATTTATCTTTTTATTATTTATTTTGACATGCTGAACATATTTCTGGTGGTAGTGCACCTTTTTTTAATTGAAGGTATGCAATGTGTATGTCAGTATTAATATTTTATTAGATCATCACATTGCTAGATCATGCCCAAGGAAATATGTGAAGTTATTTCTCAAAAATGCTACAACCTGCAATTCCACGCAACCTATTCATATCAGGACTAGGTTCTACTTTATATTGAAAATCCACTAACTAGATGCAGAAATTATAAAGACCAACCTTAGCCAGCCACCACTGAGGGTATAATCTGAAATCCACACACTGTAATATGTCTGTTTCAAATGCATTGACCTTCTGCTGTACAAAGAAGGTCAATATGTTCTTTAACAAAAAAAACAGTTTCTTTTATTTCTGGTGATTTTATTTTTCTCATGTACTTAATACCTTGATCTTCAAAGGAGGAAACGCACACTTCTCTCAGTCAATGAAATAGACGGCTTAGAAGAGGCCAAATGGATCTCATATTTTGCACAGCTATCTTAGTAGGTTGATGATGCACATGCTGAAACATGGTCAAAACTACCATCTCCTAACAGGACCCACATTTCAGAGACTCCAAAGTCTTCGTACATTGAGTACCACAAACATACTGTACATACATGCATGTTCAGATACACATATTCATAGACATACAGAAAAAAACCCCACACCACAACAGAAAATTGTTGAGGCTGAAAATTCCACAGGCTTGATGGGTAGTTATGGCAGGTGACAGAATGTGCTGCACACTCAGACAAATGGAGTCTGGCAGTTCCCCTTCAGAAAGACTTCAGGCTGTTTTTTTTTTAAACCCCCAACATCCCCATTCTTTTTTTTTCTTTTTTGTTATTGCTGCCTGATTGACTGCCACTGCTTTTTACCAAACATCCGTTGTTTACTTCTGTTCTGTTCAGTCTCACCTCAGATGACGAGCCATCCTTGGAGAGCCACTTGCGTTTCAGCCCTTCCTTACTTTTTCTTGTCTTTCATCCTCTGTGTTTCCTTTTTTCCATTTCCTCCATTCATTTTCATTCCTTTTTGCTATCACAATAAATTAAATTTAAACTGACATGGTTTTTGGCTTTTTCCCATGGAAGTTCATAGTTTTATAATTAAGTCTGACAAAGCACACTAGGAACTTTAGGGAACAGGAAACAATGACAGGAAACAATGCCTGTCCATAACCCTTCCATCTAATCCTAACATTAGATCAAGATATAGAAAAACATACCTGGGATACATAAAAGAAATGAGATACATCAGGATGGTAACTGATGACATTTGAGCACAGATAAAATAAAGTTTGCATTGACAGTGTGAACTTATGAGTATTATTACAAAATCAATATCACCTTTCATATGGTGCATTTACATGAATCAGTAATCTGCTGATCGTGCTGAACTTGCATTGATTTTCTGTTGTTGAAATGATTTTTTTGTGCACATAACTTAATTTTTGCAATATCAATATCTTAAAAATGTAAACTTTCTTATAGCTTATCGTATTTTTTAAACATAAAAATACATTATTTGAATAATGTCTGGGGCAAAATGACTACACAGAAGATTACATTGGTTATGTCTGACAAAATTGGGGACATCGGGTAACTGCTTCCAGGTCAGGGGTTTTGTGCTTTTAATCAGGTATTATCTAGATCCAGAGTAGGTTTATGTCAGATTCATGAGGAGATTAAAAGAATGAATTTTCCTGACTTTAAATTTACAGGTGCTGCTACTTGCTTGAGTCACGCATGCATCGCAAAGAAAATATCAGAAGAGAAAAACATAATTACGTACATGGCCTTACAGAAAAACAAGTCCTTTGATGGCCAGTGGACAAAATGTTTCTGTATAATGCTTAGACAAGCATATTGATCTGATGTAAGCATTTCGACAAACAAGAAAATCTTTGGCTTCTCAGCATATAAATACATGTAAGCAAGTCATTATTGACAATCCTTGACTTTATTGATCTTATAAACTTCTAAACATAAATTCCCATAATGACAAGGTAAACTCTTAGAGGATTGCACAACAGAAAAATCTATCTCTGTTGTTTCTAGTATGGATGTTTTTATTTCTGTGAATGCAAATGTGGGAGTTATACATCTGTTGGCGGAATCCAACTGCGAATGGCTGCTTACGTTTGAGTCAGTTACAGTCATGATTCTGGTATACTAAAAAAACAGTCATCCAGCCATAAGCAGAGAATATTTATGGGGACAGTTGTTAATCAGAAATAGTTAACAATCAGCATTGTTAGTCTTCAAATATGTTATGTGTTTGAGGACTACTGAAGGCAAGACCTGAATCTTCACTTTTAACTGCGGCAGCATGTCAAGTATTTGCTTAACTTCTTATGTCATCATAGGGTTGTTGAACAGTAAAATTTTGTGGAGTAATACCAAAATTGCTCAAATAATAAACTAATCTGTAAAGCAGGGGAGAGAATTTTCTAAAGAATACTCAAGTTTTGCATACATCAGACATTAGTCTCATGGTGGTTCTGTTTGAATGGAGATGAAGTCATCATGACATTATTATTGAGCAGAACAAGTTAAACTGATGTATATATTCTCCTCTGGCAGGAATGTCTTTTCAGTGTGTTTTCCCCACGGACTGTGATCTTAACAGGTGAGATCACATTTCTGGCTTTTTTTGTGTGTGCCAAAACGAACTGCAGCATCTAACTGAGTCCACTGTAAAGCAGTGATTGCAGACACATCATTCTGTAGCCGCTGGCATCTCAGCATTACCAAAAGTCAAATTTTTCATTAAGGAAGAAGTCCAGAACAACCATAGATAACACTGTAAAGGCACTACAGACAATTATTTGGTCATGATAATAACTCAGTCAGTGATTAATGCTATGAATATTTACGAGGTGCCTTTCTTTCCTCTTTTTAACTTTCTGTTCCGTCCTTTTAAATTCTGTCTGAAAAGGATCTACAAAGGTTCAGTTGAATGATGTAAAGCAATTACTGGCAGGTTCATTAACAAGGCTTAATATGCACATATTTAAGAAGTGGTTAAATCAGTCACGTGAGTTGACCGATCACTGCAGAAACTTTTGTAATGTACTGTATGTACATCTCCAACTTTATATACGTGTCTTCGTTAAATAGGTGTGGTTGATGTAAGACTGCACCACCTCTCATAAGAGAGGAAACTCTGCATTTCTTCTTCCATCAAGGTACAGATAAATCACTATAACATGCACTGCTACACAAAATCTATCATTAAATATGTGGCTTATTCATCATTCATTTCATTTTCAATACGCGGTTCTTCCGCAGTCGCAGGTCATGGGGTGCTGGAGCCTATCCCAGCCAACTGGGGGCACAAGGCAGGGTACACTCCAGGCGCGATGCCAGTGCACCGTGGATTCACCTATAGACAGATAGACATGCATGCACACACTCATGCCTAAGAACAATTTGAGACTGGCAAATTGACCTGAAGTGCATGTTTTTGGAGGTGGAAGGAATCTGGAGAACCTGGAGAGAACCCACACAGACACGGGGAGAGCATTCAAACTCCACACAGAGTGGGACTCAAACTGTAAACCACCTTGCTGTGCAGTGACAGCCCTACCCACTGCGTGTAGTTTATTCACTACTTCCTTTTTATACTGCTTTTGTAATTTCCCAACTGCTCCAATGTGACAGAGCTAAATCTGTACTTTATCTCTCTGGCTGACCTGCATATCCAAGCAAACCACCTCTGCTGCCAGCAGAAACGTATCTAAACTGAAGCCTTTTTTATCACAGGAACACCTGGAGAAAGTCCTCAATATTTGTATTCTATTTGGATTATTGTGACGGCCTCTGTTCCTCTGTACAGGTTCTGAAAAGTGTTTCTTCTATTACAGCTCCTCCAAAATGCTGCATCAATGCTTGAAGGAGAAATGATCTCTGCTGGAGCTTCCTGTGAGTTTCTGAATTGATTTTTTAAGATTCTACTGTCATGCCTCAGCTGGCTATGTCTCGTGGCTACATCACAATCTATAAAGTTGTGTCCGAGCCTGAGTGCAACTGAGCGAAGTCTCTAGCTGGATCCTATTAGTTGATCCAATAAAAACCTGTATACACATCAGTTCGGACGGCTTTGCAAAGTACTAATATTTCAGTGCTTCATTATTTCAGGATTTGAGTGGCAGGATCTGCAATGATCTGGGAACCATTTTGGTAAAAAACAGGCACCTCAAATGTTGATTACTGTTAATTAGCTCTAGAGCAAGACTTGCAGAATGATAAAAATATTGTGTCTTTCAACTACGGGTTTGTTGAATCTAACCTTCATATCAGGAAGTTTGGAGGAATGTGTGTGCTTTGATTCTGTTGATACAACTTAAATAACTTTAAGTTAAGGTTTTCTGAGTTTAATGAAAAACAGGGGTGACAGTCGTCAGTCCACAAGGACTTGGCTTGAGGTTCAAGACCAGTGTGGATCAAAGTATGGAGTGTGAACTAGTAACTAGCACCATTCACCTCCTGAGCACTGCTGAGGTGCCCTTGAGCAAGGCACCGAACCCCACAATCTGCTCCCAGGGCACTTTTTCTTCTTTTAAAATATAAACATCAGGTTTGAGGCCCTGGGGTGAATTTTGGAAAATAATTTGGTTCCTGTCCAATGTTGATTCAAAACTGGCCTAAGGTTCATGGAACCCCCGTGGACACATGGATTAGTCAGATAAGTTGTACAGTCTTTGGTGGTGGTTGGCATTACACTTGTCTTCAGCCTTGAGCTCAGACTGAGCTGTAGATGTCTTGTAACTTTTAGCAAAGATGTGTCTTTATAAATAGTTATAAATGACTTTTTTTCAGAAAACACTATTTTTTTGCTTTTTTATATATGTACACACTTTTGTGTCCCATGATTTAACCACGGTTGCCTTCGGTAGTTTGTAGGGGTTTGCAGAGATTAGGGGGCACTATAGTAGCTCCGAGAAGGGAAACAGCGGAGGAAAAAGCCGCACTGGCGAATCTCACACGGCACTATGGGTTTAAGTTTTAAGTTAAGTTACCCCCCCCCACCAACTGCTCGGGAGGTGTCAGAGAAATGAATTCTTCAACGTTGTGATAACATCTAGCCTGATATGTCACTAAATATTCCTTGTTTTTTTTGTTATAGGGTTCTGGATTAAATGTAAATTAACTGGTCAACATAAAGCAGAGCAATTACCACCTCAGATTTTTGGCTAATTAATCAGCTTTCTTTCATTGAGAGTAAAGCTAAAAATCATTAATTCCCACTTCTACTCTACACTTCAACTCTTGGGCGGCAGTGGCTCAGCGGTAGTGTCATGGTTTGCTGTAGAGCCCAAATGCGCAGACGTCAGGTAAAAGGGAAAAAAAAAGCTTTATTTAAAAACGAATGTGATGATATGATGGACCAGATGATCAGGCTGAACAGGTGAATCGGCAGGAGAAGGCAGGCAGGCGGCTGGGATGGTAATAGTCAAAACGGGCAGCAGACTGGAACTGGAACATGGAGAGAACAGTGTTATCAAAAAGTCAATGTGCGAGTTCAAGAGAGAGCCAAGGTGCAGATACTAACAAGCAGTAAAAACGAACTGGCGATGAATGATGGAAAGCTGGTCCTAATGAAGGTCTGGAGATTGGTGATTATTCACAGGTGTGCTGCTCTGCTGCCAGGAACAGCCACACCCAGGTAGGCGGAACTAAGAGGGACTCAGAAGAGGGAGAGAGAGAGAGAAGCAACTGCAAATCCTGACAGGTAGAGCGGACGTCTTATGACCAGACATCGCCCAGACATCGGCGGTTCAAATCCTACTCCCGCCAGACATCATCAGAGTGTGTGAGCTGACTGTGGGAGGTGTCAGTTCGCCTTTGGGCCACTGCTGAGACGCCCTTGAGCAAGGTGCCATTCCCTTACAAAATTGCTCAATTGTGGTGCCACCCGAAGTGGCTGCCCGTTACTCTGCCTCCCCATGTACTATTTGTGTTACTAACTGCATGATCGCAGACCCCTTGTGTGTTGCAGTTGTGTTTCAGGGGCCTGTACAAAAAATCCCTGTATCGAACACAAAAGATATGTAGACTGTAAAGAATAATTTCCCCTTTAGGGGATTAATAAAGTGGATCTTCTTCTTCTGATAACTTTTCTACAGTCCCTGTTATGGAAGCTAATTGATGGAAGATCAAACCAGAAATGAGTATTGTTGGGGGTGGGAGGCTTTTTCCACACAAGATACCGCCACTGTCTTTGTGCTTCTTCTCGACAGGTGGGGAACAATTATGGAAGAAATCCAAAGGCCTGGAAGTCCCACCCCCACTTCAGCAACTACAGCAGAATTTGGACTGGAAATTCCTATCTGCCACTCTGTCTCTCTTTCTTTTCCTTGCCCTGTCTCTATCCCCCAGTATATTTCCTTTCCCGCCCAACCGGTCAAGGCAGATGACCGCCCTCCAGAGTCTGGTTCCTGCCCAGAGTTTCTTCCTCAGTGAGGGAGTTTTTCCCCGCCACTATCAATCTGTTTTTGGTTCTGTTGGGTTTCACCGCAACAAACCTATTTGGGATAAGATAGGATGCGGCGGCTATACTCTCCCGCTAGAAAGATTCTTTTGTGTTTTTTGTACCGCTTTGGGTCTGAGAGGACTGTGATTTCATCTGTGCTGTATGTCGTGCATATATGGTACATTTGACAATAAAGTTGACTGTGACTATAAGATAGTTGATGTACAGTATGTGATGTGCTCGCTAGCAGCTCTGCCAAAGCAGAGGTGATAAAGTCAAACTCATCCCATTCAATGGCAACGAAAACGGAAATGCTGATCAGACTCTTTGGTTGACCTCTTCTGTCATAAAAGTAGCTGCACTGATTGGGTCTGAGAACATTGAGTAAGGTTTGAGTCCTGCCAGAATCATCTGTTAGCTTATGGTTATAAATCAATGCAAGTATTTTCATCACTATTGAATGAAATAAAACAATTAAATTAGAAAATGAATTAAAAAAATGACATCTGGAGACCTATGGTCCTGTGTAGTAACCCCTGAGCCTAGAAAGCAAATATGAGCATTGAGTAAGGACAGATTAAAGTTCTAACCAACTGATGTCCTAAAGGCCTGTGGATTTGACTTTATGGTTAATGAGAACTGTCTAGCACAGATTTTAATAATTACTCAATTTAAATAATCATATTAAATTTATATCATCTTTGTGGACACTTAAAGTGCTCACAGTGGTTCCATTATTCATGCACTCCTCATTCATATTTGGTGATGGTAAACTACACGCGTAACTTCAGCTGCCCTGGCAGACTGATGGAAACATGACAACCAATCCATTCTAATGGCGTCTCTGACCACCACCGGAACTTTCATAGACATTCACACACCAGCAAGTCCCTCACTGGAGGCAAGAAAGGTAAAACGTCTTGCCCAAAGACGCACTGACAGATGACTCGGTGAGAGGGATTTGAACGGGAAATCCTTCAATGATTGGATGACCTGGTCTACCAACTGAGCCACTGCTGCCCCACAATACTTTCATGTTTTTTCTTTTTTTGGGGGGGAGGCCTGTTGCATTTAGAAAGCTTTAGTGGACTGAGACAGAATTTTTAGGCTTTGATTAGAATTTAATTCATGGAACCCCTCTGCAGTCTGAAAATAATTTATGCTCTCATTTAAAAAAAATATATTGTATGCTATAGTGCGAACATTATTTGGCTTATCAATATTCAAGTGAATTCACCACATTTGAAATTCAGTCTGTACAAAAGATACATCATTATATTATTGTTGGCTCCCTGCAGGGGGTGTGTTGTAGCAGCATATCATCTAATGCAGTTTAAGTGGTGTTCTATCCCAAGATAATACTCTGAGATGCGAATTATCTACTTATCGCTAATCCCATCACACTTATTTCCTGAGGGTTACAGTGGGCCAGCGTTACTCCAACATTTTGACATTTCTCATGATCACATGAGAAAACACGCTGTCATGTTCAGCACAAAGACACATGCATGAGTGCTTGTTCTGTCATCTTACTGTATGGTTTTCTCTGAGCAATTGGAATTCTCCTGTCTTGATAGCATCCCTGCTGTGAAACAGGACAGGGCACTTTTATCAGCTGCTGTTGATGGTGACAAATCATGTCAGTGATGAGTTGTGTCCCAGCTTTTGGGTGTAGATGTGGGAGGAGAATGGGTTAGAGGTGACCATATCCTTGATCTAAGGACCAAGAAGAGGTGCTGGTGGTGAGAGGGGGGCATGTCTGCTGGATGAGAAACTATGGAACAATGCCAAGTCCTCCATTAGAGACTCCTGCAAGGTCACTTAAGTATGCAGTCCGAGTGCCAAGCGACCCGGGCTCTCTGGTCTGTCTGAGACGAAAGGGGGATGGGTTGGGTTGAGTTTGGGGGGGCAGCAAAAAGAAAGAGAAAGGGAGCAGGAAAAATAGTGGGCCACAGTCCAACCCATCTGGGATGTGTTCCACAGACAGTCAGTGCCAGAGGTCACTGACAAAGCCGACCCCATCTTTGTAGAATGTAGAATGAAGGTTCACTGCGAGAAAAAGAGTTTTAGGAGGGAATAAAAAAATGCAGCCAGACTGTTCTAGATCTGTAATCAGAGCAAAGGTCCACGTGAAAACAAGGGTGTTGAAGCACAGAAATACTAATGTTCCTCTTCTTTGCAAAGGTTTTAATGGCACCTTGCCAGCTTTGGGGGAGTGGCATTATACTGAGACTGGACAGTAAGTCTTTTGCCCTTGAGAGAAAAAAAAGTGCATCCTTTGTTCTCTCTCTCTCTCTGAACGGTTAGTTGTCCGCAAAAAATATTGTGTCAACGTGATTATCTTGTAATTTGGATTTCATGAATAAATGTAATTAAAAAAAAAAAATCTCTCCCTCTCTCTCAAAATCTCTCTCTGACACTTTTACAAACCTATGGTGTGTCAAAGGTGTCTTGTGTTCTGTGTTAAATGAAGAACTCATGTTCAGTCACTGTTTGGTTTGATTCAAGTATATTTTTAGTTTAATTCAAGTATATTTTGCCCACATTTCAAATGACAGTTTATTAAGTGTGTGTCCATGTTTCAGTGAATCTTACTTAGATGTTGTTAACGGTTAGATGTTTGTTAACGTAACTATCATGTAATACCGACTTCATGAATAAATGTGATTTTAAAAATCAAATCTATCTCGCTCTCTTGCCTACAGAATGTAAACTTGCTGTTTCCAGAGGAAGAATTGTTTGCACATAATACACCGTTCTCAAATTAAGAGAAAAAGGATGACCAGTTTGTGATGAGTGCTGTGTGTGTTTATAAGTCCAAAGCAGCACTTGGTCATTGCTTATAGAGTTAATGATCTTGTAGAAGTGTGTGATCTGGGATCTACGTCAATTCAGAGAAAATTGGAGCTTGTTTAAAGAATGTGTGTGTGTGTGTGTGTGTGTGTGTGTGTGTGTGTGTGTGTGTGTGTGTGTGTGTGTGACCTCCATCTACCTGTATGCAAGAAGGATTTTTAGCCTAGCATTCATCTTTGCTGCTTTCCCCTTCAGCATTAGCTTTCGAGCTTTTAAATTGTAATGTGATCAGGTTCACCTGCAAAGCTACCACAATGAATTATTAAGCTCTCCACTATGGATGAGTGAGTCTCATTATGGCTCTCCTCAGTACTACGGGAATATCAGCATGGATGATTCTTCCTGGGCTCTCTTTTGCTTTACTTTCTAGAGTGCCTGGAAAAAGGAAGAATTCAGCGGTACAGCTGGAGTGAGATAAGATTTTCAAATGTGTATTCAGATGTTCTTTCACGCTCTGGGAACTGAATGCTGGAGAAAAGGTATGGCAGTGGAATCCACCACCTCTCTCTCTTTCTCTCTCTGTCTCTCTTCATCCCCAAGCCAACAGTGCAGGCTGTATGGTGATAACTTTTCAAAGTGAACAAAAGCATCAAAAGGATGGAAGAGACCCGGGGATTATTTAAATACTAGGTGCATTAGAAGCCCCGGTGTGCTTTCCATCCCTTAAGTCATCAACAAAACCTGCTCCACTTTTTTCACTGTGGCTGAGGAGCATGTACACTACTGACAAAAGAAAGGAAGACGGGGATATAGAAGACGCTCTGGCAATCTGGCTTTAAAGTATTATACTATGTTATACCAGCTAATAACAGAGAGGAAAGGCACTCTGTGTGAAGATAACAAGGAAATGACCACAATTGGAATTATTATCTCACATTATCTATGGTCACTACAGCAAACCTATATTTATTTGTAAAAAAAACAAAAACAAAAATAAACAGTCCTTCAGATATGTAAAACAAAGTAGTTCAACTGCTTGATGCAGGTTTCTTTGATGGCTAAAAGAGGTATTGTTGCATCACTGCACTCAAATTGTGATCAGGTTAAAAAGTCACAATGAGAGCAGAGAAAAACTTTGCAGTTCCTTATCAGCTTTTCAGCACCTAATACAATGACATGACACTGTATCAGAACCGAATCACAGTATAAAGTCTTGTGTCAGCTTGGCACATCATTTTCCTCTGGTTTGTCGTTGAGCGGGTGTATCATTAATATTGTCTGTCATAACTGCATTGCAAGTCAGCGAGGCATCCTGAGATTGTTTTTTAGTGCAGTAAAGATAGAAAATTATTAGAGTTGGTTGACAAACTCTAAAAACAAAACTATGAAATGCAAAACATAAACGTTTGCACATTACTGCAGTTGTCTGTGTAGGTCCTCAGTTATCCAGGTCATGGTTATCCAAAGCTGTTTAAGTAAATCCACTGGACCTTTAGAAAGTTCTTTAAGACGTTTCGTCTCTCATCCAAGAGACTTCTTCAGTTCTGGAAGTGGCTGGTCTTGTCCCAGTTTATTAACCCTGTGGGGTGTGGTCAGTGCTATTCACATTCCAACGACTGTCGTTGAATCCCGTTTGGCTCCTCAACGATTGTTGATGGGGGTGTCAGAGGGGGGTTGTTTAAATGCAAGTTTCACCCCTGTGTGCTAATCAGGGTCATTGGCATGAGACACATCACCTGGGTCAATCTGCTGAGACAGTTTTTTTGGGAGTTTTGAAAGGACATGATTGTAAATGGTAGAAAGGTGATGACCACCCCCCGTTCAGAGATGGCTTCTCCACTTTGACGTGGATGGCTTCTTTCACTCCTCTCTCAAACCAGGTGAAACTCACATTTAAAACGACCCCCCTCTGACACCCCCATCAACAATCGTTGAGGAGCCAGACATAGTTGTTGGAATATGAATAGCATGGACCACACCCCGCAGGGTTAATAAGCTGGGACATGAACAGCCACCTTCAGAACTGAAGAAGTCTCTTGGATGAGAGACGAAACGTCTACAATAACTTCCTTAACGACCAGTGGATTGACTTAAACAGCTTTGGATTACTGCAGTTGTGTTCGTCTCAGTGCTACAGAAATTTTGCCACTTGAGAAAATTCATTGTGGCAAAACATCTTGGTGAAATCTTATTTAGGTGTTATTTTCTTGAAAAGAAACAGAACACAGTCAAAGACTTTACTAAATATTACCTCAGGTGACTGCTATCTGTTTCTAATTATGTTTAGAGGTGTAATAAAACTGTTGAAATGAAAGATGAACGACTTGTTTTTAGAGGCAGGCAACTCAATACAGCACTTCAAAAGGCATTAATGGCAGTAATACTCTTCGGTCCTCAATCGATGCCAAGCAAAATTAATATTGGAGAGTAAATCTTTCATTTTCTTGATTGATTACCGTCATTAAGAGCATTGATCAGCAGCAAGAAGAAAAAAAAAAACATGGAGTGGGTGGGAGAGTAGCTTGTAGCTTTTTATCTGCCCCAGACGATGTTAAAGAGGAATAAACAGAGGCTCATCCTCTTCTGCTGCTTTGTCTGGAACAAAGATGTCAGAGAGAAATTTGCAGCTGTCAAGGGAATGCTTTTGTTCTGACCTCCTCTGGCTAAATGCACACTCGTCCTTGATCGTGGGAATGGAAGCATAGTGTCTGTGAAAAAAGGAGAGAAACGTGCAAAGTCTTCAAGGTTAATTTACTCTTAACTCTTATTAAGTGTTTGTCTGTGGGGGCTTCATTAAGGTGACATGCTAGTTGCGGCAAAGGACGCAGTTAACCTTGCACAGGAGGGGGAGGCAGGGTTTCTTTTCCCATATTCCATCTATCCTCGTACTGGCTCTGTCGCCGTGGGGGAGCTGATGCACGTGCTCCGTAAACATCTGTAGTGCATGAGACATCTGGCATAACATGGACAAAGAGTCAACACCAGCAGCAGCTGGGAAATGTTGCATTCTTGGTCACTGGCTCAAATTAATGTACTGTAATGAGCTTGTGAATAAAGTGAAAAGTCACAACAATTAAAGTGTTCTCACATGGAGCAACATTTGCATACACAGTTTGTGTTTGACGTTGAGAATGAGAATGCTACTACTGATAAAGGTTACTGAAAATACACAAAGAGAACATTTAAGAAAGGTCAGCTACAGTTATTTGGAGTTTCATTTCTTTACTGGAAACTAGTTGTCGGGCATGATGAAAGATGTGATTCATTTCCTTATGCAACACTAGCAATTAGAGCTGTAAAATGATCTATGATATGTTAAAATATCACTTTCAGCTATGTATTTAGAGCTGTTTAAAAGACTTTCACTTTCATTCTGAGTATAATTAGAGGGGTAATATCATTAATGATTCATTTTCTTTTTCCTGGTAAATTACATGTGGAATAGGGATTGTAGATATGTAATGGCTTACATCCACAGGCTGGTCTGGGACAGTGACATGGACAATTATTGTTATATTGACATGCTGTGTCTTTTATTTTTTTAGATTTATATTCAGAAATTCAGGACAGCATGGTGGAGCAGTGGTTAGTACTGTTGCCTCACAGCAAGAATGTTCCAGGTGTGATTCTTTTCTGTGTCTGCATGGGTTCCCTCCAGGTTCTGTGTGGGTACTCTCCAGGTTCTGTGTGGGTTCTTTCCAGGTTCTGTGTGGGTTCTCTCCAGGTTCTGCGTGGGTTCTCTCCAGGTTCTCCGGCTTCCTCTCACCTCCAAAAACATGCAGTTTGGGTGAACTGTCACGCCAGAAATGTCCGTAGGTTTGAGTGTAAGCTTGAGTGGTTGTCTGTCCTTCATGTGGCCTTGAGCTGAGCTGATGTTCCTTCTGGGGTGTACCCCACTTTTTGCTTGTAGCCAGCGGGTCTACTGGGCTCCAGTAGATTCGTGACCCACAAGGTGGATAAATGGCTGCAGATGAGATTATTGTAATTGTCTTGTCTACAAGAAGATGGATGAAAAGATGGATGGATAGATGGATGGAGGAATGAATGAATGGACAGATGAATGGATGGATGGATTATATAATTGAATCAAAATGTTAATTAAATGTAATCCATCTTGTTAGTTGTCATGAAATACTTCAAAAAGTGGCTGCTTGTTCAACCATGAAATCTTGTATTTCTTGAGAATTTGGATATGAGTAAAATCTGGGCATATGTAATGTAACTTCCTACACTGGTAATCAGTGGTGGAAATTATCTGAGAGCTGCTTTTAACTGCAATGCTGCAATTTTTAATATTAAACATTGAGCAATAAACAGTATGGATCTGGACATAAATAGAAAGATAACTCAAAATTCTAGTATTCTTATCTGGTAAAATATAGCTAAGGTGAAGATCAGTTTCATATATAGTTTGATCAGCTATCAGCTACCGAGTATTATAAGAGATTTTTGCATCATGATTTACTGATTGATTCCAGAGAATTTACAGAAAACATTTCTTGGGAAATTATAGATGATTTTCTAATTTACATGGTCAGTCTAAATGAAGAGGTCTGTGATTAGTCCAATAAGGCTATTGGAATAAATCCTGCACAAAGGAGCCCTTAAAATTAATTGACTTTTTTAAGTGCTACCTGATATGTAGAGCAGTGTCTATTGTTTCATCAGACTGATCTAAATATATTGGCCTCACTGTGTAAACACAAACATGTTTATTGGGTATTATTCCATGAAGACTAATTAAATGTACCAACAAAGCTTCACATTTAACCATTTGCAGAGCTGAAATTATGGTTATAATATATACTTGTGACCTTTTACAATACTCACTTTTTCCTGAATTCCTCATTCAAGGATTTACAGAATTGCTGTATGTGCTGGAGAGCACCTGATTTTCCATAGTTGCCAAATTTCAACACATTTTATAAAATGTTGTATGACTGATCTTATTGATGATCTTGGGCATGAAGAAAATAACCTCTAACTTTAACTTTAACTCAAATCTGGCTCAAATCCTATGGTGCATGGTGCCAAAAACAACATATTTTTTCTCACCTCGACAAAGGTGCTGATGCTTCAAAGTGTCAAGATGAATCCACACTAATGTGGTTTAAGGTTATGGTGGGGTTTCAGAATAGGTCATGATCAGATTAGTGAAATCCTGACTTTGTTTGTGACCAAGCTCCCCGCTCACAACATGCCTTCAATATAAGCATCACATATCCTTGAAATAAGAGATTCTGCAACCATCCACAATCATCAGTCTTTCTGCGCCTACATTCTGCAGAAAGATGATCTGCATTTTACTGTAATAAAGATATAATTGACCTGCAGCCAGCAGGAGGCATGAAGAAATGGGATTGATGTCCCAAAGAGGAAATTCGTCTTATTCTTCTTCTGGATGGGGGCTGTGGTTCACAATCCAGCTAAATGCTTAGGTATTCATCCCCTCTATCTCACACTTCACCACCGACCCTGCTGCTCCGTATTCTCATTTCATGCCACCATCCATTATTTTCCACTGTGCCTCTCAAGAAATAAGAAAAGTATCAGTTGCAAGAGTCTGAATACACAGTCAGACGTGCAGAAGTTTCTGCAGCCTAAAAAAAAGACAGATTTCTGAGATCTCCATGGCTTCTGGAAAAGAGCCTACAGTAGCAAGGAATATGATTCAGTATTAAAATGAAACTGTAATGATTTTGTTTTGTTTTTATTTTTATGGCCTTGTATTATCCACATTTTGGGATTTAACAGTTAAAGTTTCTCATTATGGATTGGATTGGTTAGTTGGCCAATCCGAAGTGAACTGGCGTTACGCCCGGGGTTTCCCCCGCCTCACACCCTAAGCCGCGACAGCGGATGAAGTGGTTGTGAAAAATAATGAAAGAATGGTTGGCCAGATCATGTATTTCATTCCATGTCCCAAGTGCGACTGGAAACACAAGTTCGTGAATATAGTGGAGACCAGTCTCATGTCTATAATGAAGCTGCGCATCTCAAACTGTTATCCCAAGATAGTATTTTTCTCAACTGCTTTCAGAAAGAAGAGACAGATTTTTGAAAAATGGCCACCATATTATCTAATTTAATTTCATTTTATTATGGCTGTCGTTTGTTTTAAATGAATGAACCAAAATGTTATGTTATAAAATGAATGAGCCAAAATGTTCATTTTGGTTAATTGTCTATGTGCATTCAGATACACATTTTATAATGTTTAATCTAAAGGGAAAACCGTTCTTTCAGTTTTTGCTCATCATACAACATCAATTGTTGAAATGGTCCATAGCAGACAGTCTGGTTTTACGACAACAGTGTCTTTTCACTGTTGGAATATGTCTGCGTAGGTTCTCAGTCATCCAGGTCAAGGTAAATCAAGAAAAGCAAAAAATAGTCAACTGGACTTGCTTAACGTTGGGTTAAGTAGTTTCACCTCTCATTCAAGAGGTGATGAGAGGTGAAACATCTTCAACCAACCACTTGATTATTTTTAGCCCTTCTTGATTCACTGTTGGAATACTATTTACGGTATGCTTACTTTAGCATTGACAAAGGTGGAAGGAACACTTCTGTGGAACACAGTATAAAAAGCATATTTATAAAAAATAGATCATCAGTCTCCTCTGCATGAGCCACATTTTACTGGTTAAGCCTATAAATGCATCTGTGGCCTCTTGCAATCAACAGGTTGTGCAGGTTATTTAATGTCATCAGTTGTTGGGGAATACACTGTACCAATATGAATGTCTCCGTAACATACTGCAGCTCTGCCATGGCTATTTATGTAGAATCAAATAAATAAAATATAATTTTATCAATGAATGCAGATTTTTTTCCTCTTAACCTCAAACAGAGTGGATGTTAAAGAAATGTATTAGTGCATATTGAACCATTAACGTTTTATTGATGAAAGCAGAAATAGTAGCTGTAAGCTCATAATTTTTTTCCAACATGTTAATAAGAAACCATTTTTAGGGAGGAAATACCTTTCCATCACTTTTTATTGAGTTAATCATTTTTTTAGCTTTTGGAAATATTGTCTTCATTCCATGTTTCACGATGACTTCATACCACTTTTTGCATTTAGCAGAATGATTAGCACAGAAAGGCTGTTCATGGTTGAGCAGGTGGCACCAGAACTTCCAAAGACAACAACTAAATACTTTGTTTTCTTAGTTCTCGGTTGTGAGCTTTAGATTACAGTATAAACAGATTACTCAACCACAAACACAAATTCAGTCAGACTATTGGTTTATTAAAAGTCTCATATTATGCTTTTTTTAATTCATGTCGTTCAGCTGCCAGATGTCCAACTACACTGTATTTGAAATGTCTTGCCCCAAAGTGATCTGTGATCCTCAGTATCTTTGATTGAATATTGATAAATTCTCTTCCACTCTCTGAAGGTCTGTTTTAATGGGGTGTAGCTCTCATCTCCCTATCTCCACCCCTCCCCACTCTGAGCCTTCCCTATCTCCCTCCCCCTTCTGAGCTGACCAATCAACACTGCCCTTCCCCGCACGTTCACTTGCATTTGTTTACTTGCGCTACTCGAACACGCCTGCATTACAGATCGATCAATTGGCATAGTCTGGAACTTTTTTAACTTTCAGTAACTTTGCTGCTACGCTCTAATTCTTCTCGTGTTACGCACTGTTGTTTTTCATGATATAACGGTTGATTTTTCGGCGCTAAGTGTGGACCTGCTTTCGCTGTCTTTGCTGGTCAAAGACTCGTGGCTCATTGTGCAAACATGATGAGACTCAAAGTGGTGATGTATTGTGATATTTAAAGCTGTGCTTTCCGAAAATCGTCATGGACCGGTAACTGGAGCCAAGCTAACACAAACTAATGAAACATGGGATTTTACCGGTAAGACCAAGTTTTTTTCTTGTATTCTCACGTGTGTGTGTGTGTGTGTGTGTGTGTGTGTGTGTGTGTGTGTGTGTGTGTGTGTGTGTGTGTGTGTGTGTATAAACGCAGCTCTCCAATCACTTAGAAGAGCTAAAGCTCTTTTCATTCACCAAAAAAACAGACAATTGTTCTGAATTAGTAAATAATGTGCAACTGGTTATGTGTTCACTGTGATGCTGGGGATATTCTCGGTTGGACACACACATACACACACACACACACATAAACACACGACTGAAGCAGCACTAACTAGTTAGCCAAATGCTAGCTAATTTGAACAGCTAGTGATGAACTTACAGTGTGTAGCTCTGATCCAGGTAATTACCACACACTGCTGCGTAGCCCGATCACGAACCACACACATGCGCGTGCATACACACACATACACTAACACATGACTGGAGTAGACCTACCTAGTTAGTCAAAGTTCAACAGTTTATTAGGAACTTTCAGTGTGTAGCTCTGAGCCAGGACATTGTCAATCAATCAGTCAACTTTTATTTATATAGCGCTTAATCACATCTGAAGACATTTCAAAGCGCTTTACAGATAGAAAGCCAACAATGCCCTCCCGAGCAAGCATAAGTGACGGTGGCGGGGAAAAACTCCCTCATTGAGGAAGAAACTCCGGGCAGGACCCAGGCTCTGTAGGGCGGTCATCCGTCTTGACCTGTTGGTTTGGAAAGAGAAATACACTGGGGACAGAGATAGGCCAAGGAAAAGAGACAGAGAGAGAGAGTGGCAGATAGGCCAGATTGAGTTTCATGTCCATAGTGCGCTGTCGCTGAATTGTGGGCGGGATTTCCAGGCCTTTTGATATCCTGTCTTCCATCCGCGTTCTCCACCATTACCGCACAATGCTACCGTAGCCTGAACGAACTCCCCCTCGTTGATTGCCATGCCCTTGGGCATGTCAACCAATCAATATCGTAAATCACTCCGTCCAATCACAGAGTTGATCTGTGACATCACAAATACCACTCTAGCAAAATCCGATCATTTTGTTTTGGTCCGGGCCATAAATTCCTAAAACTCCAAATATCTATTGATGCAGGAAGCGTTTGTTTACCAGATTCTAGGAGTTGGTCGGGTTAGGGAGGACCACTATGTACTGTATATGTAGAGACCTGAAAAAGTGTGATTTTCGTAATTGGACCCCTTTAAAAAGTCTCATGATATGAAGCAATATTTATCAATTAAAAAGATTTGGCTAAAATTTCACATTAATAGTTTTGTAATAAGCAACAACCATACATCAGCATTCAAAATGTTTTATATCTATGCATGCATATTTTGAAATTCTGTTTCTGCTTAAAAATGATTCTTACTTATCTAATTGTGACTTTGAAACTCACACACTGAAACTGAAACTTCTGCACTGAGAGAATGTGTGTCACACAGACAGCGCTGTGGGCGGTAAGACTGTACAGAAGACATTTACATCGAGTGGCTCACTCCCACTACACAGGTACTACTGTAAGCATTAATATGCATATGGAAATGATTAAATGTGTGTCAGATAAAATGTGACATAGCATAATAAATGGAAATTGGAACATGCATATTCAAGCTCAATTAATCATTTAAAGCGATCACAATGTTGGATTTATCAGATTGCTACAGGAATTCAATGGAGTAATGAAAAATTAAGATGGTTAGAAAATTTCATTGTTGCAGTACTTGGGCAAGTTTTCTGGGTCTGCACCAATGACCAACTATAGACAGAGGTGATTCTTTGGCACCTGAGACAAGACCATACACACACACACACACACGCACGCACGCACGCACACACGCACACACACACACACACACACACACACACACACACACACACACACACACACACACACACACACACACCTTTTGCTTTTTTGTTTCAGCATTACATGGTCTTTAAATTCATGTGGGGAATTCAGATAATATTAAGGAAATGGTCCATCACAGACTGTTTCCCCACATTGACTTTCTTGTGATTGCCTAACTCTTCTCTTTCTTCTTGTTTTACCTTTGAAGCAAACCACACCCATCTGGGACCTAATTACACTAAAACATAGCAGCAAATAGAATTTAAGCCCTGTGGACCTATCTGTTACATTTACTGGAGAGGGTGCATTAGATGCATTTTATAATGCCACCTCCATGACAAGGTGGACCTGCTTAAGATGCAGAAGGCCCACATGTCACTTCTGTTCATTGATTTTTAGATCTTGTGGAAAAAATATTCTGCGGCTAGTAGTGGAGAAAGGGGTGTGGCTGGGCTAGATATATATTACTCTCATTTGACCTGGAAAGTTCATTTCAGATACCCGCAATATCAACCTTCTTGATCAGTATCCGTTGAATAACAAGTATACCTGTTTTTCTAGTTAAAAGGTCATGGGCAAACGGGTATTTAAGATTAAATATGCACTGAGAGCAAACAATCCAAAAAAACTTGCATTGCAACTCGGTGGATGCATTTTTGAGAGAGAACGAGATCAATCAATGTCAAGCATCAATATCCTTTTGCATCCTATTTAGCCACGCACATTTGCCAACTCTTCAAATCTGTGCATGGCTCCCTTGTTATCGATTTCAGAAAGGTCCTAATTTGCCGCTTGAGATCAGGCAGTTCTCTCTCTCTCGCTCTCTCTCCTCTCACCCCTTTATCCTTCTTCTCTCTTACTCACCATGTTTTTCTCTCCTTTATGCAAGCACATCTCATCATCATGTGCTACACAGTGATGCCTTGGGCAGCATATTGAGTGCTGGCTGCAGCAGCAGGGAAGTGCTGCAGGGCGAACTGTTTAGTGCGGTATCTGAAGTCGTTAGATATGATTAATAATGTGCTGAGAGGCTCTGTAAGCCATCAAACAGCTCATCAGAAGCACATATCACCTAGTAATTAGAGATTCACAACTCTGACATACATTTACTGTATAGGAGTAGATATACAGATTGGCAAGGAAGTGTTTCAGTGTGAGTGAAGGGACTTTAAGTGAGAAAGGATGAAGAGGTCCAAAGTCAAGCTATAACTAATATAAAGAACAACTTTATTGTCAGAATGGTATGACTGTAGTGAGACCCAGAGAAAGACAGTTGAAAATTGTTCATTACATTTCAAATGTTACTGAAGTTTTGACTTCTTCACCTTTTTTTTTTCTCTATGCACCAAAGAAATAGGTGTGGGAGGCTTTATTATCATGTCTTAAAAGTAAGCATCATCATAGCTGAATACTTTGTACAAGATGTGTTCTTGCTTTGGAAGGGTTGTCCCACTCTCACATTATATCAACTGGTAATATGAGTACATGTGATGTTTAAAGGCATTAAAACAGTGTTTTAATCACAAACACCAGCATGGGTGTTTGTGTCTTTATCTTCTCTATGGATGGATGGGTGGATAGAGGCAGACAGACAGACAGACACACAGACACAATAACTGTGGTTAATCACAAGACTGCAAATTAAAATTAGATACTGCAAAGTAGTAGAGCATCACAGTGTGTTATAGACATTAAGGTGGCATTAAAGCATCATATGTGGATGTTTAAATCCTTGGAAGATGGCTAACATTGACATCAGGGAGTGCCAGATGCTCACCAAGCATTCCTGAATTGTAGCCTCCCTGCCTGCACTGTAGTGGGTGGTCTCAACATAAGACAAGATGCAAATTGAACTGAGACAAGTGCATATCCACGCAATGTGTCATCTCTTGGCTGAGCCTCAGTTGAGAGAACAATGTGGATTATGGCCAGCCTTTATAAAGGCTGGCCATGATCCACATAGACACCTCATAGAGACATGCTGTCTATAAAGCTGCCAAACATACCTGTATATCTAAGAGTTTATTATAATTTACATTTTAGCTATGAATATGACACAAATGAGGGCAGCAGTAGCTCAGTCCACTAGGTCTTGGGCTGAGGACCAGTTGGTGGCCAGTTCAAGTCCTGTGTGGACTAAAAATTTGGAGTGTGAACTGGCAGTAGAGAGGTACAAGTTGTTCATCGGGTGCACCGGGAAGGAGCTACCTCTTTTTATTTACTTGCAGACCCCTTGTGTGTGTGTGTGTTTCAGGGCCTGTACCTATATACACATGTGTAAAAAATAGGCTAGAGTGGAAAAATAATTTCCCAAAACGTATAATAAAAATATGCTTCATCTTCAAATGTAAGTCAAAGGCAACAGTTCATATTTCTTAAAGATGATACTGAAATAGACTTTACGTGTCATGGGGTTCAGGATAGATATTTTAATCTGCATCTGATTATCTGAACATATGGCTACAGTTTGTAGAGCATGACCTCATGGGGTAGGGAATAACTAGCTTACCAGTTCTGAGGATCTCATGTCATTTCATTTTTATCTTCCCTAAATGACAGTTGGATGGGTTCTCCATCTTCCTGCCATCTCCAAAAACAGGCACTGTAGGTGAATCGGCCAGTTCCAAATTGCCAATAGATGAGCATGCGTGTTTACATGTGGCTCCGCAGTGTCTTCTGCCTCACGCCCCCAGTCAGCTGGGATAGGCACCAGCACCCGCAACAGTGGTACGGGCGGGTCATGAAGATGTATAAATGAATGAATAAAAAGGACTGGATAATGCCAGAAGATCTGGTGTTCAGTGGACATCTTTGACATGATGATATAATTGGGTGAGAATAGACATGATTTAGAGATGATGTAATGTTTCTTTTTAATAAGGATGACAGTTGATTCTTATGTTGCAACGTTAATGTCAGGTAACACTTACAGTATACACTTTAAATGGCAGACAATAAAAGCACATACAAGAACATTTGTCAACTCAAAGTGAATGCACACAGATATTTGTAGAACATGGTGATCCTGTCTTTTGGGATGGATTATCATAGTCAGCTGGATGAAAGTCATGTGACCCATTTGTTTGACCTATCTTTTGTTCTCAGCTTCCTTCTGTTCCATTTGTGGAATTTATCAATCTTCAAACTACTCTTCAAACTGTTTCCAAGTGACACACAAAAAATAAATAAATTAACGACAGATTTGAACGATGGAGCAAATGAGACATTATGAAAGCAAAACAAGGCAGGCATAGAAGTGTGTTCCTATCCACAGTAGATTAATTGTAGGGGCAAACTGCATAAAACAAAACAAAAAACAAACTAATGCATAGTCACACCTGCCTTGTTGAGCCGTTTTTGCAGTTTGTAGGCAAACATACATACAGGGAGTGACTTGCTGGGATGAGGAAGATCACACGCAGCCCCCCCTCTGCTTTTTACAGTTCTATCCTTGGTTGTGTAGAGTAGAACTTTATTGATCCCTGAAGATCAATAAAGTTCTATTCTACACAACCAAGGATAGAACTGTAAAACTATGTAGAAGCTAATCCAAGCTTTAAGTCGATCAAGTACAGTGCACCCTCACGCATAAAAGCTTGCGATTTCACCTCATTGCGGATTTTTGGTTGGCAGTGATGTGATACTGTATGTGCATTTTATTGGCTGACAGCATCCGGAAGTGCTCTCGGTTCCATGAGTCTCTGACTTAAGAGAGACACAAAAGTGCTTTAAATAGTCGATAAGAGTGTGGGAAAAGGTAATATCAGTATGGGGTCATAAACTTTTAAATTACCGTAAATAATAAGATAGCTTGTTGCTCTATCGCGAAATTCATGTTATCATATCGCGTGTTATGTGTCTCAGTTAACTCAAATAATAGTTTACATCAAATAGCAAAACATTCAGAGTTCAACGTTTAGCAGTCAAAAAATACTTCCGGGCAGAATCCAAACCCGAAAACATTGGTACCTACTTATACCTAAACACCAATGATGTCCAGGATGCCACGAGGCAAAACGCAAGGCCAGGACCCCAGATGCAGAGTACAAGAGTGAATAGTTTACTAAGCACAAAGTAACAACAGAAAATCACTGACTAGAAAAAGGCTAAACTAATAAAGTAACAACAGAAAATCACTCAGAGGTATATTTGTGTAAACCAAAAAACAAGGGAATCACTGGAACGAAAGCTCGTAGCTGGAACGTGTGGCAGGAGACAAGGTCAACAAAATGACGATTCACGGAGTGCATGACTTGGAAATCTTCTGGCACAGAAAAAAAGGGGAAAGGTAGCTGAATAGGCCCTAGGTAATCAGCCTGATGAAACTCAGGTGTGGAGAACAGACTCTGCCCACGAGCCCAGACCCGCCTCCTGCCACGCTCAGAGGGGCAGCGGGAGAGCAGAGAAACACGATTAGAGCGAAAAACACAACCATGACACAGGAGACCTAATATATCATTTAGTTCGTGCAGTGGGAGAACCTCATGAATAATTATTAAAAACATAAATAAAGCACATAAATACATTGTGCATTCATTCCCTGTTCAGATGTTTGCAAAGATGTGGCTAAAAGGATGAAATGCTGCAGATGGACAGCTTTCCAACAGGAGAGTTAAAAAGGCCACATAAACTCTGACATAAGAGTAAGCTGTTCACTTAGTGTGATATTTCCTGGGTTATTTTGACAGGACATGTGACAACTTAATTTATGGGGTGTTAATGTTATGTTTTACAGTCTGTTCGAGTTAGGCTAAATCCTCTTGCATGTTTGGGTGATCTAACCTTATCCATGGTCCTGAAGTCTCATTAGGCCACTGTCCAAATCGTGGCTGACTCAGAAAATTAGATGTTTCATGTCTTTTTAAGTTTGTGTTAAATAGGACTCTTCACCAATTTCACCAATAATGATATTTTAAAATATTGAATATATACATAAGAAGCATAAGAGGCGCTACATAAACATTTTACAGTTTCAGTCCAGTTGGTCCTGATGAAATACTACCAATAATCCACATAACTATCATACTGTATGACTTCATATTTACCCGTCTTGTTTCAATTGCGAAAGATCAGTGTTTTTTTGCACTACAGGACTGAAATGCAGCGACACCCAAGGCAGGCTCACCTGACTCAAGTATCATTTATGCTCATCTTACTACTCCTCAATAACTAGGTAAGAAAATGTTGCCAAATTGGTCAAATATTGCAAATCTACAGTCATAAAAGCATACTTTATGTGATCGTGAACCCATCCCCTTCTCAAAAAAAGCAGCTATTGTAAATTAATTTTAAAGGAATACTGTCACTTCTAAGATCCTCTGTCTCTTTTTCTCCTTCTCTGTCTCTTGGGTATTGTTGTCAACACTGTTGTTAAAAACCATGTTGTTCTATTAGATGTTTTCCAGTGTTCACAGTGCTATATAGTGTTCACAATCCCTATTTTGTGAAGCTCAAGAGCTATTAAAGGAAATGAACACTCACAGTGCAGTGTGTTCCTTTATAAGCCCCTCAAAAATGTTTGAAAGGTATAAAGGTATGACTCAGTCTGCAGTGCAGCACTATTCTGTGCTGAGAAACACAACATGGGGATAAAGTAACAGAGTTGACATCAGGGACCAGGGAACTGTACGTACTGCAAAAATTTTGTGTGGTTGGTCAGATATTATTGATCTGTTAATATTTAAGATTTGCTTTCTTTCCTCTAAAAATGTTTAATCTTTGTGTGCAGGAATGTGTGTATGATGTTGTGTGAAGACAGGAGTACCAAGGTGAGTAGGTGTGGTGTGGAGGTGCAGCAGCAGGCGACAACATACGACTGAACCTTTGGGGTAAGACTGCATTAGGCCTTATAGCTGCTCTTCTGCTGATGTTAGTTTTGGAGCTGTTTGACATTTCAAACACAACTCAATCTGTTTTTCTCAAGTAAAGAAAATGAGGCTCCAGCCTGTGCTTAGTAAACATAAACTATTCTAATTTTTGGTAGGACTGATGAAATGTGTCAAACCTTGGCCACAATTTTGCCTGTAGGTTTTGCTAATTTTGAATGTTTGTTAAAAAAATACATGTTCATTACTGCAGGATTGCATCCAGGCTGAGCTGCTGGTGAGTTTTCATTTTCAAAGGTTGTTTTCAAAGGGAGATTAATCAGCATAATGCATATTGCTAACATGTACATATGTTTTTATATTGTGGTGCACACACAAACCACCAACATTCTCCCACATTAAGAATAAAAGCCCAACACCTGGAGCTCCAGGTGAGATGGGGCTTACCTTGTGGAAATATGACAGATCTTTTGGCTTCAGACCTGTTTCCTATTCTTATCTATTATGGAATTTATTTCAAATTAGGCAATTGTAACAAGTAGAGAACCAAAGTGATGTCTGTAAGTAGTCAGGGGAGAGGTTTATTTATTTCTGTCTTACAACTGTCTTTTGTTAATTGGCTTTTGTGTGTCTTGTCACTCTGGCTTCAGCCGTACAGTGACACTTCATATCATAGCCCTCCTATAGCTCTTGATATCAAATTTTCAACTATCACATTTCATATTACAGTACAGTGAAGAGCAATATTGAGGGATGTTAAAACCAAACTAGAAGTCACTATGATGATGGTGTGTTGTATTGGATTTGACCACACGTGGTCCATATACTTATGTTGTACTTTCTGGTTAAACTAATCTGTTTCAATCTATAAGATTATGGTGCAGAAAGAAAAAGTATTTGATCATTCACATGAAAAAATCCTGTCATCTGTTCTCTTTAAATTCTCTTTAAATGTTCAGATATTTCAAGGTTACATTTAAATGGTGTGCATGTATTTGTTCTGTTCCTCAAGCCATTTGTGCTGGGGAGTATTCAGCAATCATATGCACACCTAGACAATATTGCTGGTAGCCCTCTCTTGAAGAAAGAAAAGCCCACAATGTTTTCTTTCATTGAGAAAAGGTACGAGCCATTTTCATCGGTCAATTTTCAGTAAGATTTTATCATGATTACTTTTTTCAGTTTCAAGTTACTTCAGTGACCATTTGGTGACCATTGTTTGTTTTTTTTCTTTCATTGTCCCTGTGTGTATGTGTCACATCCTGATGCCTAAAGACACAAAAACTCTTTTGCCATTTTGGACATTTTCCAGCATCACTTGCAACCACAGAGGCCACATGTTGCATTTGGGCAACTCCACTTTGTGACTCTGGTGTCATAAGGCATCTGTGTGTTCCAGATGAGATGACTTGGAATGAGGACTTTGCACGCACCTGGACCACAGAAACCACAGAGAGAGAGAGTACTGTATGTAAATGGCTCTGTCAGCAGAGGTTATTTGGTATTTGTGAGAAGAATGAAATTCTCCCCTCTTTTCTTCTCATTTCCCCTCTCACATTTGTGTGACTAGACTAGTTAGGTCCCTGTCACTCAAACTGCCAAAGGTCTATGGGGCACCAGAGCGAGGAGCCGAGTAATAGGAGGGAAAGAGGGGGAGAGAAGGAGAGAGAAATTGGGCCAGGGATGATTGCAAATTGTCTGTCTAATGGCTGCCACCCAGAAAGCCATTTCAGGTGACTTGTTATCCGTCATGAGAGGGGCAGACCTTCTCTTCTAACTCTCCTTCTCAGTGGGCTAACATACCTAAGAGCTTCAGGCTACCGCTGGTGACCCCAGCTCTTAAGACTCCTCTGTTTTCAATTTTAGATGTCTTTTCTTTTATTTCTGCCTCTATGTTGTTTTCTCCATGTCTCTCCCTCTCCCACTTGGCCTCATCCTCCCTGCAGTGCGTCTCTCTGGCTCCTGCTCAGCAGCTGTTGTTTAGTGATAGATCAGTGAAGCAAAAAATGATGCTCAGTGTAAAAAATAGATCGTGTAGCAAAGCACAGCCTCCCTATTCTCACAAACTATTGTTCTGCATTAGCAGCGAGACTTAAGGGATTCATTCAGAGGTAATCATTTTTTACTCAGGGGCACCGTGTCATTCAGGCACCATTGATGAAGTCACCTCTGAAAGGGCTATAAATGAGAGAAATGATTTGCTATCTAATAATGCAAGATAGTCATTAATTAGTGATACTATGCCAAAAAACCATAAAATCATCTTTTCACCCTTTTTAATCCCCCCCGTGTTAGAGAGTGTTGATGTCTCAGTAAGCATCAAAGTGTTTGTAAAATCGGAGCCATTTCAATGGTGTTCTATGAATATTTGCTTAACATCAATGGGATAAAAATACCGTTGATCCCTTCACTGCCTAAAATTGGCATCATAGAGGATATTGACATGCAACCAAGTCTGCTGAAAGTTAATCTGTATGTGCACTACATCACGTGGATCACAGTTTGGTGGCAGCTAGCATTAAAAGGAACCTGTCAAGCTAAGTGTGCTTCTCAACCTCTCTGCCATTACTCTGACATGTTTTGTGACCCGTGAACTGAAGTCTTGTCAAGACCTGGTCATTTTACCAGCTCTCAGCACAGATGGGAGGGCTCCTTGTAAATCTACCACTCCTAAAAATGCTTTCTGCCTGTTCTGCACAGCAGGTGGCACTCATTGTCTCTGGCACATATCCCTCTTGTCTTGTCAACTTGTCCCTATGACGGCTCAAGGACTGGCCAAGGAAACCTGGCATCAAAAACCAGCCTGCAATAACTAACAAAAGGAGATGCTATCAAGTGTATTGGATGTTAACACATCTGATTAATCTGGCAATTTTGCAGATGTAGTTATTGGTGGTGATAGTGCCTTTCTCTAATGTTCTGTGCCATTTTGTTTATTAGTTTCTTCCTTTTTTGTATAATCATTTGAAATGGATAAAGAGTCAAGATGTCAGACTTGGTATAGATATGTTCAGATCTATGCAGATATGTTTGGGGTGGAGCTACTCTTTAGAAATGGATGTTAGAGTAAAGAATAATAAACTTCTCCTTTATAATAAGTATGTTAGACTTATGTCATAGTCTGACAGCACTATTGACAACATAATTTCGTATATTTCATTAACACTTGAAATTTTTTTCTTGCAATACAAGTAAAATAAGTGATTGACAAGTAATTTTTTGCAATAAAATGTGTGTGTCTTTCAGAATTTCAGTCTTTGGTTTGTCCATGACAATTAAACTATCTGACATCAATTTAGATTGAGAGGAAAGTTTGTTTGGATCATCACTGCCACTGCCATCACTGCCCTTTTTGGATGGCAGTGGCTCAGCGGTAGAGCAGGCAGTAAAGCGAGTTGTCCAATGCTCCCAAGATCGGCAGTTCGATTCCCGCTACCACCCAAAAACACCCTGAGTGTGGGAGATGTCAGCTCACCCCAGGAGCACTGCCGTGGCGCCCTAGAGCAAGGCACCATCCCCCTTCACAAGTTGCTCATTTGAGGCGCACCAGGAAGGGGCCCACCACCTTACCTCCCATTGCATGTGTACAGGCCCCTTGTGTGCATGTATATGTGCTACAAGGGCCTGTACACACTAGCATGTATGCATGCGTTTGATTGAAGAATTACTAAGTAGAGTTCGCTCTTCATTTCCTTGTGGGGATCAGACTAGTATACAAAATAAAAACATATATATATTTTAGAATTGTAGCTATATGTTCAAGTGATCTTTATAAAGCACATATGCAATGAAAAACTAAGGGATGTAATGTAGTTGAAAATTAAACAAGAAAATCGGTGCCATGATTGATGTTGGACACTTTCATTTTTACACTTTGCTTCTGTCTTTTTTGTGGCAGTGTGAGATAACCATGTCTTTCTTATTTCTGGAAATTAGAAAAATGTTAATAGGGAACACTGTCTTGAATTGATGGAATGGTTGTGAAAATTATAACTGTGGTTGTAGAATTTGGTGCAGAACTCATTTTCCTTAAACTGGTATTTCCAGGTTAAACATCAACCTCCCACTGGATTGTCACCAACTGAAAAACACCACATGAGCGAGAAACCGTCAAAGTAAGCAAGAACTCAAACATTATATTGTACAGAACCATTGATGCATCACACAGACCCACCACTACACAATCACCCTTCACCTAAAGATCTTTTTCAAGCTGGCTACTCTGTGTTACACTCTCTTGGGATGGTTGGACAGCATGTTTTGATGCTTTAAGGCTCTCCAGGCATCTATCCTGTGGAGCCTGATTGCCTCACAGCCCCCGCTCTGTGGAGAAAATGAGGTTGAGGTGGGCCACTCAGGCCTCTCCAAGGTACAGAGCCATTGCAGTCGAAGTGGAGCCCTGACCCCCCAGCAGATTTCTAATGGATTTTAGGCTTCACAGGCAAACACACAGCTGGGCTCCAAACAAACTCATCAGAGCACCCCAGATTTGTGGCTCCCCCATCGACCAATACACCCACCCACACAATCCTGCCTCCTAAACACTTTTTCTGTACTTGAGACAAGCAGTCACCACCTGAGCAACTGAATCTCCTGCCATTGTGAGCACTACAGAGAATAGTTAAAAAAAAAAAAAAGTTAGCTGTTATTACATTGACTAATTCTTATTGAGATAAACTGCTTGTTCATGATTTGTCCAGGTTATTTCATGTAATTTGTCTTGCTGAAGGACACAGGGAGTGTGAATATGAACTGATTTCATGGTGTTGCTCTTTAATTTTCCAGATTATCCTGTATTTCTCTCATCTGCCTCTCGTTCTGCCTCTACTCTGTCCCTGTGTGGGTGTATGTTTGTGTGAAGTGTTTATTTTATTTTGCAGAATTATACCTTGTGTTAAATCACTAAGAATTTTTTTCATTTCCAGAGAGAAACATGAGAAAATAGGAAGGTGACAAGCTGGAATGTCTCACATCATTAAAAGAAGCATTCAGTGTCATGTTTAGATTTGTTCTACAGGTGATGGGAAATTGTTTAAGAATACTATTCAGTTTTCAATGTCATATTACTATTAGCTTCCTCGGTGGATTGAATTGTAAGTGCATTTTGTTCTAAGCCATGCTTTGTCACTGTTTGATGTGGTTGTTGATCCAGTGTTTTTGGACTTTTGCCATACATGGGAAAGTCATAAGTGCATGTCCCTGGTAAAGTGGCTCTTCGCTTGGTCTTATCTTTGTCTCATTGAAGTCAGGGGTATTGATTCACGCATGAGGTGTCTCTGTGGAGATTGCCTTGCTGCTCTAGCATTATCTTAGGTGGCAGCTTATTCATAGTGTACTGAACAATGGGGCTGGGAGACGATGGAGCTAAATTGTTCTGAATGACTTTCATACACAGAAGGGGCCTGGGAGTTAATGTAAAATAAAAAAAAAAGTGGACAGCAAACATTAGAGGATACTGAGGACGAGAAAATACATTAACAATCCAACTTTTCACAAGTTGTAATTTTTAAAAGAATGAAAAGGTATTATTTTAATTATCCCTGGGTCCCCAATATTCTCTAAAACGGCAATTTAGAAGTTGGATTGGGTTTATTTTACAGATGCATCTGCGTCTGTAAAATATCACCTCACGACTACTGAAAATCAAAATGAAGCCAAGGATAGCCTGAGCTCATACACTACCAGGTAACAGGACAGAAAATGCAGACCTTGTAACAGCTGTAATCATGCATCCACAGAGCAATTTGACTTCCTGTATAATGTAGGTACAGGAATTCACTCTTGATTTTCTGATATCTCCACATCCCAGGCAAGACATGCAGACATGTTCCAACTAACATAGAAGAAAATTATATATGTGTGTGTATGTGTGTATATATATATATAGTTATGCAAATATCTTCCCTCCACCAAAATACAGCCACGAAGCTGCATAAAGTTTAACACATTCTTTGCCATTACCAACTTCTCCAATCTCAACAAGCCCAATTTTTAAAGGAATTTTGTGACGAGTGAGTCTGTCATGGAATTTTCTACATTCTTGCTTAAATAATGACAGTCTGCTGCTGTATTTAATTCATTAAATACTTCAACTAAAGATCTATATAGTATGTCAAATCTTCCTCTTTTCGCTACTTTTCAATGCACCATAACAGTAAATATACATTTTAAGCTAAGTTAAAAAACCAGTTGTAAAAATTTTGTGTTTTCTTCATAAAGTTAAAGATCATTTAAACAAAAAAATACAAGAAACTTTTTAAAAGTCTTATGCAATAAATTTAATCACTGAAACTTGAATCAAGTTCAAGTGTTTCAGTTTTCACAGTTGTCATAAACTTCACGTATCCACTCTCTGCAGTCTTTGCATGAGACTCCATAACCTAAAGTGACCTCCTGTGAGCCTGACATGACAGCTGGAGAATGGTGATGACACTAAAGACAGTAATGCTCATAGAAGATATTCAAGTGATTTCTATCTTACTAACGTGTCTTCATCTCTGGAACATTGCTTCTAGGCTGCCCAAGGCAGAAAAATATCTGACAAAAATCAGCTAAAGTTGTTTTTTTTTATAAAGTCAAATGTGCTACTTCAGAAATTGAATTGCTACATAAATGCAAATTGTGTATTCCTCTTGTAAATATTGTAGACCGGATACAGCCTTGGGAAAGTGAGTGGGACAATCAAACAGGACACTGGTCCTCAGCTTGTGTTCTTGTGTCTGAACCGGTAGCTTGATACATTTTTTTCTTGTTGTGCTAACGTGAGAAAAATGCAATAATGCAGGTCCCTGTGCATACACATTCAAACTGCAGAAAAAATGTGTCCAAGGTCTGAGTTTTTGCTAATATTTGATTTTTTTAATGGCAAGCCACATGAAACTGATCTTTTCCAAATCTAATTTTGGTTACTTCTAAATGTGGTCCTAAATAACACACAAGTCAAAATTTTGGCAATGCAGTCTCAGTTTGTGTCAACAGATTTGAATCATGAGACTGATGCCATTTTCCATTAACATTCATCAGAAAGCTGCAATGATGAAAGTCCATAATGGTGAAAATGACAGAAAGCAAAAGATGGGGTAGAGATGATTATGAACTATAACAAAGATGTCATGTATATGACATCTTTGTTATAGTTCCTTTGCATATGCTGTGGCAGTGAACACTCACATTTTTTTTGACTGATTTCCATTTGAAATGGATTGAAGAAGGGTAAAGTTGAAAAAAATTATTTTATATCAGTTACATACATCAGGTGTGCTTGGTGTCATGGAGCGGTGCTTTATGTGTGCCAAATCTTTGTGCTGATGAAAGTGTGTCAGTAAAATCATCTTTTTTATTGGTCAGACAAGGGCATGATTTACGCAGTTCATCATTGGATTTGAAACAAAGTACATGTGGACATTAATGCAAACATTTGTGGTGCCTTTATGACACGTGATCTGTTTCCAGTATAATTAGAGTGCCTAGACAATCTTGTCCAAATTGCCTGAAGGATTGGGGCATTACAATTTACAACTAGCAGACAGTGATGTTCTAGGTTGTATTAGCACACATATAAGATTGTAATCTGGAAGCCCAACAAGATTGTGTTCAAGACCAATCTGTCACTGATAGAACGACCATGCGAAAATTAATGAAACACTTTTGTATCAAAGAAAAGTGTTTCTTTAATACACGGAAGTGTGCTGCATTCCGTGAGTCTCAGAATCCAGCACACACACAGAGTTCATTTTACCTCAAGAAAGTTGTGCATCCCCGGGATGCGCTTCAAGAAAAAATTGTGCATACCATCATGACGTTTATGCATCCCAAAAGTAATAACAGAATATAAGGTAAAAGCGTATGCAAGGATTGAGTTTTGCCAATAGTACAATATAAAAACTAAACAAACTTAATTTAAATGATTTTATTAATAACAACATCATAACTGTTTAAATAAGAATAAAATGAGTAAAATTCTGTATTAGTTTTAGCAAAATATTAAAGCCTGGTAGTCATTTAGAAAAAACATTTTTACAAAAAAAGATGTAATGCAGGTTTTTTTTCCACGTTTGCCTTTCACGCAATAGTTTCCTTTGCCTTTAATTCATATATTCTCCTGTGGACACTGCACCAAGCTGAAATTCTTCTCCAAATTTCAGTAATATATGTCTGTAGTATCTATCTCTTTCTCTTCATTAACTTTTGATTGTTTTTTATTCAAGGAAGCACTCATTGTCACTTTTTTTTTCTCCAACTTTTGCATCTTTTTCAGAGGCATGGTGATAATCAATCAATCAATCAGTCAATCAATCAGTCAACCTTTATCTGTATATACTGTACAGTATGTGTTTCAGGTTAATTTGACTGTTCCAAATTACCTGCAGTGTGTGAATGTGAGTGTGAGTGTGCGTGGTCTGTCTCTGTGTGGCTCTGTGCACTGGCACCGCGACGGCGGATAAAGCGGTGAAGGAAAATGGATGGATGAATAACGCAGGTGAGTCTTGTGACGAGAAACTCGCGCGAGATCAAAACATAATGGCGATTTCTGGGTTCGAAATTTAAGTGGAGAAATGAGAAAATTATGAATACAGTATGCTTTGTTGAATGGAAGTGTATTTAAAGCTTGTGTCCTTGTCAAAAAATGTGTGTCAAAGACGCAAGGATGCACGCAAACGAGAACACTGCACACACGGATGCTGTCAGCCAATAGCACGAGCGTACAGTATCATGTGACTACCTACCAAAAATCCGTGATGCAGTGAAGCTGTGCATCTTGAGGCGTGAATACGCGAAGGTTTACTGTATTCAGTAATTCATCTTGAGTACAGGCTTCTGCTGGCTGTGGGCTTACAGGAGCCTATCCCAGTGTCATCTTTCTGCCAAAAGAAGGAGGGCAGGGGCTCATACGTCTAGTCAGCAGGGGTGCTGCATTGTGCCTGCACTTCATCCAGCAGTTTCTGACTGGCCCTGAGGACCTGGTGTGGCAGCCTACAATGCAAGTGGTCCTGGCCCAACATTGGCAACTGGGACTTGAGCGTATGTTGTTTTTATTGGACCTAAAGAGTGACAAACTGAGAGATATTCCGGTTTTGTATTAGATTTTTTACAAAACTAGGGGTTTTTTACAAAGACAACATCACAGGTTTTTAGTTAGGGTTGAGCCAAGTACTCGTTTCAGACGAGTACCTGGTACGGATAATGCATTTTTGATGAGTACGAGCATGCTATGAATAAAAATCAGCAATACTTGTGCTTGTTCATTCATTCCTTAATTTTCCTGACCGCTTCATCTGCTTGCGCGAGTCACGGGGAGCTGGAGCCTATCCCAGCTGGCATAGTTGAAGGAAAATCCTCAGAAATGACTGTCTTCATGCTCTGTCATTGGCCAGTAACACATAACACCCGCCCTTCCCTACAGAGACACATCAGACGTCACTGCAGCCAGAGTTGTCGATTAGCTGCCCCACTCTCGCACACACACATACATTGACTGATTTGTCTGTGTGTGGCTTCACTGTAGCTCACATTGCTTTCCTTAGGTTTTCTTCAGCTTGCCTCTATTTCAGTCTATTTAAGGTTACTTGGCAAACTTGTTTCTTGACTTGTTTTGTTGCACGTACGCTCTGTCTTTTACCAGACAGCTGAAAACTACTTGTGTCGCATTGGTCATCGCCTCCACTTAAGTTTTGTTTTTCTTTTTTTTAACCTGCTTGCTCTTGGTTTGGTTATGTGACAGTCAACAGTTTTTATTTAGATTTTTAATTCAAATGTGTCAGAAAACTGTCCATTCTGTTCACGCAGAAAAACTGTCTTTCACTTTTTCCTGGACTGTTAGAGGCTCAGAAATTTGTTCCTGTTTGTTGAAAGAATCTTTCTCTTCTTTAGCACTTTTTAGCAAACAAACATACATTTTTGGTTTCAAACACAAGAAAAATTAAATTAAAAAATGGCAGATTTTAAACTGCCTTTTGGGTTAAGTAAACCTGGCAAAATATGTAAGCAGGGAAAAAATGTTTGAAGGCTCATTAGTGGAAAGCTTTTCTTCGGTCCATGAGTGTTTCAGTTTATGTACATTTCTTTGATTTGTTTATTATTTTCACTGTTACTTAGTTATTTTCGTATGCAAATTCTCTTTTTCGTAAACCTCTTTTTTCATTTGGTTGTACTAGAGTGATTTGTAATTTTGATTTCTGAGAATAAACGAATATTCCTTCTGTCCTTCTGTTCTTTACAGACTGTTCTGAACACCTCACGTAGAGGCACAATACAAGCAGTCCTGTCCCAGTGCTGGGAACTCCGATTTGATTGCGCATTGTTTTCAATACACCTGAGTACCGAGAAAGAGCTTTCCCTTATTTTTATCAAAGTGTTTTTAATTTTTTTTCTAGGCGGATGAAGCGGTAGACAATGAATGAATAAATGAATGAATGAATATATATGATATTAAAATATCAGCATCTGCGTATTGTAGATCAGAAACCACCCCAATTATTTCAAATGAATGAAAGAGTAACAAATAAAAGAAAAACTGAGAAAATTGCTATCACCATAAAAACAGATGAACAACTCAAAGAAATCTTCATTCAAAACAGCAATGAAAAAACAAAACAAAAAAAAACATCAATCATGCTTTGTGGAGGTGGAGAGTCAAAGCACATTGTGAAGTAAATGCATGCTATAACCATATGTCTCAAATGGCTTCACTTCAAGGCTCATTCTTCTGGACTCAGATCCTACGTTGGACAGTAATCCATTATTGAAGTTATTGTGCATTGTGATGAGGAGTCAGTAACATAAACAGAAGTGCCGCAGAGAGACAGGATCATAGCAGGGAAGACATGATTTACAGATTCTTGCTTTCCCTCTTCTTTAACTTGATTGACCCACATAGCTGAAGACCTCTGCTGATATTGTTTCCTACAGGAAGGATCTTCTGAGTTACTGGCGTGTTAGGTTTAGGGTTAGTGTTAGGGTCCTCCAAATCTTTCTGCAGCAGTGCCACTTAAGAGGCTAACGTCAGTCCATGTAGCCCAAAGCATGAGATTTCACAGATCCACCAGTCCAGAGATAAAGCCATCGAAACGAGCGTTTACCTTACCAAATCAATCAAGGGCTTCAATTCTTCTTCTTCTCCTTTCGGCTTTTCCCTTCAGGGGTTGCCACAGTGAATCATTTGCCTCCATTAAACCCTGTCTTCTGCATCCTCTTCTCTCACCAACTACGTTCATGTCCTCTTTCACTATAACCACAAACCTCCTCTTTGATCTTCCTCTAGGCCTCCTGCCTGGCAGTTCAAAACTCAGCATCCTTCTACCAATATATTCACTATCTCTCCTCTGGACATGTCCAAACCATCTCAGTCTGGCCTCTCTTACTTTATCTCCAAAACCTTTAACATGCGCTGTCCCTCTGATGTACTCATTCCTGATCCTATCCATCCTGGTCACTCCCAAAGAGGACCTCAGCATCTTCATCTCCGCTACCTCCAGCTCTGTCTCCTGTCTTTTCCTCAGTGACACTGTCTCTAGACCAAACAACATCCCTGGTTTCACCACAGTTTTGTGCACCTTTCCTTTCATTTTAGCTGAAACTCTTCTATCATACATCACACCTGACACTTTTCTCCACCCGTTCCATCCTGCCTGTACACGCATCTTCACCTCTTTTCCACACTCTCCATTGCTCTGGACTGTTGACCCTAAGTACTTAAAATCCTCCACCTTCTTGATCTTTTCTCTTTGTAACCTCACTCTTCCACTTGGGTCCCTCTCATTCATACACATGTACTCTGTCTTACTGCGGCTAACCTTCATTCCTTCAATTCAAATCCTTTTATAATCCTTTTATAATCTATTTACAACATATATATACATATATATATATATATATATATATATATATATATATATATATATACACACTGTATATATACACATACACATGATGGCGAAACGGAGAGAAGTCAACCATCTTGCTGAGCTGCATGGTGAATAAAGGGGTACCCAGGAAACACAGCAAGCTCTCCATACCTGAAGCACTCGAAACTGCCAAACAGAGAGTAACGGCTCTGGCTACCCGACTGAAGAGATACACCAAGGAGATAGAGGCCAGGAGAATAAACAAGACCTTCTCCACTCAACCAGCAATGGTGTACTCTCAGTGGCAGGGAAATAGCATCCAGTCAGACCCACCAAGAGCTGAGGTGGAAAAATACTGGAATGGCATATGGGAAAGAGAAGCATCACACAACACCGATGCCCAGTGGCTAGTGGACCTGAGGACTGACCACAGCTGCCTCCCAGACGGCATGTACCACCGTCAGATAGAGGAAGTGGTTGATATCAAGAAGACTTACCAATGGCTGAATAAAGCTGGACTGACAGACAGCACAGAGGCACTGATCATGGCAGCACAAGAACAGGCCCTAAGTACAAGAGCAATAGAGGCCAATATCTACCACAGTAGATCTGACCCAAGGTGCAGGCTATGTAAAGAAGCCCCAGAGTCGGTCCAGCATGTGGTAGCGGGGTGTAAGATGCTCGCCAACTCAGCATGCATGGAAAGGAACAACCAAGTAGCCGTGATAGTGTACAGGAACATCTGTACCCAGTATGGACTAGAAGTACCCAAATCCCAATGGGACATACCACCAAAGGTGGTTGAGAACGACAAGGCTAAGATCCTGTGGGACTTCAGCTTCCAGACTGACAAACAGCTGCTGGCTAACAAACCGGACATAGTGGTGGTGGACAAAGAGCAGAAGAGAGCAGTGGTGATAGATGTGGCGATTCCAGCTGACGCCAACATCAGGAAGAAGGAACACGAAAAGATCGAGAAGTATCAAGGGTTGAAAGAACAGCTGGAACAGATGTGGAAGGTCCAGGTTAATGTGGTCCCCGTGGTAGTAGGAGCACTTGGGGCAGTGACCCCCAAACTGGAAGAGTGGCTCCAGCAGATTCCTGGAACAACATCTGAAGCCTCAGTCCAGAAGAGCGCAGTCCTAGGAACAGCTAAGATACTGCGCAGAACCCTCAGACTCCCAGGCCTCTGGTAGAGGACCCAAGCTTGAGGATGACACACAGATACCACCCCACAAGGGTGAGAGGGACATTTTTTTTTTTTTTTTTTACTGATTCGAATGAACCAGGCCATAATTTTTTCCACCGTTGTTTTCTTCAATTTCTTGTTCATTCTAATATCTGGTGCCACTAAACGTATAATACAATGAACACAACAAAAAATGCAGCTGGTCACATAATACTTTCCTATTTGACATTCTTAAGCTTAATTGATTCCCAGGGTATATAAGAGGCCATTTCATGTCACAAGCAGCACTGCACATGCAAAGGCCTAGAGTGGTTTCCTGCTTACATTCAATCCGTAGCACAACTCAGAAGTTGTCAGCTCTCACATAATGCCTAGAACAAAAGAATTATGTGAAGCCACAAAAGCAGCCATGTTGGCACTGCTGGAAATTGGCATGAGTGAGAGACAGGTAGCGAAAAAACTGAAGATCTCCAAGACAGCCGTTCATTACAACAAACAAAAACAAGCTGAACATGGCACTACCAAAGTGCTACCTGGCTGTGGCAGGAAACGTCTTTCTACCCCACGAGATGACCATGCACTCATCCGTTCCTGTGTCAGGAATCATCGTCAGACCTACAGGGACCTTAAAAATGATTGGGCACTGTCGAGAAATGTGACTTGTTCGGCAAGGACAGTTCGAAACCAACTTGTTGAAGCTGGTTTGAAGTCACACAGAGCACGCAAGAAGCCCTTCATCAATGAAAGGCAGAGGAAGGCCCGGTTACTCTTTGCTCGAGACCACAAGGATTGGACTGTTGATGATTGGGCTAAGGTTCTCTTCAGTGATGAATCCAATTTTGAGTTGATGTCCACTCCAGCCAACTTACTGGTTAGAAGGAAGCCTGGAGAAGCTTACAACCCAGACTGTCTTGCCCCTACAGTGGATCAGTCATGATCTGGAGTTGTTTCAGTCTGAGTGGAACAGGGCAAATGCAATTGTGTGAAGGCCGAATGAACCAGGCCATGTACAGGACTACCCTTGAAAACAGTCTTCTTCCATCAGCTGGAAAACTCTGTCCTGCCTCGAATGACTGGATTTTCCAACAAGACAATGCCCCTTGCCACACGGCAAGGTCACTTAAGGCCTGGATGGAGAAACACAACATTCGCACCATGCCTTGGCCTGCTCAATCACCAGATCTTAATCCAATTGAAAACCTGTGGAAAATCATCAAACTCAAAATGGAGAACCACAAGCCCAAAAACAAAGAAAATTTGTTTGAATTTGTATAACAGGAATGGGCTGCTGTGACAGCAGAACAATGTCAGGAGCTAGTGGAGAGCATGCCAAGACACATGGCTGCAGTCATCAAAAACAATGGTTATGCATTCAAGTATTAACTCTTGTGTGTATCATGTGTTTAAAGCAAACAGAAAAGAAAACATGGAATGCTTAAAAGTAGTGTTTTTGGCGTAATTAAGTAATTTTGGTTGTTATGTGTGTGTATATATATATATACTGATTCTAAAATAAATATAAATACAGAACATTTTGAAAATAATTTGTGAAAAAATCCAACTTTTTTAGATTTTATTTATTTAACTATTTTTTTCCTTCATTTCACTTCAATAATGACATTATTAAAGACAAACAATATAAAAGATTATTTTTTATCCATCTTTCCATCCATCATCCATCCATCCATCTATTCATCCATCTATCCAACCATTAATCCATCCATCCAGTGAGCTAGCAAAGTAAAAACTAGTCTCAGATTCCTTGTATGTCTATGACAGGCGCCACAAGTCCCATTTTACAGGGACACATGCTGCACTATTGATCTGCTGTGCCCCAGTAAAATCGAACACTGGAGCTTTAACAATCACCTATATTTGGCAGTGGATTAGTTTAGACTGATAATAATAATTCACAGTGTCAATTGATGCAGCTTTACCCAAAATATCAGCAATGAGGCATGTTCCCAGTTGACTTAGTCGAAAACCCCCGGCCTCCATACACTGCAGTATGCTGCCACAAAAAACCAGTGCAAGTGCAAGATTTGCAATGATGTCAAACTGAGGGGACCAGTTGTTTTTTTTCTTTCACAAAGTGTAAGCATTAAAAACAAACTGAAAACCTCAATATCACACACACATACACACACACACACACACACACACACACACACACACACACACACACACTCACACACACACACACTCTACACACACACACATACGAGAAGGAAGAGAAGAGATACAATTACTGTAGCACAACTGTTGGAATTGCGTGAACAGCTAGCAATAAGAGTGAAGATACTTTGAGAGACGGACTCACAGAACTTCCAATAAAGAGTGCTTGTTCACAGTAGGTCATTACCACTGACTTCCTCCTCCTCTGTAAAATGTCATCTTTTTAATATATTGCCTCTAATAGGTAGTATTTACACCAATGTTTTGATAGAGATGGGATCACCGCGGAGAAGCAGTATGAGATTTTAATAAGTCAAAGTCAACTTTATTGTCAAATGTGCAATGTATGGAGGCTTTGGGTTTTGGCCCGAGCGACTGGGAACATGCCTTATTTCTGGTATTAAGTTTTTTATATGATGTTGAAATATTTGAAAAGTCAGTGTACAAAAAAGTGTCAGTAAGATGGATTTTGTGTCTTCAAAATCATAATGGCTTCAATCCAGTTGTGACCATGCAGTCCGGCTCTTAGAGTGCTTTTAAACTTCTATATTATGTCTTGTTTTTTCAACCTATGAAAGTCACGATTAATACATATAAAGTAGCTGAAGAAACACAGGGGCTGAAAACCCAACAGAGACTGTAAAATCAAACCTGTGATGCTTTTGAATCCCTCCATGACGATAATATGTTCTTCTCTGACTGTATACTTAGTCTTGTGTAAAGAAAAGTAACTTTTGTATCTTTTGAAGATTGCATTAGAATTCAGAAATTAATTAAAATATTTATGAATTTATGATAACATTTACATGTAGCCTTTAAGTCTTATTTATCGATGCATATTTACTTGTAAAACTACAAATATTTCTTCCAGTCCAGTTCTTGAGTGTGAATTCAGAATACTTTTTCTCCTAAAGATGTGACAAAAGAATAATTTGATTATCTTTCATATTGTGGGGATATTTTTTGTTCTTGTTTACAGACCAGTGTACGTAACAGGGCATTATGCCCCTGCAATGGACCACAAATGCATGAATGGATCAACATCTCTGCACTAAATCATGGCTGTTTGTTGAGAACTGATCATTTACTTTAATGACCTGTTAATTTGACTTATTATACAGGCTACAGTAGTTTTGTCCTCAGATTTAATGTGTGAACCTTCACAAAGCTCACAGAACTTATGTTATATTTTTGTAGATCCTTTAATATTATATTACTATTTATAATTTCATATTTTGTTCAAACTGACTGCGCACCATAATTTATAACATTTGTTTTATGCTAACTTTGAAAGAAAAAGCCTACTGTATTATCTGTGAAACAAGGCAAGGAGGATGGCTTCCAGTTCCCAGTGGATAACCTGTGGTACCAGGCTTGACTCCTAGATGATGCAAGTATCCATGAGTCTAAATCCAATATCTTTCTCTGGTGCTTCCCTACCACTACAGCAACTCCTAATGTCAAAAATCTCCCATGCCTCCCTAAATCAAGCAGAACTTGGTATTTTGTGTTGTTGTATACTATTGTCTCCATTATCACAGAACAACGTAAAAAATAAATAAATAAATAAATAATATATATATATATATATATATATATATACACACACACACACACACACACACACACACACACACACACACACACACAGTGATACCTCTACTTACGAATGTCTCTACTTACGAAATTTTCTACTTTCGAAATTTCGCAGCAGGAAAATATTGCCTCTACTTACGAAAGAAATTTCGACTTACGTAATGTAAAAACACGGTATTGGCCGATACTCGAATCTCCCACAGGTTCATAAATGCAACATTCTCATAGCTGCTCTGCCATTGGCTATTACCTATTACGTATCTTCCTGGCATCCCATTGGCTAAGAGGGATGCCACTCCACCTCTGTGTGGAGCTAGATCGGTGCTTATGCAGTGTCTTCGGAATTCGGCACTTGACCCGTGAGGTAGTTTGATAGTTTTGCGCAAATATAATAACTTTTTGAGTACGTATTTTCTATGGACCCCAAGAAAGTGACGGAGAAAAGAGGAAAAGAAAAGACGAAGAGTTTTTTGTCCATACAAAGAAAGCAAGAGATCATACAAAAGCGTGAAAAAGGGATGCGTTTGGTTTATCTCGCCAAAGAATATGGCCGTAATGCATCTACAATTGCCACATAATTAAAACAAAAGAAATTTTAAGGAGTTTAAGGCATCGCGTGGGTGGTTGGAGAAGTTCAAAAGGAGGACTGGAATTCATTCTGTTGTTCGGCATGGTGAGATAGGAGAGCATGAACCAAAGAGGGCAAAAAACAATGGGCACAACAGTTAAAAGGTAAATGACCGTCATTATTATTCTTTACTCTTTTCTTTGTTTTTTACGTTATGCACAACTCTCATTTATTGTGTAATAATCTAATCTTAACATGTATTTGTTACATGTTTTGATGCATTTTTATGCTTTATAAAACATTTATGTCGGAATTTTTGGGGGCATGGAACGGATTAGGGCATTTCCATGGAAAACGCGTTTGGTAGCTTAGCATTTAGAGACTACATTTGACATACCTGTCAATGTGGATAACTAAATTATGTGTGCTTCATGCAGCAGGTCTTACACAAATTAATGTTTCCATATTCGAAAGGGAACATATGCTTGAGTGCAGTTTATTCATTTGACAAGACCTGAGAACATTTATTCATATCCAAGTCTAATCACACTATTATCTAGAAAGTAGAAGCAATGTTTTCATGTTTTCTACATTGTGTCTGTAGAGCTCTTCAGCTGCAGGCTCATTATCTCCCTTTAAACCAAAAGCGGAGCTGGTTTTCTTTTACTTAATTCCCTTTTAATAGCTATATGAAAAGACATGTCGGCCTGCGTTGTTTGCCAGTGTGACATGCCATTTGCGATTGCTCAGAATTGTTATTCAACCATAGGCTATGACATTGTTAAATGTATTCTTAGACCCTTTTGGACTATTCTTTAGTTACACTGTGCAAATGAGGGAGTACAGAGCATTAACATTTTCTAATAGTTCTTTCAGAAATGGGGTTGAATAATGTATTTACATAAGGAAACTTTCCTCCAGGTCCTTGACTTGCCAAGTGAACAATTTAGTAAATTTGGCAAATTGTAGTGAAACTTTTGATCAAGCACAGTATTTTTTAAGGGAAGTGTTTAAACATGCAGCAATTCAGAAATTGCTGAAGACATTTACTTCAGTCATCAAAGGGTCTGTAAATCTGAATGCATAAATTAATCTTAAATCAGATAAGCTGCAGTGTAGGTGTAGTCTCACAGCCAAATAGAACACGTAAAGGGAAGAAAATCTATTGGCTTCCTTCACATTGATCAGAGGCCTCAGGCTGAATAAAATGGTGGAGAATTTTTGATCATTGACTTCTTTATGAAGAGCATAAACATTTCACAGGGTGTGTGATCTGTATTTGGAGATCAGTGTGATTTGTGTTTGGAGTGAACAGAGCTGGTGGAGATACAGACTGATGAACCTGTTACAGAGAAACAAAAGAGAAACAGAGAAACAAAATCACAAGCAGGTTTGCAGAAACACTTTATATTCTTGATTCTTCTTATGCATGAATAATAGTATACATGAAGCTCTGTATGCAACACAGTCATCTAACATGAGGTAGTCTGAAATATCTATGTATTTATGTAGTGGCTTTATCTGACAAATTCTGATGGTAAACAGAAACCTGATACAGCCCTGGTTAAAGAGTCTGATGGCAACATCATAACAACAGAAGCAGACTGCCTCGCGCACTGGAAAGAGCACTTCAGCCTCTTTTTGCAGCAGAGCTCCACCCCGACTGATCCCACCATCCTTGCAGCTGCAAACACCACAGTCCCTAGCAACGCCTGCAGTACAGATCCCATCACACCCGAAGTCAGAACCACTCTGATAAAACTTAACAACAAGAAAGGCCCTGGCATCTGTGTACTAACGGCTGACATGCTAAAATCTGGTGGTGACAGTCTTGCTGAGCGGCTCACCCACACCTTCAACCATGTGTGGGAGACAGAGAGACTTCCCAGTGACTGGACCAGAGGAGTCATCCTACCCTTCTGGAAACATAAGGGTGACAGGCTAGTCTGCAGCAACCACAGAGTCATCACACCTCTTTCCATCCCTGGCAAGCTCTTCACCAGGATATTGCTCACACGTGCTCTCCCAGCCATCAGAAGTCGCCGCCGTCTCCAGCAGGCTGGCTTCATGCCTAACCGCTCCACTACAGACCACATCGCTGCAGTTCGCCTGCTCATAGAGAAGATCCATGAATTCCGCAAAGATCGCCATCTATACATTGGGTTCGTTGCCTTTGACACCGTCTGCCATGCCTAACTCTGTAGCATTCTACAGACCCTTGGAGCACCACCTAAGATTGTTGCCCTGCTCAAGTTCCTCTACAGCAATGCAGAGAGCTGTGTCCGTATCAACGGTAGAGACTCCAACTGGTTCATGCATACCGGTGATCTACTGGATCCACCTCCCCTACAGCTGGGTAATGACACTGCGGAGCCTGTCAAGAGCTTTATGTGTCTGGGGTCCATAGTGACGGACAATGGGGATCTTAAACCAGAGATTCTTCGCAGAAGAGCTCTGGCAGCATCAGCTCTGTAGTCTCTTTGGAAGCCACTCTGGTGGCACCAGACCATCACATGCAAGACGAAGCTCAGAATTTACAACTCTGCCGTCCTGTCCATCCTGCTCTGCGGCTCGGGAACTTGGCCCTTAAATGAGACCCTGGCTGCCAGTATAGATGGTTTTGATAGCAGGGCTCTCAGAACCATCGAAAACTTCAGGTGGCCCAAGCGGATTTCCAACAAAGTGCTTAGAGCCCGCATGTGCCAGCCCAGAGTTTCTTGCCAGGCGGCGTAACGTCGTACCCGCTGGTTTGGTAATGTCCTTCATCTTCCGCCTGATTACCCAACAAGAGCCATTCTCCAGTTTGACCCTAAAGCCGCAGGCTGGAAATGACCTCGAGACAAGCCCCGCACCCAATGATTTGACATCATTGCGGGCGACCTCCGACAATAAGGAGTCACTGTGGAGGATGCAGAGCAGCTGGCACCTGGCAGCTCAAAACTCAGCATCCTTCTACCAATATATTCACTATCTCCCCTCTGGACATGTCCAAACCATCTCAGTCTGGCCTCTATGACTTTATCTCCAAAACCTCTAACATACATAACATACAGGCGAAGCTCTCCATCTACCGTTCAATATTCGTTCCTACCCTAACCTATGGTCATGAGCGATGGGTCATGACTGAAAGAACCAGATCGCGGATACAAGCGGCTGAAATGGACTTTCTCAGGCGGATAGCTGGTGTCTCCCTTAGAGATAAGGTGAGAAACACTGCTGTTCGCAAGGGGCTCAAAGTAGAGCTGCTGCTCCTTCACGTGGAAAGCAGTCAGTTGAGGTGGTTTGGGCATCTGGTGCAGATGCCCCTGGGATGCCTCCCTAGGGAGGTATTTCTGGCACGTCCAGCTGGGAGGAGACCTCGGGGCAGACCCAGGATCAGGTGAAGGGATTATATCTCAACACTGGCCTGGGAATGCCTTGGGATCCCCCAGTCAGAGCTGGTGGATGTGGCCGGGGAAAGGGAAGTTTGGGGCTCCCTGTTGAACCTGCTGCCCCCGCGACCCGACTATGGATAAGCGGTGGAAGATGGATGGATGGATGGACCTCTAACATGTGCTGTCCCACTGATAAACTCATTACTGATCCTATCCATCTGGTCAGCATCTTTGTCTCTGCTACCTCCAGCTCTGTCTCCTCTCTTTTCATCAGTGACACTGTCTCTAGACCAAATAACGTTGGTGGTCTCACCACAGTTTTGTACACCCTTCCTTTCATTTTAACTGAAACTCTTCTATCACACATCACACCTGACACTTTTCTCCACCCATAACATCCTGCCTGTACACGCTTCTTCATCTCTTTTCCACACTCTCCATTGCTCTGGACTGTTGACCCTAAGAACTTAAAATCTTCCACCTTCTTGATCTCTTCTCCCTGTAACCTCACTCTTCTACTTGGGTCCCTGTCATTCACACACATGTACTCTGTCTTACTGCGGCTAACCTTCGTTCCTCTCCTTTCCAGGACAAACCTCCACCTCTCAAGCTTCTCCTCCACCTGTTCTCTGCTCTCACTACAGATCACAATATCATCTGCAGACATCATAGTCCAAGGAGATTCCTATCTAACTTCGTCTGTCAGAATCAGAATCAAAAAATAGTTTATTGCCAGGTACAGTAAAGTTTACCACACAAGCAACTTGACATGGTGTCGGTGCATTAAAAGGTGGAAGAGAAGCAATAAGGAATAAGGAATTCCTTATTGCTTTTCAGCCAGCCTGTCCATCACCATAGCTAACAAGAAGGGGCTCAGAGCTTATCCCTGATGAAGTCCCACCTCCACCTTGAACTCCTCTGTCATACCTACAGCACACCTCACCACTGTCTTACAGTCTAACATACTTCTCTGCCACTCTAGACTTCCTCATACAATACCACAGTTCCTCTCTGGGCACCCTGTCATAAGCTTTCTCCAGATCTACAAAAACACAATGCAGCTGGCTCTGGACTTCTCTGTAATTCTCTATCAACATCCTCAAAGCAAATACTGCATCTGTAGTACTCTTTTTTTGGCATGAAACCATACTGCTGCTCACAAATGCTCACTTCTGCCCTTAGTCTAGCTTCAACTACTCTTTCCCATAAGTTCATTGTATGGCTCATCAGCTTTATTTCTCTGTAGTTGCCACAACTCTGCACATCTCCCTTGTTCTTAGAAATGGGCAACAGCACACCTTTCCTCTATTCCTCAGGCATCTTCTCACTATCTAAGATCCTGTTGAACAACCCAGTCAGAAACTCTTCTGCCACCTCTCGTAGACACTTCCATACCTCCACAGGTGTATCATCAGGACCGACTGCCTTTCCACTCTTCATCCTCGTCAACGCCCTCCTCACTTCATCCTGCTTAGTCTTTGCTACTTCCTGGTCCACAACAGCCACCTCTTCTCATCTTTGTTCTCTCTCATTTTCCTCGTTCATCAACTCTTCAAAGTACTCTTTCCATCTTCCCATCACTGGCACCTGTCAATACACTTCCATCCCTATCCCTATCACCCTAACCTGCTGCACGTCCTTCCCATGTCTGTCTCTCTGTCTTGCCAACCAGTATAGATCATTCTCTCCCTCCTTACTGTGAAACCTAGCATATAAGTCATTATAAGCCCCTTGTTTGGCCTTTGCTACCTCTGCTTTTATCTTACGCTGCATCTCCCTGTACTCCTGTCTACTCTCCTCAGTCCTCTCAATGTCCCACTTCTTCTTAGCTAACCTCTTTCTTGTATACACTCCTGTACCTCCTCATTCCACCACCAAGTCTCCTTATCTACTTTCCTTCCAGATGACACATCAAGTACTCTCCTACCTGTCTCCCTGATCACATTGTCCAGTCATCTGGAAGCAAATTCTGACCACCCAGAGCCTATTTTATGTCCTTCCTAAGAATCATGCAACACTCCTCCTTTTTCAGCTTCCACCATTTCGTCCTTTGCTCTGCCTTTGCCCTCTTCATCTTCCTCACCACCAGAGTCATCCTACACACCACCATCCTATGCTGTTTGGCTACACTCTCGCCTACTACTACTTTGCAATCACTGATCTTCTTCAGATTACACCATCTACACAAGATGTAGTCTACCTGTGTGCTCCTACCTCCACTCTTATAGGTCACCCTATGTTCCTACCTCTTCTGGAAGAAAGTATTCACTACAGCCATTTCCATCCTTTTTGCCAAGTCAACCACCATCTGTCCTTCTGCATTCCTCTCCTGGATACCAAATCTGCCCATTACCTCCTCATCACTTCTGTTTTCTGCACCAATATGTCCATTGAAGTCTGCACCAATGACAACTCTCTCACTTCTAGATACGCCCTGCATCACTTCATCAAAGTCCAACCAGAATTTCTCCTTCTCCCTCAGCTCACATCCTACCTGTGGAGCATACCTAACATTGAACATCACACCTTTTATTTCTAGCTTCAGACTCATTACTCTATCTGACACTCTTTTTACCTCCAGGACATTCCTAACAAACTCCTCCTTCAAAATAACTCCTACTCCATTTCTCTTCCTATCTACACCATAATAGAACAACTTGAGCCCTGTTCCTCAACTTCTAGCTTTGCTACCTTTCCACCTGGTCTCCTGGACACACAGTGGGCCCGTTTCACAAAGCAGGTTTAGTGGAAAACCTAGGTAAGTTAACCCTGAAATCAGGGAAAAGCAGGGTTTTCGGTTTCACAAAGGGAGGTAACTTAACCCAGAGTTAGAGCAGTAACCCTGACCTGTTTCATGTAGTGAGGTAAACTGAACCTCTGGGTTTGTTACCGCAGTAACAAACTCTCTGAAGCTACCCTGGTCGGGAGCAGGTTTTTTTTCACAAACCCGGGGTTTCTCATGACTCCGCCCCCTTTCACCGCCGTTAACAGGGCTTCATTTCCTGGTTCTTTTGGATGGAGAGTTTTACCGAAGTAAGGTTTTATAAATAAGATATTTTAGAGGCAAACATGGCATGTCCGTCTGACATGAAGCCCCTTGATGGAGTTTCTGCATTAATTCACAGAGAATTCAATATTTTTGTATCGCGGTCAGATGTCCTGTCATATCCACACAGTTCTCTTTATGATCGGTACTGGTTCACTTCCCGATCCATCACACACATCCACAACCTGTTCCATGCTCACATCTGCAGCAGCGCTGTGTGTAGTGCTCCGGTCAGTTTTTTTTATTTTTTACTTGCAAACGGTAGTTTTTCTATACAATGTGGGAGATGCTCAGTGCATCTCGCCTTGAAACTTTTACCCCCGTTTCTCTATTTCCCTGGAGTTAAACCCGTCAGAATCATCAAGGAGGAGCTACACAGGATTGCAGATGAATGATGTAGAAATCTGATAGATGAATTTGAAATGATATTCTCTTAATGACATTGTACTACAACCTCAGAATTGGATTATTAACTTTAATTTCTTTTAGGTTTTCCCAATGTAATTGGCTGCATAGATGGTACCCAAATTCCCATCAAGGTACTTCTAGACTGAACATTGTTCAACATGTTAAGACTGAATCATAGACGAACAAACATCTGTCCAGATCATGTGTGATGCTGCAGACTACAGTTCTGATGTGGAGGTCTGGGTCTGTTCCTGACTCTTGGATATATAATGAGTCTTACCTGAGCAGCAGACTGTAATGTAGTCAGTAACCTAAAGATTTGCACAATAACTCACTTGTCTTCATTGTTTAATCCAGTCTAATGAATCTACTATACATCGCAGGAGAGAGCCTACAACACCTCAGAGTGATTCCTGCTATCCAGGAAGGCATAGCAGTGACAGACACCATCTGCCAGAATCATCTCAGAGTCACCATCACCACTGTCACAGCGGGCAATAAAAACATACAACACGCATTTCCTTAGTTCATCCTTATTTCTGACGAATACAAAGTTAGTTTTTGTATCGTTACAATACTTAACATTCTAATAGTTAACATGATTCACCTGTAACCATTACCCACCTTTATCTTGTGCTCCAGTATTTCTATGTCCAGATTTGCCTTCCTAATATGGAGGTTCTAGTAAACCATTTCAATTTTCTGCATTTTTTTAGAAAGTGAATTCTATAAACTTCTTCAACAGATAGATGGGAATACATGAGGAGGACATTAAAACATAGTTTAATGTCCTCCTCATGTATGAACCGCTGGTGGTCACTGAGCGTCTATTTCACTGTGATAATCTGTGTAGTCGGGACCCTTCTGCTACTGTCCATCCATACTCTGTTAAAAAAGGATGAGAATTTGTTAATGCTTCAGTAGAGGATAAATGTCACACTGTATTCCCCCAGAATGTTAAGCAATGGGAAGAGAACAATCAGTAAGATAAAATATTAGACCACCTTTGTTTTCTTTTTATCAATCAGTAACTCCTTTGTGTATCATGAAACTAAAACAGACAGAAAATAAAACTTGGAATACCTTAAAGCAGTTATAAGCAGTACAGTGGTATCTCTACTTACGAATGTCTCTACATAGTACATTTTCTACTTATGAAATGCCTCAACAGGAAAATATTGCCTCTAGTTACGAAAGAAATTTCGAGTTACGAAAGGTAAAAATACAGGATGGGCTGCTACTGGCAGCTCCCAGTTTCCTGAATGCAACGTTCTTATAGCTGCTCTGCCATTGGCTATTACCTAGCATCTTCCTGGCACCCCATTGGCTAGGAGGGACCTCTGTGTGTAGCTACATAGGTGTCTATGCAGGATCCTCGTCATTCGGCTCTTGACCCATGGGTGTTCTGATAGTTTTATGCAAATATAATAACTTTTTGAGTACGTATTCTCTATGGACCCAAAGAAAGTGACGGAGAAAAGAGGAAAAGAAAAGACGAAGAAAAGAGTTTTTTGTCCATACAAAGAAAGCAAGAGATCATAGAAAAGCGTGAAAAAGGGATGCGTTTGGTTGATCTCACCAAAGAATATGGCCGTAATACGTCTACAATAGCCACGTAATTAAAACAAAAGGAAGTTTAAGGAGTTTAAGGCATTGCGTGGGTGGTTGGAGAAGTTCAAAAGGAGGACTGGAATTCACTCTGTTGTTCGGCATGGTGAGGCAAGAGCGCATGAACCAAAGAGGGCAAAAAACAATGAGGACAGCAGTTAAAAGTTAAATGACCATCAATTTTATTCTTTAGTTTTTGTTTTTTACGTTATGCACAACTCTCATTTATTGTGTAATAATCTAATTGTAACATGTATTTGTTACATGTTTTGATGCATTTTTATGATTTATAAAACATTTATGTCGCAATTTTGGGGGTTTTTGAACGGATTAGGGCATTTCCATGGAAACGCGTCTCAATTTATGAAATTTTCTATTTACGAAATTTCTTCCAGAACCAATTAATTTCGTAAGTAGAGGTACCACTGTATAATGCCACAGCCACTGATGGCCACAGCCACTATCTACACCATGATAGAACAACTTGAACCCTGCCCCTAAACTTCTAACCTTGCTACCTTTCCACCTGGTCTCCTTGACACACAGTATGTCTACTTTCCTCCTGTGTATCATGTCAACCAACTCTTTTCCTGTAATAATTCCAACATTCAACGTCCCTGCTCACAGTCCTATACTCTTGGTGTTCCTATTCTGTCTTCCTTTGAACACACTTTCCTCCTCTTCTTCTTCGACCAGCAGTAGTCCAATTTTCAACGGCACCGTGTAAGTGAACAGCACTTATGGCGGTCATTTGTAACTCATATGTAAGTTATATATTTGATTTGCATGCTTGATTTGGCAAAAATTTTACGTTGTATGCCCTTCCTGACACAACCCTCTGTATTTATCTGGGCTTGGGACTGGCATAATAAGACACTGGCTTGTGCCCTCTTGCGGCTACAGTATTATACTTACTGTATGTGGCATTGCTAAATCCAATATTTGTTCCATGGTTTGAATGTTTTCTATTATTACTTTCCAGCTGTGGATAAGTTGGCATGAAGTTAGAACTTTCACAGGAGAAATTGTTAAAATTTATGTAAATGCACACCCTTCCTACACAAATATTCTACTTGGTGTTCTAGAAATTCAAATTCTACATTTTACATATTTTCCCTAAATGTTAAGATAAGACAAAGACACACAAGCCAAAAGTGAAACCTATGACTAATTGAAGTTATTGTTATTAATAATAACGAGTACGTTCAATCATAGAAAAAAACATGTCTATTTTTTTCAGCCATGAAAGAAATACTAGCTAGGGGCGGCAGTGGCTCAGCAGTAGAGCAATCGTCTTGAAGACAGGATCGCCCAGCCATCGGGGTTTCGAGTCCCGCTCCCGTCAGGACATCCATCGGAGTGTGTGCTGACGGTGGGAGGTGTTGGCTCACCTCCCAGCCACTGCCAAGGCACCCTTGAGCAAGGCGCCGTCCCCCCTACAAGATACACATTGGGGTGCGATTTCTTCACATGACCCGTCACTCCGCCTCCCCTGTACCTCTATATGTACCTCTCTGTATTTACTAATTGCATGCCTACAGGCCCCTAGTGTGCTGTGTCTGTTTCAGGGGCCTGTAACCTATAACTGTGCTGTAATTAACAGATATATGTACTTGCGTTAGAGTGAGAAGTTTGAAGAGAATTTCCCCAAGAGGGATCAACAAAGTGTGGATTATTATTATTATTAATAATAATAATAATAATAATAATAATAATAATAATAATAATAATAATATTATTATTAGCTGTATTTTGGTTTTGGGCTTGTTGGTCCATAACTAATTGCATAGTTTGATATTTGGTGTGTTAGCCTTGGTAGTGGCACTGAACATTTTTCTTACATGATGGAAGAGAGCTCTGAAAGACAATTTAGATATAAATGGTGAAACTGTAGGAATTTAATATCTTATTTTGAGTATGAGGCAGTGATGCAGTTGGAATATACAATTATAAAATGAATCAACACCAATCCAAATTGAAATTTTCTTTTAAAATAAAGAAATCAGTTCTTGTGGCAACTACAGAGGAATAAAGCTGATGAGCCATACAATGAAGTTATGGGAAAGAGTAGTGGAAGCTAGACTAAGGGCAGAAGTGAGCATTTGTGAACAGCAGTATGGTTTCATGCCAAAAAAGAGTACTACAGATGCAGTATTTGCTTTGAGGATGTTGATAGAGAAGTACAGAGAAGGCCAGACGGAGCTGCATTGTGTTTTTGTAGATCTGGAGAAAGCTTATGACAGGGTGCCCAGAGAGGAACTGTGGTATTGTATGAGGAAGTCGGGAGTGTCAGAGAAGTATGTTAGAACGGTGCAGGACATGTACGAGGACTGTAAGACAGTGGTGAGGTGTGCTGTAGGTGTGACAGAGGAGTTCAAGGTGGAGGTGGGACTGCATCAGGGATCAGCTCTGAGCCCCTTCTTGTTCGCTATGGTGATGGACAGGCTGACAGACAAGGTTAGACAGGAATCTCCATGGACTATGATGTTTGCAGATGACATTGTGATCTGCAGTGAGAGTAGGGAAGAGGTGGAGGAGAAGCTAGAGAGGTGGAGGTTTGTCCTGGAAAGGAGAGGGATGAAGGTTAGCCACAGTAAGACAGAGTACATGTGTGTGAATGAGAGGGACCCAAGTGGAAGAGTGAGGTTACAGGGAGAAGAGATCAAGAAGGTGGAGGATTTTAAGTACTTAGGGTCAACAGTCCAGAGCAATGGAGAGTGTGAAAAAGAGGTGAAGAAACGTGTGCAGGCAGGATGGAATGGGTGGAGAAAAGTGTCAGGTGTGATGTGTGATAGAAGAGTTTCAGCTCAAATGAAAGGAAAGGTGTACAAAACTGTGGTGAGACCAGCGATGTTGTTTGGTCTAGAGACAGTGTCACTGAGGAAAAGACAGGAGGCAGAGCTGGAGGTAGCAGAGATGAAGATGCTGAGGTTCTCTCTGGGAGTGACCAGGAAGGATAGGATCAGGAATGAGTACATCAGAGGGACAGCACATGTTAGAGGTTTTGGAGATAAAGTCAGAGAGGCCAGACTGAGATGGTTTGGACATGTCCAGAGGAGAGATAGTGAATATATTGGTAGAAGGATGCTGAGTTTTGAACTGCCAGGCAGGAGGCCTAGAGCAAGACCAAAGAGGAGGTTTATGGATGTAGTGAAAGAGGACATGAAGGTAGTTGGTGTGAGAGAAGAGGATGCAAAGGACAGGGTTAGATGGAGGCAATTGATTCGCTGTGGCGACCCCTGAAGGGAAAAGCCGAAAGGAAAAGAAGAAGAAGAAGTTCAAATAAAATACTTTAATTGTCCTCAGTAATGTGAAAGGTAAATGTGACACAGAAAAAACAAAGTGAATATTTTTTCATCACTCTGACAACTACTAATCTTAATTAAAGAGATACGTTATCATCATCTGTATACTAACATGTCTCTATGTGCTGTGTTATGCCATGGTCTGCTACACACCCTGGGTAGGACAGGAAACATTCATAATTGATACCCAACATTTACTGCAAGCCCAGGTGTGTTGCGGGAAATAACCACTGACCCAATTACAGTTTACATCCAGCATGCTTTGGTTAATTTGTGTAAAAGCCATAATTGCACTTGGTTTTATAATTCATGTACAAAGGCGTGCTGCACTGGCAGTGTACCAGCATCTATTACTCAACCACCCGTGAGTGCATCCTCACACTTACACTCCACCTAGACAAATAGCAAACATGTGTATGTGTCTGACACAAACAAAGACAAGCAAAAAAACCTGGAAATGCACTTCGGTTAAATGGCTGCAGATGTTTACATTGTGGTGAGAAAGACTGTGAACTTATGTGAACTCAGGTGAGTTGCCATGGCTAGACACTAATGCATTGTGACTATTGTGGTTTTTTTCATTCACAGGTGTTGTCGCCATCAGATGCAGTTGGCAGCTGGTGGGGAGGCAGCATGCTCGGCCTTAACAGTAGAGAACTGCATGCTTGAGGCTCTCTATGTTCCCAGGACTGCACGCATCATATTTATGTGATTTACTCTGTCTTCACATTCGTCTTCTTCCTCATTCACAGTTAAAAATCATCAGAGACCATAATATGAAGGAATTAGACACATTTTCTTCAAAATACTGGAATACTTCATGCACAACTGGGCCTTAATGGTTCTTCAGTTAATGGAATTAATTAAAAGAACAGTTAAATGCCAGTTGTCTTAATATTTACTAATCCCCTAGCATTAGAAATTAAGATAGGCTTCCTAATCTGCAAAACATTTCTGGAAAACATTTCATACAGTTGTATAATGTAAGTGTCAAGAATGTACAAAGAAGGTACAAATTGAAAAAGTGTTTAAATGCACATCTAGACAAGAGCCACAAGAACTATAGTCAATGGATTTTGATGATGTTTTATGAACTGTACAGTCATTTAATTCTCTAGCTTCCTTGACTATTTAGATTTCTTTTTAAACCTAATATAGTTTGAAGAGGCAGAAGCTCAACTAAACTTTCAATTGGCAAAGGGACACATAAGCAGGGCTGTATTTTACAAGCCAAAAGTCATACAAGATGAAACAGATACAAGACACACATTTCTCCAGCAAACTCAAAAAAGTATGCTTTTTTAAAAAATTTTTTTTAAAGAAATGAGAACTGAGCGTAGTATCTTGACCAAGCTTTCTCTCAGTGTTAATATTTTCTTAATGAGCTATGGTTGTTGTTCCTTTCGCCATACGTAGTCAAAAACCCACACTGAGCACATATTGGCATAATTATCAACTAAAGGTGTTATACCTACAAGATTGTTATGACATCTCACAATTAAAGATTGGACAATTAATCACATGTTTTGGAGAGTGGCTAAATACATATGGCAGCAAAAATTCAGGTTTAAATTTAATCCTAATTAGGAACCTGTAAAATATATTAAACTCTAGTGAGTGTATGAAACTTTAATAATATGTGTTTGGGTAAAGGTAGGATTAGAAAGTTATAACAGCAAGCAATTATTTTGTTGACAGGCCCATATTAACTGTGATAAATGTGAAAAGATAGTGGTGATAAATGGGATATAGATCCTGGGATGACATTGCTTATAAATGGGTTTTATTTAAGACAAACTATCGAGATGCTAATAATTTTCATTCCAGCTCTGTGGCTATGAGCACTACTGTTTGTTGGCTGTTTTTTTTTTCTCATTTACACAAAAAATGGGCATATTTGCACCAATGCATGTCAGCAAATGTGAATATATGAATAAGTAGCACTGGAGCATCAAGGCACTTTTCATTATATTATTATAAACTATTTTTAATATATGTTTTAATATAGTATTACTCAGGGATTTTAACTTTTTTCTCTGCACAATGAACATTAAAAAATGATAATAATTAACATACATAAGAAACTAGAATGGCATCCCACCAAAAGATAAACAATGCCAGACATGTTGGACATTGTATGCCCCACATTTAAAAGATGCTTTTGACGGAACAATACTCCAGAACAATACATTGACCCAAATCAACTACAGAAAGTAACCTATAGAACAGCAGTTCTTAACTTTGTTGGAGGTACCAAACCCTGCCAGTTTCATATGCACACTCACCGAACACTTCTTTAGTTAAAAATTCTTTTTTTTTTTTCAAATTTAAGACATAAGTACAGTAGTACCTCCACTCACGAATGTCTCTACTTATGAAATTTTCTACTTACGAAATGCCTCAACAGAAAAATATTGCTTCTAGTTACGAAAGAAATTTTGAGTTACAAAAGGTAAAAATACAGTATGGGCTGATACTCGCAGCTCCCAAAGGTTCCTGAACGCAACATTCTTATAGCGGCTCTGCCATTGGCTATTTCGTAGCATCCTGGCATCCCATTGGCTAAGAGGGACCTCCTCTTAGCCAATGAGGAGGTCCCTCATTGGCTAAGGACACTGCATAGGTGTCTATGCACACGCTGTATAGGTGTCTATGCACACGCTGTATAGGTGTCTATGCACATGCTGCATAGGTGTCTATGCACACGCTGCATAGGTGTCTATGCAAATGCTGCATAGGTGTCTATGCAGGGTCCTCGTCATTCGGCCCTCGACTCATGACATGTTCTGATAGTTTTACGTAAATATATTAACTTTTTGAGTATTCGCTATGGACCCTAAGAAAGTGATGGAGAAAAGAGGAAAAGAAAAGACGAAGAAAAGAGTTTTTTTGTTCGTACAAACAAAGCAAGAGATAATAGAAAAGCATGAAAAAGGGATGTGTTTGGTTGATCTCACCAAAGAATATGGCCGTAATGCATCTACAATCGCCACGTTATTAAAACAAAAGGAAGCTTAAGGAGTTTAAGGCATTGCGTGGGTGGTTGGAGAAGTTCAAAAGGAGGACTGGAATTCACTCTGTTGTTTGGCATGGTGAGGCAAGAGCGCATGAACCAAAGAGGGCAAAAAACAATGAGGACAGCAGTTAAAAGTTAAATGACCATCAATTTTATTCTTTAGTCTTTGTTTTTTACGTTATGCACAACTCTCATTTATTGTGCAATAATCTAATTGTAACATGTATTTGTTACACGTTTTGATGCATTTTTATGCTTTATAAAACATTTATGTCGGAATTTTGGGGCATTTGCATGGAAAACGGGTCTCTACTTACAATATTTTCTATTTACAAAATTTCTTCCAGAACCAATTAATTTCGTAAGTAGAGGTACCACTGTATATGTTTTACTGGTGTATTTAATGAATTGTGCATTAATGTCACCTTTTTCAAAGAACAAAACCAAGACAGTGCATGAACTCACATGAAATGATCTACCTGCAAATCAGTGTGACTTCTGCTGTTGTTATGAGAGACCAATTCAGATATGCGTGGCTTCACCTTGGCAAGTGCTACTCTTGTGTCATTTTCACAGCAAAGTCTGTTTCTTATGTTTTCCATGAAGCTTAAGGAAGTGTTCCTTTATTTTTGCCAGTGCGAGACTAGAGTTGCTCAACTTGGCATTGCAAATCATGCAGAACACTGACTTCCAATCACGTTCCCTTATACAGTACATGTAAATGCACGTTGCACATATTCATCTGAACACTTTCTTTTTTTGCTCAACATAGTTACTATGAATTAAAATATTAAGAAAGCAATGCAAGCAAATCCCATGTAGCACACTTAGGCTAATCAATGTAGCATGATCACTTGCAGCCAGTGATGGCTTAGGGAGGCGTGTCATCACGAATTGACACGATGTGTCAAACATACAGTGATTCGAGTATGTTCGGCAAAACACCCGACACAATGTGTCTTGACCTCCGTCTCCGCCGAACCCCTGAGACCGACTTGCCGAACCCCTAGGGTTCAATCGAACCCAGGTTAAGAATTACTGCTTTAGAATGACTAAATCCAATACATTTAACAATAACAGCACAGAAAAAAAAGACATTAGCTAAGTATAAAGCAAAGAAACCCTGAGTTATTAAGGCAGCAGCATGAACCCCTTGTTGAAAGGCTTGATAACCAGATCCCTCCTCATTCTGATGCTGGAACAGGAGCTTTCAAATATTTCTCAGGCAACGTGCACCTCATGAGTCAAGAGTTATGTGTCATGAGGTGTTATGAAGCTAGAAGATTTATAAAAGGAGACACAAACAGTGCAGGGATCACATACAGTTTACCTTGTCTGGTCAGTAAATCTCGCCTCACAGAGTTTCAGGCAAATTGTGTGAAATCTCCATAAAAAAGGTAAATGTACAGGTCAGATATTGATTTTTCTTGCCAAAGGAATCCCAAGAACTGTAAAGCTAAATGTGAATGTCTTTCTCTTCTGTCTGCTCACTGGGTTTTCAGTGGTCTAATGGTTTTTGTGATCTGTGTCAAACTTTGTCTGTAGCCCTAGCAGACTGCGTTCACTGAGATATTTGGAAAGAATGTGCAAATGCAACACTCATGGATTTAGCCAGGCCGGGGGTTGATTCCATACAATATATCACAGTAGAAGAGCATGCAAAAGAAAATGATGAAGACAATGGTGAGAGAGATTCATTTGTCTGTCGTCTTAATGAGCGGAAACGGAACAAAGACCCTGGCTAATATTCCGAGGGGTCTAATTAAAATTAGGTGTGATCCAATGGAGGAAGGAGCCGCAGAGGTGATTTTAGTCACAGCCCAAAAGAGACCAGCTAATTAGGCAGACTGATGGCCTTTACTTGGGAACCACCAGAGAGTCACGTTGCATATACGTTGTCCACATCTCTTTGGCCTGATATGAGATTGTCACACTCACTGCTGCAACCAGTGCAGAAAAATGAGGACACTACAGGGGAATTGAGAAAGAACAAAGCAAGAGCAAGGTGGATAGAGACAAGATACCAGTGAGAGATAAATTCCATACATTATTTCTCACTTTTATAAACAACCAGCTGCTTTTTGTGCTCTCCCTTAGCATTGTCCAAGTTTCCATCTCAGATATTGGGGCAATTTCAGAAATTGTTCTGTAGCTGGATGAAAAAGTTGAACTTTGTAGCCTCCCATCCCTCAATTTGAAAACAGAATAACACTGGTGTCTGAGACAAATTAATTAGACTAATACTTGCAAAATTTCAGCATAATTTCATCTCACTCCTGTGATTGGGATCTCTTCCATATGGTGTGAGCCATGTCACTCTCATTGATGAAGAAACATTAATAGCTATTTGTCATTGTGAGTTATGTATATGAGTAATCGGCTTCTCTTTGATATTTCTCCCCAACGGCTCATGCATGTTCATCTTACCTTTGACATTGAGGGAATGCTGTCTTGTTGTTCTTTATGAGACTGTGATAGCTCTTGCCCTAATCTTAATTGATGGTGCTGTGGCTCATCTGCTAAAAGCAGCCTATATTTATCTGCTCAGACTATATATGTGCACTAATAGCAATTGCTTTCTGCTGCCTGTCCTTGGGAAGCTGCCAGAAAGACTGTGAGAGGGCAAGTATCATCCTAATGTCTCAACACCAGAATCCTCTAAATCATTCATAATTAAAGCACATAAAAAAACCACACAGGTGCAGGTATGCATACACAAACACAACCGATTGTGTTATCCATAGCTGCATGTTTTATTTAAAACTGAAGAGTTTTAACCATGTATCCTTCAGTAAACAGTTACAGAGTGAAATGATGTGAATGAGAGAAAGACCTTGATGTTTGCAGAGACACTTCCCCCCAATTTAACCAGTTTCTTCAAGGAATCATCAAATGAAGCAGTTGAAATGTTCATAGACTCTGAGTAAGTGAGCAACCTGAATCATTGCCGAATGAAAAACAACCTGTTGTGTGGCCATCATCAAAGAAAAAAGTGAGCTTTTGTTATCAAACATTTTTGTATTTTTTCACTTTACCTGTAAATGATGATTTGATAAGTACAATCACCCGCATCTTGTCCATAACAAAGTGCTTCATAGGAAGTAGCAGTTCTGACAAGAAAAAAGATGAGTAATGTGTGAAGTAGCAAAGGTCTACATATGGAATACTGCGGTAAACATTGATGACAAGCATAAGATTCTTGTTTAAATGTTTGCAGTGTTTGTATGAATATTTATGCTTTGTTGTTAAAATGTAGATTTTAAATTATTCTTGTATTACTATATTAAACCTGTCAACATTTCAAGTCATTTGTGAATGTTCACTCTAAACCTCCACAAGTCCAGGCTTTGTTTAAGACTCACTGTTACAGTGTGTCAGGCAGTCTGAAAGCACTCAAGTGGGACCTGATGTGCCCAGTGGCTGGAATCCGACAAGCTACGGGTGCCACAGTGGGTTTACAAAGACCTCCAATGAGAAATTGATCTGACAACCATTCAAGGGTAAGTAATTTCCACAAGTTAATTACTTGTGGAGAAAAATAAAAAGGTAACATGGCTGAACCTCTGAGGCATCTGTTCCAACTGTGACATTATCTGCACTGTGGGAACATCTGTAACTCAAGCCTGATGGCTGAAACAAACTGCAATTCTCTCTGTTCAGACATTTTTCTAACTTTATATAACACTGTAAGACTGCATATGAATTAGTTTATGCATTATCATAGCTCTGATGTGATTGAGCTATTTGATTTCATCAGTGCTGACAGACTTATGAATGCGCTTCTGTTTGATAAACAAAACAAAACAAACTTCCCCTTTTCTGTCATGTATTACATTATGCCACGTCTTTGCCTTTTAGCAAGTCAGTTTACACATCATCGCTGATTAAATTTGAATATTTTAATAAAACCGTGGATGAACTCTGATTTACTGTAAGTACTTTAATTTGCTCAGATTAGTTGATTTTGAACCATGCATGAGCATAATGCAGTGAGAAGAGGTGCATTTTTATGGATAAGTAGTCAATAACATCAGCATGCCGCTACCATAGTGATCCTTGGCTGAGATCCAACCTGTTAATACCATTACAACAATGCTGGTAAAAGGCCTGTTGGCTTGGCAAATTGAGCCACTGCGGGCTCGCTGCGATCTGATTGGATTTTCCCCAGTCCTGTGGCTGGGAACATGTGTTTCTGCGATCCCCAGTGTAGCTGTCGGCGATGTTTCTCTACACCAGTGGAAGGAAAGAAGAGAGAGAAGGGAATGGCACCCGTGGCTATTTACAAAACATTTGTTGTTTTATCTTCGCAAGGCAGTCAGAGGCCTTACCAGTCCTCTCCACCTCTCATTAATCAGTGACAAAGCCTTATTAAGAGCTTGTTGTTCTGACCTATTCGTGACTGACGTTGGCATTTAAGAAATACCAGCAAAGAGTACCACGATATCGGCAGGGTGGGTGGAATGGGCCGCTTCACACAGAGTATTTTAGTCAGAGGCAGAACCATTAATATGTTTCTCCACAGAAGAAGCTGTCAGCTCCTCAACAGCCCCCTTGTCAGAGTAATCAGTCAGTGGGTGAAAGAAGTTCACTCTGGGTTGATGAGCTCAATGGGTGATCACCTTTTGTAATGAGAAAGACTGACAGATAGTAAGGACAGCAAAGCTAAGACAAGGTGAATCACCTGTTTGGAGAGATAAGACAAGGAAAAGACAATATAAAAAAAAAGGAGGAGTCATTTGTTAATAGCAGTGGAATATACAGAAAGGGTAATCAGCAAGTAAAGAAATCTAGCTATGGACAACTATAATTATCTTGGTAATGATGACAGTAGGGTTGATATTCTGCCTAGCAACAAATGAGTAGAAATGTATAGGCCCATAATGCATTTATTCCTCTTCCTCTCCTGACTCCTGCAATGCTGCACATCAGTCAGCGTGACTCCATCATTAACACATTCTCTGTCAAGGCTTTATCACAGGTCAAGTGCAATGGCACTCCTGGCCAAAAAAAAAGCACTTCATAACTCAGCTGTTTTATAAGCATGACTGGATGATTGACAGCATTATAAATGATTGAAGTGGACCACGGAGATGGATGGGGAAAAGGGTAGACATGAGTGGGACACAAAGGCAAACATTGCACATAGATGACAGCAGATATTCTAGAAATCTAAAGCAAAATTACTATCAGAAAAATGTAATATTTTTGACACATCAGAGGAATGCTTCTCTGTCTACTCTTACTTTTTATTTTGGGGGGGCCGCAGAAACCCCTCTGATTTGCTGATCTCCAGCTACATATAGACAGCACATGAAACTCTTTACTAAGAGTTTTTCAAAACAAGACATTTTTTTACTTCACTTACTGAAGTAAAAAAATGGAAGATGATGGGCCTTTATGTATTAATACTTAGGACAGAGTGTGCTTGAAATGTTGCCAGTTCTTTTAACATTTGCTTACACTTCAATACTATCTCACTTTAAAATTAATCTGCTCTCATCTCTTCTGGATGTGAAGATAAGCAACCATTAGCTGTTTTTGATTCTCAAAGACGTCATAATTTTCCAAAATTAAAATAGTAAGCATAGATTAGCAACACGTTGTAATTTCTAATAAAATTTCAAATAAAAGTGAGATGACAGCAATGATGAAAATTTTAAATAGACAGAATCACATAGTGCCAGGTGGCATGATGAGTTTTTTTTATCATCAAAAATTCAACAAAATTGTTTTTATCTTTCACTACTACCTCACTCGCTGCCTGCCGTTTTCAGAGCAGCGATGTCGATACTGCCAGCAGCTATAGGGGATTTTGGCTGATCTTCAAGACCCACAGAATAGTGTGACTACGTAAACACCCACACAACCAAAAAAAATAGTTTGGCGTCTACTTTTTTCTGTTCTTTAGTTATCGGCAGTAGAACATAGGCTGGTTTCACCAAAAACACCAGTTCTTGACCAAGGACATGGGGATAAAGAGCTTTTTGTGTAACCTGCATGTGCTAAGCAAAGCAATTACTTTGTCACTAATAATTGTTTTGCTTCAGTGCAACCTCAAACATCCCAATAGTGGGTTGCTTCTATAAACAAAAATAAAATAAAACTGAGTAAGGGCTTTTAACTGTAAAATAGTCTATTTAAAGGGGCCCTATTATAAAAATCACACTTTTTTCAGGTCTCTACATATACATAGTGGTCCTCTCTAACCTGACCAACTCCTAGAATCTGGTAAACAAACGCTCCCTGCATCAATGGAGATTTGGAGTTTTAGGAAGTCATGGCTCTGAACGACTCAAATCGATCATATTGCGCTAGATTAGCCGTTCTTGACGTCAGACTATGGACTCTGTGCAATCGGTGCTCCGTGCAGTTGAGGCTACGGCTGCTGCGGCTGCTAGTCCCGCTAATCCGGCACGGTCGCGGGCGGAGCCGTAAGGATAGACCCTTAAAACCAAGGATAGAACCTCCGTGGCACAGCGGACTGGACCAAATATCTGGTAGCTTTTAAAACTTGACTTTAATGACTGACTGAGATCAGTGGGGTTATTTTGGATTCTAATTACTTCTTGTTTGTTTCTCTTTCTTTTCTTTTTTTTTTCATTTCATTTCTGGTCGAATTTGTTTCTACGAGTTAGTTAAATAATTTCTCCATTGATTTCTTCCCTTTATTTTTCTAAGTACTCAATTATTTTCCCTTGTGTTTGCGACATTTGTTGTTTGTTTAACTGAATGTTGGTTTTGGGTTTAATCATTGAATTAATTTGTTGTATTTGGTTACCTTGGTGTGTGTGTGACCCACTAATTCCCTTTTGTTTTTTTACCTTTTTCAGTTGCTGAGAGCCGACGGTGGTGGTCCCTGGTGCCCTGGTGGTGGTTTCCTCTTATAGTGTGCTGTGATCCCCCGTATTTGAGTTTTTCACAGAGTGTGTGTAGTGTGTGTCACGAGTGATTGGGGTGCTTTTCTTCCCTGGGAATCCCGTTTGTGTTCCACAACCACTGCACCGTCGACGAGCCTCAGCACCTGAAGAAGGTCATCCCTCCCGAGTGTGTGTGGTAAATTTTTAAAAGCTTTATTATTTTTAATCTTGTTGAAAAATAAAGAGAATTGTCTGAACCTGGAACCACATCTCCTGCCCATTTTAAATAGAACGAACCTGTGTGCCATACTCTGTTGGGGTTGATTAAAACTATCTCCTTGGACGAAATTCCCAAGGTGGCATTGTCGGCAATTATAACTTAAAGGAAAGTTTAAGATTAAGTAAACTTGACCCCAAATCTGCCCCTCGAGCTGCCACACAAAGAAGAACAGAAGAGACCGTGGTTGCATTTCATTTTTAATGGCAATGTGCCGGCTACATCACCTGCACGTTTGTGTGTGGAACCACTTCACTCCAGCCTGTTTTAGCAATGAGGGTCAGTACAGAAGTGGCTTTGCCTCGAGACTGATCGTCATTCAAGGAATCACTCCCAACCATACCGGATCAAGGAACTGCACCCTGGCCACAGGTAAGTCTCACCACATTTATCTTTTTTGCAGTTGTCTGTCAGCACGAGTGATCAAGTTCTATTTGGCTAATTGGGTAGTACTGCAATATTTTAATATTTCAAACAAACATGTTTTGAAATTCTGTTGGTAATTGCTCACAACAAAACACAGTAAAAAGTAACCATACAAATAAATAAATTAGTAGCAAGTTCCAGGATGTATATTAAACACAATTTTTCTAAACAAAGAAATGAATCAAACAATATCAATAACAGTAAAGATATATCTTGTGTTTTATTGAACAGGTTTTGTAGCTGACATGATGGACCTCATATTTGACAAAGTCTTGGTGACCCCATGCCATACACAATGAGATTTTGGCCATTCCTGTCCCCAAGAATCTGTCTGCCAGTATGAGCGTCCAGACAGGAGGAGGTCATTGCCAGCTACATGACCGGGTTCAACCGAGACTGTCTAAATCCAGCATAGTGGCCTTCGTCTTCAGGAAACTCTCAGCGTATGTGAAGGACCACACAGGCTGGGATGACAACCCGGATTCTGCACCCTAAGTAGCCCCAGCACCAGCCAACAAAGGTGCGATAGGCCAGATGTCTGCACCGTCTACAGAGAAAGAATGAATGAATGAATAAATAAATAAATACATAATTTTTATGACTCATAAAGAAAGAAACAGGCAAACAAATACCAAACTGTCAAGCATGTTTATCAACACGTCTTCGATGTGGAGCTGTTACACGTCAGAAATAGCTGGTTTTAACTCCGTCCATTCTGTGTGTACATGTAGACACTGGTCACATACACTAAAGTCACAGCGGTTTTCGTCTCAGGGAGACGCCACCTGGATAGAAAAAAGTTTTGGTTACAGGTTGTTACAGTTACAGTTGTGTTGACTAAAGGCGTAACTGCAACATAAAGCCCTGCTGCCCGATGCTTTATGACATATTGTTCACGTGACTCCTTCTGGCAGATGCGCTGTGATTGGTTAGGCACCGTGATTGGTTGGGCGCGTGGTGGGTGGAGTTAAAATGTGACACCGTGAGGTATTCAAGTGAGCTTGTTCAAATATGTAGGTGGGGAAATATATTAAAGCTTAAAATTGTCCACTTATTGCATATAACTATTCTCTTATCGGGAACTGAAATGTTACTTGTGTAATACACTCTGGTTAAACACTCAGACAAACCACAACACAGCATAAAACCTGCTAAACTCCAACTGTTTTTTTTACCCAAACTAATAATCCAACCCCCTCCCTGTTTGGTCCACTCCCTCAATTTTTTCCCACGGATCACTGCATCCCATGTGTTGGTATGTGAAAAACTCTTGTCATTGAGGACCGATCAAAGGAAGTCAAGTCTTCCTGTCAGAAGTGATTATTAAAAGATGTAGGGAAGATGGGGAGGGTGGGAAGGATGCGGCGCTGTGAGCAGGGAGAGCTCTGAGATGAGAGAAAGATGGGTAGTGAGAGGGGAAAAGAGAGAGAGAGAAAAGGCTGGCAAGTGTCAAGCAAAGCCATGTCTCCCAATTCAAAGAGGGATTTTCACATTATGATTCTGTAACAGTGTATTGCATACTTCAAAGACCTTATTACAACGCCTTATTAGCATTCATGCTGCCATTCACATTGCAAGTCCAACACCTGCATGGGAAACTCAGGCAAGAATTTCTGTGAGAAGGACGAGCCAAGGATCACAATGGTATGAAAGATGACTCGAGGAGAAGGATACCTTTCAGAGTGAGGAAGCATGAGAGAGGAATTCTAATTAATGCCCTTTTCTTTTCTTTTCTTTTCAGTGGTACCTCTATTTACGAATGTCTCTACTTACGAAATTTTCTACTTTCGAAATTTCGCAGCAGGAAAATATTGCCTCTAGTTACGAAAGAAATTTAGACTTACGTAAGGTAAAAATACAATATCGGCTGATACTCCCAGCTCCAACAGGTTCCTGAACTCAACATTCTCATAGCTGTTCTGCCATTGGCTATTACCTAGTATCTTCCTGGCATCCCATTGGCTAAGAGGGACCTCTGTGTGGAGCTGAATCGGTGCTTATGCAGGGTCCTCGTCATTCAGACCTCGACCCGTGAGGTGTTCTGATAGTTTTATGTAAATATATTAACTTTTTGAGTATTCGCTATGGACCACAAGAAAGTGACGGAGAAAAGAGGTTAAGAAAAGACGAAGAAAAGAGTTTTTTTGTCCATACAAACAATGCAAGCGATAATATAAAAGCGTGAAAAAGGGATGCGTTTGGTTGATCTCACCAAAGACTATGGCCGTAATGCATCTACAATCACCACGTTATTAAAACAAAAGGAAGTCTAAGGAGTTTAAGGCATCACGTGGGTGGTTGAAGAAGTTCAAAAGGAGGACTGGAATTCACTCTGTTGTTCGGCATCATGAGGCAGGAGTGCATGAACCAAAGAGGGCAAAAAACAATGTGGACAGCAGTTAAAAGGTAAATGACCATCATTCTTATTCTTTACTCTATTATTTGTTTTTTACGTTATGCACAACTCATTTATTGTGTAATAATCTAATTGTAACATATTTGTTACATGTTTTGATGCATTTTTATGCTTTATAAAACATTTATGTCGCAATTTTGGGGGCTTGGAACGGATTAGGGCATTTGCATGGAAAACGTGTCTCTACTTACGTAATTTTCTACTTACAAAATTAATTGGTTCCGGAAGAAATTACGTAAGTAGAGGTACCACTATACTTCAGTGATGACAGAGAGGAAGGATGCATAGGCACAAAACCTTCGAGTTTAGTTTTAATTTTCAGAAGTTTTTGTGTTCTCCTGAAATTCCTCAAATTTCCTGAAGCCTGTCGTTATTTTATTTTGTTAATATTGTCAAAAATCCATCCAGCAAAACAAAACATTAAAGAAAAGATTAACTGTTATTCATCCACCTTTTCAAATAGCTAATTTTGGTCTGGTTGCACATTTTTGTGCCTCACTGTTCTGTATAAAAGGCCGAATATACAGGGTCATTGTTGTTGTGTGTTCGAAGCAGCAGCAAAGTTGGTAACAAAGTCAATGTCTGCATAAAAGTAGTGACAATTAGGCATCAGGGCAGTACACTCACTTCCACAACATGTAAAAACCAGCGAGCAATATGTAAGAGCTTGACCAGCTGCTGGAAGAAAAAGAAGGAAATCAACTTCAGTGGTCCCAAATTAGAGAGCCATGCCAAGGAAATCCTGTCCCTTCAAGTACAAGACTAGATTGAGTGTGATACAGCAGGGACAGTCATCAACTGATGACTCATCATAGCACTTGTTGAATGGACTTGCAAACTTACCACTAAATGCAGACAATGCTGTGTTGCATGTCAGACTTCATGTGCTTTCAGAACACTAGAATGCTATCTTGTAACTTCATGATCTCTGTATAGAAAGGACTATTAACAGGGAGGGTAGCGGTGACTCCACATAACATGGCGATTCTGGTGGGGCGCGGCCCTCTGGGGACTATGGCTGGGGAGGGGCTGTTTGACCTGGGCCTGCGGCTCAGCTTGGGCTTGGGCTGTTGGGGAGTTGGGCTTGGTTGTGGGCGTTTTATGGCGGCTGGATGGTTGTTGATGCCTGCCGGTTTTCGGTCGTGGCCGCTGATTCGTCGTGCGGCGATGGGGACCGGTGATGTGGCGCTGATGTGGGGGTGGGGCGGTGTGTGGGCTGTCTGGCTTGGCCTGGGGGTTGGGCTGCGGGGGGATGGCCCGTGGATGCGGGGGTGGTTGGGTGGTACGGAGTCATCGCTGCGTTTGGGGCAGGGATTGTTGCTGGGCGGCTTGACTTCTCCCCGCCGACCCTGTCTCCCATCTACCTGTGGGTGCTGCACGGCTCACCTGCTGGCTCATCGGACGTGGCACGTTAGGTCGGCCTCCTTGCCCCGTGCCCCTTGGTCCCGTCCCGTGCGCCCTGGCGGTGGCAGCCGTTGCCTCCTTTGGGTCCCTGGGTCTACGTGGTTCTCGGTGCCCCCGGTGGCTCTTCGGGTGATGGCTTCTGGATGCTCCTGGCTGCCGTGGTTGGGAGAGCCCGGCTAGCGTGGCCCTGTTGAGTTCTGGTAGCCTATCTGGGTGTTGGTTTCATCACACTGACCCACGGGGTTGGGTCAGGGCTTACCAGCTCCTGTCGAGTCAAATTATTGAGAACCATTGGGTTCCGTCAGAATGTGATGAGTCTCACTCCAGTCATCACAATCTTATGCCCTCTATCATCCTCCTACACTGGTTTCCTCTGGTGGCCTATTCTGTTGGGTTGGTCTTTCTGTTAAAGTGCTTTGAAGTGTCTGCTGATGTGATTAAGCGCTACACAAATGAAAGTTGATTGATTGATTGATTGATTCATTGATTGATTGATTCATTGATTCATTCATTGATTCATTCATTCATTCATTATCACCATGCCTTCAAAAAAGATGCAAACGTTTGAGAAAAACCAAGTGACAATGATATTACAACTTTCTTTATTTATAAAACAGTTTTTTTAATGACTATCAGGCTTTAACATTTTGATAAAAGTAATATATAATTTTCCTCTTTTTTTCTTTTTACTTAAATAGTCATGACCTCATTATTAATAAAATCATTTAAATTAGCAGTTTGTTTATGTTTGGTTTTTGTATTGTACTGTTGGCAAAACTCAATCCTTGCGTACGCTTCTACCATCTATTCTGTTATCACTTTTGGGAAGCATAAACGTCATGTTGGGATGCACAAATTTTTCTTGAAGCACATCCCAGGGATGCACAACTTTCTTAAGGTAAAATGAACTCTGATATGGCAACTCTAAAATTCATAAAGAAGGAGCCCCCCTCAGACCTATCTTCAGCAGCATCAACTCTGTCACCTACAACATCGCCAAACATGTAGCCACCATCTTGGCCCCATTAGTGGGGAAGAATCCCCACCATGTACAGAACTCTTAATTCACATGTGTTCCTACAGTGGAGACGGTAGAAGCAGTAACACAACAGCTTTTACAAGACAGCACCTTCAGCAACAGAACAAACACCAACCCTGACCAGATTTTCTAACTTCTGGACCTCTGCCTGAACAACACCTGCAGTTCCAGTACAGAAGGAGCTTCTATAAGTAGAAAAATGGATGTGCCAAGGGCTCACCAGTGTCTTCTATTGTGGCCAGTCTCTATATGGAAGAAGTGGAACACAGGGTCCTGACCTCGTTCATTAGAGTAACAGCAAGCCACTGCTTCTAATACGTGAATGACGCATAGATCAAGATCAGAATCCACAAAGTGCAAAACTTCACCGACACATCGGCTCTGTGGACAGCAACATCAGCTTCACCAGAGATGATGTAAAGCACAGCTGTTTGCCCTTAAAGAATTATCAGGTCCACATAGAAGTCCTCGTCAGAATGCAGCCGGAGCCTCAGCTTTAAAAGCTTCATGAGCATGACAGTCGAGGCAGCTACCACTCTTGACACACAGCCTGCCACATGCCTCTCTATTTTGTATGAATGTTATTTGATTTTGTGTTAACTGAGGCACTTAAATGATGAATGATAAGGATTTATGTGAAGAGACAGGTCAGGGATAAGTTTTAAAAACTGACGATGCCACTGTTATAAGTAGGTCATTTTTTATGTTAGAAAACACTAGTCTTAGGGGTTCTGACTCCCCCTTGTATTTATTCTTGTAACGGTTTGGAGTTTGGGTTTGTCCACCTTGTGTGTTTTTATTTATTTCCTGTTTTATTTATTTCCTGTGTATTGAAATTGTCAGCACGTCCGTTAGTCCATTAGCCCGTCCGTTCGTCCTTTAGTCCACCAAATATCTTTGCAACTGTTGCAGACAGAAAGATGCAACAAAAAGCACATTACGCGGGCGGCAAAAGGGATGAAAATGAGATGATGACCTTGACCTGGAAAAAAATAGGTCAAGGTCAAATTTTAACTTTTGTACACTCAGGAACTGGATAAGCTAGAAAGACGAATGACAAGGCCAATGTTCGTTTTTTATTCACAGGATGAACCGGAACCGGAAACCACATTCCAACAGGAACCGGAAACCACATTCCAACGCCCACGGAGGAAGGGCAGCTGAACACTCGTCCCGATCTAATTGAACCAAATTCCTTATCTGAATTGTATAAAAAAACACCGGGCAGTGAAAGATAGTGCTCTTCTCAGCTGCACTGTTGCAAGGCCTGTTTACTGCAGGCATTCAGTAAACAGGCATAATACAGATATCTGGGGGGAGCCCAGATATCTGTATTAGATTTGTTGTCGGAAATAAACTTTTTAAACTTACGACGACCGGCTAAGTCTCCTACTTTACCTCAATAACAAGAACCCATAAAATAACGAAGTTTTAAGACTACAGTAATCTGCTTCAATAGTCATAGTCATAGTCAACTTTATTGTCAAATGTACCATATATGCACAAAATTACAGTCCTCTCAGACCAACAGGCAGTAAAAAAAAAACATGAAAGAACCGCTCAGCTCCATTGTGACTCTCCTTTCGTTCAACGTTTTTTGTTTTGAGCAGCACCCATCGGTCCGTCTATCGTAGTTTGGTTTTTACACCTTGTGTTTTTTGTTTGTCAATTAAACTACATTGTATTGAATGAATAACTTTAAAGACCTCAATCTAGATTCATGTTGCGTCCCCTTCTCCATCCCAAGCTAAGGGTCGTAACACACCTGAAAGGGGCACTGAAAACTTGTGTATATCCTGCCTAGATGTTTGTGAAGGGTCACACAAGATTCAGAAAGGACAACTGCCAAGGACTGAAGAGAAGGAGAGCAGGCAAAACAACATTGTGATCCTGTATGTGTCTGTAGGGTCCAAAACACTGAGGAGGATCTTCAACAAGTACCAGATCCCTATGTCTTTTATTAAGCCCAGAGAAAAAAAAGAGAAACACTACTCCACCCAAAAGACCCCACACCACACAGCCAGGAAAGCAACCTGGTATATTAAGTCAACTGCAAAAAGGAATGCTCAGATCTCTAGATAGGAGAAAGCAAACAACCACTTAACAAGCACATGGCTCAAAAGAGCTAATTCATTAGGACAGGACTCGGCAGTCTTCCTTAACCTCAAGGAAGAGGATCAATCATTTCAGGATACCAGTGTTCAGAGATTGGACATTGGACCGATGGTTTGAGAGAGGAGTGAGATAGTGTGGAGAAGCCGTCTCTGAACAGGGAGATGTTCTGCGACATCACCTTTCACCTGTTCATAATCAGACACTTTCACTTTCAAAACTCCCCAAAAGAATTATTCAGCAGACAGACTCATGTGAAGTGACTCCTGCTAATGACCACCATTTTCATACAAGGGGCTGGTGAAAATTGCATTCCGAGGAGCCAAATGGGTTTTGACAATAGCCATTAGAATATGAATAGCTCTGACCACACCTCACAGAGTTTAAAAGCTGTGGTAACACCAATCACTACAAGAACACAAAAAGGCTTTTGGATGAGAGGTGACAATTTTTCAAGGAACTTTCTTAAAGTACAGTGGATTGTTTTAAACAACTTTGGATAACCATAACCTGGATGAATGACAATGTACACAGGCATCTATGGAATTCTCACAAACATTTTAATTGATAATGAACACGACATCTGAAAGGCTTTCCTTTGTTTGGCCACTCCTTTGCTCCATAGATAGTGAAAACTTCCTGTGCTGCTACTGCCTTAAAGTTGTTAAAAAAGTAGCATGTTAATGTATGTTTTTTGATACGTACGGGGCATTTCAATAAAATGTAGCCGCAAGAGGGCACAAGCCAGTGTCTTATTGTGCCAGTCCCAAGCCCAGATAAATACAGGGGGTTGTGTCATGAAGGGCATCCGACATAAAACTTTTGCCAAATCAAGCATGCAAATCAAATATATAACTTACATATGAGTTACAAATGACCGCCATAAGTGCTGTTCACTTACACGGTGCCGTTGAAAATTGGACTACTGCTGGTCGAAGAAGAAGAGGAGGAAAGTGTGTTCAAAGGAAGACAGAATAGGAACACCAAGAGTATAGGACTGTGAGCAGGGACGTTGAATGTTGGAATTATTACAGGAAAAGAGTTGGTTGACATGATACACAGGAGGAAAGTAGACATACTGTGTGTCAAGGAGACCAGGTGGAAAGGTAGCAAGGTTAGAAGTTTAGGGGCAGGGTTCAAGATGTTCTATCATGGTGTAGATAGGAAGAGAAATGGAGTAGGAGTTATCTTGAAGGAGGAGTTTGTTGGGAATGTCCTGGAGGTAAAAAGAGTGTCAGATAAAGTGATGAGTCTGAAGCTAGAAATCAAAGGTGTGATGTTTGATGTTGTTAGTGGGTATGCTCCACATGTAGGATGTGAGCTGGAGGAGAAGGAGAAATTCTGGATGGACTTTGATGAAGTGATGCAGAGCATGCCTAGAAGTGAGAGAGTTATCATCAATGTAAACTTCAATGGACATAGTGGTGAAGTACACAGAGGTGATGAGATGATTGGCAGATTTGGTATCCAGGAGAGGAATGCAGAAGGACAGATGGTGGTTGACTTTTCAAAAAGGATGGAAATGGCTGTAGTGAATACTTTCTTCCAGAAGAGGCGGGAGCATAGGGTGACCTATAAGAGTGGAGGTAGGAACACACAGGTAGACTACATCTTGTGTAGACAGGGTAATCTGAAGAAGATCAGTGACTGCAAAGTAGTGGTAGGCAAGAGTGTAGCCAAACAGCATAGGATAGGATGATGGTGTGTAGGATGACTCTGGTGGTGAGGAAGATGAAGAGGGCAAAGGCAGAGCAGATGACGGAATGGTGGAAGCTAAAAAAGGAAGAGTATTGCATGAATTTTAGGAAGGAGTTAAGACAGGATCTGGGTGGTCAGCATTTGTTTCCAGATGACCGGACAACTACAGCTAATGTGATCAGAGAGACAGGTACGAGAGTACTTGATGTGTCATCTATTTCCTCCGGGATTAATAAAGTATATATCTATCCATCTATCTATCTGGATAAGGAGACTTACTGGTGGAATGAGGAGGTACAGGAGTGTATACAGAGAAAGAGGTTAGCTAAGAAGAAGTGGGACACTGAGAGGACTGTACACAGTAGACAGGAGTACAGGGAAATGCAGCGTAAGGTGAAAGTAGAGGTAGCAAAGGCCAAACAAGAGGCTTATGATGACTTGTCTGCTAGGTTGGACAGCAAGGAGGGAGAGACTGATCTATACAGGTTGGCAAGACAGAGAGACAGATGGGAATTACGTGCAGCAGGTTAGGGTGATTCAGGATAGGGATGGAAGTGTATTGACAGGTGCCAGCAGTGTGATGGTAAGACGGAAAGACTAATATGAAGAGTTGTTAAACGAGGAAAATGAGAGAGAACAAAGATGAGAAGAGGTGGCTGTTGTGGACCAGGAAGTAGCAAAGATTAATCGGGATGAAGTGAGGAGGGCGTTGAAGATGATGAAAAGTGGAAAGGCACTCGGTTCAGATGATACACCTGTGGAGGTATGGAAGTGTCTAGGAGAGGTGGCAGTAGAGTTTCTGACTGGGTTGTTCAACAGGATCTTAGATGGTGAGAAGATGCTTGAGGAATGGAGGAGAAGTGTGCTGGTGCCCATTTTTAAGAACAAGGGAGATATGCAGAGTTGTGGCAACTACAGAGGAATAAGACTAATGAGCCATACAATGAAGTTATGGAAAGAGTAGTTGAAGCTAGACTAAAGGCAGAAGTGAGCATTTGTGAGCAGCAGTATGGTTTCATGCCAAAAAAGAGTACTACAGATGCAGTATTTGCTTTGAGGATGTTGATAAAGAATTACAGAGGAGAAGCTACATTGTGTTTTTGTAGATCTGGAGAAAGCTGATGACAGGGTGCCCAGAGAGGAACTGTAGTATTGTATGAAGAAATCTGGAGTGGCAGAGAAGTATGTTGTAGTGGTTCAGGACATGTATAAGGACTGCAAGATAGTGGTGAGATATGCTGTAGGTGTGACAGAGGAGTTCAGGGTGGAGGTGGGACTGCATTACGAATCAGCTCTCAGCCCCTTCTCGTTTGGAATGAAGGAATGAAGGTTAGCCACAGTAAGACAGAGTACATGCGTGTCAATGAGAGGGAGCCAAGTGCAAGAGTGAGGTTACAGGGAGAAGAGATCAAGAAGGTGGAGGATTTTAAGTACTTAGGGTGTTAGGCGGCGGAAACTCCAGGCGCGATGCCAGAGTACTGCGTAGCCATTCAGAGACACAGAGAAACATGCACTCACACACTCATACCTACGGTCAATTTGGAACCAGCCAATTAACATGTGGGTTCTTTTTGTTTGTATTATTAAAGTTTGCGTCCCAGGGATGCACGATGTCTGATGATGGTGTGTCCCAGTCAAAGACGCAAGGGCGCACGCAAACAAGAACACTACTGTATATCACATCTGCTACTTTCTGATGACAATGTGCTTCTTCCTGATCACAATTCATCTAGTCTGGAAATGGTCTTTGCGAAGAAGAAATATTAATTCCCTAGTGTAATGTCTGTCATTGCTCTAATGAAATACAGTCAAAATGATTTTTTGTAGCACAAAAAACTGAAATCTAATAGTTGAAACAGTGGTTTCTTTGTAAGGACACTGTCCCCTTGTTTCTCAGTGGAATGTTCAGACTTCAAGGGTAACATCTCAGTGCTGCTTCTGAATTAGAAAATAGCTTCAGCAACATATTTAAATTGCCTCGTCACCAGAACATTGGGCGCTTAGTAAGACCAATCTTGTTCTTGCACAAAAACAAGAAAAAAGATCTTTATTATGTCATTGAGCATAGGCTGCAGCACCCCCCACGACCCGTAACAGCGAATGAAGTGGGTTTAAAAAATGAATAAATAAATGATGAATGGATGAATGAATGAATGAATGGATGAATGAATGAATGAATGGATGGATGAATGAATGATTGAATGAATGTCAGTCATTGCTTCAAACAGTACATACACAAAACAAAACTATAACCAATGCAGTCACAGACTGCATCATGCCGCCACATCCTTGAACTCAAAATTTTACCCTGACCTACTTGAATAGGTCAGGGTAAAATGAAAGCTAGTGCTCTGATCTTCTGTCGCTGATCAAAGCACTAGCTTTGATCTATGGTCTTATACTGGCATTCTCCTTCACCTTTCTATCTTATCTGGTTCCTGAGTGTACAAAAGTTGAAATTTGAACTTTACCTAGTTTTCTAAAGGTCATCATCTCATTTCATCCCCTTTGCCGCCCGAGTAATTTTTTTTTTCATCTTTCTATCTGCAACGGTTTCGAAGATATTTGGTGGACTAACGAACGAACGAACGAACAGACGAAAGGACAAACACACAAACACTGACAATTACAATACATCACCGCTTTGAAGCGGGATGTATTTACATTTTCACTCTACTAGGAAACACAGTGAGGTGACACAGGGCAAACGACATCCTGGAGAAGGCCCAAAATCAACTCATGAATGACAGAGTGAGGCAAATCCACTTCACCATCGAGGTCCTGAAGACAAGGACTGACCACCTCTTCAGGTGGTCAGTCCTTGTCACAGGAGACAAGACACAGTTTTGTCTCCTGTGATCTTAGAAGAAGTCTGTAAGTTTGTTGAGACACCCTAACTATCTCATCATAGTCCGAGTTATTCATTCTTTCATTCATTTCCTGAAGTTTATGCTACTTTGAGTGGGAGGTAACAATAGACAAAGTCTTTCTCTCTCAGGACAGAAAATTGGAAGAAACAAATTGGAAGAAACATATCATCTGCTACAGCAGATGATAGGTGATTATATTACCGTCTGTCAGGAAAGCTTTTCTGCTCAATCATCATGAAGACTCGTCAAAGGGCATCTTCCCTGAGCACCGACAAGATGAATGCCCATTGAAATCCACACAGTGGTGATAGTGGGTAAAGACTAAGCTGAGCCTGATGAAATTTTAAGATAAAGAGGAATCTGCAAAGGTTGAGTAGTGATAATAGCAACATGAAAAAACTAGTGATATGGAAATCATATTAAAAAAATAAATGTCAAGATGACGGGCTAATGTTGGCTTTCCACATTTTAACATCACACAGATAGATACACAGTATTTACTTTCAAAATGACTTGCTTTACTCAAGTACAAGTCACCGCAAGATCATGAAGTTACCCATGTCATACTTGCAAATAATGGAAGTGATACCAGTAGTGTTCTTTTTGCCCTTTCCGTCTGTTATTAACAAAAAACAAATCATACACAATATTTGCAGTAAAACTCACCTTTTTGGTGAATAACGAAACATTTTTGTGTTTGCGTTCACATTATCAGGTAAAACTATTATATGGACAAAGTCCCATCTATATGTAGCTATGAATTGTATTTGTACGTAATCAGAGTGTTAAAGACTGGGAAATATAAATCGGACATGTCTGGGAAGCGTAAATAACTGGCTGGCATGATAAAGAATCTAAGTGTTAAATATCTTCCTGACTTTATTTAGATTTAAAATCACAAGACAGACATCAGTATACTGTAAAATGTTGCTGCTCCTCAATACTGTACACAGCAAAGCTTTAAAAACATGCTACTGAACTTATAAGCATGTCACTCTACAGAGGTCGATGCCATTCATTTCTCAAGTAAAATCTTGTTATATGTGATGTCTCTCTTTTTGTGAAACAACTATTTTTCTCACTTTTACTTTTATACATGTCCCTGGATTATGTCTGTTTTCAGACAGCCTTAGGATGTAGTTTATTCACTAAAGAATGCTCAAGCCAATAAAAGGCTTTTGCTTCACCCCCTCTCTCCTGCTACACCCTACAAGCTGTTTGCTATGGTTCATTAGCTTTCTGTTGAGTTGACTGGTAACACTTGATATTGTTGCAGGCTGTTCATTCCACACATTTCCAAGTGCTGCCCATTGGCAGAGTGTGATTTGGAGGAAAAGAGCGAATGCCATTATGATGGGACAAATGTTGTGTTCACAAAGTGCCAACAGAGACAAATGTTGTGTTCACAAAGTGCCAACAGAGCACAGTTTATCATGTGAACCGGAAAAAAGGTGATATGTCCTACGAAGAGAGTTTATATTGTCAGGAAATAAAATGTAGAAGCTCAATGCCTCCCAGGAAAACAGGAAGTCTTAAAACATTATTGAAATGCCCCTTCTTCTTCTTCTTCTCCTTTTGGCTTTTCTCTTCAGGGAGTGCCACAGTGAATCAATTGCCTCCATCTAACGCTGTCTTCTGCATCCTCTTCTCTCACACCAACTACCTTCATGTCCTCTTTCGCTACATCCATAAAACCTCCTCTTTGGTCTTCCTCTAGGCCTCCTGCCTGACAGTTCAAAACTCAGCATCCTTCTACCAATATATTCTCTATCTCTCCTCTGGACATGTCCAAACCAACTCAGTTTGGCCTCTCTGACTTTATCTCCAAAACCTAACATGTGCTGTCCCTCTGATGTACTCATTCCTGATCCTATCTATCCTGGTCACTCCCAGAGAGAATCTCAGCATCTTCATCTCTGCTACCTCTAGCTCTGTCTCCTGTCTTTTCCTCAGTGACACTGTCTCTAGACCAAAAAACATCGCTGGTATCACCAGTTTCGTATACCTTTCCTTTCATTCTAACTGAAAGTCTTCTATCACACATCACATCTGACACTTTTCTCCACCCGTTCCATCCTGCCTGTACATGCGTCTTCACCTCTTTTCCACACTCTCCACTCTCCACTACTCTGGACTGTTGACCCTAAGAATCCAAAATCCTCCACCTTCTTTATCTCTTCTCCCTGTAACCTCACTCTTGCACTTGGCTCCCTCTCATTGACACGCATGTACTCTGTCTTACTGCGGCTAACCTTCGTTCCTTTCCTTTCCAGGAAAAACCTTCACCTCTCTAGCGTCTCCTCCACCTCTTCCCTGCTCTCACTACAGATCCCAATGTCATCTGCAAACATCATCGTCCATGGAGATTCCTGTCTAACCTCGTCTGTCAGCCTGTCCATCACCATAGCAAACGAGAAGGGGCTGAGAGCTGATTCGTAATGCAGTCCCACCTCCACCCTGAACTCCTCTGTCACACCTACAGCACATCTCACCACTATCTTGCAGTCCTTATACATGTCCTGAACCACTACAATATACTTCTCTGCCACTCCAGATTTCCTCATACAATACTACAGTTCCTCTCTGGGCACCCTGTCATAAGCTTTCTCCAGATCTACAAAAACACAATGTAGCTCCGTCTGCCCTCCTCTGTAATTCTTTATCAACATCCTCAAAGCAAATACTGCATCTACTGACCTTGTGATTTATGGAGTATTTAGATAAGAAGCAGAAGTAGACAACCTGAATGAGTGCAGGTTGTCTAACTCTTAAGTCTTCTCAGAGAGAGTCTGTGCCGCCACCACCACAGAAGCCGCTGAGTTGGACTCGACTGTCCAGTGGCTTGACACTAATCAGCCTCCTGACTTTTGGGCTAAGCTGGGAGCCAAACCAAAGTCCCAGGGTAACTCTACTCCCAGCCACCGGGAGCCGTGGGTTGCTGCGAAGAAGGGCAACCATGGTGGGAAGCTCCTCACCCAGTCGTATCCACCACAGGATCTCCAGCCACCCAGCAGGTTCTCTGTCCTCCTGAGTGGAGGATTTCCCTCCACTCAGGAGGCAACACACCCCACCGTCGTCTCCGGGTTCCAACAGATCACCGCCTCGGTCCTCCACCGCTGACCGTCGCTCTCAACGGCACATGCTGGGCCGTGGACGGTATGTTGGCAGCAACCCATACCCCCTTCAGGTAACAACAAGCAGTCCATCGGTCCAGCACTTACTCCACATCCAGCCCAGCCGTCTGAGCCACCTTCACCCATCACACTGGTCATTGGCAACTCAATCATGAGACATATCAAATCTAAATCATCAGCAACTTACTGTTTTCCCAGTGCCAAGGTCCTGGACATGGTCAGACAAATCCCCGCTCTCCTGAGTGACCATCCCAGCACCAGAAATGTGGTGATTCACTTTGGATTCAACAACACCGCGGATTGTGAGTGTGAAATTTTAAAACAGGATTTTATCTCTTTAACCTTCTCAGGGACTATAACAAATCTGTTTTTATTTCTGGACCCCTCCCCTCCTCCAATCGAGGCATAGGCCGCTTTAGCAGACTACTGAGTCTCAATACCTGGTTACAAGCAGCCTGTTCCTCTCACAATGCGGTTTTAATTGACAATTTTAACCTCTTCTGGAACCGCGGGTCATTTATTAGCAGAGATGGAATTCACCCCAGTCCACTTGGTTCCCGTGCCATGGCAGTAAATATCTTCCATGCTGTTACCATTAACTGTCAAAACAGTAGCACATGACTAATCATTCCAGAAGTGCACCTGGACTCCACAACAATAACTGGATACAACTCTTCTAATCTGCCCCCGTCATGCACCCCTCTGCTGACCAGCATTCCTTATTGTAAGTACTTGGACACCTCCAGCTCATCCATCCCTGTTTTAATCACCACTAGACACACCATCAAACGGACTTCTAGAATAAATCATAAAAATCTCAAGACTGTAAACAGACATAGACAACCAACAACGAATCCACCCCTCAACATCACCCTGCATATGGCACTTCTTAATGTCCGTTCTCTTTTAAACAAATAATTTCTTATTTATGACCTGGTTTTAGATAACAACGTCCAATGCAAGTTTTTCACTAAGACATGGCTTGGCACAGATGGTCCAGCAACACTTGCGGAAGCATCCCCACCCAACTATAAATTTTTATACTCTTCCAGGACTGATAGAAAAGGTGGGGGAACAGCAACCATCCTCTCAACAGCAATAGATTTTAAAGACTGTACATTTGATAAATATCCATCTTTTGAATATCATGCATTTGTTTTTAATAGCCCTCCTATTTTATGTTTGACTGTCTACAGGCCTAAACGATGTTCTTCTTTTATCTCTGATTTTTCTGAAGTCCTCTCAATCATCCACACCAACTACAGTAAGAGTGTTATCGTAGGCAATTTTAACATTCACGTAGACAATCAATTATACTCTTTTACCTCCGATTTTGTAAACACGTTGAACCGTATGGATTTTAACCAACACATCACCCTGCCAACCCACAACAGAGGCCATACATTAGACCTTATAATAACCTACGGCCTATCTATCAGTGTGTCCTCTGTTGTGGACGTTGGCATATCTGATCATTATTGTGTATATTTTGCGATAAATTGTCTTATAAAACAAGATATTCCACAACAAACTGTGAGGAAGTGCTATATCACCTCGGAAGTGGCTGCAAAAAATTAAAGAGAAACTGTGGGATAGCTGAGAGACGATGGAGGAAAAACAAATTAACTATCGACTACCAAATTTACCGTGAACAGCTGATTATCTATAATAAGGCAACAAAGCAATCAAGACAAGCACATTTTTCAAAACTCATCAGTGACAACGGTGACAATCCAAAAATTATTTTTTCAACAATTGATCATTTAATCAATCCCGTTTTTAATAACACAAATACTATGTCATCATATTCAAAGTGTGAGGAATTTGCAGCCCATTTTAATACTAAAATTGATACCATAAGGTCAAACCTCTCCCACTGTCAAACCTTGGATTGTATTACCAATGAACCTCTCATTACAAGTGAGGAAACACTAGAGAAATTTGTCTTGGTTGATGCTGAGATGTTGATAAAGATTTCTCAACTTAAACCCACAACCTGCGTTTTAGATCCCATCCCCACATCCTTCTTTAAATTAGTTTACGGCTTCTTGGACCATGATTTGCTCAACATTATTAATTGTTCGCTTCAGACGGGTGTTTTCCCATCCTCTCTCAAAACAACAATAGTTAAACCAATCAATCAATCAACTTTTATTTATATAGCGCTTAATCACATCTGAAGACATTTCGGAGCACTTTACAGATAGAAAGCCAACAATGCCCTCCAGAGCAAGCATAAGTGACGGTGGCAGGGAAAAACTCCCTCATTGAGGAAGAAACTCCGGGCACCACCCAGGCTCTGGAGGGCGTTCATGCGCCTTGAACTGTTGGTTGGGAAAGAGAAATACATTGGGGAAAGAGATAGGTCAAGTGAAAACGACAGAGGGAGAGAGAGAGTGGCAGATAGGCCAGTTTGAGTTTAATGTCCATAGTGAGCTGTTGCTGAATTGGGGGCAAGATTTCCAGGCCTTTGGACATCCTGTCTTCCATCCATGTTCTCCACCTGTGGAACAGAGAACCCATTCTGAAGAGAAACAATTTCGATTCGTCAGTCCTCAGTAATTACAGACCTGTATCCGATCTGCCATTTTTAAGTAAGATTTTAGAAAAACCTGTTTTTAATCACCTGAATGATTTTTTAAACTCTCGTAATATTTTTGAAAAAATATCAATCTGGTTTTTGGCCCAAACACAGTACAGAGACGGTATTAACAAAAGTTGTCAATGATTTAAGGTGGACATAAACTTTCTTTTCTTGTTTTGCTTGACCTCAGTGCAGCGTTCGACACAGTTGACCACGCAATTCTCATGGACAGACTTTATACCTTGATCAGCATTTCTGGTAGTTTTAAATTGGTTTAAGTCATATCTTACTGGAAGAGAATTTTTTATAAGCATGGCCAAATATTCCTCTAAGAGCGATGAACTGAAGTGTGGTGTCCCCCAAGGCTCAATTTTAGGTCCAACTCTTTTTAATCTTTATATGTTAACTCTGGGGGATGTCATCAGGAGGCATGGAATTAATTTCCATAGTTCTGCTGATGACACACAGCTTTACATAGCTGTGTCCCCTGATGACACTGGGCCAATAAATGCTCTTTTAAAATGCATATTAGATATTAAGTTATAGATGGCGGGTAACTTCTTAAAGCTCAAACAGAACAAAACAGAGGTACATATCATCGGTCCTGAAGCACACCGAGAAAAACTTCATTTAAAACTCAAAGCCCTGGCTTTTAAGACATCTGAGCAGGTAAAAAACCTTGGTGTTATTCTAGATTCTAAATTGAATTTTAATCCTCATATCAAAAGTACGGTAAAGAGTGGATTTTATCACCTAAAGAGCATTGCCAGTGTAAGACCATTTTTATCTCGAACCAACACAGAGACACTAATGCGTGCTTATTACCTGTAGAATTGATTACTGCAATGCTCTTCTTTCTGGTCTCTCCAAAAAAAGCACTACTCCATTACAACATCTCCGAAACTCAGCTGCAGGAGTTCTGACGAGGACCAGAAAGAGAGCTCACATTACACCAAGTCTCTGCACTGGTTACCTGTACGCTTCAGCATCGATTTTAAGATCCTTTTAATGGTTTTTAAATCTCTTAATGGTCTTGGTCCTAATTACAACCTCTAGATCTCTCAGGTCTTCAGGAACTGCGCTTTTAATTACTCCAAAAGTTTTAACCAAAACATATGGCGAGGCCTCCTTTTACCACTACGGCCCTCGTTTGTGAAACAGTTTGCCTGAGGACCTGAGGAAAACAGAGTCTGTGGACATTTTTTAAAGCAAACCCACCATTTTAAATTGGCTTTTAACTAAAAATGTATTTATTTATTTATTTATTTATTTAAGTATTACGTTTAACCTTTTAGTCGAGCTTGTTTGTGTGTTGGGGATGAGGGGAGATTTTTCCTGTGTAAACTGTTTTTATATTGTTTTTATGTAAAACACTTTGGGCTGCTCACTTTGTATGAAAAGCGCTTTGTAAATAAAGTTTGATTGATTGATTGATTGATTGATTGATTGATTGATTGATTGATATATAGTATTTTTTCTTGGCAAGAAACCATACTGCTGCTCACAAATGCTCGTTTCTGCCTTTAGTCTAGCTTCAACTACTCTTTCCCATAACTTCATTGTATGGCTTATCATCTTTATTCCTCTGTAGTTGCCACAACACTGCACATCTCCCTTTTTCTTAAAAATGGGCACCAGCACACTTCTCCATTCCTCAGGCATCTTCTCACTATCTAAGATCGTGTTGAACAACCCAGTCAGAAACTCTACTGCCACCTCTCCTAGACACTTCCATACCTCCACAGGTACATGTATGTCATCTGAACCGAGTGCCTTTCCACTCTTCATCTTCTTCAATATCTTCCTCACTTCATCCTGATTAATCTTTGCTACTTCCTGGTCCACAACATCCACCTCTTCTAGTCTTTGTACTCTCTCATTTTCCTCGTTCATCAAATCTTCAAAGTACTCTTTCCATCTTCCCATCACACTACTGGCACCTGTCTATCTATCTACAGTCCTCTCAGTGTCCCACTTCTTCTTAACTAACCTCTTTCTCTGTATACACTCCTGTACCCCCTCATTCCACCACCAAGTCTCCTTATCTAATTTCCTTCCAGATGACACACCAGGTACTCTCCTACCTGTCTTCCTGATCACATTAGCTGTAGTTGTCCGGTCATCTGGAAGCAAATTATGATCATCACCCTGTCTTAAGTCCTTCCTAAAAGTCATGCAACACTCTTCCTTTTTCAGCTTCCACCATTTCGTCCTCTGCTCTGCCTTTGCCCTCTTCATCTTCCTCACCACCAGAGTCATCCTACACACCACCATCCTATGCTGTTTGGCTACACTCTCGTCTACCACTGCTTTGCAGTCACTGTTCTCCTTCAGATTACACCTGCACTACTGCACAAGATGTAGTCTACCTGTGTGTTCCTACCTCCACTCTTATAGGTCACCCAATGTTCCTGCCTCTTCTGGAAGAAAGCATTCAATATAGCCATTTCCATCCTTTTTGAAAAGTCAACCACCATCTGTCCTTCTGAATTCCTCTCCTGGATACCAAACCTGCCCATCACCTCCTCATCACCTGTGTCCTGCACCAATATGTCCATTGAAGTCTGCACCAATGACAACTCTCTCACTTCTAGGTGTGCTCTGCATCACTTCATCAATGTCCATCCAGAATTTCTCCTTCTCATCCAGCTCACATCCTACCTGTGGAGCATACCCATTAAAAACATCGAACATCACACCTTTGATTTCTAGCTTCAGACTCATCACTCTGTGTCACACTCTTTTTACCTCCAGGACATTCCTAACAAACTCCTCCTTCAAGATTTCTCTTACTCCATTTCTCTTCCTATCTACACCATGATAGAGCAACTTGAACCCTGCTTCTAAACTTCTAGTTTTGCCAGCTTTCCACCTGGTCTCCTGGACACACAGTATGTCTATCTTCCTCCTGTGCATCATGTCAACTAACTCTATCTTTTCCTGTCATAGTTCCAACATTCAACATCCGTTCTCTCAGTCTTATAATTTTGGCCTTCCTCTTCTGTTACGCCCTCCTCTGGTGTTCAGGCCGCCAGCATAACATAAGACAGCAAGGGTGCGAATGAAGGGGGCAGGACAACCAATGTTACTATTTAACAAAGATTTACTTGCAAAAAACAAAACTAACTTCTCCACGGGACACAGAGCACGGACACACATAAACCCCAACCCCCTAAGCTATGCACTGGTCACTAAAGAAAAGAGCCCCAAAAGAAACTAAACCCTTATTCCCAAAACAACCCCATAACTAACCCCAATATAACAGGCACCGTAGTGCCCCCAGAAATACAATGGTTAGTGCCAGCACTCTAACTAGTGTGTATAACAAGGGATTGACTGCTTGTGGTGGGAAACACGATGCATACCTGCAGGTGTTGTCAGGGCCGAGACAGGAGCGGAGACCAGGTGCGTCTGAACTAGTCTTTATTTCAGCAAAGGCACACGAGGAAGCACGGGAACAACTGGTGCACAAGTCCAGGGAAACAGAGTGGGGCGGGCAGCGTGCGGACACGGGAGGATACAGACAGGACTCACAGGGAAACAGACAGGCAGACAGAGGTACAAGTCCGAGAGGCAGAGTTCATGGTCGGGGACAAAGCAGAGTTCTAATACGGGTCCAGGCAGGCAGGTCGGGGTCCAATAACAATCCAGGGTCAAGGTAGGAGTCAGGATGAACTGGTGACAAACAAGGCATCGACACAGAGGATCTGACACTGGGTCTGTGTTCAAGCAGAGTCTATGGTTCTTGATTAGGGTTTTGCCAAATCAAAGATGCGAATCAAACCTATGACTTCCATACCGGATCGGTCGAGGCCCGGGTTAACAACGACCGCCATCGGCGCTGTTGACCTACAGGGCGCCGGTGGAAATTGGATTACTGTTGGTTGAAGAAGGAGAGGAGGAAAGTGCGTTCGCACGAAGAAAGAGAAGAGGAGCGCCAAGAGTATAGGACTAAGAGTAGGGACGTTGAATGTTGGAACTATGACAGGAAAAGGTAGAGTTGGTCGACATGATGCAGAGGAGGAAGGTAGACATACTGTGTGTCCAGGAGACCAGGTGGAAAGGTAGCAAGGCTAGAAGTTTAGGAGCAGGGTTCAAGTTGTTCTATCATGGTGTAGATGGGAAGAGAAATGGATTAGGAGTTATCTTGAAGCAGGAGTTTGTTAGGAATGTCCTGGAGGTAAAAAGAGTGTCAGATAGAGTGATGAGTCTGAAGCTAGAAATAGAAGGTGTGATGTTCAATGTTGTTAGTGGGTATGCCCCACAGGTAGGATGTGAGCTGGAGGAGAAGGAGAAATTCTGGTTGGACTTTGATGAAGTGATGCAGAGCATATCTAGAAGTGAGAGAGTTGTGATTGGTGCAGACTTCAATGGACATGTTGGTGCAGGTAACAGAGGTGATGAGGAAGTGATGGGCAGGTTTGGTATCCAGGAGAGGAACGCAGAAGGACAGATGGTAGTTGACTTTGCAAAAAGGATGGAAATGGCTGTAGTGAATACTTTCTTCCAGAAGAGGCAGGAACATAGGGTGACCTATAAGAGTGGTGGTAGGAGCACACAGGTAGACTACATCTTGTGTAGACGATGTAACCTGAAGGAGATCAGTGACTGTAAAGTAGTGGTAGGCGAGAATGTAGCCAAACAGCATAGGATGGTGGTGTGTAGGATGACTCTGGTGGTGAGGAAGATGAAGAGGGCAAAGGCAGAGCAGAGGACAAAATGGTGGAAGATAAGAAAGGAAGGGTATTGCATGACCTTTAGGAAGGAGTTAAGACAGGCTCTGGGTGGTCAGGAGGTGCTTCCAGATGACTGGACATCTACAGTTAATGTGGTCAGGGAGACAGGTAGGAGAGTATTTGGTGTGTCATCTGGAAGGAAAGTAGATAAGGAGAATTGGTGGTGGAATGAGGAGGTACAGGAGTGTATACAAAGAAAGAGGTTAGCTAAGAAGAAGTGGGACACTGAGAGGACTGAGGAGAGTAGACAGGAGTACAGGGAGATGCAGCGTAAGGTGAAGGTAGAGGTAGCAAAGGCCAAACAAGAAGTTTATGATGACTTGTATGCTCGGTTGGACAGTAAGGAAGGAGAGACTGATCTATACAGGCTGGCAAGACAGAGAGATAGAGATGGGAAGGACGTGCAGCAGGTTAGGGTGATTAAGGACAGGGATGGAAGTCTATTGACAGGTGCCAGCAGTGTGATGGGAAGATGGAAAGAGTACTTTGAACAGTTGATGAACGTGGAAAATGAGAGAGAACAAAGACGAGAAGAGGTGACTGTTGTGGACCAGGAAGTAGCAAAGATTAGCCAAGGATGAAGTGAGGAGAGCACTGAAGAGGATGAAGAGTGGAAAGGCAGTCGGTCCTGATGATATACCTGTGGAGGTTTGGAAGTGTCTAGGAGAGGTGGCAGTAGAGTTTCTGACTGGGTTGTTCAACAGCATCTTAGATAGTGAGAAGATGCCTGAGGAATGGAGAAGTGTGCTGGTGCCCATTTTTAAGAACAAGGGAGATGTGCAGAGTTGTGGCAACTACAGAGGAATAAAGCTGATGAGCCATACAATGAAGTTATGGGAAAGAGTAGTGGAAGCTAGACTAAGGGCAGAAGTGAGCATTTGTGAGCAGCAGTATGGTTTCATGCCAAAAAAGAGTACTACAAATGCAGTATTTGCTTTGAGGATGTTGATAGAGAAGTACAGAGAAGGCCACACGGAGCTGCATTGTGTTTTTGTAGATTTGGAGAAAGCTTATGACAGGGTGCCCAGAGAGGAACTGTGGTATTGTATGAGGAAGTCTGGAGTGGCAGAGAAGTATGTTAGAGCAGTGCAGGACATGTATGAGGACTGTAAGATAGTGGTGAGGTGTGCTGTAGGTGTGACAGAGGAGTTCAAGGTGGAGGTGGGACTGCATCAGGGATCAGCTCTGAGCCCCTTCTTGTTCGCTATGGTGATGGACAGGCTGACAGACGAGGTTAGACAGGAATCTCCATGGACTATGATGTTTGCAGATGACATTGTGATCTGCAGTGAGAGTAGGGAAGAGGTGGAGGAGAAGCTAGAGAGGTGGAGGTTTGTCCTGGAAAGGAGAGGGATGAAGGTTTGCCGCAGTAAGACAGAGTACATGTGTGTGAATGAGAGGGACCCAAGTGGAAGAGTGAGGTTACAGGGAGAAGAGATCAAGAAGGTGGAGGATTTTAAGTACTTAGGGTCAACAGTCCAGAGCAATGGAGAGTGGGGAAAACAGGTGAAGACACGTGTACAGGCAGGATGGAACGGGTGGAGAAAAGTGTCAGGTGTGATGTGTGATAGAAGAGTTTCAGCTAAAATGAAAGGAAAGGTGTACAAAACTGTGGTGAGACCAGCGATGTTGTTTGGTCTAGAGACAGTGTCACAGGAAAAGACAGGAGGCAGAGCTGGAGGTAGCAGAGATGAAGATGCTGAGGTTCTCTCTGGGAGTGACCAGGAAGGATAGGATCAGGAATGAGTACATCAGAGGGACAGCACATTTTAGAGGTTTTGGAGATAAAGTCAGAGAGGCCAGACTGAGATGGTTTGGACATGTCCAGAGGAGAGATAGTGAATATATTGGTAGAAGGATGCTGAGTTTTGAACTGCCAAGCAGGAGGCCTAGAGGAAGACCAAAGAGGAGGTTTATGGATGTAGTGAAAGAGGACATGAAGGTAGTTGGTGTGAGAGAAGAGGATGCAAAGGACAGGGTTAGATGGAGGCAATTGATTCGCTGTGGCGACCCCTGAAGGGAAAAGCCGAAAGGAAAAGAAGAAGAATTACAAACGCTGTAATTAATTAGATTATTTTTTTAATCACCTGACAGCACTAATATATATATATATATATATATATATATATATATATATATATATATATATATATATATATATATATATATATATATATAATTCTTTATTTAGTGTTAAAGGGTTTCACATTTCACAAGCCGATGGTGAAAGGGTTACATTAATGAAAGGAAACAGACAGATATTACTGTGGACAGTACAGAAAAAGAAGTCAAGCGAGAACCAGCAAAAATCCACATCACATTTTTAACACAATGGACGCGTTTGTTTCCATGGGTGAGGCATGGATAAATTTAGCACCTAAAACAAAATGCAGCTTATACAAAATGTGTTTGGAGAGGGCTCTGTCAGCTTGGTGCAGTGTCCACAGGAGAATATATGAATTAAAGGGGTGAAACTGTTAGGGGTAAAGAAGTCATACAATGTGTGCTAATAATATGCCTAATTTATTGAACTAATTTAGCCTAGAGGAAAAATACTTCGATATAAGAAACATTTTAAATATAATGTATTTACGTATCTGCTTATGCAGCAGCTTAGCTGCAGGAAGGTGACTGTTGAGTATCTTTGTATTTCTCTGTGATTGGTTGTAAGAACATTCACCTAAACAAGAGAAATGACAAACAACAATAAAAGGAAAATGAAATGAAAGAAAAAGAAAAAAACAAAAACAACCTCCAACGTTAGCACAGGATGTATTGCAAATGGTATAATGAGTGTGCTCTTAATTAGTGCCACAGGAAATCGATGGTTACCCCAAATGCTTGTCATTAACAAACGAGCAGACAGCCAACTCATGGGACTTGTGCTAAATAACTGTTTTTTTCAGTCACGTGCTGAATCTGAGAAGCAGAAGGGATGTGATACCATGTGTGAAAGTGTGTGTTTTTGTGCAGTCCACAGCTTGTGTGCTAGGTGGCCTGCTGAGCAAAGCAGTCCTCATATTTGTAATGGCTGAAGGTAGGAAGAAAATGGTTAATGTATCTAAGATGAAAAAAGGCAAAGAGGCAAAGGAAAAAGGCAATGAGTCAATGTAAAAGGCACAGTGCTTTTTACATTGACTCATTTTACCTGTTTTAATTTTACTTTTACATGTGTTTCAAAATATTCAAACTATTTCCATGCAATTAATCCCCAAATAAGGGAACAATAAATTCTTTACATCTTAATTCAATCTATGTCAATTAACTTAACTAAGAGTCAAAAGAAAAGCAAAACAGAATATCCAACATCTTGTATTTAAATAGACTTAAACGTTAGGTATTTGTGCCTTTTGTGATGTAAAATTAAGGTCTTGTAGAAACATACATACAGTACCTACATTCTACACTGAATCTTGGACTGTGTTAGAGGGACCCAAACATGTTTTACTTTCTTGACTGCTTTTTTGAGACTAAATGACGCCTGCAGTTTAGTTAACCGATGTATTTAAAAAGCCCTATTTAATGATCAACAGAAAGACCTAGCAGTGCTTCCAATGGAGTGTTCTTATGTTCAACATCTAATATTGAATATACCTCCAATAAGGACTCAGGTGTTTCTAGATTTTAAGAGTAGTTAAATGAATAAACAGTAATGTTTTATCTCTTTATCTACTTTATTGTCTACTGAAAATGTATATGAATTAATAAGACTGACAATGTCATAAGCCTTTAAAATTCTCAGTAGTAGTCTGGTTGAGCTTTTTTTTTTCTTAAATAAAAACACTTAGTTCTTTGCAACTCTGACAATATTTCAAATGCTCAGAGCACTGGCGGCAGCTTCAGAATGGGGCTTCATGGAGTGTCGTACACATTGATGGGAAAGAGGGCACTATATTACTAAAGCATTATATATGATTAATGTAATACAGGTAAAATATTTGATAAAAAATCAAACAAACAATGCAATAACAAAAGCACAGCAAAACAAAGCAAAAAAAGAAGAAATGGTTTGTTAAAATTTTTACAGCATAATAAATAATTGCTTGGCTTGTTTATGGTTCATCAAGCATTCCTCATCATATGAAATGTAAGTGAGGAAAATAAGCAATTCAAAAAAGCAAAATAAATAAAGTGAAATAAAAAAAACAAATGATTCAAGTTTAAGACATGAAATGTACATGCACTCTTCAGAAATCTCCAAAAATATCATTGTTACATTTGAATACAATGAATAACCAAAAAGTTGTTTTTTTATGGTTGTGCTCTCTTAAAAATAATGGTGTTTTATTTATCTGAGTTTCACTGTAACAAATTGTTTACTACTGTAAGGCAAATCCAGCAATACAGGCCTCTAGTAACATCAACAATACAACCTAACAATAAAGTAAAAATAAAGTATAAAACTGGAAAATGCAGACTTACAAAACCCATCATGTACTGTATAACAATTAAGCTACATCACAGAATGGTTGGCAAAATGCATTTTTATGTCCAACATCCAAACTCATGCAAGAGTGAAAAACTCATGCAAGAGTCTTTTTTTTTTCTTTATAATTTAGGAGTTATTAAACAGTTAAGAACTTTAAGTTATAGCAGCACTTTGAAGATTAAAGTTAACTGTCGTCTCATTTGACATTACAGTAGGTACTTTCATGCTCAGAGACAGCATAATTTATTTTTATCAGGATCTGTCAGCGTCAGTTGCAGGCGAAGTTTGCCCCTATGTTGTGATGGCTTTGACTTGCTGAGCTCTTGATTGGAACACACAACTTCTTAAAAGAGGACAAGCCCTCTGACTTTGATGGATTTCTGGGCAATATTAGTCAGCGAGCATGTATCCCCCTAAGCTGTGGTGGAACTGATCGAGGTTGACCAAATAATCTGCCAATTCCCTCCCAAGAAATGCAGAGATGACAAAAAAATGTCTAAGTCTCTCAAGCCCTCATCCCCTAGAGCTGGATCAGCAGTTGTGTCAAAACCCCCCTTAAAGAGCACAAGATTTCAACTTTGGAAAAGGTGGTGACAAGATTTGCAATTTCATGGTTTCGCTTTTAATTCACGTTTAATTGCACAATCGTTTATAGAATAACAAGGATAGTGCTGATGAACTGTGACAATATTATTAAAAGAATTGTCAAATGTCAGAGCACTGGTGTTATTATACAGCCTGAAATGAACTGTCACATTGCTCTCTTACTTATTGCTCAGGTAATGAGTCAATACTTGAGAACATTTCAGTGTTTATAAGTCGTGTCAAGGGCTGTGCCTTGGAAATCCCAGGGCCCTCTCATTCATCTAACTTCATAAAGCTTCAGTCTTCCAAGCCCCATAAGTGCTGGAATAGATTGTGTCAGATTGTGTGTGTTTTTGTTTTTTTTCTCAGGCAATGTAGTCAATATGGTTTATGAAGTAAGGTCTCCCAAGGTCACATGAGAGCAGGACATGAAAGCCAAGCACTCGGCCTCCACTTCACAAACAAGCTGTCTCTACTTCAAACGGGTGGCAAAGCTGCCCCACATTTTTTCTATTTTCATTTGCAATAGCCAACACTGCTAATGGCCGGCGGCTCTCCATCTCCTCTCTCCACCTGGCAACAAGAGTATGCTCACAGCTGCAGCCAAAGGTAGCCTGAACCATGACAAGTTGTGGCATAGCACAGAGCTTTGAAACGTAAAATTACAAATTATATAAATATTCCTATGAAATTTGGATAAAACCTTTTGTAGATTTGTTTTTTCTCATTTCCACCAAAACCCCACTGCATGGATTTCAATAAACATGATCCAAGGTCAAAAACATTACAGCATGAAGTTAGAACTATAAAAAAAACCAACAGAAAATACATTCACCAAGACACAGTTAACTTCCACTGTTTTCACTGTAATTTATGTTCTGTTTTAAAGCTGAATTTGAAATGTGTTAGTGTTTTACATCTATAATCAACTCTTCATGATATGAATGTGGTTGCCACAGGACATCAGTGGGTCTGTACAAAATATAAAACATTTAAATACAGGTACCATTTGTTATTCAGTTCAAACGTAAATGATTTCTTTTTTATCTCCCCACCTATATCTTTGAATAAACTCACTTGAAAACCTCAAGGTGTCACATTTTAACTCCACCCACTACTGCCCAACCAATCACGGCATATCTGCCAGAGGGAATCACGTGAACAATATGGCGTAAGCCATCGGCCAGCAGGACTTTTTGTTGCAGTTACGCCTTTCGTCCACACGACAACGAAGATATCCGGGATGAAAACGTTGGCCAAAGTGAAGTTTTTTGAAAACACAGTGTATGCATTGTCGTGTGGACGCTGTAACCAAAACTTTCTATCCAGGGGGCATCTCCCTACGACGAAAACCGCTGTGACATCAGTGTGTGTGACCTCTGTCTACATGTACATACAGAATGGACGGGGTTAAAACCGGCTATTTTCTGATGTGTAACATGCTTGACAGTTGAATATGTTTGTCTGTTTCTTTCTTTGAGTCATAGAGTTTATGTATTTATTTAATAATTTTTTCATTCATTCATTCACGTTCCTCGCCAAAGATGCCGACACCAGTTTTGGGTCAGACCGGGATGCGCTGCCTGCTGGTGGGAGAACTCTTTGATGGGCGCGCTTGGTTTATAATACTAATAAATTTGTTTTCATATGCTTGGTATGGAGTCTGATATTATTGTTTTATCATGGAATTTCCACGGGTTCCTACTAGTTTACATATAAATGAACATCCAGTATTTAATTTTTTGTTTCATGTTTACTTTTTTTTTTTTTTTGGTTGTCTTCTTTGGAATATATAGAATATATAGAAGTGGCCAAGCTTTTTCTACAAGCAGGAATTCTAATTTTTGAAAATATTGTACAAAACGTGAATTTATGAGGGAGCTGGGTAAACCCAAGCTTATGCTGTTTCCTGTGGTCCTGACATGCATAGCTCACACATTTCAGGGATAAATTTCACACATATAACATGATCAGATAGCGGTTTGGTTGACCACATCATGTCAGGATGCTCCCTCTATCCTTTTAGTGTTTTGCTGTACCTGTGCAGCTTTGCACTGCCAGTAGTGATGTCAAGCAGAGCGCAGACAGCTAAATAATATTTTTTTAGCTTGTCTGTTTACACTGTCATCAGTGATTTTTTTTGTCATCTTTTGTCTTCAAAATGTTTGTTTTTTTCAATATTTGTTCTCACAAAACCGATTCTTTATAAACCGTGCACATTGCATTTTAACAAGATTTTCCCCTGATTTTCCCCGGCTATTATGTCACCAGACTATTAAGTACAACATAATAATTAGTATGTTTATTAGAGTCATTGTGCCAGACAGTTCACTTTCTGATCATCAAAAGATCTGACTGGATTGGTCTTTTTTGTTTATTACAACAGAACATAACTCCATTGTTAGCGTTGTTATTAAATGAATACAAACAACATAGGGTCATACGCCACCATGCAGCTTTTGTACTTACTACTGTATTCTGTTATTTTAACAACTTGCACAGTGTTGCCCTCCTGAATAAATATAAATGAGCTACACTATACCATCAAAGCTATAACATGTCTTTATCTAGAAATATAAGATATTTTATACTTGTTGCTTATAACTGAGATTCTTTCCATTTCAATCACATTCACTGACTTCCTCCACCCAACTTTCTCTCTTAGCCTGGTGCATAGGACCTCCCCTTTACTCTGCTGCCAATTTAGCTTGAAAGGTGAATGTCGACCGGGAATCTCTGCAGGAGCTTTTCCAAATCAACAAAATATCTGTCTTCACTTGAGATATCAACACATTCTGTTCCCACATAATTGTGTGTAATTCTAAACACACACACACACACACACACACACACACACGCACACACACACACACACAGTATATTTAGGATGTTTTTATATTGAGTATTTGTTGTTAATTAACCACATATTGTCTGATTTCTATTTTTTTTAATACAAAGTCGCTGACTATACTGTAGATCAGCAGTCCCCAACCTTTTTTGCGCCACGGACCGGTTTCATCTAAGACAACATTTCCACGGCCTGGCCTTCATTTGCTTGATAATCGTTAATGATGCCAGGACAGCTGTAGTCTAATAAGTCATCCGCAGTGGTTTTATGTAAAATGCAGAAATCAACAACCTTTTTTTAAAATTGATTTGGTAAACAAAATAATTGTAAGAAATAATTATACTGTATTAAAAACTCGATTGAAGTGACTGCAATGATAAGGTTTATTTTGAAATATATTGACTTACAATCAGTGCATTCAACATAGGAGAAATATTGATTATTTCCAATAAAAGGGTGAAGAAGTCACTCAAATAACAATAATTATAATGATGAGAAGTAGTGGTTGGGGACCGCTGATCTAGGGGTAACGGAAGAAAATGACACCTGAAGTGTGTTCCGGACATCCGGTCTACTCTGCAGTTTGGTTTTCTCGATGATCACTGCAGAAAATCCCACTTCACAAAGACAGGAGGTTGGAAACGGAAGCAGTGTTTTCGATACTTTTTGGGCGATTTCAGGATAATCTGCCTTGACTTTAATCTAGAACACTGGCACCAGGATGTAGCAAAGATTAGTCAGGATGAAGTGAGGAGAGCACTGAAGAGGATAAATAGTGGAAAGGCAGTCGGTCCTGATGATATACCTGTAGAGGTTTGGAAGTGTCTAGGAGAGGTGGCAGTAGAGTTTCTGACTGGGTTGTTCAACAGGATCTTAGATAGTAAGAAGATGCCTGAGGAGTGGAGGAGAAGTGTGCTGGTGCCCATTTTTAAAAACAAGGGAGATGTGCAGAGTTGTGGCAACTACAGAGGAATAAAGCTGATGAGCTATACAATGAAGTTATGGGAAAGAGTAGTGGAAGCTAGACTAAGGGCAGAAGTGAGCATTTGTGAGCAGCAGTATGGTTTCATGCCAAAAAAGAGTACTACAGATGCAGTATTTGCTTTGAGGATGTTGATAGAGAAGTACAGAGAAGGCCAGACGGAGCTGCATTGTGTTTTTGTAGATCTGGAGAAAGCTTATGACAGGGTGCCCAGAGAGGAACTGTGGTATTGTATGAGGAAGTCTGGAGTGGCAGAGAAGTATGTTAGAGCGGTGCAGGACATGTATGAGGACTGTAAGACAGTGGTGAGGTGTGCTGTAGGTGTGACAGCGGAGTTCAAGGTGGAGGTGGGACTGCATCAGGGATCAGCTCTGAGCCCCTTCTTGTTCGCTATGGTGATGGACAGGCTGACAGACAAGGTTAGACAGGAATCTCCATGGACTATGATGTTTGCAGATGACGTTGTGATCTGCAGTGAGAGTAGGGAAGAGGTGGAGGAGAAGCTAGAGAGGTGGAGGTTTGTCCTGGAAAGGAGAGGGATGAAGGTTAGCCGCAGTAAGAAAGAGTACATGTGTGTGAATGAGAGGGACCCAAGTGGAAGAGTGAGGTTACAGGGAGAAGAGATCAAGAAAGTGGAGGATTTTAAGTACTTAGGGTCAACAGTCCAGAGCAATGGAGAGTGTGGAAAAGAGGTGAAGAAACGTGTGCAGGCAGGATGGAATGGGTGGAGAAAAGTGTCAGGTGTGATGTGTGATAGAAGAGTTTCAGCTAAAATGAAAGAAAAGGTGTACAAAACTGTGGTGAGACCAGCGATGTTGTTTGGTCTAGAGACAGTGTCACTGAGGAAAAGACAGGAGGCAGAGCTGGAGGTAGCAGAGATGAAGATGCTGAGGTTCTCTTTGGGAGTGACCAGGAAGGATAGGATCAGGAATGAGTACATCAGAGGGACAGCACATGTTAGAGGTTTTGGAGATAAAGTCAGAGAGGCCAGACTGAGATGGTTTGGACATGTCCAGAGGAGAGATAGTGAATATATTGGCAGAGGGATGCTGAGTTTTGAACTGCCAGGCAGGAGGCCTAGAGGAAGACCAAAGAAGAGGTTTATGGATTTAGTGAAAGAGGACATGAAGGTAGTTGGTGTGAGAGAAGAGGATGCAATGGACAGGGTTAGATGGAGGCAATTGATTCGCTGTGGCGACCCCTGAAGGGAAAAGCCGAAAGGAAAAGAAGAAGACTGGCACAATTGTGGGCTGGCTGGTAACCTGTCACATGATCGAGACCTGTCATGCGGGACAGACGCATGCATTAGTCTGTGCGTCATTCCGCACAGATGTCACTTTTCAAAATAAAACATGTTTCAGACTCTGAAATAAATAAAACGGAAGTAAGGTAATATTTTTTTTTTCTGCGTGGTCCAGTACCAAATGACCCATGGACTGGTACAGGTCTGCGGTTCGGGGATTGGGGACCACTGCTGTAGATTGTAGTTTGTTGTCACTTCTTCTACGGCTGAGGAAGAGGAATCCTCGGCCAAATCCCTGGGATCACCAGAGCCCCCTACCATGAGGCTGGAGAACTGCGTGCCTCACTTCATGTCTTGTCCCAGCGGTTTCAGGACCGTTCAACTCATGAAAGACGTTACACACATGCAGTTGTTGACAAAAAAAACACTATACATTATATGCATTAGCTAAATTATGGGAATTTAGTTCATAGAGCAAACGTGTTTGAACATTTTAATAGCGACATATAGAGAGATAGCATTACGGTCTCACTGTAGAACATGTCAGCACATCTAGTCGAACCATAACGCAATCCATGGTGAGGCTCGGCTGGCTGGTGCCTCAAAGCAGGTCTCCTCTCAGTATTTCAGCAGTAAATTTGAAAATTCAGCGATTCTGAGTAAAAATAACCTAAAATTGGTGACGTTGAACAGGAAATAACTTTATCATACACGTCACTGGATAAATATAACCCCTTTTTTCTTCCATTTTTCATTTTTTTCTTTCATGAGGGCAGGTGAGGCTGTGCCTCACCTGATTCCCCTGACCGCACGTCACTGGTTCATTCATGTCTGTTGAACATGGATTTTACAAAAACTGAATGGATTAGCTTCACTCATGTCAGTCCAATGAGATTGAGGTTCCTCAACTCAACAGCGATTGTACTGCGCATGTGCAGTAAGACTCCTTCCACCGCGCACATTTTTGGAGGGAACTCGGTAGTGATGCAGCAATTATCATCATTCCGTCAATTTAACTGTAAGTTATCAAATTTAACGGTAAGAAATCAAATATTTATTTGTTAATTCATTTATTTCCATTGGGTCAGTGTTAAACTATAGTTATTTGACATGTATGAGACAATTCTCTGACCAATAGTTTTGCTATTGGTCGTATGATAGTTTTCTCTGAAACAAGTGTTTTCTCACTCTTGTCTCAAAGTTAACAGCGCCTGAACTTTTTACTACCATATTTTTTAGTTGTGCACTGTTTATTCTCTGAAAAGTACAAGTTTCGTGCTCTGTGTGGAAACTGCTGCCTGACAAGTCCATTGCATGAAACTAGTTTGAACCGAAAGGAGCGGCTCAGCCATGACAGAGTCTAGTGTGTGCGCGAACAAGAGAATAGGGAAACGAGGAGTGACGATACAGTTAAAGCCTTGTTAAATCATGTTTTTCCACTTTTTTTGTCGCACAGATTTGTTTAAAAGGTCTCCTTCAATTTCAGTTGAAAAAATCACGTATGTACCACAATCATTTATTTCTTTATGATATAAAGAATATTGTAGCACTTACAGCGTTTGCTTTAGTAGCCGTCGCGTGTTTTTGGACTGTATGAAGAAATGGACAGCATGTATTCTGAAATTTTGGGTGGAGGAAGTACGTGCTTTTATTTTGTTGTGCAAAACGCAGCGCTTCTGCGTGGGATCGCGTCCTGGCTCAGACGTGCCGTCTTCTTTAGAGAGCTCGTTAACGAGCCTTATTATTTATTGAAGTGAATGTTCTTCACATTACATTGAGGAATGGACCCCCAACCATCACACAACTGATTTCAGGACTCAAACCAACACAAGGTCTTGTGGTTAAACTATTTGGTCTGTGGACATTAACTTTGTCAGTTTTTGTTATCATAATTGTTTTAATGAGACGTGTAGAAATCCTGAAGAAGTTCTGCACGAAACAAATTAATGTCTCTGCTAATACTAAAATGTGATTTGATTGCTGAAATCAAATAACAGTGTACAAAAACAAAAAAACAAAACACAGAATCAGAACCACTACATTGATAAATTTTACAATGTTAGTGTGCATGCTTCTGATTTTAAGGTTTGATGTTCACATGAAATTAATTTGAAACTTTCTTTGGTTTCACTGGTGAGCATGGTAAGCCATTTATTTGTAACACTATTAAATAAATATCAAAGTTAACTTACAATAAAAACAAGACTTTAAAGAACTCAGACAATGTTGTCCATTTTAAAAAAACTAAAATTAAATAACAATATACAAAAATACAATCATTAGTTGCACCTCACTGACCCGTCTGTTGGGTCTTTGTATTGAGAATTCCTACTCATGGCATCATTTGCTAATGCTTTTCTTTCTTCATCTTTCAGTGATCTTTATGTGGCAGTACAAACATTGTACTACCGAGGAGAGTAGTAGGTACAAACTACTTACAATAAACATGACAGACTTCACCACCATTATGGACAAGACCAACGTTATGTGTTCATATATGTCAATTGTCCATGCATATTCAAGACATGGAGTGGACTTGCCACCCATGTCTATAAAGCTCATTCTCAGCTTACACAGACAGCCTCTAACTCAGTGACATTTAAGTGTGAATTATGTGAATGTGCAGAATGTCAGTGAGAGGGATTACTTTGTTCATATCGGAACACACCTGCGAAGTAACGAGACGTTAGTTGTGTGTTTTTTGGTTGTACTTTTTACATACACAAAAAGAGGAAGCATCATTAACACACACTTAAAGATTTTAAACCCAGTGTAGTTAGATTTGTGGACCCAGTTCAAGGGTCAGATACCCCTGTTATTGTGAGGGCTGGCTGTTCTGCAGATGTTTCATGTGATGAAGGTAAAAATAAATCACTGACAGAAGATGATAGTGCTGTTAAAAACCTGTCAAAAAAAATTGAGCAGAAAATAGCATTAATATTGTTGAAATTGGAACATGTTTTTCATGTCCCAGCAAGAAGAGTTGATGAGTTACTGAGGGGTTGCATTTTTTGTTGAGTTCAGCTCGTGCACCTATTGCAAAGTGTACAGTTACTGAAAATTTCATAAGGAATTTTCATAATTTTCACAATAAATTTTCATAATTGGTCTGGCTGTTATTGAAAAACAAGCCGATTTTTAATCTGCAGACCAAAGACAGTCATTTCAGTATATTCCTATATTACATTTCTTGCAAGGAATATTAAGTCACCAAGTATTACTGTTTATAGTGATGTAAGAAACGGTAGCCCAAGAAAATAGAGAGGAATTGCATGGTAATCAGCGTGTTTACAGGTCTTTTCGAGATGGTGAACATTATAAAAAAATTGTTTTCTAGCTGTTGAGGAATTGAGAATTTCTATAAGACTTTATATTGACAAGTTTGAGATTAGTACAGTATTTTCTGCACTATAAGGCACACTGGATTATAAGGCGCACTTTTGAATGAATTATTGTATAATTTGTTCCATATATAAATCACACCAGATTATATGGCGCATATAATTAAAAAAAAGGTATTAAGAAAGTATTAAGAAAAACTAGCGGCTGTAGTTGCGCTATCCGTCCACTAGATGGAGCATTCATGGCTGTGAGTACCTATTGTACCTATAGTACCTATAGGCACCTATTGTTATGTCAATGAGATCATTCTGAGCCTCATCAAGACAACCTGATCACTTGATCACTTTGCCATCTTAGAAAAAAGTCAACACTCATGGGATTTTTCCTTAGCTGCTGAGATTTACTAATAAAAGTACTACAAAATACTGTAGTACAAATTTATCTAAAAACAGTTAAATTACAAAGTGACTTATTTGCCACTTAAGCAAAATACGCCATATTAAAAAACCTGATATTAAAAACTGATTAAATTCATTACAAGTGGACCACTCATTTCGAACAGGGCAGATTATTTCCTGATCTGAAATTCGAAGCAGATTTTTAAACTCTGACGTTTGTCTTTGTTTACTAATCATATCTTGTTTCGATTGATTGGTAGTCCAGTCGGAGGTGAAGCGCAGCTATTTACTGCTGCACTCTGTGTCCTAAACAATATTTTAACCAGTTTTTAATGTCAAGCTGCTAATTTACTGGCAAATGTGATGCTCTGTTTTACTCATAGAACTGACTTTAACGCTGGTGTCTCACCGCCGTGAATCTCACAGCACGTTGCTGCCAGACAGAATACACAAGCCTAAAGTGTGCTACTCCGTCCCCCCACAGGTATCCACTGCATTTGCAAATCAATTGCAGCACACCAGGTACCTTTGTCTAGCAATGAATTTCAAAATATCTGAAGAGGCTGGAAGTTCAGCTTTGAGGGTCTTTCATTCACCTTTATGCCAGTTTCTCCATGTGTTTCCGCAGACTAAGTCAAAGTCAGCTTTATTGTCAAATGTACCATATATGCACGACATAAAGCACAGATGAAATTGCAGTCCTCTCTGACCCACGGTAGACAGTTCAACAGGCAGTACAACACAGTAGTACAACACTGGACAACACAGACAGTACAACACAGGCAGGACACATAGGCAGGACAACATAGGCAGTACAACACAGGCAAGACACACAGGCAGGACAACAAGCAGTACAACACAGACAGTATATCAGGCAGTACAGCACGAAGTATAAGACGAAACACAAGGGATGGTTAACATCTCTATACACTCTAAACACACCGGGGAAGTGATGTGTGCGCAGTCCCTGAGTTGACGGGGGGAGGGAGAGATAGGTAGTCAGGTGCTGGGGGGAGGGCAGGGCAGTGTGAGGGTAGAGTTCAAAGCTATGGCAGGGGGCAGAGTAGGGAGGGAGTTGAGCCTCCTGACTGCCTTGTGAAAGAAACTGTCCTTGAGCCTGCTGGTTCTGGCCCGCAGACTCTGCAGTCTTCTACCTGATGGCAGCAGGCTGAAAATGCTGTGAGAGGGGTGGGTGGGATCACTTGCAATGCTGATGGCTTTGTGGGTGAGGCGGGTGTTATAAATGTCTGTAATGGAAGGGAGAGAGACACCAGTGATCTTCTCAGCTGCTCTCACAATGCGCTGCAGGGTCTTGCGGCATGAAACAGTGCATGCGCCGTACCGCACGGTGATGCAGCTGGTTAGAATGCTCTGGGGGGTGGGGCTCTTGCTCTCCTCAGATTGCGGAGGAAGTAGAGGCGTTGTTGGGCTTTTTTGGCCAGCGATGTGGTGTTGCGGTCCCAGGACAGGTCCTCGAAGATGTGCACACCCAGGAACTTGGTGCTGCTGACCCTTTCCACTGCAGCACTGTCAATGGTTAGTGGAGCATGCTGGGTGCGTGCTCTCCTGAAGTCCACAACAATCTCCGTCGTCTTCTCCACATTCAGATGGAGATTGTTGTCCTTGCACCACATAGCCAGGAGGCCCACCTCATTCCTGTAAGCTGTCTCATCGTTGTTGTTGATGAGACCCACCACAGTCGTGTCGTCTGCAAACTTGACGAAGAGGTTGGAGCTGAAAGTTGGTGTGTAATGGTGTGTGGTGTGTAATGCGGGCGTTAGCATAACAGTGGTGTGGTCTGACGCCCCAAGGTGGGGGAGGGCGCGGGCCTTGTAGGCATCTTTATGTGTTGTGTAGACATTGTCCAGGATGTTAGCTGCTCTCGTGGCAAAGTTGATATGTCCATGTAATTTTGGAAACACACTCTTGGGGTTTGCATGGATAGAATGGACCGTCACTAGATTCCAGATTACAGCCCTGACACTCAACAATAGCATTTTTTAGACCAATTAAGTTTAAAGTAGGTTATTTCCAGCGCCACAGTGGTTGGGAAATACTGAGGTCAGTCAGTCAGTCAAACTTTAATAGAATTGTTGAAAATTCCCTATGTTTTGCTACGTTATCGTAACCAGGAACCGGTGCTCTCCGCAGGCTGCTCTGCCATCAGACAGCAGGTCAGTGAGAGTTGGCACTTCGGTGACGCCCCTTGACTCCCGTTGTTAGGGGGCATAGTATGGCCAGAGTACCTTGTGAGGGTGCCCCCTGGTGGCATAGGGCGGCATGACTGCCTGCCAGACTGTCGGCTTTTTTTCAGCGATCTTGTTTTTAACCAATATTAATATTAATCCATATATAAAGCGCTTCGGATTATAAGGCGCACTACGGGATTATGAGAAATTATAGGCTTTTAGGTGTGCCTTATAGTGCGGAAAATACTGTAATCCTCTTGGGACATCACGCAAAACACATAAGCTTTGTGGAGTATATTGGGTCTTTGGGAATTTGCCTCCTGGCTCGCTTTCTGCTCTGTTATCCACTTATTTGGCTGTGCTTTGTAAAAATGAAGATGTGGGGACATTTAGGTTTGAACAAGTGTTGGGTGCACTTTTGGAAAGATCTTGTCATTTTGGAGCAATGTGGTGTGTTCATTAGTCAGTTGAATGAGTTTATTAAAGGGACTGTTAGTTGCGTAGTAGCTGACAACCTAGAACTTCTCGGGCTGGCAGGTTTTGTGGAAAGTTTTTCTGCTGGATACATCCGTAGATTCTGCACGGCTAAAAAATGACTGCTTGTGTTTTTGAGCGCCAAATGCAGAAACTTCATGAAGCTCATTTTAAGTGTGCACTGGAAACAGAGTGTGTGCTGTGGAGTTAAAAGGGATTGTGTTTTGACTAAGAATCTTACACATTTTCATGTCACTCCAGGATACCCTCCAGATTTAGCGCATGATTTGTTTGAAGGTATAGTACCTGTGGAGCCTTCTCGATGTTTTTCTAATTTTATCTGTAAAAAATATTTCACCTTTGAAAAACTAACAATTTGGTCCATAATTTTGAATGCAAATGGGGAGATAAAACCAATAGGCCCCATGCAATACCCCAGACTTTCTCAGCAAAAAACAACATCGGTGGAAATGCACATAAGAATGAGTCTCTTCTTCGATTGTTGCCTCGGATTATTGGTCCACTTGTTCCTGACGATGAACCTGCATGGCATGTTCTTTTGGACATCTCAAGGAAGTAGTTGAGCTTGTCGAAGCCCCTGTCCACTCTGATGAGTCAGTTTCATATCTTGAGTTCAAAATCAGTGATCATCGCCAGAGATGCCAAGCACTTTTCCCAGAAAACCGTCTTCTCTCTCTTGTTCATACATGGACATTAAGATTTGAGGCAAAACAGTTTTTTTAAAGAGGTTGCTCGCCACACCAATTGTTTTGAAAATATTCCTCTCACATTGGCCAAAACGCATCAGCTCATGATTGCTTCTAACCTGCACTCTTCTGACCATGGGACACCTTTGGTAGTAACTCATGCATCAAAAATACCAGTTGATGTTTTACAAAGTGATGTTGCAAATGCTATTAAGCAAAGGCTACCAAATGAGACTGATATCCATATCACAAACCGTGTGTCACACAAATGGTATCAAATACAACAAAGGAATGAATGTTTCTCATTGATTATTATTCACATACAGTAATCCCTCATTTATTCACGCTTCAAGATGCACGGCCTCACTACATTGCAGATTTTTAGTAGGTAGTCACATGATAATGTACGCGCATTCTATTGGCTGACAGCAACCAGAAGTGTGCTGCGTACTGAGACTCTTGGAACACAGCACACTTCCGTGTATTAAAGAAACACTTTATTACAAAAGTGCTTTAAACAGTCTATCAAAGTGTGGGAAAAGGTAATACACGTAGAAGGTGGTTTGATATAAGTAAGTGGAGGGTTCATTAATGTTTAAAATACTATAAATATTAAAATAAATAGTTCATCGCTATATCGCGGAATTTTGTTTTTTGCGGGTGGTCCACCAACACAATTAGGGATTACTGTACTTAAAATATGTAAGGCAGTTCTGAGATATTATTCCATCTGTCCTTGTTCAGTCAAAATTTCTTGCAGCCATAAGTGAAATATTAAGGTTTTTTCAAAACATTAGTTCAAAAGTTCAAACTTGTTGAAATGTTAAGAAAGCAAGTTATTACATCTGCTGATCTACTTGCAGCATTTGAGGCCTCTAAATGTCAGTTTTAATTCATTTTCAATTGTTAACCCAGCACTAACTTCATGCCATTCATACATACATCCAGATATACTTTACAAAGTACAAATTAGTGTCCAAGCTGTTTTCCAATTGTGAAATATTCAACCAATGTTTTTGTGCTTTATTGACTTGGGTCTACACAATGACTCAGCCTATAAGACTGAGAATGTTCATTGGTGAAGATGACGCTAATAAACTGATTGTGCCAGGTTCCACAGAGAAATTGTGCCAGGCAATAAAGACTACCTTTGGATTATCAAGATGCTGATCTTGGAAATGAGTTTCTAAAACTGTCGTTCTCAGAAGTAATTGACAAAGCGACTCTTAAGGTCATCTACCAGCAAAGTCAGACAGAAGGTGTTGCAATTACATGTCAAAGTCCAGCAGTCCAAGGCCCAACAGATTTGTCATGAAGTTCCTCATGTGACACAGATGACACAGAGCCCGCTTCATCTTCTGGTTCATCACCATCTACAAGACACTGGGTTTGGCCCAGAGTGTTCACAGTACCTCATTTTGGCTATGAGGCTGAACTGCAACTTGAAAAGGGCAATGCAGAGTACACTGCAAATGGAACTCATTTGAGCCCATTACCAAAAATGAAGTCTCAACTTTTGGAACAACTCTCAGAAGAAATTAAAAGCCTACCCAACTCACAGTGACCTTAATGATGTTGCTGAGGCTCTTGTCAAAAAGCATCCTTGTTTGAGAGAGCAAGGATCCTTCAATGGCTGTTAGGGGTGGAAGATTAGCCTTAAATATAAAATGGCAAACTTCCAGAGCAAACTGAGAGGTATGGGATGTGCAATAAATTCTCTGAAGAATAAGGCCTATGACAGATCTCAAGCAGCACTGAATGTGAAAAGCCCAAAAGAGCAGAAGTCAATTACTGTCCAGAGCACCCCAAAGGAGAAACTATTGACAGCCTTGAAAAGGAAAGAGTTGCTCTGCTTTCAGAGATTAAAAAGAGAAACAATGACCATGTAATCACAACAAAAATGGACAACACTTTCTCGTACAGAAGACAAGAAATACTTCAAGAACAGCCCCTAGTTGCAGCCTTCAAATGTAGATGGCCAGCTCTGTTCACAAAGAGGTACTTGTGACAGTAAGGATTTCATTGTTCATTCTTCCTATGTTATATTATTTGTTGTTGCTTTTAGAGTAGGTGCAGTTACTTGTGACTTGTTCATGTTTTTCAGATTGATAAGGAGTTCATGCGCATATCAACTGTTCCTCTGATAGCTATATTCTTTGCTCAACTTGACCGATACTCTCCACGTATGATGGTGCTCTTTTAACGCAAGGGTAGGGTGGCTGGAAGAAAAATAAGCACATGGTGGCCTATGCATACAAAATGCCTTACTTCCCCTGTCATGACAATTGCATGATTGTAAGAATTATCTGTACTGTTATTGGATACAGATTTTTGACTTCATCAAAAAGGATTACATACTGTAGTATGTATTCCTTATTTTTATTGATCATGTCAGCTTCGGCCAGATATGCAGAAGTAAATGGTTAAATCACATCATGAACAATTTGGTCTGTATGAAAATGACAGAATATTTAAGAACGACTTCTGGTCTTGGTACCTCACTCTTCATTGTTAATCTGCCAATCCGACAAGTATGGAGTTTTTAAATCTCATCATATGCGGGTCCACTGCCTGATGTGTATCAGTGTTAGGCTCCTTGACAACAACAAGAGAGGTGGGATGCTCAATTTCTGTAAAACTTGCAGTTTTCTTTAATCAAAACTACAGAGTTCCTTCTACTTCTACTACTTCCTCTTCAAGTGTTACATTTCCTTTTTTTTCCGTATCAGGATGAAACACAAAAGAAGAGCATGCATCCTCCAACCCTTGTGCATCTACTTGAACGAAGACCATGAAAAGCTCATAAAAGAATACAAGGTGAGTGACATACACAAAGTGAAACTAAGGCTAGGTTCAAAATGTAGGCAAATCGCATTCCAATCAGATTCTCTTTAATATCTAAAGAGAATATCTAAATTTAAAAGTTTAGGGTTAAAAAAGCAATAGTTTTGACAGCAAAACAAACCATTTGAATCCCTGTACAACCAAAACAGAAGTGTGTTGGGATCATGCTAGCAGCTGCTTTTTGTGTTTAAGTGCCTGAAAAACTTTTTTTTGTTGTTGTTTCTACTTGGGATTGTGATGCTGCATAAGAGGCTCTTTATGGCCGTGGTTCCTGTCAGGTAGTAGCACATGTATTACTCTATTAGAGGATACAATACATATTGACAATTGTGTAACCGTAGACAACTCAATCTAAATGAGCTATAAAATGCAGTGTTCTTTTTAGTTTTGGGGCAGATGTAAAACCGTTCACTGGATCATGTGATATTTTAAAATCTGAAGATTACTAGTTTAGCTGTTAAGTCTGGAGCTCTTTTATAGTGACAGTTGTCTCTGTACTAACTTCCTATGAATTTTTAATGCTCATTGGAATGTCCAACTGTAGAAGATACTTCTTTTGGAATGTATGCATCTATATTGCTTATCTACATAAGAAAATGTGTCTATTGTCGTATTTTTCACAAAATTAAAGGAATATTTTTCTCAACAGGACACAGACATCAAGTCCCACAGTTCAATGGAGCAAACCATGATGGGAGTGTATGTTATAAGGAAGGAGGGAGCGAAGCCTGGAGATGACTCAGAAGACATCAGTGTCCTGATTGAAGGTGTTCAGGTCCTCTGTGAGTTGGGGGACATTGGGACAGCTTGTGCTCTGTTGTTTGAGCTGACATACTGTTTGAACCTGAGTTACCCTTCAGAACTTAAATGCACCTTTGAAGTCTTGCAGAAGATTCTGCTGAATCTGGATGGGAAGAGATTGTCTGCCAAAGCACAATTTCTGAAAAATAAGCTTCATGATTCAACGTTCTAGACAAGAGGAATAACAAAAATCTTTGGCCAAATCTGAGTAATGCATCTTTTTCTTTGTTCAATTTTTCCATTTTTCACAATGCTCAGTTGGTTTGTGACTTAAATTTGCTTGTCATTTTATTTTTGTGATTTGATGTTCTTGGTCTGTTTGCAGGCATGTTGACTGTTGTTAAAATTTAATATATATAAAAATTGTAATGCATTTTGTCTTTTTTCTGGGGTTACAATGGTATAAAGGAAAAAACCTTAATTTATTCAACAAAATAAATTAGATGAAACAAACATTAGTTCAGAAAACAAGGTTGAATTTTTGTCATTTGAAGTGTTTCATATAGAACAAATGTTATTGAATTTGACTAGAATAACTAAATGCAAAGATTTTAATTCAATGAAAGGCAAACTAATTGAATGAATATATTCACATGATGTAGCACCAACAAATATTTGTTGTGTTGAAACAACAGTCAAGATTAATTGACTTAACTTGGTTTGTTTTGATAGAATATAGGTGGTATGATAAAATCATGTTCAATGAATTATTTCGTAGTCAGAGTGTACTTGCTGCCAACATTTTTCACACATAGGAATCCTTCCTCAAATGTGGTCCACGCTGGTGATGACTGACTGATCACATACTAGGATGGAGAAAAATACGTATTAATACAAGATGGTTCTTTAGTGAGATTTGACTCTGGGTTTCAGTTTGCTGAGGACCATAGTCCTTAGTCGTATGCACTTTAGCACTGGTTACACTTTAATTACACTGACCTGTCTGTCTCGTCAATAGTATTTAGTCCTGATCTATCTCCTAGAACTATGCTGGGTTTGTTTAGAAACAATTAGAAACAACTGGTTACTTTAACAAAAAGTAAAGCCTTGTGTTGGTCAAGAAAATCAGCGAAGCAGCTGAAGGACATCAGAGGGTAAAAGGAACGACCTTTTCCTAACAGGTTATATTCAAGTCTAGCCAAATGTTTTTCATTGCTCATTTTGTATTGATTATTTTGAAGGTTACTGTTATGTTTAGATCTGTTTCCTGTCTTTTATTCTGAAAGTTATGTTTCATCTGTTTCTGTTTAAGGGGGCGGCAGTGGTTCTGTGGTAGAGCGGGCGGTACTACGGGTCGTCCAATGTTCATAAGATCGGCAGTTCAATTCCCGCTCCTGCCCAAAAAACACGCGGAGTGTGAGCTGACAGTGGGCGGTGCCAGCTCACCTCCGGAGCGCTGCCGAGATGCCCTTGTCTCCCTTTACAAGTTGCTCATTGGGCACTCCGTAAAGTGGCTGCCCACCACTCTACCTGTGTTCAGGGATCAAATCAGTATTTAAAAATAATAATAATAATAATAATAATAATAATAAAAATTCTGATGTCTATTTCTTGTTTCTCATGGTTATTCTGTTCAGTTTTTATGTTATATTTCTTGCATCCCCTATCTTTATGCAGTTTTTTGTGTGTTTCATGCATGCTCCTCCTTTCAACTGTGATTGTTCATGTTCACCTGTGTCGCCCCTTCCAGCTGTGTCTCAGTATCTGGTTAACCCCAGTGTATTACTCTGTGTCTCTGTCTCTTGCTCTATCCTCCTCTTTGCTGGTTTTTTCTTAATCTCCTGTTGGCACATATCCTAGACCTTTTCTCCTTGCGTCTCTAGTGAGTGGTTTTTGGTTTTTCTTGTTTTTTACTGTTTTTTTACGGATGTGTTTCATTTATTTAATTTTTCACTCTTATTCCTTGGTTGTGGGCCCTGCCTGTCATTTGGCTTCATGTGCTTGGATTTAGAACTATGGCTTTTGTTTAATTCAAGCTATTTAATTTACACCAGTTCCTGATTCTTCTGTCTGCATGTGGGACTATGTGTTTTTCTGTGGTTATGAAGTAAATGTTGCTATATTACAATTAAAATGCACTAAAATTGTTTGAAAAAAGAAAAATCTGATCTGAAAATAAAAATGACTATTTATTTTTTTAAACAATTTTCAATACAACACCATTGTCACACCTCTTGTCTGATAGTTTTTGTTTTTGTATCACTAACTTTCATGTCGTTCCAGATCATGTCTCACCAGCAATCGACTCATTTCTTTCACCTGCCTTCTCTCCACACACCTGCAGCCACTCCCCAATCAGCCTCCACTCTTCATATGCCTGTTCAGCCCTCTGCTCACTGCCAGATTGTTTAGTCTTCGCCCTGACCTTCCAGCCTTTGAATCCTGCCGGTTGTTCTGTTTTTTGGGATTGACTCAGCCCTTTTTACCGGACCCTGCCTTTCGTCAACCCCATCTCAGATTTGTCTGCCTGACTTTTGGATTGCCTCTTATGTGCGACCCTGCCTGGTTTTTTTAGACTCAGCCTGTTTGCCTGCCGTTTGTCTGCCTTTTGGACTGATTACTTGGAACCTGAACCCTGCCTGTACTATTAAACCTCTTCGAGTCTTGACCTGCCTGCTACTCTGTCGTGCTTTTGGGTTCCCTCTGCCAGTCGCGTTTGAGCCCCGACAGAACAATCTGGCCACAATGAACCCAGCCAACAGCAATTTTGATCTGCTGACTTCACCATCAGAACCCAGCTTGACCCAGTGCTATGACCATCACCTCCAGCTCTTAGCCGAGGTCATTTGGTCCACGACCAACCGCCGGGAGGGCGGCATGAAGATCCTCCAGGAACAGCTTGCTGCATTTTCGGCGGCACCCCCGAGTCGTCTAGAGCCCACTGCTTGTGCCCGAATCTGCTGCTTGGTCGGCGACTAGTTCTGAGGCTCGGATTCGCCACCAGAACGCTGTTCCGGGACCCCAGGTACCTGCCGTCCCTTCCTGGTCCAACGCTCCCTTATCTTCGAGCAGCAACCCTCTGCTTTTCCTACTGAGCGAGCCTTTGTGGTGTACATCGTCTCCCTACTCACAGGGAGGCCCCAAGACTGGGGGACCGCCAAGTGGGAGCGGCAGTCGCCTGTCTGTGCATGCATCCAGTCTTTCTCCGCTGAGTTGCGGAAGATCTTCAATCATGTGACTCCTGGGAGAGAGGTAGCCAGCGGCCTGTTGAACTTGTCCCAAGGGGGAAGATCGGTAGCTGACTACTTCAGACTTCTGTACCATGGCATCCTGGAAGCTGGCCCTTCATCAGGGATTTCCATTGGGATCAGCCTGGAGGGATGTCAAAGGCCGTCCGTAGGGGGGCATTCAGTCACACCTCTTGTCTGATTTGGGGTTTTTTTTTGTATCACTAACACTCTTGTCTTTCCAGATCATGTCTCATCAATAATCTGCTCATTCCTTTCACCTGCCTTCTCTCCACACACCTGCAGCCACTCCCCAATCAGCCTCCACTCTTCATTTGCCTGTTCAGCCCTCTGCTCACTGCCAGATTGTTTAGTCTTCGCCCTGACATTCTAGCCTTTACATCCTGCCAGTTGTTCTGTTTTTTTGTGATTGGTTCAGCCTGTTTCCCGGACGCTACCTTTTGTCAACCCCACCTTGGATTCGTCTGCCTGGTTTTTGGATTCCCTTTTGTGTACGACCCTACCTGGTTTTTTGGACTCAGCCCGTTCGCCAGCCGTTTGTCTGATTCATCTACCTGATGGACTGATGACTCGGAACCTGAATCCTGCCTGTACTATTAAACCTTTGAGTCTTGACCCGCCTGCTACTCTGTCATGCTTTTGGGTTCCCCTGCCAGTCGTAATAGCGCCCTGACAACCATTAAACCGGAAATGGAAGAATAACATGCAGTTTCTGACTAAATGCTGTCACTTCTTCACATACTAACAAACCAACTTAGCATTTACTATTCAGTTACATAAGCAGCGCCTAGTGAGTCATCAATAAGTTACTGTTTATAACCTGTTGTTATAAAAGAAGACTGGATGTATTTGTGCCACATTCCATCTGTCAGTCTAAGCTTGGTGCTGTTTCTCAGCAATTTTGCTGGTGAAACCATCTTTTCCACTGTTCATCTGGCTAGTTATTAGAAGAGAGACCGTCCTGTTTTCATGCAGTTTGACAAGACAAAATGATGACATTAATGTGAGATGCTTTTCTAGTGGGAAGGCATGCAGAATTTTCAGCTCGGAGTATCATGCGCCTCCTCAAAAGTGCCAGAAGCGGGTAATAAACGTGCCTGTGGCACAAATTGTGCATGCTAGGCCTCAAACTCATTAAAACAATTACAAGAAAGGCCTCATCTTTTTACTTAACACATATAGCCAGTGCAGCCTTTTCAGACCATTTAAAATGATGTGGCATAAAGCATTTTCCATAAGCATGAATAGTAGTGCTCGATTACTGTATATGCTGTCATTCAGCTGTAGGAGGACAGAGCTTCATTTAGCTCCTCATCCGGAAAAGACTGAAATATGGAGTTTTAAGGGTTTTTTTTAAGTGCTCAGATAATACAATATAAATAAAAGTTGTATATGGCAAATAGCATTATTGTACTTCAACAAGTCAGTCACATTAGGATCAAGCCAAATGAATGCTCACATTCATTCGCTTTCCAACTTTTTCCTTGAGTGAGGTATGATGCCTTTTTCCTGTTTGTGACAGTAACCCCTGGCATGTTGTGACTGCAGAGCTTCATGCAGTTTAGTGTTTCAGGAGTGTAGTAGAACAAAGAGGGTGTGTCGGTTCTTTCAAAAGGGACACAGGCTGCATTGGTATGCTGTGTTGCACGTCCAGCAATGTTTAACATGTTAAAGGTTAGTGTTTTGTCTGTTTCAGCAATGTATTTTGTTCTTAATTCTATATCAAGTACATATTTACATACGTGTTTTTTCTAATTAGCCATTTTGTGTTTTGTGTGTGTTTATTGTAAGGTTTAATGCAGGTGTTGTAGATTTTAATTGACTTCTTTACTTCTCAAATACTTTTCTTCAAAGGAACAGTTCTGTAGTATAATATAATATTGTAGTACAGGTTCCATTGATAACAATGAGTATGCAATGTAGAATAATGTAAGCAGCAAAAAAAAAGTGTTACTGAGCTAGCAGGAAAAAAAAAACATGAGGAGTGAAGGTGCTTTTAGTGTTAGTGTTAGGATCTCAGGGTATGTCTTGACCTGAGGGCAAAGAGCTTTGTGAACACAGCAGAGCTCCATGTAACCTTCCCACAGTCAGGGCTATTTCTCAGTTATTGCAGTATGTCTATAAATTTTACTCCTCTGCCAGAATGAATAGTGAACTTGTGCAAATCACAGGGGTTCACACCCCTGACATTTTCTGCCAATTACATCATTTATTTCTCCCAGATCCAAGTCTAGAAGGGTTTTGCCATACTGACATTCCCTGATGACTGTCGGATTGTGTATTGAGCTTCTGCCTAAAATAATCCAACAGAGTACTGAAATATACATTACAACTTTGTTTGATATTTTGTTTTACCTTCTTGACAATTAAACTTTTGACATGTGTGGCCATGAAGTTTTGATGCATTTTGAATATGCAGCACTGTCTAAAGTGTAATCTTAGGCTGATTTGAACTGATTTGCAGTTGACAAGGTGCAGCATATATGCCATAGGTTAGATGATGCTGAAAAACTCGGTTAAAATGGCTGCATGTGTTTGTACTTCTGTTGTCTTAACAGCTTGTATCTGTTCTTATAAGTCGAAATGATGATGGGAAAAACTTTGGAGACATTTGTCAACATTGAAATATCAATGTGTTTTACAATTATATGCCAAACTAGATCAGCATTTGTTTTTCTCAATTTTCTTTCAAGCAAGAGTTTTACTCCTCAAAGGGAATTTTCTACTCCTCGATGAACAGGCTTTTCTGCAGAAGTATGATAGAAATTGTCTGTGACAACAGCCACTCAAACTGAGAAGGCCATAACGTCAAGAAAGCCAAGAACAGGCTTAATACTATTTATAAATCTCTGAAATGGCAGGGTTTGCAGTAAAGTGTGAAGGAATAAGGGATGGAGGATAGGAGGTGGTGTGTTTTTACCCACTGAAAGCTTCTTATGACCTCAGCATCCCTTCAGTCTAAACATAGCCCCATTCCAAATATCAATCCATTGCATCCCCTAAACATGCATGGCTTTAAACACTAGCCCACTATAACAATGGTGTTCATAGTAAGAGAAAATGAAGTTTATTTTTAATCAAATCTAAGATTTTTTATTTAATATTATGTTTATCAGCTACATGCATACATGAAAACCTCCTCCGTTTCCATGCAGTTACGTCCATTAATGTCCCAAATGAAATATTCGTAAAAATATTTTTATTCTGCATGCCATAATTTCAACTCTTGACTCTAAGGCTCCTCATGTTTCCAAAAGCACAGCAAGTGTTCAGTCCTACAACATCCAGCTCTGAGAAGCCCCAAAGGATTAGCCAGATTATTGAATCACGGTTTTAGATAATACCATCAGTTACAGTTTACTTCTGAGAACAGATGCAAAAAGGGGCAATATGGCAATGTTGTGAATGTGCTAATGATAGCAGCAGACTTTTCTTCCAAATAAGCAGATGTGGTGAAGTTTGAACAGCTGTCAAATGTGATGAGCGTGACACAAGCGCCTGCAGTGAAAAATGTGGGACTTTTCCTATAATATAGCAGCCTACACAGCACCGGAACATACCAGATGACAAATTACACTATCTGAGAAACACCTGGCCCTTCTTCTCTTTGGGAAGAAAAGCAGCGCAAAGGAACCAAATACAGCATATACGCATCTAATATATATATACGCGTGTGTGTGTGTGTGTGTGTGTGTGTGTGTGTGTGTGTGTGTGATACATATATACACTGTATACTCGAACTTCATAATTGAGATCTTATTTTCTTTATGTTTTATTACATATTAAATAGACATCAACAGTGAATTCCTTCCTGATTCAACTACTGTTGCGATCCAAGTCGCTATCACATTTTAAAATATATGTTTTGTGTGGCTATCATTAATTATCATTTGGAACATAAGGTACATATCACATATTATACATTTAGTGTAAATCATTTATGTGCTAAATACACCACCATTTTAAATTTAAAAAGGAAAACCAGATAAACTAGACAAAATATATATTAAAAAAGATGTTTTAAAAAATGTATTTTATGGTCATGAATGACATAGTGGTGCAGTGGGTAGCGTTGTCGCGGTTCCGGGTTCAAGTGCTTTCTGTTGAGTTTGCATGTTCTCCCCGTATCTACTTGGGTTCTCTCTGGTTTCTCCGGCTTTCTCCCACCTCCAAAAAATGACTTCATAACTTCAGGTGAATTGGCCAGTGTCTCTGTAGGTGTGAGTGTGTGGGTGCGTGTTTGTGTGTCTTTCATGCGGCTCTCCTGTGCATTGGCGTCATGCCCGGAGTGTACCCTGTCTCTCGCCTCAAGTCCGCTTGGATAGGCTTGAGCAACCCCACGACCCACAACAGCGGAAGAAGCAGTTAATGAAAATGAATGAATTTTATGGTAACCACTTTTTTTATTCACATTATTGCAGGGAAATGTAACAGCAATGAATGCACTAACGTTTGACGTAAACACCTGTGGTTAGGTACTGGTTCATATTTAGTGTGGGGTAGCTTTACATTATGCATTTATTTCCCTAATTATATCAACTACATGCAAGAAAGAAGATTTTTTTTTTTTCACCTATGATAAGTACATTTTTTTGAAACATGCATATATGTGTGTACACACAAGGAGCGTGTAGGCATGCAAAGTATATACAGTGCAGTGACGTGCGGTGAGGTTTATGGCTAGTGAGGCACTGATTTTATCATAATTAGATTTACAAAAATATGAACCTACAGTTTAGTTTATTCACCATTTAATTGACAACAGTGAGTGGGTTTTTTTAAAGTCTCAGAGAAGAATTATTTACATGTACAAAATGTTACACACAAATAGCACATTTGATTAAAAAAAACGTTATGTTGTTACCTACACCTTTTTTATATGTTACATTTACTTATAAATGAACTCCATGCGCTGCTCCTTCTGCACAAAAGCATTGAAGAAATTTTGAGTTGAGATATGTAATCCTTCCATTTTTATAGTAAGGCAAGGTGAGCGGAAAAAACAACTTAATGGCTGTAGTTTACTGTCACTTCTTCTACGGCCGATGAAGAGGAATCCATGGCCGAATCCCTGGGATCACCAGCGCCCCCTACCATGAGGCTGGAGAACTGTGTGCCTCACATAGTGCCTTTTCCCAGCCGTTTCAGGACCGCTCAACTCAAGAAAGATGTTCCACAGTTGTTGACAAAAAAACCCCACTATACATTATACTTTATACAGTGCCTTGCGAAAGTATTGGCCCCCAAGAAGTTTTTGACATTTTGCCACATTTTAGGCTTCAAACTTAAAGATAACAAACTGAAAATATTTTTTAAGAATCAACAACATGTGAGACACAATCATGAAGTGGAACCAAATTTATTCAGCATTTTATATTGTGTTTACAAATAAAAACTGAAAAGTAGGACATGCAAAAGTATTGGCCCCCTGTTCTCTCAGCTTAGCTAAACAACTCCAGAATTCCCTGTTGACTTCTGAATGATCCTATGTTGACCTAAATGACCAACAATGACAAATCGAGTGCACCTATGTGCCATTTGGTCTCAGTTTAAGTGCACCTGCTCTTTGATGGTCTCAGACGTTTGTGAAAGGAACACTGGAGAACAAACAGCATCATGAAAACCAAAGAACACACCAGGCAGGTCTGGGATAAAGTTGTGGAAAAGTTCAAAGCTGGAATGGGATACAAGAAGATTTCACAATATTTAAACGTCTCCCAGAGCACTGTGCAAGCAATAATGTCGAAATGGAGAAAGCATAAAAACACTGCAAACCTACCAAGACCTGGCCACCCCTCTAAACTTTCAGCCCAAACAAGGAGGAAACTAAGCAGAGAAGCAACCAAGAGGCCCATGATCATGCTGGATAACCTGCAGACATACCCGGCTGAGGTGGGACAATCTGTCCATAAGACAGCTATTAGTCGTACTCTGCATAAATCTGGCCTTTATGGAAGAGTGGCAAGAAGAAAGCCATTTCTGAAAGAAAACCATAGAAAGGCCCATTTTGAGTTTGCAAGAACCCAAATGGGAGACACAGTTGACATGTGGAACAAGGTGCTCTGGTCAGATGAGACCAAAGTTGAACTTTTAGGGCTGAATGCAAAACGTTACGTTTGGCGTAAAAGTAACACTGCACATCAACCTGAAAACACCATCCCCACTGTCAAACATTGTGGTAGCATCATGCTCTGGGGTTGCTTGTCTTCAGGGACTGGGAAGATCGTCAAAGTTGATGGGAAGATGGATGGAGCCAAATGCAGGGTGATTCTGGCAGAAAATCTGTTGGAGTCTGCAAAAGACCTGAGGATGGGGTGGAGGTTCACCTTCCAAAAGGACAATAATCTTAAACATAAAGCCAAATCTACAATGGAATGGTTTAAAACTAACCATATAAAGGTGTTAAAATGGCCAAGCCAAAGTCCAGACCTCAATCCAAAGAATGGGCAAATATTTGTCATAAGATGTGAAAAACTTATAGAGACATACCAAAAAGACTTGGGGCTATGATTGCTGCCAAAGGAGTTTGTACAAAGTATTAACTGAAAGGGGGCCAATACTTTTGCACATCCTACTTTTCAGTTTTTTATTTGTACACAATATAAAATGTTGAATAAATTTGGTTCCACTTCACGATTGTGTCTCATGTTGTTGATTCTTGAAAAATGTTTTCAGTTTGTTATCTTTAAGTTTGAAGCCTGAAATGTGACAAAATGTCAAAAGGTTCTTGGGGGGCCAATACTTTTGCAAGGCACTGTATATTAGCTAAATTATGGGAATTTAGCTCATTGAGCAAAAGTGTTTGAACATTTTAATAGCGACTTATAGAGAGACCTCAAGAGGGCACAAGCCAGATAAATACAGAAGGTTGTGTCAGGAAGGGCGTTCAACGTAAAACTTTTGCCAAATCAATATGCAAATCCAACATATGACTTCCATACTGGATCGGTCGAGGCCCGGGTTAACAACGACCACCGTCGGCGCTCTTCACCTACAGGGTGCTGATGGAAATTGGACTACTTTTGGTCGAAGAAGGTTAGGAGGAAAGTGTGTTCGTAGGAAGAGAGAAAAGAGGAACGCCAAGAGTATAGGACTGGGAGAAGAGTGGAAGAGTGAGATTACAGGGAGAAGAGATCAAGTAGGTGGAGGATTTTAAGTACTCAGGGTCAACAATCCAGGGCAATGGAGAGTGTGGAAAAGAGGTGAAGAAGCGTGTACAGGCAGGATGGGACGGGTGGAGAAAAGTGTCAGGTGTGATAGAAGAGTTTCAGCTAAAATGTAAGGAAAGGTGTACAAAACTTTGGTGAGACCAGCAATGTTGTTTGGTCTAGAGACAATGTCAATGAGGAAAAGACAGGAGACAGAGCTGGAGGTAGCAGAGATGAAGATGCTGAGGTTCTCTCTGGGAGTGACCAGGAAGTATAGGATCAGGAATGAGTACATCAGAGGGACAGCACATGTTAGATGTTTTGGAGATAAAGTCAGAGAGGCCAGACTGATATGGTTTGGACATGTCCAGAGGAGAGATGGTGAATATATTGGTAGAAGGATGTTGAGTTTTGAACTGCCAGACAGGAGGCCTAGAGGAGGACCAAAGAGGAGGTTTATGGGTGTAGTGAAAGAGGACATGAATGTAGTTGGTGTGAGAGAAGAGGATGCAGAAGACAGGGTTAGATGGAGGCCATTGATTCTCTGTGGCGACCCCTAATGGGAAAAGCTGAAAGGAAAAGAAGAGGAGAAGAGAGAACAGAATTACGGTCTGACTGTATAGCATGCCAACACAGCTAGTCGAGCCATTGTGCAATTCATGGTGAGGTGCGGCTGGTTGGTGCCTCACAGCAGGTCTGTAATCAGTATTTCAGTGGGAAATGTGAAAATTCAGTGATTTTGAGTTAAAATAACCAAAAATTGGTGATGTTCAACGGAAAATAACTTTATAATACACATCACTGGATAAATATAACCATTTAATTAATTTCTACCATTTTTCATTTTTTTCTTTCATGACGGCAGGTGAGGCCGTCCCTCCCCTGCCTCCCCTGACCGTACGTCACTGATACAGTGGGAGGTAGAGTGACAAGCAGTTCCATCATGGTGAGTTCCAATTGAGACGCTTGGGGGGTGGGGGTACCTTGCTCAGGTGAAGTTTACACCTCCCACTGCCAGCTCAAACTCCGAATTTTTTGCCAACACAGGTCTTGAACCTGAGACTTACGGTCCTCAGTGCAAGACTGGGGACCTGAGCTACTGCCGCTCTAATACTGCCAATTAATTTATTAGCATTTTTTAGTGGTTCCTTAATCAGTTACTTGTTATCCGACTAACTAAATTTTTTCCTACATATTCTTTTGTTTGTCAGTGTATTTCTCAGCAGGTTTAACCTTTGCCAATATGCCCTTAATTGCTTCTTCATCTTCTCTCTCCAGAAGAACTGCTAGGGTAAATATAAGAACAAGGCAGATGATTTATTTTTACTAGTTTTACAGACAAAATAAGACAAAAATCAAATAATTTATTTAATTAATGTAATATATCAAGACTGGCTATAATCCATGTCATTTTTTGGCTTAATTCATTAACAGCTAAAAGTTTATTGTGTGATAATTTAATCTTCAGCTCTTCTAGAGCATCAAACACCTGATGACCTAAGATTCTTCATCTGGCATATTGCAGTCAATATGCCAGATGAATGAATCTCCTTCACCTCACATTCCCCCATCGGACAAGTTACCATTGCTTCCTTTGCTACTGTTACAATCACAAGATTAATGGACAAGATGGATTTTTGTCCAGATGAATTAATTGTTTCTCATTTTACTTCCACGGCCTGACAGATGAAACAACCAGGCCAGTAAACCCTGTGGCCATTTGTGTCAACACAAATACAGATGCAAATTAATGTTCAACAGGCCATAACTTCCTAAAGCAGTCTGGGCTGAGATACAGCACATATTCACAAAGCCCTGTAAGTTATGTCAATAAAACATTGTTTTGTTGGCTTTCTTCTTCAGTAGTTCTTATTGCTAGGGTCAAAGTTTTATGTATGGCGCATGCATCAATTTAATATCTTAATATAAACTAAAGAGATGGCTGCACAGGTGTGAAAACCTTGAATTTAAAGTGCTGCGGTAGATATAAGTTAAGTTTATGTGAGGCCCCATTTGGACATGCAAGCGATCAGACTTTCCCAGGGAGGCTGGAGTTTCTCCAAGAAATATAATCAATATTCTAGTGAAATAATAATAATGGTTCAAATGACCATGTGTTTGCAAAAGAAGCTGTGGTAACAAATGTAGAGATAACAATTATCACCCTACTCTGCAGTTCCCCTCAGCTATATAGAGTGGTGTAATGTTCAATAATTGAGATTTTATAGCCCAAACTCCTCTGGTTCACTGCCATTGTGCTCAGTTTCATTTTCAGTGAAGGTTTGAAAACCCTTGATACACTGTAGTCTCCAAAACTAACAGCCTGAAAACAACGAACTAAAGAACATAGAAGAGACTTTGGCAGCAAAAGAACCAACTGTTACTTTCAAGAGATCTTAGAATCCAAATGGAACTTAAAGTACAGTGGATTTTGAACTAGAATTCACCAGATGGGACAAGTATGCCTGATATGTGAATGTGTTTAATGGCTCTTAGTCTTCAAAATTTACTGAAATAAGTTTCAAGGCAAATTGGGATAAGGTAAAGTGAAGAAAAGACAATAAAGCAAGTGTTTGTGGCTTAGAGCCAAGGGATATCCGCCTGAGAGTCGTATAAGGTAACGCTCCCTTTGTGGCTAGACTGTGGTGGTGGTGGTGGCTAGTGACTGGTGACTCTGGTGAAACTTTTAAGGTTGGTAAAATGATGAAATTGTAAAGACTGAAGACTTAGCAATAATGGGGAGATGGGGCATGCACACATCAGCAACATGACAAGAGCAGAAATTCAAGGAGAAGGTCAGAAACAAAATGAAGGTTTCTCACTGCTCTATTTTATCAAATACATCAGCTGGTAAGAATAACAGCAGTAAAGTAAGACTGAGAATACAGGACCAGTGTGAATGACAGTATGAGAAACAAAATATGCGTGTGAAGCAGCTAGACTGAAGTGGATTGAGTTTCAAGACATAAAATGACTAGGCATCTGGAAGATAAACCTCTTAATAAAATAAAAAAGCTTTATTAATTTAGGGGAGAAAAGAAAAGAGCTATTCCCAAACGAGATTATTAGCAACCAAGGAGGAATTAAACAGTTTTTAAAAGATCACATAATCTGTCAAGAGATGAACCATGATGAAGAAAATTTCACTCAAAAATAAGGAGGTAAAAGGAATAACATTGAAATATGAATGAGTCAGTCAGAAAAAAAAAAGTCTCTATTGTGACGTACTGTTACCAACCCTTTTAAACACAAAGCAGCAATATCTTGCTTGCACTGCTTAGCCAACAATGACTTGTAATGTATTGCAATGCTTGTAATGCAAAAAGAAGCACAGAGTGACTGATGGTCAGCAGTGTCTTGAACAATATATTGGAAATTCAATAGTTCCAATGAGGAATGAATCAGTGAGAAGTAAATTGATGAGAAGGGTCCAGCTGTCTTTGAGTGTTTTTATTTATCTTGTGGCAAGAGAAACAACAAGCTAGATCACAGAGGCAGTCCGAGACAATGTCAAATGAACGATGAAAAAGGAGTGCCCAGTGGCTCATCTTCTGTTCAGAAATAAACTAATATTTCATGGTGTAACACTTAGCAACTATTTGTGGTATACAGAATTGATTGTAAAAAGAGAATTAAATTTAAAATTCCCCACGTTAACATGGAGAACATGAGATGTCCACTGTAGCCAACAAAGTCAGTCAACATTGACCTGTAGGATAACTAGTTTGTTCAAGAATGACAGATAAAAAGAAAAAGCAAAAGACTCCAATAGTAACCCCTAATGACAAACTGCTATGTTCAGTCACCTGGCTACAGTGTTTCCATCAAACCGAATTTTCTTCCTTAACATTTCAAATTCATCTTTGTGTGTGACCCATATCTGATATTAGTATAAACAGATCTGTACCATGACTCAACATTTACAAACACTGCACTGAACAACAGGCAATATTGGTAGAACAGTCCATCCCCAATATAAATTATATGGTGAGGAAGGCATTCACTCTTCTGTGAATGTCTGCAGTCACAAAGGTCACAAAGTCAATAAGGGGCGTGGATTGATTTATTTTTTAAATTTATCTTAAAAGAGTAATATCCTTACATCCAAACAATGTGATGTTCCATATTTGACACTGTCCACCACTGTTGACAATCAGTGGATACTGCAATACAGTTAATCCTCAACATACCAACACAATTGGTTCTCAGAGGTGGTTCCCAGGTTGAATTGTTTAAATTTGAATCAGAGGTAATTTAAATGCCATTACTACTCTAAATAAGAATTTACTATCTCCTAAGACTCGTCAGCAACATATATAGGACATTAAAAACAGCATATAATTTAAATAAAATTTGTGTAAAGGGCGTTTTCAGTTAAGTTATTCTCAATTATGCGTCGGATTTGAAAAATAACACAAGTAAAACCAAAAATCTGGTTGTCATTTCACTCGAATTTATGTCCGTTTGCCACAAATATAGGACTCTGAAAACACTACAAAACCATTAAAAGCATACCATAGCATGTTATGTGCAATAACATGAGACAGCGATGTACGAGACTTTACATCAGTACTCCTCAAATGTTATACTCTTAAAATCACTAGAAAACCATTAAAAGCACATATGTTAATGTCCATTAAATAAGAATAAAAACATACATTACGTTAAAATATGCATGTATAGTTCCAATATCTACTGTTAAGTGTCGCTTGTGATTCACATGATTGTTTTGAATCCAGATTAGTTCATGTACAGCAAACGTTTGCTCCTTATAATTTAATCCTTAAGGAGGAGAAGAAGAAGAAAGCACTTCAAGGAATTCTTAACCAATTAAGCGCATCCAATAACAGCCAGAATCAGCTGTTGAAGTCAACGATCCACTGTATGGTACTGTAGCTTGTAGCATGTAACTTATCTCTAAAGCAAAAGAAGAGGAGGAGGGGAGAGGTATTGTTGGTGAGAAGCAGAGTTGTCATCAGAAAGATCATCACCACTATCATTATCTTTAGTAGTTTTTGTGTTGTCATCCATAAACGGTAAAGTAACTAAGGTAAAAAGCTTGAGTCTCTGAGATGCTCACAGAGACATTAACAACAGCAAGAGGGGAAATAAGTGTTGAAGATCCGCAAAAACAGCGATGCTGCTCTGCGGGAGTGGTAGAAAGGGGAACTGTAGTACTATAGTTGGATATGGAGTACATGTTTGTATCTTTGTAAGTTGAATGTTCGTAGGTTTATTACTACCTGAGTATGTATATATTGCATATCATAAACTGTGTTTGATGTAACAGTGATGTTAATGTGATCAGGGAGAGAAAAAGGACTACTTACATATCTCATTTATGAGCATGCAACTAAATAAGAATGAACAGGACTGGATTCTATTTTAAATACTTTTTAAACAGTGAATGTATTTGCTTGTGACAACAGATGTGGGCAGCAGCAAACACTTACCAGAATGCTTCATATTTGATTTCCACAGTAAAAAAAAAAAAAAAGATACAACTTAATGACCCATATTTGAGGCTTTTCTCTGCAAACGCAAAACAAATGCACAAATATTTTTCTATTATTTTATGAACCTGACAAATGTTTAATATATTTTCAATTATTTGCCATTTTGCAGCTCTTGAAGAAATTAATAAGTGGTCACAATAGAAATACTGAAGCATGTAACATCAGAATAAATATCATAATTATCTAAAATCCCCTTTATTGTTACCTGACCCTTGTTTCATCTCCATGAAGGATACTGTACAACCTTTCATCGTTTAAGAAGTCCAAAACAATCCCTTCTTACACAGATAATCTAAAACAGCCAATTTCTACCCTACAGGGTCAAGAAATGTCAAGGATCCATTTTGAGTTTCCAGTGATGGATATTGGCAAACAGCTTGCCTCTGTGAGTAAGGATAACCTTCCATTTGATCAATCTTGAACCCGTCTCTAAGACTATACCCTCCAATAAATCAATAGCCTAGATGTGTTAGTCCCAGTGCTTTTTATTCCATTCAAGCCCTTCCCATATGCTCCTACCCTGAAGGACCTTTCTCTCCTTTTGCTGCTCTCAACACATCAACTTTGATATCAGTTTATTTTGTTCTTTCACATTTTATCCTCCAGCTGTTTTTCTAGACACATTCTGAAAGCTGTTGAATTTTGTATTCTCTTTTATACAAGTAATGATACAATATTTCATCATATTCCTAAGTGGTTGTCATCAAAAAGCAATTCTTTTCTCTTTTTGAGCCTAATTTTACAAGATGTCTTTCTGTATGTTTCACCCAAGGTAGAATCCAGGCATAGAGGCAATCTGACAAAGAACAGCAGAACTTAAGGGTGTTAGCATTAATATTGTTTCCATTAAGATTATTCAAGCTTGAAGAAAAAAAAAGTTCTTCCAATTTCATATTAGGACGGAGTTATTATTTGGTAATACGCACAGGACATTTCAAAATGTCTTAATTAAATATTCCTAACAGAACACTTTTGGTGCAGCTGTGCAATACCTTCAGGGTTACAACTGGTGTCTGTCTCTCCTATAGTGGAAAGGGGTGTTCTCTGAAGACTAAAACTTACAAAACAACAGTCAAATATAGCAATTGTTAATTAGAAACTGGAAATCCCTGAGATCTCAACTCACTGCATGAAAAAGGATTAGGTAGTCCCAGAGTTGCCAAGACTGAACACGTAGAGGTCCATCTTCAAATGCAAAGAGATAGATGAATCAAAAGATCTCTTGTAAGATCATAATGTAGAGATAGTGGTTATTCATACTTTAAGTATGAGGTTTTAATTCTGGTTTGTAGTCATATATCAATCTGCGGTTTATCAGCATGTTGCTGTTTACTGATAAACATCAGTTTTTTTTTTAACACACAATACTATTTTTGGCCTGTAGAGTGGAAAGGGGTACGAACTACTGTACATGAAAACCTTTAAACTATTTAGTAATCACTAACAGTTCATATATACATATTCAGCATTAATTCAGGACCGCTAGAGTGTTTCTTGCCCATGTAGGCCCAGAAAGACAATTTGGTTGTATTTTTGGTCCTTCCTTACTTCTAAGGGAAGTATCTGGTACTCCATAATTTTTCACCAGCAAACAAGTTAGTGTATAGTAGGCTTTAAGGGCTTCCTCACCAAACACAGTGGCTAGCTGCTAATAAAAATGTGAAATGAGGAATATAAGAAAGAACCAAAGCAATAACAATTGGTAGAACTTTTTATAAAGTTGTATAAAGTTAAAGTGAGCTGCAGGGTCAGATGGACATTGTCCTTATGATCTTCAGTAAATGTCATCCGTTACACAGATTCTAAGTCTGATGTTAATCAGTTATTCCAATCAGGAATATAAGGCTTATCTGGTAAACCCTGTGGCTTGTTGGAGCTGTTTTTTTTGTTTTTTTTCATTTTGGAAAAATCCAAAAATCTTTCCGTGTGGTTAACTTTTTAACCTCCATCAACAGAGATTATGTGATTACATAACAAACAACAAAAATTAATTTGGAGTCTGTGAGTGTATTAGTCTTTGGCAAAGGAAGAATTGTTTGAAATTTTAAGTAAATCTGGGTCGGCTCGGTGGGGCAGGGGCCAGCACTGTCGCCGCAGAGCAAGGCAGTTCCGGGTTCGAGTCCTACTCTGTGTGGAGTTTGCATGTTTTCCCCATGTCAGCATGGGCTCTCTCTGGGTCCTCCGGCTTTCTCCCACCTCCAAAAATATGCACCTCAGGTGAATTGGTCGGTGTCAAATTGACAGTGGAAGAAGCATGTACTGACAATGTATGTATCTAAATCTGGATTAAAAACTAGGATTTTTTTTTTACAACAGACAGTATATTTTGATATTTTCAGTCAACTCTGATCACTACATTGTCACAGGAAGTTAGACTTAGGTGCTCCCACAAAAGTTTAATTTAAAGTTTACCTGTCTATGTTTACGCCGAAACAGCTCCTGTTTTTCAACCACCAGTTGAAAAAACAGGAGTCATGGCATATCAATAACCATAACAATAGAAAGTGTCCCCTCAATCGCTTGTTACACAGTAGTATGGACAGTTGTAATGAAATGTTTTAAAATTAATACTTACTGTATTAAGCATGATATGTGCTTATGTGTTGTCTATAGGGTTATTATCTAGGGACTGCCTAGGCCAACACATTGTTGTTAGAAATTTTGACTGACATCAGGATATTTTAATTTCATCAGGTGTGGAAATGGCTTCTTGTGTTTTACTTTGAATACGTAACCTGTTCTGGCTTGGAAGCTACTCTTCATATTCCTCAGTGGTGTCCTCCACACTGGGAGCAGCGTCGAGTCTTCTAGGGGAGTTGTTGTCCCTGGGTCCCTTCGGACCATTGTGTTGCATTTAGATGAAAAATGCTCTATAAATAAAGTTGATTTGACTTTATATAATACATTCCTATCATTTTTTGGTACTTCTTTGCATAAAGATTTTTTTTTGTTTGTTTTATTTTCTGTATGTAGGTGCTTGTGGAACCCAATGTAAATGGAATGGCTCATTCCAATGAGTTTATCCTCCTAATAAATAGTGAAGTCTTTAAATTGACTTCTTGTTTTACGGCAACACAACATTCAGATAACACTCTGCAATTAATGTCCATGTTCCTCTGTGGTGATGAATCGTACTGAATAGAATTTTTTACTTCAAATATAAGGACAGTCTTCTGGAGATTTACTCCATACCTCAAAGTGTGAATTATCACAACTGTTAAAATCAAACTCAAGCTTCAACCTCATCAGGTTAATAAATTTTGAGGGATTTTCAGCTCCCCGTGACCCGCTGCGGCGGATAAAGCGGAGGAAAATGAAGGAATGATTTTCTTAAACAAAATGAATTTTAACTTCTGGCACTGTGCGTCCATCAAAGAGATCACTGAGAAGAATCATGTTTCATCACTAAACTGAAGCTGAGTGTTAACCAACTAGTCCAACAATTTTATAAGTTGATTTACTTTTAATTTACCGTCCATATGAAACTGAGCAAATACTGTTGAGAAAACTCTGACAAACAAACATCTGAACACTGACAGTCCGATCATTTGCATTTTAATTTTAAACAGAATTTACAAATTTAAGATTATGCTGTCAGGGTGTGAATATGAGCACAGAGTCTTTGCCAATATGAAATATTTTTAGACTATCTCCCGATTTGTAACTGTGAACAGAGAATTTATATGTTTCATACTAATTAATTTATAATTTTCTGTTTAAAGTCCCTTCACTCTTGCGACAAATGCCAGAGCTCATCTCTCATCCATGTTGACCAAAGGGCTAGTCTTGTTAATTAGCACTGTTAAAGGTGAGTGTCAATACTGCAGCACTCTGTCTGTTCATTACAACCATCAATGTCTATTGATATCTGTCATCATCCAATCATAAGACTCTCCTCTGTTAGCACATGTCTTCATCTGTAATGTTCCTTGTACATTACACCAGATTAATGTCACGTTGGTTCCCTTTGGCCACATTCAGCTGTGTTATTATGTTCACATGTTCATAAAGCATCACAAATGTCAGGGAGGCTGATGGACATTGAGACTCTGTTATGTTATGACACAACCTTTTTTTGATGTGGAGTTCTTACAATTAGCACACATAAAACCCAAACTTCAGTGAAATAAACTCACCTCTATACCAAATAAGCATCTACAAATGAGTTATTCCATTACATCCTAAAGGATTTTGTCGGATTTCTCACATGAAATTGACTTAATTGTTTCTACATTCAAGTTTGAGTTGATACACTATCCTGCAATGTGCTGGTGATGCATTCAGGGTGTACCACCTCCCGTACGTACTGTAGCAAGCTGGGATGGCTTCAACATACCTGCAACTTGCAATGCAGATGAGCAGGTCACCAAAATTTAGGTAGCTGTGGTAAGGTGGTTAGAGTGCCATTTGCTTAATGAGTGAATGTTGGTGGTTTGAGCCTTATTTAGCAGTCTTAGAGTGTAACCTCATTGAACAAATTTAGTTGTGAGATTGGACATTTATTTTGAATCATATGAATTATTCAATTATTTGAGTGGGCTAAAGTTATTATTTTATTTTCTTAAATCATGCTTTGGTCCGCATGGAAATAGTCCTGTCGGGATTTCAGCAAGACTATTTCTGTCAGATCACATGGTGTGTTTAAAGCTTCCTAACAAAGAAAGTCTTTCACGTACCTCGCTGCCGTCATCTTTACGCAACAGTGCAGATGTAAAAGTCTCACCTGGTTTTTATTTGGACCCGATCGACCATGGAAACCTGGAGATACGATTGCTTACATTTGATTGTAGAAAATAAGTTTAATTGCCCATTTCTACTCAAGTGATCAGACAGCAGTTGCTGTATTTCTGTCCATATAGTCACCATTTTGGGGTTGAAACTACTTTTGCTTATGTGTATTTACAGTAATTTACAGTATTTACAGTGTATTTACATGTGATCAGAGAGCCACCACTCAGTGGTGGTCGGTCGCTGACCACAGCTAGCGATCAGCTGCTAACAGAGGTGAAAAGAAGAATTTAGAGGAAAAGAGTTTGGAGAAAAAACAAGGAGATTGTTGAATGTTCAGCGGGCTGCGCAGCTGTTTTATGGTGAGGAAGAAGGCGATGATGTTATTTTATCTTCATGATGAGATATTACGGTCATGGTCAAGAGTGATGAATTGCCATTGACGAGTGATAAGACAAACTAAAAATGAATATTTACAGCTTTTGTTTTGTTTGTGAAATGGTAAGTGAAGAGAAGCTATTTTAATTCACCATCCATCAAGTACATATGAACAATAATCTGAACAATGTTTTTTTTTTCAAATGTTATTTTCATTTCATACAGAAATGAGAAGAGTTGACCCTCTACCCACAGGACATGGAGGGAAGGTCAGACCAGGTCCAGATCTCCAGTGGCTCAGCCACACCATAGCCTAGACCTGTGGAGAGCTGAGATGACCCTGACTCTGACCACTGAAGTTTGATTACATATCAGTTGTTTCTCAATATTATATTTGCACCATTTGATGATGCAAAACTTTTTTATTTTATAATTTGTTGAGAAGAGTTGCACCTGAAGTTTGCAGGCTTGTTTAGTTTCAGCTAAAAGACATGAAAATACATGGGTTTTTTTGTAAATTTTTGTATTAATTTAGTTCAATTTTACATTTGCATATTCATGCTAGTAACCTATATTTGTTTTATCAAGTTCCAAAACAGTTCAGTGAGCATGTTTATGGTTTGTATTGCCAGAAATACTTTTTTTTTTCAACTCAATTGGATAATTTATGTATATTTTGGTCTATTATGACAATGGAGTAGGTTATAATGAAATAATAACTATCTCTTCATATAGATGAACTTGTGCTGAAGAAAAAGATTCCAAGCATGGATATGTTGAACCTTTTTGTTTTTTAATGTGGTGCGTGGAGTGATGCAACAGATACATATTTTAATACACTAGTTGGTGGACACACTCAAATTTATCCATGAATTTGCAGAGGAGTTTTGCTAGACTTTGAGATGACGGAAGCAGATTTAGAAAATCTCTGACAAAACTGGCAACGAGGCGGGTGCGGATTCCAGTACCACTCTGTGTACAGTTTGCATTTTCTCCCCGTGTCTGCGTGGGTTCTCTCTGGGTTCTACGGCTTCCTCCCACCTCCAAAAACATTCACTTCAGGTTAATTGGCTGTTCCAAATTGCCCGTAGGAGTGTGTGTGCGTAGTTGTATGTCTCTGTGTAGCTCCGCGGGAACACTGGCGTCGCGCCTGGAGTTTGCCCTGCCTCACACCTTATGACAGCTGGGATAGGCTCCAGCTCCCCGTGACCCGCACAAGCGGATTAAGCATACAGACACTGAATTAATGAATGAATGGTTTGTGACAAACTTGACATTTTATGATAGCCCCCAGATCTCTGCAGTCGTTAGAACCCTTTTTTTTGGGGGGGGCGGGGTGTCAATTTTAGAGATTCCATGGCTATGTGTTTGATTTTGTTTACTGGTCAGTAAGTGACTATAATGTTGTGGGAAAATGATGGACAGACAAACTGGAGTGCTGTATACTTCTTTACTTGTGTATGTGGTGTGTCTTGTGTATAATCAATGCAACAGTAAAGTCAAGAACCAATCACAATGCAGATTACTAAACAATGCGTTAAATTAACAACCAATCATTCCAATGTTCTAGCAACATTACATTTCTCCCTTATTTCAAAATTAAAATAAACTTACTGTTTTTCTTTTCCATGGTCTATACAGCTTCAGAATTGCTTCACATGAACAGAATCTAACACAAATAGTCCAGTTCATTCTTTTTTCAATGTCTTACATCTCTTCAATGAGATGTTGTGTGGGCCTTCTATTAGTTCTCATTGAGTACCTGGGTTGGACTGGTATGTTAGTATTATACAGTGTTCTCGTTTGACTGCGTCCTCGCGTCTTTGACGCACAACTTTCGCAATCTTTAAATGCTTACAATTAAACAAATTGATGCTACCTGTTTCAGCAATATAATTTTGGGAAAAAATGCACTTCCATTCAACAAAAAATATTCACAATTTATCCATTTCTCCACGTAAATTTCGAACCCGGAAATGTCTGTTATGTCTCACGCGAGACTCACCTGCGGGATTCAGCTCCGTTAAAATCGACCTGCATTGAGGCAACAAGACGTCTGCTCATTTTACACGCAGCATTGATAGAGCGACAAATTAATTTTATATTATCACCATGCCTCCGAAAAAAAACAAATGACAATCAATGCTTTTTCGGATAAAAATCAATCAAAAATTTATGAAGACAAAGAGACAGATATTTCTGTGGACAGTAAGAATGAAGAGGCAGAAGAAGACAAGCAAAAACCAGCAAAATCCGAGCATTTGTACACCAATGGATGCAATTGTTTCCATGAGTGAGGCACATTGATAGCTATGGAGAAAACTACATGTATTGAAAGGTATGTACACAACACAATTCAGTCAATGGTATACACAAATCTGCATACCATACCAAATCTGGATATCCCCTCACTGCAAGAAGACCGAAAGAGGTGCATTGCAAAACCCAATGCCAAGAAGGATAAAGCAATCTTAGTTCTTTTAAAATTGATGGCTGCTGAAGATATACCCTTCAACAAGCTTAAAACTATCATTATGCATGACATTGGAGTACCTGATGTGGATCTCCTTAAACAAAAAAACATGCATTATGACTCGTGTGTCACAGAAAGCCAACTTTTGAATAGTTTAGCTGAATTCACAGAGAAAGAGTTAATAGTAAAAAATTAGGCATCTCCGGTATTAAGCATCCTTGCACACGAATCAACTGTAAAAGGTTAGTTCTCTATGCTCAAATAATTTACTCTGATACAATATTTCTGAAACTGTTTTTTTTTGTTTTTAAATAACTACCAGGCTTTAACATTTTGATAAAAAATGACATGTAATTTACTCTTTTTTTTCTTTTTACTTAATAAACAGTTATGACATTATTAATAATATCATTAAAATTAACAGTTTGTTTAGTTGTTATATTGTACTATTGGCTAAACTCAATCTTTGCATACGGCTTTTACCGTATATTCTGGTATTACTTTTGGGATGCATAAATGTCATGCTGGGATGCACAAATTTTTGTTGCAGCGCATCCCAGGGATGCACTACTTTCTTGAGGTAAAATGAACTCTGCAGTATTAACATTGGCATTTTCCTCTTGGTGATCAGGCTCAGGCAGACTCTGGTTTGGCACAGAACCCTGCCACCTCTGCAGCTCCCCAAACCCAAAACTAAAGCACATCCTCTCTGGATGCAAGACGGCATTGTCACACAGAAGGTACAGGTGGTAGCATGACAAGGTCCTGCGCAAGCTTGCAGAGATCCTGGAAGACAGCAGGTAAACTGGGGGAATCTACCCAGTGGATCCAGTTTACCAGGCCAAGAACGACAGCGTGGCGCTGCACAGAGACAGAGTGGTCGCTCCTGTCACCAGGAGGCCAGCGGCAGTTAGCAGCCGACCTCAGCCGCCAAGTGAAATTCCCTGCAGAGATCATCATGACATCCCTACGTCCAGACATCGTATTCTGGTCAGCATCTGCCAAAGTAGTTATCATGGTAGAGCTGACTGTCCCATGGGAGAAACACATGGAGGCCACATATGAGTTTAAGAAGGAAAAGAACGCGGAACTGGCAGCAACATGCTCACAAGCTGGGTGGAGACCGTTCACCTTCCCAGTGGAGGTCGGGTGTAGGGGCTTCACCGGGACATCCACACAACGGCTACTTAAAACTCTAGGAGTCACGAGATCCAACAGGAAGCGGGCTCTTCATGACCTTGCGGAGGAGGCCGAGGAAGGGAGCTTATGGCTATGCCTCAGAAGGAAGGACAGGATGTGAGGAAAAGAAGGCTTTTAGGTTAGGCCCAAGCTTGACTCAGGGAGATGGACGTCTCTGACATGAACAGTCCCTTGGGACTCATTCCACATATACAAAAACAATAACACTGGGATCAGAGTGTGGGTAGAATATAGATCCTTCAACAGGCTGCAGGGGGTGGCAGGGAGACGTCCTTGTTGCTGCTCCACCACCCAGAGATGTTCCGGGCGTTAATGGAGTGAAACATCAGTGAAGGGTGGACCCCTGGCTGATGACCCTGCAGTCTGTTCAATGGCACCCTCACAGAAATGGCAGAAATGCCAAGCAGGTGCGACCACCTGTGCTTACATTTAGTGTTTGTCATTTGCACGATTACACACAAACTAAATAATGAATTTATTTTGGGACAGTCAGGCATATGCTTGGACAGAATCCATTAAATTTGTGGAGGGGGTGGGGTTTCTCTTTCAGGGATTTCTTTCTCTTTCGCAAACATTGCAATAAATTACTTATTTCCCTATTTCTGTTTAGAACAGATTACCATGGAACTGGGAAGACGGGAGCCAGTCCATGAAGGACTTTGACTTCCCTTAACATTGGAAGATAGGGCTGGTTTCAGCATGTTTGTCAACTATGCTTAAACTATCGGGTAGATTTACATGAGACTTGGTGATATTATTTTCAGTAATTTTAACATAACCCACAGGGCAGCCATTATGACTTTTAGGTTTTAGATTAGATCTTAATGTAATAAAACTGGAATGCTGCAGTTTAACAGAGGTATAGTTTAAGTATTCTAGTATATAAATGCTTCAGATTGTTGACTATAAAATTCTCTGGCCAAACCTAAAATCATTTTTTATCATTATCAAAACAATATTTACTTTTCATTATTTGTAATTTTTGAAAGACAGAAAAAAAAGCATCCATCAATTCATTCTCAACTGCAGCTACAGGGATGCTGTTATCTCTACCAGTTGAAAATGAGAGAGAGGAAGGGTCTGATCCACAGAGATCACCAGTTCACTACGGGGCCAACACATATGACAAACAACCATTCACACTCACACCCATTGGCAATTTAAAGTCACTATTTCAGTGATGGTGCATATTTTTGGATTGTGGGGAAAAAGTCCAAGGGGACACATGAAACTCCACACCAAAGGCCCCAGGTGTAGACTTGGTGGTACCCACCTCACAACCATGGAGTCAACATACTTTTTAATATTTTCATGTAATGTGAGTTGAAGATTCTGTCAGATATGAATTGAAGCTTGATGTCAAAAATATTTCTTTCACTTCAAAGTTAATGTATAAGTCTTAGGAAAGTCTGATATTCATTTATGAATCCCTACTTGTTGCTGGAGCATTTCAACCTTGGTTATTTATTTGTCTCTGCATCCCCTCAGTGTCTTGTTACATGCATTCACTAATGAAGCAGGAATGGAATTACTCTTTGTTATGTCAGCGGGGAGTCTGAGGACTGTCCTGCATAATTGGGAAATAAGTGGAATAGATATGTGAATGTGAATACATAAGCCCAATGTAATTAATGGGGACCAATGATTCGACCGGTAATAATTAAATTTGCTGTGTTTTTCAATTTGCATGATTAAGATGTTAGTTAACGTTGTGTCGCACCCACATGTTACAGGTTGTTCATTCTCAAAATGTCAACATATCAGAATTCTCAACACTGCACTTAATTATCTTCAGGAGCTTTAAAACCATCAGCTAAATCAATTAACTTCAATCTGTAACCAATTTAAGTGTAAGTTTTAGGAATGCTAATGTGTCACAGGCTGCTACTTACTCAAACAGAGACACCACCAATTTTCCCAGCTAGTAAAGTATCTTTAACATAGTTTCTTCACATTGATCTGAAGTTTAAGTTTTTTTTCCTCTGTGTTGTATATTTCGACATTTTAAGCAATTCACAGTAGCTTTAAAAAGGATTTTAAAAACCTGCCTTCAAATGGTGGTTTTCAAGGAGCCAAATGGAAACGACCAGCCTCTATTGTGCTCTTAATATTAAAACTGTCAAAGTGTAGAGAGCAACACTTGATAATATAGAACAATGAGGATTGCTAAGCCTTTCATATCTGCCAACCACATGTCTGTTGAGTGGAGCACTTAATATTTTAATGAATAAGACGAGGTGAAGAGGAGGACGTAGAGAAAGAAATTTGGTCAGGTTTGATGCAACCAAGTCCCACCTCTCTCTTGCACCTGAGCTGCTTTGTGACTCACCATTAATGCCATTGTTGCTGTTTTTTGGTCTTACTAAATGTCCTACTAAATTATTGCTGATAATGGTCCAACATCTGTGTTTTCTACAAAAATAGAGTAGCCAGATGAGTCAAATATTTCACACAGGTCTCCCCAGATGTGATGTTAATAGATTGATAACTAACGATGTGATGATGAGCATTTTTATTTCTCCGTGATTAAGGATGGGTTGAGCGCATGTTGTTTGTCAGAGAGTGTATTTACAACAAGCTGAAAAATATATAAAACTTCCAAATTGAAGCAACTAATCCCATTGCTTTGGTAATTCTTCCTTTAGAAGTGCTGTAAATTTTGTTTGATTTCAGTTTTATCCCATGCAAAGATTTTTTTATTCTCTCATTGTTAAATTTTATGGACAAAACTTCTGGCAGAAAGTTGAAGCATGAGAAAGAAAATGGTGAACGTAATATCATGCAAGAAAACACTACATGATGGGTAAGACACAAAGAGATGGAGCTTGTCAATACCTAATGGAAGATGAATGGCCATTAATGTAATCTTTTGTGCATCTTAAATCGGCAAGTGCGACCCCTGAGTGATATTATACTTCCCACAATGCTAGAATTAGGTTTCAAATACGTTTGTGAAGCATGAGCGTCACCTCTCACCCATCACTTATGACCCATTAAAATACCTAAAAGAATGTGGTATCTTCATAGCCCTGGATGCCTTATTTTCTTCTTGTTATTATTTTTTGCATTGATGGAGATGTTTCTCTGCAAGAGTTTTTGGGTAGTGAACCTTTAACACCAGCCAGTGTGTGAGGTCAGACTGTAGGTTAAAAACATAGTGACCAGGTTACATCTCTTTCTCTCTCTCTGTCTTACTCCTCTCCTCTGTGTCTGCCATGGGTGCATAAAGACCTGTGTGTGTGTGTGTGTGTGTGTGTGTGTGTGTGTGTGTGTGTGTGTGTGCGTGTGCGTGCGTGTGTGGTGTGTGGTGTGTGTGTGTGTGTGTGTGTTGATACACACTTCAACTGAGCGTTGTGGATGTTTTGTGTGTGTGTGTGTGGATGTTTTTTGTTTTACAATAGAAAGACCATGAACTAATCAGAAGAACAACTTCTGATTAGTTCAAGATTTTTTTTCTGTGTGCTAGTTTTACATATTTATAGATAAACTATACACACACACACACACACGCACACACACACACACACACACACACACACACACACACACACAAAGGGCCTATAGACGTGTAAATCTCCACAGAAGTGGTGCAGTAGGAGTTAGTGGTTTGGTGTTTTGCTCAAAGGCATCTTAGCAGTGCCCAGGACGTGAACTGGCACATCTGCAGCTACCAGTCCACACTCCAGTCTGTGGTCTGTGAGTTGGAACCTTTATCACCCTCAAGTCTCCAGTCCAAGTTCTCTACATTTACCATCACTGCCTACTCCTTTCTTCATATGCTGTTTGTTTTTCTTTTTTTTGACAGCCAAAAAATCCTAAATAATTCTTGGTTTAATAGAGGAGTACGGCAGGGGGGCGGCAGTGGCTCAGCGGTAGAGAGGACGTCTGGGGACCAGACATGCCAGACAGCGCCCAGCCATCGGCGGTCAATTCCTGCTCTAGCCAGACATCCTCGGAGTGTTAGCTGACAGTGGGAGGTGTCAGCTCACCTCCCAGCCACTGCCGAGGCGCCCTTGAGCAAGGCGCCGTCCCCCCCACAAGCTGCTCATTGGGGCGCACCCCGAAGTCGCGACCCGTCCCTCCACCTCTCTTGTACTGATTGTCATTAACTGCATGCCTACAGGCCCCTAGTGTGTGTTGTGTTCAGGGGCCTGTATACGATGTTTGTGTGTGTGTATTCTGACTAACACACATATATATATATATATATATATATATATATATATATATATATATATATGCATGTACAAAAAAACTGGAGTGGAAAACATAATTTCCCCATTGTGTGGACGAATAAAAGTGGCTTTTATTATTTGGCATGATCATAAGTGATCACCAGTGGGTAAAACTTTTTTTTTTTTAATTAATGGCAGTTTTCCTTTGAAGTTATATTTTCAAGGAGGGAAGTATTTTGCAGGGTGAGCCACAGACTAGTCTGGTCAGTCATAAGCCAGTCATATCTGTGAAGACGAGGCTAATGGTCACACAGCAGGGAGCGCACAGGTAATGACAGCAATAAAAGAAAAGCAAATCAAACATCAGACACAAACATTATACTGGATGCTGTTTGAAAGGACTTTGCTTATCAAAATGACTGATAGGTGCTGAGTTGGAACCTTGGCCAAATTACGGTGTGGAGACAGTGGGAACACTTGCAAAAATGTCTGGTTGATGGCAACTACTTTTTGCTGGCTCATGCACACTGGCACATATACTTTCAACTTAGAATATCCTGATGTGATTGTTCATGAGAGTGGCCATGCTCGAGCTCTCAATGATTGCTCATTGAAGAAATGACATGGTAGAAAATCTAAAGAAACAGAGTCTCTATATAGTAACTCTCCCTGTGGTGGTTACTTGTGGAGAACACACAGCAGCAGCTGTATGATTAATACCTCTGGCTAAGCAGCAACTAATGATCAATTGAGAATGCTGAGGTTCTGAAGACCATTTCCCCTTCACTTACTTTGCCTCTTACAAAGCCATCTGATATTTTGATCACTGCCAGAGACCATGCTGGTGGGATTAATCACAAGTTTAAAGACAGACCCTTATAATTTGCACTAAACTCCACTCATGAGAGCTTTGAAAGAAGTTTCAGACTCCCATTACCCCAGTGGTTTTACACTAAATTCCTAGAACATGTGATTAACACTGATTCACTACAGTATATATTGCTGTAGCCTCTTAAACACAAATTAAGGCTCATGATCGATGCTTTTACTGTGTAGAGACAAGGGGGAAATTAGTGTGTACCTAGAAATATAATAACAGCATCACAACAGGTTCAGTTGCTCTATTGACATAAACATTAAGAATGATTTTATATGAAATCCCCCTGGCCCTTTTTAACCCCAGACACACATACTTGATGTATACAAGTGTCCGTCATTTAGATCTTCATTCATGAAGCAAAACAAATAGGTCTACATGTTTACTGTCTAATATATTATGCAGTAAGGGCTTTCAAAGAAATTATTGGAGAACTCCAATATGAAGCATAGCTGCAACATCAAAGCATGAGTGGGAGGAAAATTAGATGGCAGATAAATAATTGTAGTCTTGATGTCTTTGTTAATTGGTATCTCTGGCTTTTTGGGTCAAAAGGCCGCTTCCTGGTGAAGCCTGAGAGGAGCAGCTCTGTTGTGTGAAGGTGGTGGAGTGCAATAACATGTTGTGCTTGCAAAGCAGCTCTTTTACTCTCATACTTCTCATCACGTATTATGAATCTAAACACTTCAGTGCTATAGGTTAAGGTAAATAGATATCATCTCGGGGTTGAGCAATGCCCTGGGACCTAAAACGAGCTTCATAAAAGGAATTTCTTTCGCTGAATGAAAGCTGTTTTTGAGGCAGACAGCGCACAGACCACCATCTCTGCCGGCGTTCATATAGTCTGCGGCCCCCAGGCCTGCCGAGCAACCGGACAAACACTAGAGGGCTCTCTCCGAGGACAGCGGCTTGGCCCCCCTCTGCTGTCAGTCACACAGGCAGGCACTCGAACTCAACTGTGCAATGATGAGCCTGACCTTTTCACGATTCATTTTGATTAGATCAGGGTAACACTTTTCCAGCACCTTGTCTGTTATTAGTCTGAGTTTTATGGTTTTACTCGCAGAATGTCTTCCACTGCATTCAATAATCCAAATAACGGGGAAGTCACAGAGGTGTAATACAACCCCACCCGACTAGTTTTACTTTCCATTGTGACCAGCTGTGTGTGTGTGTGTGTGTGTGTGTGTGTGTGTGTGTGTGTGTGTGTGTGTGTGTGTGTGTGTGTGTGTGTGTGTCTATCTATTCACTGGTTAGTCGTATCAAATGACAGTTACGTGTCAGTGATCACATATACTATAATTCCACTAACAACCAAGAAAAGTGAGAGTCAACTCGTGCGCTGTCTCCTTAACAAAAACGAAAACGAAAAAAATAAAATAAATAAAAAACAAAGAAAAGGAAAAAAAAAAAGAGTTGGACCGCAGAGCAGATTAAGACAATAATTGGAGCATTTTAGCAGCATGCGCCTTTGTAATATATCCGCCAATTTGTGTGTTTTGGCTGGAGAGGAGCTGCATGCATTCATTTGTGCGCCTGTTGACCCGACTCCTCATCAACCCAATGAGCGGCGCGGAGGGGAGGCTCTGTTCGCCACCGTGCATCTATCCACCATCTCCTCCTCACTTTTCCATTTGGCCAGCATCCCTTTCGGAGCTCCAAATTACAACTACAACAGGAAGGATTTTCTAACCTCTCGTTTATCCGCGTTTTTTTCTGATTTCCGCGTTGCCTCGAATTAAACGTGTTGGACTTTGTTTTGCGAAGGTTATTTTTACAGGACGAAAAACGGTGAAATGATACCGCAGCAGCGGAAAAGGATGGAAGTCACACTTGTAAGTAAAACGCACTACCATACTATAAAAATCCAAACTGGTGTTTTAGCGCAGGGGTTTAACAGGATTCTTCATAGCCCTTTTCTTTATCACGGGCAGCTCTGCCATGCGCATTCACGGGAACAAGATGACACGGAGCGACAGAGCAAGTCTCCAGACAGGTCTGAGAGTTAGGCTACCTTATTTACTCATGTTTGACTTGCGTCTCTGACTGTATGAGTCACAGATATGGTGTCTGCGTATGATTTATCGTCCGTTAATTAAACCGCTTAATCGCTTTAGTACCACGTTTGATGCACAGAAAAAGGGATGATTTGATTCAATGTCTGCTCAAAGCGTAAAACTTCAGGAAGGGCGAACACGAATGATGTGTGCTGCAGATATTACGGATGCGTTAAATGCCATGACTATATTCAAACTTGTGAGTTTTCTTTTGATCATTTTACACTTTTTCCTTTAAACTAAACCCCCCCCCCACATGTGCTCACTGGACTACCTTGGACAGCTCCTCCGCTGCCGGCGCCCGGTTCTCCGTTGAGCTGTCTGAGCCGGGTGGTTTCCAGCGGGAGCTGTCCTATACCCGTAGTGCTGAACTCCTTGTTCAATGACGCACAGCAGTGACTTAAAATGAACTTCAAGAGTGAAAAAAAAAAAAAAAAAAAAAAAAAGAGGCTCGATTCCCCACCTCTTAAAAATGTTCATTTATAGATTTACCTTGTAGTTTTATTAACCTTTTCTTTTATCCTTTCGTTTCTCGTTAAATGTCAATAACTGGAATAACTCCACACATCATGGTGATGCCACTGGCTCAGATGGAATAAGTTTGTGTCCTTGGACCCCACGCAGCATTTGACCGCAGTGACACACTGTGTGTAACAAAAGTTAGTGGAACTAACACTGACATTGTGCTGGAAGCAAGCCATTCGGTGATGTGATAGAATGTCCACCTGCATCACTTTTAATCAAGGACAACGGAAAAATCGCCCCATGCGTCTGTGCAAGGGCTGAGGGTTTTTTTGTTTGTTTGTTTTTTTGTTTTTTAAGATGGTAAACAATTTGGTGAATTATGCACAACCACGATTAAAATTATGTCAAGCTGAAATGTAATTTTGATTTAATTTACGTCAGGCTACGTGCTTTAATATCTCTTTTTACAACTATACCATTCATCTATTTAATTTGTTTTATTTAATAGTTCTGATTAGTCTTTCTGTGTTAGAAAAAAAAAAGTTTCTATCCAGGCTTATCGCTAAACAGCAGTTCCGATGTAAAACCTTGTATTGAACTCGGTGATTAAACATGTCTCAAACTGCTCTCACATTGTCTCATCGGGATTAAATCAGCGAGCTGCGGGCTGTTGACATTGTCGGACTCACCTGCAAGTGCTCTCACTATCTGTAGCTGCCACGCGTCCACGGCTGTTGTAGCCCATCGCAATATTTTACCCAGGACGTATAGTCAAAAACAGTAATCAAAAAGAACATGTTATTGCATAAACTGTTTCGAGGATAATCCTCAAAACAACAGATTAAAGCAGGGCAATTTGATCTTGCGGTTTGGATAGCCTCAGAGAACAGACAGACCCATTTGTAGTTAAATTGCAGCGGGAAAAAATACGAAGGGAAAAAAGAGTCATGACCGCTTCTGCAAGATAATGTCAAATTGTGAAGCGACATCTTATTTTTTGTACAAAAAATTGGTTTTATATTCTTTTTCAATTATATTTTTAAAATCTTTTTGATATCGTTAATGTTTTTTTTTTCTTGCCTTGCTGTTTTGTCTGAATTGTTTTAAAAGCTTTTTACCATATTCTAACTGTCATTTTTCTTCCATGCCCCCTAACAACTCCTCGCAAGACTAAAAGTGAACTGTCAAACTCTCCTTGCTCCCTTGTAGGTCTCTCCTTTGGATTAACACCAAATGGATGCTGTGCTGTGGACTCACCCCCTCACCAACTGCTATGGAGGCATGCCAAGCCATGCAAGTGACCTTTATCACGCCATGAATGCGAGCTCTGCCTTTCAAAGAGGACACAAGTAACCTTTTCTTGTTATCTAAAGAGTTTTTGATCTGAGCAAGGGAGTTGGAAACTGCGGACTGAGGAGATAATTGTAAAACAAACAAACAAAAAAACAAACAAAAACAAGATGCCAAAGCAGTCTGAGGAGATGCTCATGGATCTGTGGATGTCTTTGCTGCTGGTGTGGATTACTTGTGTTCCCTGCGTGTGTATGACTCCTATCATAGGCCAGCCCAAAAGTACACAAACTGGTGGGTCTGCAGCAGTGGCGAACGGTCTTGGTGAAGAACAAAGATTACTGAGTCGTGCCAAGAGAGGATGGGTTTGGAATCAAATGTTTGTGCTGGAGGAATTTTCTGGACCCGATCCCATTCTAGTTGGCAGGGTGAGTACTGTGATTGTCAGCATTATATTAAGCTCGCTTATCGTGGGGAAACATTAATTTGGCCATTTGAATGCTCCCTCCATTTTTTTCTTCCCATGGGTAGTGGGTGGGTTTTCAGTTGTCAAGGGGTGGCAGAGATATGGGAACAAGAGAAAACAGATGCAAGTGTGTGTGTGTGTGTGTGTGTGTGTGTGTGTGTGTGTGTGTGTGTGTGTGTCTGTCTGTCTGTCTGTCTGTCAGTGTGAGGGGGAGAAATAATTGAAATTTTGTCAAATGAAACTGGCATTGTTTTTTTTTTTGTTTTTGTTTTTTTTTCTTTTGCCATTTTGGCTGTCCTTGAAAGATACACTATAGCATTGTTCTACAATAACTCTCCTAGAAAATACAAATATAGCCCTCCTTGATCTCTGTCCTTAACAAAAAAACAACAACAAAAAAAAAAAACAAATAAAAAAACAAATACAAAACTGTAACGCCTCAATTTTGTCCACATCTATTTTTCTGGGTTAATGGATATGAACAAATTTAGCATGTCACCGATAAAAGATGGCACCTATAGTTATGGATAGTTTTTCCTTTATGGCTCACTAATGAAAGGAAGTGTAGGCTAATCCTGCCGCTAAGGGCCACCTGCTCCCTGGCCCGTATGAGACAGGTTTGAAGAGAGGGGAAGGCTGCTGGGCATCCCGGCCAAAGCAGCTTGTTTACAGCGCATTGCAAGGACTCACCTGGGGAGAATCAAGCTGGCATCCACACACCCTCTCCCCCAGAATTTTACGTAGCCACTCTTGCATAGACAGAAATGCACAGCATCAAGCACAATATTGATCTTGTTCAGTAATAGCTTTTGCAAATAGTGTTTCATGCCTAATATTTGATAATTGCTGGCTTTTCTTTCCTGTTGATGAAATTTTACAGTTGTAAGGCATTAGAGTATTTTTTCAGACCTTCAGGTAGCAGAAAAAGTTAATTTTACTAGCAGAAATAAATAAATTCATGTGAGTTTATAAGTAAGTCGACTTTCTCTATTTCGCTTTTTGTTTTTCTTCCCTTTGCATTGTCATATGGCTGCATCAATTAAACATTTTCTACTAGGCAGGGATTTGCACCTGTGTTTGCTGAATACCATATGAACACAAAAATGCTGTTAACTGATGCATTAATTTTTCAAGTGAGTCAATTAGGTAGCCTCTACTGAATTCGACAATGGCTGCTCATCAGAATGCTGAGACAAACAAACACTCACCGGGGTCTCGGTGACCATACATCAGCTTGGAATTTAAAGGTTAGGTTTCAGCTGTGAGAAGCTGAGCATTAAAGAATTGATGTATCACCTTCAAAGTGGCACTTATTTATACATATTTAACCTGAAAATGCTTTTCAAGAAGATAAATGACAAGAAAGCCACAAAAAATATAACATTTTAGTATGCCAAATAAGAAAGAGGGAAAATTCACACACACCCTTGCTTAGTGTGCTTTGTGTCTCTGGCTACGCAGTGAATCAGTGACACCAAATCAAGTTGTTTTCATGAGGTCATGAATGATTCTTTCTTTCAAGGAATCAATCAGTTAATGTTTCATGACAAACCTAACTGGAGCACATGTCCATCATAAGTAAAGGCATCGTCCTTGAAGGACACGGAAGTATTGGTTGTGGGACTGGGGGGGAGATCTGGGTGAAGATGAGTTTGTCTTGCCTTTTGTAAGGCACAGATGATGATGAGTTGTGCTCACTGCAAGGTTATGAGCACATGAATATGCCTGGCAGAGCTGAGATAAGTCCTGTGTTAAACGAGAATGGCACAGCATTGGTCTGAGACAATAAACCCCTCTCCTTCTCATTCCGTGTGTCTCATTTTCTTCCCTTTGCTCTGTGTTTGTCATGCTTAGTTAAAAAAATGAGTTAAATGGGTGGGAGGTTTTAATCAAATGGGTTGTATGACTCTACATATTTTGCACAATTTATTCTGTGTGTACGGCCATCAATGTCTGTGTTTGTGAGACAGTAATCTAGGAAATCCAACCAAGACTGGACTTTCCCACCTATAATGTTGTAGCTCTGGTGTACTGTAATGTCTAAGGATGTACCTCCGTTAAATTTATTTGTGATTAGACTCCCTTCAGCTGTATAAACAATGAGATTGACTGAGTAAGGGACAGAAAGGCATTGTACCATCAATTTTTAATGGTGTGTCGTCCTCAGTGTTCTCTCTCAGCAGAGACAATCAACATAAATGCTTTAATGCGGGAGGGTGGGTGGAAGAGTGAGAAGGATGGCCACAAGGCGTGACTGCACCCTTCCCTTTTGCTGTTCTTCTTCAGCGCATCGTTTCTTGACATTGTGATTCAGTGAGTAGCGCGTCGTCAGCCCCCGTCAGCCCTATTGGAGTCGGAGAGGCAGACATGCAGTACCTGTTAAAGTGAAGCAGGGGAGACAGCTGTGAAAGCTTGTTGCTCAGCTGTAGCTTAACGTGAACACGGTGTTGGAACGGATTTTAGGATTACTCATCATGAGCCAGGGATTGCTTAGAAATAACACATCATTAAGAACAGAAATAGGCAAATGAAGTGTGAAAGTAGATGGGCTTGAGCGTATCGCTCACGCAGGCTCTGAGACATTTGCTCATTGATGACAATGAGAGGGAGATACCGCTTCAATGTAAAAGAAACCTCTTGTGTAGACCACTGGAAGCTAAACAATGGGTATTGTCAGGCAAAGCAGCTCTTGATGTACCATAATAGAAGTGTGGCTCGGGTTTTAAAAAGAACTGAGTTCTGTTATATATAAGGCTGCAATCTTGCTTGCAGACCTTTCTTCATTTTGGCAAAAGCCCCATCGAAATCTGTAGAAATGCCAACCAAGTTTACCAATTGCTTTCCCTCCTCAATCAAAGCTATTTCAAATATTCAAACATACAACTAATTTACATCAGGCCATTAAATATAAAATATTTTCTGAGAACAAAAGACAAACAGTGAACAAATTGCTGTGTTTGCACCAAAGAGAAATCAAAATGTGTCCTTTGTTGTACAAAGCAGATGGATGGCAGTTAGCGGCTGAATATCGCACAACCTCAGAAGTAACTTTTCCAGACTCCATCACTTTCCAGCGATCACTTAGCACATGGTGTGTGAGGATTAATAATGACAGATTCCAGCCCACTGAATTGTAGAACTGATGTGGTAAATTGACTGATCCCTCATCCCATTGTCCAACACTTTTATCTACCACAGCAATGTATGTGTTGTTGCACAAAGAGAATTGATAATCACCCATTAATATTCATCAATTCTAGCTGAACTGTGATATTTCGAGGACTGACAGTGATACGAAACGGAAAGAGAAAGTCTTTGATTATTGATACACCAAAGAAAACTGATATGTCCGGAAGAAACAATACACACTCTGTCTTTGTGTTTGAGTGCCGGGGGAAAAGAAACACAAGCTTCATTCTTCCAAACAAGATGTTTGACAGGATTCACAATGAAGAGGGCCGCAGTAGTATCAGACTGGTGTTGTAATCCACAGGCTGTTTTGCTAGAAACATAACTGATTTTCCGTAATAGGTGATGTTTGCTGTTTTCCTCTCCAAAATTCTTTTTGGCACAGACATAAATTGTTCAATCTTGTTTTTTCTTTTCATTTGAAGACATTCTCAGGTGTAGCTGATGAGAAGTCAGGACTTGGATTCATTGGCTTGGGATGTCCCTCATACCTAAGATTGGAGATTGAAGTTATACTATTTCTGTATCTTTACCAGCTGAGTAAAACCATCTTTTATTGTGATAGCAGTCCAAATTCAATTCAGAGATTTTTGCTTTTTTGGTGCTTTCTACACTTTGGGCTGTTTGTACAAAGATGCAGGACAACAATCTATAAATACTATTGCAAGCTACTTCTGCTTGGCTGGGTTGTCTGTCTTCTGCCCCCACACCTCTTTCTACATCCCATTTCCTCTCTCTCTCTCTCTCTCTCCGTGTGTGTCTCCCTCTCTTTTTTATTAATAAACATGATTTTAAAAATCAAAATCTCTCTCTTTTTCTCTCTCTTTTTTCTCTCTCTTGCTCTCTCTTTCACTCCCCCCTCTCTCTCTGTTTCTGTCTCTGTCTTTATATCTGTATAGGTTCTCAGTCATTCTTAGTAAATAAAAAAGAGGCAACTGGACTTTATCTCTCTATGTGTCTCTCTCTGTCTCTCTCTCTCTTTCTTGCTGTATTTTTCTCTCACTCCCTGTCTCATTCTGTGATAGAGTGATCGTAGAGACAGTGACTCTTGAACCAAAGTAGGCTTGTCTCCCGGTTGATGGGGTGTGGTAAAATGACATTGTGAAGATTTCAACAAGTGTTTGGCTTTGGTGATGTGCAGTAAAGCTAAAGTGAGACTGAGCCTTAGACTCTCCTTCCACTGGGCCAGGTATACAGCAGAATGAAGTGTGATCCCACTTCTTTTTTTGAGTCAAGTCAATGTGGCTTCTGAATTGCCGATAACCCCCACCCTCCACCTTAATCTGCATTTACTCTAACTCCAACAATTGAGCGAATATCTGTCTATGCTTCTGATTGATGGATTTAGAGTGGGAGTTAACGAGAATATTAGTCGAATTATTGCCTGTGATTGATGGCCATTTTGACACATAAATTATAAGCATTGGCTCAGTTAAAATAAATTCTGAAATACAGCCCAAATTAGACACAGGTTTCAGTGCCACAGTGAGAGGGTGGAATCAAAAGGCTGTCATTAAATCTGGAAAAAGAAAACCCATCAATGTTTGCTGGACTTCATTCCAATTGGTTTCTCACACCCACAACAGCTCCTGGAATACAGCTCTGTAATCTCTCTTCAGACAGTGCCAAAAAGATCTGTATTGAGCCACAGTCTAGCAGCTGCTGTGTGTCTCTCAGACCTTAGATCTCCATTCCCACCTCTTGTGTAATTTAGAAAAAAAAAAAGTTAACATTCCTCTGTTCTCTGCTTCTACTTCTTTTCCCGCACTCTCTTACAATACCCCTCTGTGTCGTAGAGGCTCACCTGCACAATACATTACTAATACAGCCAGGGCCATTATATCAATGGATGATGGTCACAGTCTTCCGCTCACCTCCCAATTCCTGCCTCTGTATGTTACTCCCAGTCTGCAGTAAAACACTATGTCCAGTGATGACTCAGATACAGATGTGGGATTGCATTAGTGTTGCCCTTTAAGAGCTTGACAGGTTGTCTATGGCTTTGAGTTGTCATCCTCATTCCCATTAACAACCCGTTTTTGTGAATGTGTTTGTGTCTTTTGTACAATAGGCAATTTGGAAGTATTATGGAGTGGAAATGAGATAAGGGGAATAGTGTACATTTAGACATGAGGGTTGCATGCGTAACAGTAAATACAGAGCATCCATGAAGCCTTATAGCTGCTATATCTTTGTAAACAAGTTGTCAGTGCAGCAATATTTATGAACAATGTTTCTCCAAACTGTTCTTTGTGTTTTGAGCAGCCAGAAATTGCTAATTAAATCTGTGACATTTCAAATTTAGGGGGTAACCTCATCCTCACTGTTGTTATTACTTAAAACATTGTCGTTGCTCGTATCTTACATGCTATTGCCCATTATATTGGTTCACCAGCCTGTCAGTGGACATTTCCCAGTTGAGAAGATGTCAATCATAATGTTCCTTCTATGTTTTCCTGGACAAACCTGCACATCCATGAGCTCCACAACCACAAGGGAAATAAGTATCAGGTGCATGGGCAGTTTTCCCATATGGGCCACCGTGTAACTGAATCGATAAACCCCAGTTTTAAAACAAAGACAAAAAAAAACCTTGTAGCTGAAAATTGGCCTGTGATGCTGAGTGATTACTTAGCATCATAGGTGGCGTTAAAAGCCTGAAAAGAGAAGAAAAGTGGCTCAGAGCTCGGAGCTATTACTATTTCCACCGCCACAACTGAAATCAGGTCGAAGGACAAACGTAGCCCCAGTAGATGACATGGATGAACATGAAACATGTAGCAGAGATGAGAGTAACATCTTTGGCAATGGAGCCCAGAGTCAGAGCACAGGCAAAGCACCAGTCACATGAGACAGTTGATAGTGAAGGAGGCATATTTTTTCTGCTCGAGTTTTGGCTATGTCAGTCACCAATGAGGAGCTAGCAGCTACATAGGTAGAAATTATGAGACATGAATATGTTGGCGGAATGTTTGTACTTACTGTACTTATCTTGGCATAGCTGCTGTCCAAATGACAGTCCATCCCTGACTAGTACTACAGGGTCCAGTATATTTTTAAATGTATATTAACTTCCTAAGATTTAATACTAACATTTAATACTGTCATTATAATATTTTTTATGTGTGCTACTTTCCAATTATATTATTATTATTATTATTATTATTATTATTATTATTATTAATAATAATAATAATAATAATATAATCACAAATTATTATTTTTATATTTTTTAGTATTTTAATTTTATATATTTGAATGACTCCTACAAGAGCTGCCACCTTATCGTGGTGGGGGAGTTTGAGTGCCCGAATTACCCCAGGAGCTATGTTGTTAGGGGCATTATGCTCCTGCTAGGGTCTCCCTTGGCAAACAGGTCCTGGGTGATGGGCCAAACGAAAAGCAGTCAAACACCCCTATGATGGCAAAAAAATCAAGGACCGTGACCTCGTCTGGTATGGTGCAACCGGGGCCCCAACCTGGAGCCAGACCCGGGGTTGGGGCTCGTATACGAGTGCCTGGGCCTCTGCCCATGGGGCTTGGCCGGGCTCAGCCCAAAAGGACGACGTGGGCCCAACCTCTGGTGGACTCACCACCCGCCAAGGAAACCATAGGGGACGGGTGCAGAAGTGTGGATTGGGTGGCAGTTGTCAGAATGGGTAGGCGGAAAGAATAGTATCTCCTCAATCCCGCTACCATGTCTTACACAGAGGAAGCAGAGGCTGGGGTCTCAGAGGTGGACTCGTCCATCATCCAAGCTGAAGTCACCGAGGTGGTTGCCAAACGTCTCGGTGGCAAAGGACCGGGGGTGGATGAGATTCGCCCTGAGTACTTCAAGTCTCTGGATGTGCAGGGATTGTCATGGTTGACAAGTCTCTGTAACATCGCATGGCAGTCGGGGACACTACGTCTGGATTAGCAGACCGGGGCGGTGGTCCCTCTTTTCAAAAAAGGGGACCGGAGGGTGTGTTCTAACTATAGAGGGATCACACTCCTCCCGGGGAAACTCTATTCCATGGTACTGGAGAGGAGGATTAGACCGATAGTCGAACCGCGGATTCCGGAGGAACAATGCGGTTTTCGTCCCGGTTGCAGAACACTGGACCAGTTCTACACTCTCCAATGAGTGCTCGAGGGTTCATGGAAGTTTGCCCAACCAGTCCACATGTGTTTTGTGGATCTGGAGAAGGCATTTGATCGTGTCCCTCGTGGCATCTTGTGGGGAGTGCATCGGGAGTATGGGATCCGGGGCCCTTTGCTGAGGACTGTCTGGTCCCTGTATGAATGAAGCCAGAGCTTGGTTTGCATTGCCAACCGTAAGTCACACCTGTTCCAGGTGCATGTTGGACTCTGGCAGGGCTGCCCTCTGTCACCAGTTCTGTTCATACACTTTATGGGAAGAATTTCTAGGTGCAGCCAGGATCCAGAGGGAGTCCGGTTAGGGTACCAAAGGATTTCATCTCTGCTTTTTGCAGACAATGTTGTCCTGTTGGTCTCATCAAACCTGGATCTTCAGTGAGCACTGGGACACTTTGCAGTTGAGTATGATGCGAGTGGGATGAGGATCAGCATCTCTAAATCCGAGGCCATGGTTCTTGACCGGAAAAGGGTGGTGTGCCCTCTTCAGGTCAGTGGAGAGTCCTTGCCCCAAGCGGAGGGGTTTAAGTATCTTGGGGTCTTGTTCACAAGTGAGGGAAGGATGGAACATGAGACTGACAGACAGATGACAGACGGATCAGTGCAGCTTCTGCAGTGATGCAGTCGCTGTATAGGTCTGTCGTAGTGAAGAAGGAGCTGAGTCACAAGACGAAGCTCTCAATTTACTGGTCAATCTACGTTCCTACTTTCACTTATGGTCATGAGCTTTGAACATTATCCCGGATACATGTGGCTGAAATGAGTTTCCTCCGTAGAGTAGCTGGGCGCACCCTAGAGATAGGGTGAGGTGCTCAGTCACCAGGGAGGAACTCAGAGTAGAACTGCTGCTCCTCCACCTCGAGTGGAGCCAGCTGAGGTGGCTCAGGCATCTGTTCCAGATGCCTCCTGGACGTCTCCCTGAGGAGGTGCATGTCCTACCGGGAGGAGACCTCGAGGATTACCGAGGACACGCTGGAGGGACTATGTCTCTTGGCTGGCCTGGGAACTCCTCGGGCTCCCCCTGGAGGAGCTGGAGGAGGTGTCTCGGGAAAGGGAAGTATGGGCATTCCTCCCAAGACTGTTGTCCCCGCGACCCGGCCCCAGATAAGTGGTTGATGATGGATGGATGGATGGATACTCAAATGATCCCCTAGGGGAAATTAGTGGCACACTCTAGTGTTAGTAAGATGTCTGTGTAGGTTCTCAGTCATCCAGGTCATGGTTATCAAAAAGCTGTTGAGTCGATCCACTGGACGTTTAAGAAAGTTCTTGAAAACGTTTCGTACAGGCTCTGAACAAGCAAGCACCTCCCACTGTCAGCTCAGACTCTGGGTGGTTTTTTTTGGGTAGGAGCGGGAATTGAACCGCCGATCTTGGAACATTGGACGTCCCGCTCTACCCCTGAGTCACTGCTGCCCCAATAATAATAATAATTATTATTTTTATTTTTTTTATTACTATTATTATTGAATCATTCATCTTCTAACCGCTTTCGTCCGCTGTCACGTGGCGCTGGAGCCTATCCCAGGCATGAGGCGAGGGAAACTCCGGGTGCGATGTCCGTGCACAGCGGAGCGGGACAGACAGACACATGCTCACACTGATACCTACGGTCAATTTGGGACGGACCAAATAACCTGAAGCAGATGTTTTTAGAGGTGGGAGGAAGCAGGAGAATCCGGAGAGAATCCACGCAGACACGGAGAGAACATACAAATTCCGCACAGAGCGGGACGCGAACCCGGAACCGCAACACACTGCGCTGCTGTGCCGCCTTACTATTATTGTTAGTAATAGTAGTAGTAGTACTAGTAGTAGTAGTAGCAGTAGTAGTAGTAGCAGCATTATTATTTTTAGTAGTAATTGCAGTAGTATTATTATTATCGTATTTTTAACCTTTCATCCACGCTGAGGATTAGCCATCTGATATCGATGGGGAAAGTTCAGATAAAGAAGGTAGTCCTCAGTTCATGTCCTGGTGTATGTATTTATGATTGTGCTACACTTGTGAGAAATTATTGACCAAATATTTTCAAATACATTTTTTATTGAAGTTGACTGTGGAATGTTTTTCTTTTTGTTGTTTTTGTTGATGCTGTTGCCCTTTAGTTGTTGATTTTGGGAACAGGCACCATCTTTATCTTTTTATTTCATGGGACCTGGATCCAGTAAATTTGTAGAAGTTGCATAAACTATAAGAGAATGCTCAAGAATCCAGTAATAAGGGTCCATATCAACTAAATCTCCCGATAAATGATTTGTCCAGAGAGTAAATTGAGTAGGTACAGCTCAGTGCCCTCTTCCCTCTTATATATGCGGCAACTAATATACATTAAATCATGTACTTCACGTTTTCCCTGTGTGTTTTCAAAAGGGGGTTTCAGCTCAGTGTATCATGAGGGAGTGCATGACGTGTATCGTCGCTGTGAGCTCTCATGTGTACATGCATCAGCTGCAATTATAATTTAACAGGAAAGCACATCCATTCACACAGCTTCAGAGTCCCTGAGCAAAATAACAAGCTTGCTGCTATCACTCATATCCGTGCTCAGCGTGATTAAATCCATGTTGTACAGTCAGTAGCTCACACGGGGGCCACTTTCTCAAGCTTCTGCATAACTGCTTATTCGTAACAAATGGTCCCTTTATGGATTCACCTTGGACTGAAATGCTGCAATTAGCTCCCATGTCAGTGTTTTTCAGTCAACGGTGTCAGACTCTACGCGTGGATATCCAGGAAACCCCTCTCCTCTAATTAAGTCCAACTCTCCTCCACCCCCAGCCACCTTTTAACTGCTTTCCTTTCCCGCTTTTTTCATCTCCTCCTACCTCTCTCACACTCCCTGGCACATTGGGCTTGGCCTGGGTTGGCTGTGCGGAGGTGGAGTGCTTAGCAGGCTAAATCATCTGGCACTCTGCTTCGAACTTTGCTCTAACTAATTTATAGGAATTAAAGCATTTCACCTCAAACTCTTGGCTCGAGTGCTGCCTTGGCTAAATTAGTCCGTTTTCTTCAAAAAAGTGGGATTCTGTTTTGGTTGGATATAATCCCTCTCGAAACCATCAAAGATGTGCCTGTAATGATGAACTTAACCTTCAAGCCTTTTGTCTTATGTTGACATTTAAAGAACTCTTGATCTGACATGCAACTAAATTAAGAAGATTGTTTGCAGCCTGATGTTGGACATCCTGGCTACTTATAAACTTTGCTTTGCGAGCTAAACGCTGCCCAAACATCAGTAGTAGTAAATGAGTTTAGAATTATTCAAATCTGATTATTCAAATCAAAAGATTATGATTATCTGAAAACAGCTAATTGGCCCTTGCCTCTGACATAGCAGTTGTGGGCATAAGCAGCAGATTTTTGCTTCCTGTGCCAGTGTGCAATTGTGGGCTCCATGTTTGGCTCTTCTCTCCATGCAGCTCCTCTCCTATGGATGATGCCCAGTGTACGTAAAATGCTGCAGGCGGCTGCAGGCAGCTTATCCCCGTGCCTCTGCTCCCATACACGTCCCATCAGCCAAACTGGGATTGCTGGAGTAATCTTGTTAAGAGAAGATGTTGTTGTGTGACTGTATGTGCGTTTGGCTTCATGGTTAGCTGGGAGCGCACGTGGGCTGAAGCAGAGACAATGGGGAAGAAGTTTGGGGGGTGGAGTACCTATTTCTGGCACTTAAAAGATGACAATCCTTAACCCTCTTTCTCCGCCTACTTACTTTTTCTCCTCATCACTTCTCGGCTTTCCTCTACCGTCCTTAACCACTTCATGGAATACAATAACAAATAAATGGCCTCAGTAAATAGTGTATGTGACATTTACTTGAAGATTGGCGTCTTTACCTATAACAGGTATTAAAGATGATGATTATCATTACTACTCGACAAAGGGTTGCTCACCTCAATCCCTGAATTGGCAATTAAAAAAAAATCAAGAAGAATCAATTGTCCCATCCTTGCTCTCTCCTTTTTCTAAATGCAACCACTCCTAATTCTGGTATCGAGGTATCAACAGACTGTAGCTTTGACCTTTTTTCACAAATGAATTATTTTGGTTTAATGATCCCTTCTGCAGCAGTTACAAAAAGGTAGCTCACATAATAGCCAATAGAGTAGGGGCATGAATGTAAAGGTTACACATACTCCATACTTTATTCTCCCTCCTTATTCTACCTGCATTCTATCCCTCTAGTAATTGTTCTGCCTTGTGTTTGTGTCTCCAAAGTGCATATGACACATTTGGCTTATAAATGAACTGACTTCAAGAAAAAATATCCCAGATATCTCAAGCAGGTGGTGATGATGAAATAAAACCCACATGTTTTTGCATGTGTAAAAGTCCTGTTCCTTCAATGTTTGATCAAATCTTTTTTCTTCTTTTCTTCAGTAGGATCAGAAAAAAAGGGGAGGGGGGGGGGTTGGATGCATGAAAAATTAAAAGCGTTATAATATGAAATCCGGTTGAATCATGAATGCTTAATGTGAATCATGGCCGAGTGTGCAGGATGTTGAAATTATTCCTGGAGTATGTGTGCTGTGTGCCAACGCTGCATGCACAACAAGGGACATGGCATGTTATGTCGCCTCTCTCAGCTGCTCTCTCCTCTCTTGATGGCAACAAAATGAGGTGTTGAGGGACATTGAATAGGGGATGCCAGAAACATGTGAAAAGCTTTTAGCGGGTAGGGCCGTCTGTTATCGAAGTCTGGCTAATTGTCATTATCTGAGCCACTACTGCCTGCTGTTGTTCTTGTGGATTGGACATGCACCGATGGCCTAGCTGATGAAATATGAACAAGTCTTTTCTAATACCCGTTCTCCTTTATTGTGTTTTAATGAAAGACAGAGTTCCAAGAAAAACTTCGGATTCCATGAATAATAGAACATCCAATTAGTGTAACGTCATCACAGATGAGTTTGATCACACACTGGATGTAATGTGTAGGTTGTGGTCATTTCATCATCAAAACATTTGAACATTTCAGGGTTGTCGTTTGATTGTTTATGATTTGATGGTTCCAAAATTGAGCCCTGAAGAGTGCTTTTATTAAAAATAATGACTGACGATGTTATACTTCACAGAACCTTAAGCCAAACTGAGCCCTGATTATGCTGCAGCTATTTTCAGTTTTTTTCAAATTTGGATAAAATAATTCTTGTAGATATTTGTGCGAGTCATGCCTATGCTCCAAGCTCCCATAGCAGAAGTTGACTGATGGTTTAGGGCCAGCAAGAAACAAGCCATTAACAGACTAGAGAATGACAAAATCTCTGCATTTATTAAGAGCTCTTCTTTGTTACTGCACTTGTTGCAGTTCTCCCTTGTCATCATTTATACTGCATTGTCTACGTTATACGGTAATAATCAATTTTTCTTGCGACATGAAGATATTGTGGAATAATTACAACCTGAAAAATATACACACTGAAATATTTTTTTTGAATAACTTGACATGAGGACCACCATCCAATCACCACTGATGGTATAGAATGCTGATTCATTTACAGGTTGCTCTGCGTTTCCTGGTACGATAGTTTAATCTATGATTGGTGAGCAAAACAATATATGATCTCACTTCAAAGTTCAAACTGTATTTCGATACTTTTGTTTTTCCCAGCCTGATGTATTGTAATTGTCCTTCCGTCCGTCTGTTAGTCCACCAAATATCTTCGCAACCGTTGCACATAGAAAGCTGAAACAAAGAGCACATTACTTGGGCGGCAAAGGAGATCAAAATGAGATGATGACCTTGACCTAGTTTTCTCAAGGTCAAGTTTTAACTTTTGTACACTCAGGAACTGGATAAGATACAAAGACGAGGAGAAGGCCAGTTTGAGTAAGAACATAGATCAAAGCACTAGCTTTGATCTATGAAAGTAGGTCAGAGCACTGGGTTTGATCGTTGACCTATGCAAGTAGGTCAGGGTAAAATTTTGAATTTAGGGATGTAGTGGGATGTTGCAGTCTCTGCATTGGTTCTTGTTTCGTTTTGTGTGTGATGTAGGTGCTCCAGTGTGATAGCTCATGAAAATTATATTTTACTTTGAATATTTTTCAGGGTGTTTTATTCAAAAAAGTTTAAAGTCCATTGGAAAAGTTGAAGGAAGCAGGCTACTATGGGTTAGCTTGCTAGCATTTTATAAAGTGGAGACCTAACTCAGAAACACAAGCAGTGGTTTGCACTAGATTGTGCTGTGTTTGTTCTATGTTTTTAATGGTAGGCGGTTGATCACAGTAAATAAGAGAATACAATAATGAATCAAACAATAGGAAAGAGGGAATCACATCAACTAAATTGCAAATCATTTCATTAAAAAAATGAAAAAAATTAAAACATACAAAGTTTAATAATAAATTTAATGAGTTGAATGATTGTAATAATCGATCAATCAATCAATCAATCTACTTTTATTTATATAGCGCTTAATCACATCGTGAGACATTTCAAAGTGCTTTAACAGACAGAAAACCAACAGAACCCCCCAGAGCAAGCATAAGCGACTGTGGCGGGGAAAGACTCCCTGATTGAGAAAGAAACTCCAGGCAGGATCCAGACTATGGAGGGTGGTCATCCGCCTTGACTAGTTGGGTGGGAAAAAAAATACACTGGGGATAGAGACAGGGCAAGGAAAAGAGAGAGAGAGACAGAGAGAGAGGGTGGCAGAGAGGCCAGGTAGAATTTGCAGTCCAGACTGTGCTGTTGTTGCTGAAGTGTGGGGGGATTTCCAGGCCTTTGGATTTTCCTGTCTTCCATTCTCGTTCCCCACCTGTCGAGCAGAAATGCAAAGACAGCAGCAGTATCTTGCAAACAAAAGGTATGATTTAATGTCAGTAGCAAATTAGAAAAGCAAACAAAGAGAAATGGCAGATCCCCAAAGTAACTCCCTTTAACGGGCGAGACAGAAAAATACCCTCAGCAGCCTAGGCCTGTAGCAGCATATCTAGTGGAATCTGTGTTATTACTTATTGTAGGCTGTATCAAAGAGGAGGGTTTTTAGTCTAGTCTTGAATAAGCTAAGGGTGTCTGCCCCCCGGATTGAGGCCAGGAGATTGTTCCAGAGTAAAGGAGCCAGATAGCTAAAGTTTCTGCCTCCTGTTCAACTCTTAACGACCTGACGGGCTACCAGAAATCCTGCATCCTCAGATCGAAGAGCCCTGGGAGGGTGATACACTTCAATAAGATTTTCAATGTAAGACGGAGTACAGTGAAGAGCCTTATACAGTATGTGATCATGAGGATTTTGAATTTTATTCTACATTGTAAAGATGCTAGGACAGGAGAAATGTGCTCTCCTCCCAGTTTGAGTCAGTATGCGGGCAGTTGCATTCTGAGCTAATTGAAGAGTCCCAGAGGAAAAGCTTGAACAGCCTGACAATAAGGAATTGCAGTAATCCAATCTAGAAGTAACAAAAGCATGAATGATTTTTTTTTGCATCGTTTAAGGATGAGAAAGAAGACTGTCCGAGAGATAGACTTAATATGAGAGTCAAAGGACAGATCTTGATCAAAAATTACTCCCAAGTTCCTGACATCATTTGTAGAGGATAGAGCAATATTATCTAAGTGAATTACAGTGGCAGAAAAATTATCTCTAAGATACTTAAGCACAATTATAATCAGAATCAGAATCAGCTTTAATTGCCATCATATGTTAAAAAACAGAAAAGGAATTTGTTTCCGGCAGGTGGTGTCTCGAACTGTACATTCATAATGTTAAATTAACTATGCTAAATACACTATGCTAAATACTATAAATACTATAAATTACTATGCTACATACAAAAACACAGAACGCAGTGGGTGGGGCACACAATGTACAAGAGTGCAAGGACTGGAAGACATGATAATTTAACATTTACTATTCATGTGTGTTATGGCTTGGGGGAAGAAACTGTTCTTTAACCTGGTGGTTTTTGAGAGGAGGGCTCTGTAGCGCCTCCCAGAGGGTAGACTTTTAAACAGTCTGTGTCCAGGGTGTGATGGGTCTAAGATGATCTTCCCTGCCTGACTCCTAACTCTTGAGGAGTACAACTTTTGGAGGGAGGGCAGGGAGGTCCCAGTGATCTTCTCAGCAGACCTGATTGTCCTTTGCAGTCTTGTCCTGTCCCTTTGTGTGGCAGCACTGAACCAGACTGTGATGGAGGAACGCAGGACCGATTCAATGACTGCTGTGTAAAACAGGACCAACAGCTCCTGTGGCAGACCGTGCTTCCTCAGCTGCCTGAGAAAGTACATCCTCTGCTGGGCCTTCTTGAGGATGCAGCTGATGTGGAGAGTCCACTTCAGGTTCCGGGAAACAGTAGTCCCCAGGAACTTGAAGCTCTCCACAGAGTCCACAGGGCTGTCGGCGATGGTGAGGGGGAGCAGAGGGTAGGGGAACTTCCTAAAGTCCACTGTCATCTCCACAGTCTTGAGCGTGTTCAGCTCCAGGTTGTTACGACCACACCAGTCCACCAGCTGTCTCACCTCCTGTCGGTATGCAGAGTCATCACCATCATCACTCATCCTGGATGAGTCCAATCACAGTTGTGTCGTCCGCAAACTTCAGGAGTTTGACAGCTGGGTGCGTAGATGTGCAGTCGTTGGTATAGAGGGAGAAGAGCAGCGGAGAGAGGACACAACCCTGAGGGCGCTGGTGCTGACTGACCGAGTGTCTGAGGTGATCGCCCCCAGCCTCACCTGCTGTGTCCTGCCTGTCAAGAAGCTGGTGATCAACTGACACATGACAGAGGGGACTGTGAGTTGGTGAAGTTTGGAGGAGAGCAGCTCAGGGATGATGGTGTTGAACGCTGAGCTAAAGTCTATGAGCAGGATCCGTGCATATGTCCCTGGGTGATCGAAATGATCCAGGATGAAATGCAGTCCCATGTTGACTGCATCATCCACTGACCTGTTTACCCGATAGGTAGACTGCAGGGGGTCCAGCAAGAATCCTGTGATGTCCTTCAGGTGGGTCAACATGAGGCGTTCAAAAGACTTCACGACCAGGGATGTCAGAGCGACAGGCCGGAAGTCATTTAGTCCTGTGGTGGAGGGTTTCTTGGGGACTGGGATGATGGTGGAGCGCTTGAAGCAGGAGGGTACCTCACACAGCTGGAGGGATCTGCTGAAGATCTGTGTGAAGACAGAAGCCAGCTTATCCGCACAGACCTTGAAGCAGGAGGGGGAGACACCATCAGGGCCCGGCGCCTTCCTGATCTTCTGTCTGTGGAACTGCTGGCTCACCTCTTGGATGGTCACACTGAGGGGGGTTAGGGGTGGGGCGGGCAGGGGGTGTGAAGGGGATGGGGGTGTGAAGGGGATGGGGTGCAGACAGTCTTTGATGAGGGGAGTGGAGGTGTGAGTGGTGGTGTGATCTTGGCTGCAATTAGTGAAATGGGGATGGTAGGTGTGAAGTCCTTTTCAAACCTACAGTACAATCTGTTGAGGTCATCAGTCAGGTTCTTGTTGGCCTCAGCAGGGAGGGATGGGTGTCTGTAGCCGGTGATGTCCTGCAGATCTCTCCACACCGACGAGGGGTTGTCAACTGAAAAGTTTTCTTTCAGCTTGTCAGAGTAACTCCTCTTAGCTACTCTGATCTCCTTTGTCAGTGTGTTCCTGATCTGCCGGTACAGAGCCCTCTCCCCAGATCTGTAGGCCTCCTCCTTAGCCAAGCGCAGTTGTCTCAGCTTGGCTGTGAACCATGGCTTGTTGTTGCTGTATGCGTGGAAGGTCTTGGTTGGCACACACAGGTCCTCACAGAAGCTAATGTAGGCTGTCACAGTGTCCGTGTAATCATACAGGTTGTCTGTAGCAACTTCAAAAACATTCCAATCGGTGCAGTCAAAACATTCCTGTAGTTCCTGCTTTGCCTTGTAGGTCCATTTCTTCACCGTTTTCACCACAGGCTGATATGTTCTCAGTCTCAGTCTGGGATGAGATGGACGAGACAGTGAACAGAGTGACCCAATGCTGCGCGGGTGTCCGAGCGATAAGCGTCCTTAATTACAGTTTAGCAGTGATCCAACGTGTTGTTGTCCCTCGTCGGACAGGTGACATGCTGTCTGAATTTAGGGAGCTCGCTGTTTATATTTGCTCTGCTGAAGTCCCCCAGGATGATTTAAAATGAGTTTTCTTTCAATGTTCGTAAGTTGTTCCGCTAATGTATGGAGTGCAACATCCACATTAACTTGTGGTGGAAAGTAAACACCGACGAATACGAAGGAGGAGAACTCCCGCGGAGAATAAAAAGGCTTGCAGTTGATAAAGAATGCCTCAATGTTCGGTCCACAGAATCTGCCGAGCACTCTGACATCCTTATACCAACCTTCATTAATATAGAAGCATATTCCACCGCCCTTGGTTTTCCACGACAGCTCCTTGATGTGGTCCGCTCTGTGAAGTTGAAAGTCCGGCAGATGCAGAGCGCTGTCGGGGATTGATTCACTGAGCCAAGTTTCAGTGACACGCAGAGCAGCAGAAGGTGCAAAGTCCATATTTTTCCTGCATAGGAGGTGCAGCTCGTCCAGTTTGTTGGGCAATGAGCGGAGATTTGCCAGATGTATTGATAGCAGCGGGATCCTGAATCAGTGCTGGCGGAGTCTCACCAGCACACCAGCTGTCTTACCCCGACGTCTGCGTGGCCGCAGCCCATAAAGGGCTGCAGCTCCGCCAATCAAGATCTCTGCAAAACTGCTCGGATCTGACGCAAACTGCGGGATAAAATGATCCGGTAAGAACTGTCTTATGGCCAGCAGTTCTTCTGAGGAGAGGGGATGAAATAACACTCAGAAACAGACCCGAAGGTCGACAAAAAACACAAAATAAAGTAAAACAAGAGAGAGCTCTGTGCCGAGGCATCCATCCGCGGCGCCATCTTTCAGATAATAACTTCAGTTTTGTTACTGTTCAACATTAAGAAATTATGAAGCATCCAGGATTTACTTGAGGCAGGTCTCTAATTTAATTAGTTGGTCAGATTTGTTTGTCTTAATTGATAAATATACAGTAATTGTGTATCGTCTGCATAAGGTTGAAAATTAATGTTATGTTTTCTCATAATATTTCCCAATGGTAACTAACATACATTAAACAGATTTGGCCCTAGAACAGATCCTTGAGTTACTCCACAGGTAAGAATCTCTTGATCTGAAGATTTATTATTTACATGGACAGACTGAAATCGGTCAGATAGATATGAACCTAAACCAGTCTAATGCCGAGTTTTTAATGCCCACTTCCTCTTCCAATCTCCTTAGAACAGCGGTTCCCAAACTTTTCAGGCCGCGCACCCACTTCTACCTCCCGACTTAGCTGATGCACCCCAATGACCGAAACATGAAAAAAATGAAAGAAAAGGCGTAGTCTTTATAGCCATATAGGTATCAAGTTTAATAATACAAGCTCCTGTTAACACAGAATAGATTGTGCAATAATGGGCCTAATGATCTCTCACTTTAGAAACGGTGGGAGAATAATCGTAACAATATAAAAATGACAATAATAATATTTTAAGTCAAAATGGTTGTCGAGCGGGCCGACTACAGATGAGTGATGAACAGCAGCTATTACTATGTAACAAATAGGCCTATTTAACAAACTGTAACAGTTATTAAATGGTAACAAATATGCTACTCCGCCACAAAGAATCAAAATAACATAGGCCCAAGTTCAACATCATATTTTCTCTTTTGAGTACGAGTCTCATTGTGTTCTTTACCCCCTTACTTACCCCCTTCCCGATGAAGTGTCTGGGTGTTTTCTGTGTTCTGTGCTCCTCATTTTCAGTTTCCCATGTCTCGTCATCATCACTCTCTTTTTCCTGCTCGATTTCTTCAGCCTGGTAGACTGCACAGTTCTCAGTTGTGGCCAATGTGTCCTGTCCTCTTTCATTTCTCCCAGATTTAATACCGGACAGACTGCCCATTTTCAACCAGTTATGCATTTCGGCGTATTATTGTTGCTGCTATCACAACAAGCTGGCACGTAGCTAGGAGAAAGCCAAGTACATTTTGGGTATTTTTTTTTTTATTTAAAATTTTCCCAAAATGTTTTTTAATTGAAAATTACAAATAATTTCTGTGAATGCATTTAAATATTTAAACTGTAATCCTCCATTAAAAAGTGTTCAAATTATTTATTTAATTATTTATGTATTTCAAAGTGCTCAGCTGCCGTTACACTCGCGCACCCCCTAGCGGCAGCTCGTGCACCATAGGGGGTGCGCGCACAACACTGTGGGAATCTCTGCTATAACAGATAGAAGACCTTTATCTGACGCTATTAAAAGGTCATTTGTTACTTTTAGTAGTGCAGTCTCCGTAGTCATTGGAATTTTGTCCAGTAGACTGGTGGTGTATTTAGCAGAAGAAATTACGGAATTTTAACTGGAGAGTTCCATTTGCTGGAAGCACTCCAGGATATTGCTAGTTTTATTCGATTCCTCTGCTATTGGATTAGTGTTTGGCAGTACGCGACTGATTTGTAATTTTGTTTTGAAAAAACCTAAGAAAATCATCGCAGTCCAGATTTAAAGGAATGGTAAGCTCGATACTGTTGTGTTTCTTAGTCAGCCTGGCTACAGTGCTGAAAAGAAACCGAGGGTTGTCTTTATTTTCTTCTATTAATGTAGAGTAGTAAGTATTTCTACTTCTACAGAGAGCCTTCTTATATGATGTAAAGCTATCTTTCCAGGTTGCATTGTCTATGTCGGTTTTTGTTGATCACCAAATTCTCTCCAGTCTGCGGGAGCATTGGTTGAGCTTGCGAACCAGTGGTGGGTGGTCAGGGCCAGCAAAGCCTTCTCTGCTGGCCTAACATAACCAGAAATCATAATAATTGTATTTTAATGCATTTTCCCTAAATATATTTCAATATATGTATAAATATATAAATATTCACTTGGATATAATATGACATGGGCGAACACTGGGTCAGTGTTCTATTTTTAGGTTAGAGAGTTCTTATCCAATCAGAATTCAGCCAGCTTGTGTTGCCAGGTTGAATGAAATCTGCCCAGAGCCTTCAGAATCTAGAATGCAGGTCTCCTTGCACTGTGAGAAAATGGGCACATAGTTAACAGACAGATGCAATAGCCAATCAGATCATGAATTGACCTTCTAAGGAAGTGTTTTTCAACCTTTTTTGAGCCAAGGCACATTTCTTTCATTGAAAAAATCCTGCGGCACACCACCAGCTGAATATGTGAAAAAGAAAGCTTATATTATAATGTCTTGAATAAGATTCAAATAAACACAAAGAAAAATATTTTATAATCTTTCATATTTATACTCACTCAGTGTGAAACCTGGGCCTGTTTGGATGAATACAGAGCTGATATCCTGGCAGGAATCAATGAAAGACACACACGAAGCTCTTCCTCCACAGCTCTCAGTCTTTCTCTGTTTTTAGTTTTTACAGCAGTCAGGCTTGAAAAGCTCACCTCACACAGGTATGTTGTGGAAAATGGGAGCAATGTCAAAATAGCTTTGTTGGCCAACATGGGGAACTCCTTCGCAGCTACCAACCAAAAACTGTCCAAAGGTAGATCAGCAAAGCTTAGCTTGGAACCACAATCTTGTTTCAGTTCAGTTAGTTCCTCCTGCTCCTGTAAAGTCATGTCCTTTCCAACAGCTGATGCTGAGCTGAATGGGTCCCTAACCCAGTCAAGGCACTCCGAGGAGGCTGAAGAGAAATAAAATGACATCTTCACCTCAAGAGTTTTCAAATGTTTAACTATTATCTCACACAGTGCAGCAGTGTTAACATCTTGCCATTTATTGGTGAGTGGGAACATTTCAAGATTGCTACTTTCCACATGTTGCTGCCAGAGGTGCACGTTTGAATGGAATCCATTGATTTTATTTGTACTTGTAAGCAGGTTTTCATTTCGGCCTTGCATTCGTGTGTTCAGTTCATTCAGATGATGAAAAATATCTGCCAGGTATGCCAGCTTTGCACACCACTCATCACTTGCAAGCAGCCTTGCGTAATCGGACCCCTCATTTGTCAGAAACACTTTAAGTTCCTCTCGCAGCTCAAATGCACGGGCCAGCACCTTGCAGCGCGACAACCATCGGACCTCGGTATGAAACAGCAAGGCTTTATGCTCCGCTCCCATTTCCTCACACAAAGCTGCAAATATGCAACTTTTCACAAGTCGTGACTTTACAAAGTTAACCATGCTCACAACATCATCCAACAAAGGAGAGAGGTTTGCTGGTAAAGTCTTGGCTACGAGGGCTTCGCTGTGTAAAAAACAGTGCATAATGATCACATCTGGAGTTTTTTTTTCCTTCACTCTTCTTACAAAGCCTTTGGTGCACCCAACCATGGCTGCAGCTCCATCAGTGCAGACATTCGTGCAGTTTCCCACTTAAGTCCTCCTTTTTCCAGATATTCTGATGTGACCTGAAAAATTTCCTGTCCTGTTGTTTTTCCTGGCAAAGGCTTGCAAGTTTTCTCTGATTGTGTCTCCATCTACAAAACGCACATTGGCCAAGACTTGTCCACTTATATCAGTAGACTAATCAAGTTGCAACGCAAATTTATTACTGATACGGATCTTGTCCAAAACCAGACTTTCAATGTCTGTAGACATCTCATCAATAGGTCTGGAAATTGTGTTATCTGAGAGAGGGACTTTGACTATTTCTTTAGCCGCTTCGGGTCCGAGCATCTCACTTACAATGGCTTTGCAGGCGGGAAGTATTAATTGCTCTGCCACAGCGTGGGACTTTTTTAATTTAGCCACAAGTTCAGCAACGTCGTAGCTAGCTTTAAGGGCTCTCTCGTTCACCTTTGCGGGTTTTCTCATGAAAGTTGCCTGTTTCTCTGTGTTCATGCAGGCGAACAAAATACTCCACATTTTTGTTTTGAAGTGAAGGGTGTTTCGTTTGGAGATGGCGTTTAAGCTTACTTGGGACCATAGCACTGTTGGAGAGCTTTTCACCACATACCAAGCACAGTGGAGTCGGTGCTGTTGCATCTCTGGTAAATCCAAATGAAAGATAGCTTTCATTATATTGCCTCGCGCCAGAAACTTTGCTGAACGTCTTTGCTTTCTTTTGACCTCCACTCATACTAGGGCCTTCATCTGGGTCCGGAATTTGTCCAGGGTCCAGTTCAGAGTCAGCATTTTTCCTCTTCAAACACTTATCCATCACTTTCACCGTTGTCCTGGTATCCACCTGTCACTGCATCCATGCGTCACTAATCCGTTTGTCTCCAAGCACAAGGCAATTAGCTACCTGCTGCTGCTGCTGCTTACCGGTATGGAAGAGTACTACATGATTACTCTGCCAGGCGCTAGACCGCACAGGCACACAAATTGGATAAGTGTGCCGTGGCACAGTGGTTGAAAAACACTGTTCTAAGGCATGCTAGCTGGCCCTACGTTGTCCTGACACGTACATGTCCTGTGATTGGTACTCACTCTGAGAAGGTGGTGCTATGCAGACACTACGCATTAGCACATTTGAAGAGAAGCTCTTGTGAGACGAGGATCCGATCCCTGAATTGGCTAATTTGTTGCTGGAATTACAACGCATGGATAAACTTTACAACCAAGTCATCAAACTTTTCTAGAGGAAATAAAAGAGAATGGATTTTGTGTTAAAATAAGCCGTTTGAACAGCTGCTTTGGTGAGTACATTTTATTTATTTACTCTTTCATATTTAAAAGAGACTTGTTTCATTATAACGCCATGACTGCTAGAAAATAGCCTGTTTTATAGAGGTGATGCAACATCTAATAGTGAATTAGTGTATTTCTGTATTTAGTTTCTCTAGCTGTGGTGTCATGAATGGTGGTCATTTCAGTCGGTCTTGTTCTGTGACATAGTTGTGTGACGTCTATAACAGGTGTGGCCGTGGGTTCTTCTGGGCGAGTGACAATAAAAGGAGTAGCGCTGACGCCCATTCAGAAGTGATGGTTTTTATCCCATTTGGATGCGTTAAAAAACACCTCAGTCTTGAACACTACATTGGTGGCAGCGGTGGGAGCCGTTTACAGTATTATGGGATGTATTTATGAAAGTTAGACTAAGTAGGACATCACTGAAGGTGTAAAATGCACGGCCCGCCACTGTTGCAAACTGACGGGTTAAACCATGGGGCTGACTTTCCCTGTTTTTTAATTTTTCTTTTTAACAGAGCTAAGTCATTTGAAGTTGTTTTTAAGATGTCATTCACACTGTCTATGAGAAATTCAACATTTTGGCTTGTACTAGAATAGGGGTAAGGGGAGCATACTGACTGACTGGGTGGATTTTTTCTTTAAATTTATTTACTCCTGCATCAGAGATTGAATTTGTCAGGAAGGTTTTATCCTGCGGATCAGTGTTAGTCAGGGCAAAGTCAAAAGTAACTGGGGAGTGATTTGGCAAGAAGTCGTTATGTGGGAAAATAGTCAAGTGCTCTATATCTACACCATAGGTAAAAATAAGATCTAGGGTGTGGTGGTGTTTATGGGTAGGACCAGAGTTCATTGTACCTCAGGAAAAATTTGTGCATCCCAACATGACGTTTATGCATCCCAACAGTAATAACAGAATATACAGTAGAAGCCGTACGCAAGGATTGAGTTTTGCCAATAGTAAATTATGAAAAATAACTTCAAAACTAAACTTAGTTTTAAGAATTTTATCAATAACGACATAATAGCTGTTTCAGTAAAAAGGAAAAAAAATAGGAAAATTACATATTATTGTTATCAAAATGTTACAGCCTGATGGTCATTAAAAAAAAAACAGTTTAAGAAAAAAGGAAAGATGTAATACAGTGTTTTCCCCAGGGCTTTGTACCAGAAGTTTTTGCCAATCGGTTTGTTCCGAACAGAAATGGAATTATAACATTTCCAGTTTTGCATTCCACCCATAAAGTGACGTTTCTGAACCGGTTAGAACAAAAAAATATAGTTCCTGAACCGGTTAATAACGTTCCTTATAAATATAAATATGTAGGTGCCGTATTTTGCACACCATAAGACACACTTAGAAGCCTTAAAATTTCTCAGAAATCAACGCTGCGCCTTTTAACATTAAGCGTCTTATGTGTACACTTAGTTCCAAAATCTGTCAAAATGTTTTTGTGTGATTTTAATCAGCGCTCCGCCAGATCAACCATTTTCCGACATAAGATGCTATGTCGTTTTTGTTTTACTCCCGTTTCTGTATCTGTGGTACATAAAACACTTAAAGGTATAGATGCTAATAAAGCAATTGGTCCAGATGGTTTAGATCCTTATCTCTTGAAACTGTCATCCGATATTATAGCTGAGCCCCTGCCTTATTTACTAAATCTTAGCCTTGAATTAAATGAAATCCCCAGGGCATGGAAGTCAGCTTTTGTTGTTCCCTATTGAAAGGTAGCGACCCTTCAAATATGAACAACTACAGGCCCATTTCTAAGATCTCAACTCTTGCTAAGATTCTAGAAAACCTGGTATGTGATCAGACTGAAGACTTTTTAAAAGAAAATTATATACTAGTCCAGGATCAGTCAGGCTTTAGAAAACAACATGGCACCACAACAGCAGCAATGAAAGTTCTTAATGATGTCATCAGTGCTCTAGATGATAAACAGCACTGTGTCTCCCTTTTCATTGACCTGTCACAGGCCTTTGACACGGTTGACCATGACATCATTAAACAAAGATTAGTCAACATAGGTTTATCTGACATGGCAGTGGGTTGGTTCAGTAACTACCTGTCACAGTGTATGCAATTTGAAGGTATGATGTCTGACAAGCTGAGTATCCACAAGGGGGTGCCACAGGGCTCAATTCTTGGACCTCTCCTCTTCACAATTTATATAAATAACATTGGAAAAGGCATAGAAAATGCTAAATTTCATGTATATGCAGATGACACAATAATGTACGCCTCTACACCAACATTAGAAGAGGCTTTTGAAAAACTTCAGAGTACTTTTACTAGCTTACAAATGCAGCTCTGTCAGCTAAAACTTACTTTAAATGCAGACAAGACAAAGTTGATGGTATTTATCAGGTCAAAGAAGGAACCCCAACCCTTACCTCAGATTGCTACAATAAATGACAAATCAATTGAAAGAGTATCAATTTATAAGTATTTGAGTTTTTTAATAGATGATGGACTTACTTTTTATCCCCATATTGAGTCTCTGGTGAAAAAGCTCAGACTTAAGTTAGGTTTTTATTTTCGGAATAAATCATGTTTTTCTTTTGAGGTGAGAAAAAGACTTGTTTCTGCTACTTTTCTTCCTATGGTGGATTATGGAGACAATCTTTACATGCATGCTTCTAAGGCTTCATTGCGTTTGCTGGACTCTGTATATCATGGTGCCTTGAGGTTTGTGACAAACTGCAAATCACTAACTCACCACTGTGTTCTTTATCAGAAAGTGGGATGGCCGTCCCTTACTTTACGCAGGTTGAGTCACTGGTATGTTTTTATTTATAAGGCAATATTGAAACTGCTCCCAGGCTATTTATGTACATATATTGTCCAGCAGACAAATACAACTTACTGTTTACGCTCACAAAACTTGTTTTTACTAAATGTAAAAAAGACTCGTGCTGAATCTGGTAAAAAAGCGTTTCAGTTCACAGCCCCTATGGCGTGGAATGAGCTCCAGAAGGACTTGAAATTACAGGAGCTCATCTCTTTAAATGCTTTTAAAACAATAGTTAAAGGTAGGGCAGATTCTGAAACATGCAACTGTTTCTCCCCATAGCCTATAACTCAAATCACTTATTGTTGTTTTTATTGATGTCTATTTAATACTGTACATCTCTTATTGGTAAAATGTTGTAATTTGTTTTTATCTGTAATGATCTGATGTGTGTCAGACTTTTTGTTGCCTTCTTGGCCCAGGTCCCGCTGGAAAAAGAGATTCTTAATCTCAATGAGGCAAACCCGGATAAATAAAGGTTAAATAAATAAATACAATAAAAAAAATATGTCACTACGTACGCGGGCAGCGATAGACCAATTAGAGAACATGACGAGAGGCTACTTCCGGCACACCTCCGGTAAGTACCGTGTGCAGTGTATGCCGGTACTGCACCGCAGGTATGCTGCATCACCACATTTGTTTGGCTAAAGACCCCCAACGACGCAAAATGTAAACTCCAGGCTATCAGTTACGCGGTTGTTACGGTTCAGAGACCGGGTGGCTTTTTTCACGCTTCGCCATATCTCTTGATCTGTGACTCCATGCACGCCCACACCAACGCTTCTGTAAAAAACCACGTCAAGCGGCTGAATTCGGAGCTTGCCATCATCCTGTGAGGATTAACGAAAGAACTCCAACTGCTGGATATTAGTGTAAGCAGAGCCTTTAAAGTTAACCTGCGTGTGTTGTGGGAGTGATGGATAAGAGACGGTGAACACACGTTTACCAGGACTGGGAGGCAGTGCCAAGCGAGTTACGCCACAATATGTGCGTGGATTGCGGATGCCTTGACTAACGCATCTGCTTCGACTTTTGTTCGATGTTTTGCAAAAGCCAGCATCATTACCGGACAGCCACCCGGAAACCAGACGGTCAGCGATAGTGAAATTGTCGAGCTATTCAATGCAGACCGAAGATGAGGACTTCAAGGATTTACCACAGATTTATCCAAAAATAAAGAAATAAAAACATATTTAAAAAATAATGTTGTGTATTTTTTTAAATTTAAATACCATATTGGACGATATGGTATTTAATATAAGATCATAAGATGACCCCCTCTTTTTCAAGACACGAGTTTGAAAAAAAATTTTTTGAACACCAAATTAACCTGGCCGATCTTCGACCCACTTTACTCCATATTGTCAGTACGTTTCTCCATTTTCTGTTATCTCTTCTCTTATTTTCTTCTCTTTTCTTACTTACCGCTATTTTTATTTTTCTTCTTCGTGACAGGGGTTCACTTTGGCCTGGGGAGTTAAGTTCAGCATTCACTTTAAAGATATCTGGCGCCATCTAGCGTTGTGAATGGGTGTAATGTCTAGACCCCGAATGTAAGACAACCCCCACTTTTTCAGTCTTATTTTAATGCAAAAAATACCGCCTTATATTCGGGCCTATACGGTACGTAGTACAACACAGTTCAACCACAGTCACCTTTTTGTTTCCGTTAGCAAGCATGCACCGAACAATAAGGTGCGCCTCTTTATACAATTCGCCGAATGGTGCGCAAAATACGGTAACTTAAGGACTTTTAGATTGGCAACTAAAGCAATAGGTTTATATACTATAGACTATAGATATGTCCTTACCCTATAGTAAACAGTACCACAGCACTACACCACTGCTTTATGCAAGTTATATCACTGTAGTTAAGGCTTACACCTCCTACTTAGACATTACATGAAATAAGACAAGAATAACTTCTGCCAAGTCATCTATTGCTAAACAACAGATCTTCATTGTGCTTCTCCCATAGCGCAACATTACTACAAAGCGCTGGCAGTGGGGGACACAGTGCACTGAAAATGACTACAGCCAATGAGTTAATGTCTAAATCATACATTTTTAAGACTGACATACTGCAGTGTTTACCTGTTATGAATAAATGGTGAACGGGAGACTGCCTTTTTCTTAACTGCTGCTGATAGCCGCTACTTCTCTCTGCTCTCATTCCACGTTGAGTGAATGACAGGAAGTGAAACATGAGGTCAAATATTTTTTTCAAAAACGAAAAAAAAAAATATTTTCTGTTATTTTCTGTTATTATTTTCTGTTCCAATTCTGTTCTGGAACATTAAAAAATATAAAGTTTTCGGTTTCGTCTTCGTTCATACCAAAACATCAAAAGTTTCCAGTTTTTGTTTTCGTTCCATGAACCGGTTCAAAGCCCTGGTTTTCCCTTTTGCTTTTCACTCAATAGTTTTCTTCACCTTAAATTCATGTATTCTCCTGTGGACACTGCACTAAGCTGACAGCCTTCTCAACACAAATTTTTCATAAGCTGCAATTTTTTTCTTGGGTGCTGACATTTAGCCATGTCTCACCCATGGAAAAAAAAACGCATCGATTGCGGTCCACCCATCCATCCATTTTCTGCTGCTGTATCCGCCGCAGCAATGGTCACAGGGAGCTGGAGCCTATCCCAGCTGGCATAGGGTGTGAGGCGGGGGACACTCCGGGCACGACGCCAGTGCACCGAGGAGCCACACACAAAGACAGAAAACCAGACACACACACTCACTCCTATGGGCAATTTGGTACCGGCCAATCAACCTGAAGCACATGCTTCCAACCCAGAGAGAACCCACGCAGACACGGGGAGAGCATGCAAACTCCGCACAGAGCGGGACTGGAAGCCAGAACCTGCCATGTTGTGAGGCGACAGCGCTACCCACTGCACCACCGTACTGTCCATTGCGGTACAAATGTTCGGATTTCTGCTGGTTTTCGCTCTGCTTCTTCTGCATCTTCTTCTGCACTGTCCAGAGTAAAATCTGTCAATTTCATTCATTCATTGTCACAACCGCTTCATCTATCTATCCCAGCTGGCTTAAAGCATGAGGCGGTGGAAACTCCGGGCGCGACACCAGTGCACCGTGGAGCAACACAGACAAACACACACTCACCCAATCGTACCTGATACCTAACTCATACCCATACCAATTTGGGACCGGCCAATTAACCTGAAGCGCATGTTTTTGGAGGTGGGAGGAAGTCGGAGAACCCATTAGAGAACCCGCGTAGACACCGGGAGAACATGCAAACTCGACACAGAGCAGGACGCAAACCGCCTTACTGTGCGGCGACAGCGCTACCCACTGTGCCACCATGCCACCTCGGGTCGATTTTAATAAGGCTGAATCAAGCAGATGAGTCTCAAGAAGAGAAACTCGCGCAAGATCAAAACACAATGGCGATTTCAGGGTTCGAAATTTAAGTGCAGAAATGGATAAATTGTAAATATTTTTGTTCAATGGAAGTGCATTTTTTTCCCAGTATTATATCGCGGAAAAAGGAAACATCGATTTTTTTTATTGTAAGTATTTAAAGCTAGCGTCCCAGGGACGCACGTTGTCTGATGATCATACGTCCATGTCAAAAAATGTGCGTCAAAGACACAAGGACACACACAAACGAGAACACTGGTCGGACCATCACTTGTGAGAAACCTACCCAACGAAGAAACTATCATTCACACTATCGAAATGAACATTGAAGTCTCCTATTACTATAACCTTATCTTTGTTAACAGCCAGATTAGATAAAAATTCAGAAAATTCTGTCAAAAAAGAGGAATATGGTCCAGGAGGACAATTTACAATTACAAACTCAAAAGAATCAGTTGATTTATTTGAGGACTGTAGTTCATTCATGCTGAGACTCTCAAAAGTAATGTAGCTAGACTCAGGTTTTGGGTTAATTGCTAAATTAGAGTTGTAAATGGCTGCTACACCATCTCGTTGTCCACTATCACGCGCTATGTGAGCATTGATAAGGCTGGCTAACATATTCATCTTTATGTAGCCAGGTTTTTGTTTGTCCAGAGATGTCAATGCTGTGATTGGTTATTAGATCATTAACTTTTAGTTAATGACCCTTAGATGATAATGATCTAATATAATATGATAATGATCTAAGACCACATTTAATTCTCCTATCTTGATTTTGTCTGAGAACACACTTAATGTGGATTTAGTTACTATGGTTAATCGAAACAACTCTTCTAGATTTTGGCAGTTTTAAATTTCTGTAGGTCCGAGGGATGGACACAGTCTTAATGGGGTGTGTATTAGATAAACTAGAGTTAGCTATGGCTGGGGACAGCGGTAAGCGAAACTCAGAGAAGCATGTAAGACTGCAACTCTGTTGCCTGATTTCTACTCTGACATGTCAGGTTTTAGAAGAAAGACTTTTGACTATATTTTTGGACAAGAGGGCTGCACCATCCCAAGTAGGATGAATGTCGTCCCTCCTAATGAGACCAGGCTTGCCCCAGAAAGTTTTCCAATTGTCAATGAAGCCTATTGAATTATTGGGACATCACCTAGTCAGCCAGCGACTAAAAGATGACATGAGGCTAAACATCTCAGCGCTAGTTAAATATGGGAGGAGACGAGAGTAAAAACTACTTCATCAGCCAGAGTCTTTGCAAGTGTGCACACTGACTCTACATTAGCTTTTAGCACCTCTGACTTTTTCAGGTGAGCATCATTTACCACACAATGAATTACGATTTGCTTAAACCTCCATTTATTTTTACTCATTAATTTTAATTCTTCCTCGATGTTTCCAGCTCTGGCCCAATGGATGCAACTAACTGTCTTAAATTTACATGTCTTACAATGGACGAGCCAATGACCAGAGTGTGTTTCTCAGTCGACATGCTATTGTGGGGGGGGCAAACTTATTTGAGACACATATGAAGGATATTGAAGTCTGATGTTGGCGGTGTCCAGTAGGCTTCTTCTGCCTACGTTTCCCTCTTGCAGTTATCCAACCATGCTGTTTTCCCAGTTGTTTGGGGGCTGCTGAGGGGTGGGGGCAGCTATGATTAGCGCCAGCGGGGCCTACTAGCTGTGAGACTACGCTATGGCTGGCGATAGCTGGGCCTACTAGCTGCAGTGCTTCGCTAGGGCACTACACTCTTGCTAAATCTGGTTGGGGGCTGCTTTTTATGGAGCTATGTCTATGCTCAATGGAGCGAAGTCGCCCCTCGATCTGGCTGAGCCTCGCTTCCAGCGCTAAAACAAAGCTACACTTCACACAGATTCCTGACTCACTAATGGAGGTCTAGGTATAATTGAACATGAGACAATTGGAGCATGAGTAGACGGGGGAAGATACAGAGGAGAGGCTAGAGAGAGAAGCCATAGTTAGAGTAAAGCTAGAGAAATAAAATTTCAGAAAAAGTGATATAAATGGAAAAATGTTACCTTATTGATTGGCTTCAGCTTGTTGATGGCTAACACCAGCAAATGGCAATCCCCTTATATGGAATTCTCCGTACTGAGCAGGTACATAACAGAACTACATTTTCTTGCTACCTGGCTCCATCCAGCGCCACCATCCAATCACAAACTTTTTTTTTTAACTAGCAGCATCTGAGGAGCTGACTTTTTTTTTTGATGTGTTGCCATGCTTTTAGATTTGTTAATTTCATTCATGATTTCTAGCTGTGTTTCCCAATGTATTGATGTGCTTTCTTATTTGTCAGTGTAATTAGCAAATCACAACCACCATAAAGGCAGATTTGATACGGGAGGTTTTTTTTCTTTTCATGGTGTTGACAAATGAAATGAAATGACTACTTGGAGACAACAGACTAAAAACATTTCAGATCAGACGAAGCATTAGATAATGATTTCAACCCACCAATTGGTTAACTATGTGGCCATACAAAATTTAATGACATAACAATTTTTTAATACTTTAATTCGAATCTACAAAAAACAAACTAAAGTCTCAATATGAGCAATGAACAAATGTCAATGTCCAAATAGCTAATACATAAAAGTCCTCATTTGAAAGCTGCAGTTTCCAATCAACATAAAGTCAAAGTAAACACAGCATTGTCCTGAACATTTAATTTTATGTTGAATTGTAAATAAGTAATTCAGTAATTATATATACTTGTCTAACAATATGTTTTAAAAACAGCATATACATAGTTTTAAAGCTGCTCCTGGATGGTTGCAGATGACTGGTACCTAGGCCAGCATGCACTGGCCTAGAGGCGGAATACACCGTCACAGCCTGCCATGCTTTTGCAGGACTGACACACATTTACACCCACATTCACACCTGCAGGCAATTCAATGCACCAGTTAACTTGCATGTCTGCAGGTGGACACTGGACTATATTCAAGGAGCTTGTGCAGAGCAAATGTAGAATAACTGTATAGCTTTTTTCAATCAGGGGTATTTATCAGGCATGTTCATAGTAATTTAATTGAAAAAAAAAGCTGATGAATGATCACAACGTTTATTTTTAATTATGGGAATGCAATGTAATAACCTAAAAAATAAAAACAGTACTATCTCAGGTGTTACGCTTCAAGAAAATTATCTTTTGATACTTAACTTTGGAAAAAAAAAAAGAACTAAATGACGTTAGTTCTATGAACCTTTAAGAGGTTCATAGTCCATAAAGATTGTGAACCTCAACCTAAGGTTCATAATCTTTATGGACAGAATTTCTAGTCCCAGCCAGGATCCGGAGGGAGTCCGGATTGGGGACCAAAGGATTTCATCTCTGCTTTTTGTTTTGTCCTGGCCTCATCAAGCCTGGACCTCCAGCGTGCACTAGGACGGTTTGCAGCTGACTGTGACGCAAGTGGGATGAGGATCAGTACTTTAAATCCCCCCATGGTTCTTGACCTGAAAAGGGTGGTTTGGCCTCCTCAGGTCAGTGGAGAGTCTTTGTCCCAAGTGGACGAGTTTAAGTATCTTGGGGTCTTGTTCACGAGTGAGGGAAGGATGGAGCATGAGATTGACAGACGGATCGGTGCACCTTCTGCAGTGATGCGGTCGCTATACAGGTCTTTCGTGGTGAAGAAGGAGCTGAGTCACAAGATGAGACTCTCAATTTACCAGTCATTCCTACTCTCACCTATGGTCATGAGCTTTGGGTCATGACCGAAAGGACAAGATCCCAGATACAAGCGGCTGAAATGAGTTTCCTGCGTAGAGTGGCAGAGCGCACCCTTAGAGATAGGGTGAGGAGGTCTGTCACCAGAGAGGAGCATGGAGTAGAGCCGATGTTCCTCCACCTCGAGTGGAGCCAGCTTAGGTAGCTTGGGCATCTGTTCTGGATGCCTCCTCAACCTCCCTGGAGAGGTGTTCCGGGGCATGTCCTACCGGGAGGAGATCTCGGGGAAGACCTACGACATGCTGGAGGGACTATGTCTCTCAACTTGCCTGGGAACGCCTTGGGATCCCCCTGGAGGAGCTGGAAGAGGTGTCCGGGGAGAGGGAAGTATTGTCATTCCTCCTGAGACTGTTGCCCCCACGACCTGGTCCCGGATAAGCGATAGATGATGGATGGATGGATGGATGGATGGATGGATGGAAGGTTGAGGATCTGTGTTTAGGAGGGAAGCCCCCTCTCAGTCCCTGGAGAGAACTCCTGGCCTCTAAGAAGAGGATCTCTCTGCCAAATGGCACAGTGCCATTTTATGCTGCTTTCTATGCTTTAACTGTGTCATAAAGTCGCATTGATGCTGTTAGCTGATGAAGTCTAGGAGCAGCTGTGGTGAGACAGCAATATTTTAATGGCTGCATAGATCCTTGAATGGTTTATCATCAAGGGAAACAACCTGGGCCACCCCCAAAACCATTGTACTCTCCATCTGGATGAAGCAGACACAAAGGTCCTCATTTCACTCCAACTCAATCTGTGCAGCACTCCTAGTGTTAATAACAGCCAGCACCTGCTTGAATCACCACTGGCAAAGCTGTGCTGTGTTTATCAGTGTCTCACATTTCACACAGTAACACACAGCACATAAACACAGATACACAAGCATTGCAATCGCACATTGTCAATGAGTAGCCTGATAAGAAAATATGACATTATCTTTTCAGGTTGTCTGTGTACCTTTGTATGTGCACACACATGCCTGTGTGTACACATACATGCACCTGTCTACACATAGTGTGGACAGTCAAAGTGTAAATCATAAACAGACTGCACTTACATAGAACCTTTCTTGTTAGAGTGAACTGGGGTTAAGGTTATATCCCATTTGATGACCCCCCCCCACCCCACCCCATTTGATGACTGCTGTTTTTCTGGTGAACTGATATGTCTGCATGTGTAATTACTCCACTGTGTCAACACGCTGATTCTTTATAAGTTGTCTAATAATGGAATTGTACAGTACAATAACAGTGCATTTAATGAACTTTATTAATCCCCACTGGGGATGTTGTTTTTACACTCAATATATGTATGCCACTATTGACACACATAAACACAAAGAACTGAGCATGTGTTGCAATTATTAAATGTTAGTTTTCCTCAGTAGTCATTATATCAAAATTGTAAGTCTTTAGAGATACACTATACAGGGATTCATAAACCCAAAATGTAGATTAAAACAGGATTGTGGGATGTTACTGAGCAAATACCTTAATGAGCTGTGTTCCTTTGACAAACACTAGGGTTGAGCCAGGTACTCGTTTTAGACAGCTATCCGGTACAGATAAAGCATTTTTGACGAGTACGAGCATCATATGAGTAAAACTTGTCAATACTTGTGCTCGTGCTGAAAGAAAATCGTCATAACCAGTGGTCCCCAACCATTTTTGTGCCATGGACCGGTTTCACCTAAGACAATGTTTTCACGGACAAGCCTTCATTTGCTCAATAATTGTTAAGGACGCCAGGACAGCTGTAGTCTAACAATAAATTATCCGCAGACAATAAACAACCTTTTGTTCATGAATTGATAATCAACATCTCTGTAAACAACATAATTGTAAGAAATAATTATATTACAAACTCCATTCAAGTGACTGCACTGATGAGGTTTATTTTGTAATATAGCGACTTACAATCAGTGCATTAAACGTAGGAGAAATACTGATCATTTCCAATAAAAGGGTGAACAAGTCAACCAAATAATATTAATTACAATAATGAGAATTAGTTGTTTGTTACTCATGTAGGGGTAACGGGAGACAATGACACCTGAAGTGTGTATGCCTCAGTTTGGTTTTCTTCGCTGTCACCACAAAAAAATTGCTTCACAAAGACAGGAGGTTGGAAATAGAAACAAGGTTTTTGAAATTTTGGGCGATCTCAGGATAATCTGCCTTGACTTTAATCCAGAACACTGGCGCAGTTGTGGGTTCTTAATTTAGGGGTAACGTCTGATAACCTGTCATTTGACCAAGACCTGTCAAGAGGCATAGACACATGCATTCGTCTGTGCATCATTCCACACAGACATCACTTTTCAAATAAAACATCTTTAGACTGGTAATCACTAAAAAAAAGAAAGTCAAGCTTTCTGTACCGCCCGGTACCTAATGTCCCGCTACCAGGTACCGGGTCGCGACCTGGTGGTTGGGGACCACTGACATAGATGGGTGTAATTAATAATTTAAATACTGTCCTCCTTTCGCCTTTTTCCTTCAGGGGTCGCCACAGAGAATCAGTTGCCTCCATCTAACCCTGTCTTCTGCATCCTCTTCTCTCACACCAACTACCTTCACGTCCTCTTTCACTACATCCATAAACCTCCTCTTTGGTTTTCCTGTAGGCCTCCTGCCTGGCAATTCAAACCTCAGCATCCTTCTAACAATATACTCACTATCTCTCCTCTGGACATGTCCAAACCATCTCAGTCTGACCTCTATGACTTTATCTCCAAAACCTCTAACATGTGCTGTCCCTCTGATGTACTCATTCCTGATCCTATCCATCCTGGTCACTCCCAAAAAAGAACCTCACCATCTTCATTTCTGCTCCCTCCAGCTCTGTCTCCTGTCTTTTCCTCAGTGACACTGTCTCTAGAACAAGCAACATCACTGGTCTCATCACAGTTTTGTACACCTTTTCTTTCATTTTAGCTGAAACTCTTCTGTCACACATCACACCACACTTTTCTCCACCTGTTCCATCCTGCCTGTACACGTTTCTTCACCTCTTTTCCACACTCTCCATTGCTCTGGACTGTTGTCCCTAAATACTTAAAATTTTCATCACCTTCTTGATCTCTTCTCCCTGTAACCTCACTCTCACTTGGGTCCCTCTCATTCACACACATGTACTCTGTCGTACTGCGGCTAACCTTCATTCCTCTCCTTTCCAGGAGAAACCTCCACCTCTCTAGCTTCTCCTCCATTTGTTCCCTGCTCTCAGTGCAGATCCCAATGTCATCTGCAAACGTCATAGTCCGTGGAGATTCCTGTCTAACCATGTCTGTCAGCCTGTCCATCACCATAGCGAACAAGAAGGAGCCCAGAGCTGGCTACACCTACAGCACACCTCACCACTGTCTTGCAGTCCTCATACATATCCTGCACCACTCTAACATACTTCTCTTCTCCTTCCTCATACAATACCACAGTTCCTCTCTGGGCACCCTGTCATAAGCTTTCTCCAGATCTACAAAAACAAAACGCAGCTCCGTCTGGCCTTCTCTGTACTTCTTTATCAACATCCTCAAGGCAAATATTGCATCTGTAGTACTCTTTTTTTGGCATGAAACCATACTGCTGCTCACAAATATTCACTTCTGCCCTTAGTCTAGCTTCAACTACTCTTTCCCATAACTTCATTGTATGGCTCATCAGCTTTATTCCTCTGTAGTTGCCACAAACCTGCACATCTCCCGTGTTCTTAAAAATGGGCCTTTCATCTCCATTCCTCAGGCATCTTCTCAATATCTAACATCCTGTTGAACACCTCAGTCATACTGATATTAAACCACCTTCTATCTGTATTACCTTTTCCCACACTCTTATCGACTGTTTAAAGCACTTTTGTGTCCCACGAAAGTCCTAGTCTGACGGAAAAGAGCACACTTCCAGATGTCGTCAGCCAATAGAAAGCAAGTACGGTATCACATGATTGCCTTCCAAAAATCTGTGATGAGGTGGAGCCGCAAGCATTGATGTGCGAATGTGCGAGGACGCACTTTGTTTTAAAATAAACAAAAAATATAGCAACTTCTGATCAATTCATATCAGTTTCATAGTTAAAATAATGTAGTGATTTAAGCCCCACTGATTTCTGGTCAAACCACACTCACTTCTGGTTTAAGTCCCCCCATTCCTAGTACAGATATGGAGACAGGTAATCTAGACGGTTGAACAGAGACAGATACAGATAGTGGTATACTCACTCATCCCTAATATCTCATCTGAAACTTAGATCAGGTGCCTTGAGGTGGATTTTTGAACATGACATGTATGCAAACATTTACAATGCAAAAAGAGGAGTGAGATTCCTGCCTTTGTTGCATCACCAGTGTGGAGGGAAAATGAATGTCAAAAGGTCTCTCTGCATATGTAATGGGATCCCATTCTGAAGCAGCTCAGCATTTGTCGATAAGGATCACACTCCCCAGGTTCGACTCAAGGGATTAGGGCAGAGGCCGTTTGATCTTGGTGGTTTTGCATAAAAATCACAAGTCTTCGGAATCCTTCAGCAAAGGAGCTGAGTTAGCTAATTGGGAGGTGCTGCAGCCTTCCAGGGTGGACACACTGTGTGTTTATGTGGTGTCCTTAAGACGCCTTTGACAACTTGCAATTACAGAAAAGTACGTTTGTGCTGTCAGAGTGGAGGAGAGCCAAATATTTGCTCCCTAACCATGCTTTCAAAAAAAGTGAACATGTTCATACAGTACACTTTGTATCATCCTTAGGACAGCAATCAGACAGGAAACTACATCAACAAGTATGAACTGCGGTCAGCCTCAGATGTTGAAAGCGTACCGTCAAACACTTTTGAGTTCAGGGTCCCCTGCGTCCACATCAGATCCAAATCCATCTAAGCAGCCAACAGAGCAAAAGCAGTGAGTGGTAGGCCAGTAACAGAACATAATTGCTACTAATGACCATTAGGAGTTTGGTTTTCATCCTCCAGGGGCTTTAGAAAAGGCCTCTCGTCTTATCAGTTGATTAGAAGCAAATAGACTGGCTGGATCCTGCATATTAAGTAAACAGGGGGCTAAAATGCTCTTACTCTTTCAGGGGAATTTATAATGGCATGACAGGGAGCTCATCCTTTGCTAATGCCTGAGCTCCAACAAATGGACAACTGCTCAGCAACCCCTGTGCCACTTGTCAGTTATTGTACTGTACGATTTGTACTACCAGCAGTACAAAACAGAAACTATCCCATTAGCATGGAGTTTAGTTTTCTTCTAACAGCAGAATGCTATCAACCTTTGAGCAGCTTGTGCCTTTCCAGCAGCAGTTTTCAACTGACAGCAATGGCAGCAGACTTGTTTTTCCTTTCTGTGGATTCATTTGCATTATTCAAATGAGCAATTGATAAGGATCTTCTCCCCTCAAAACATTTTGAAAATGTTGAATTGCAATTTGCTAAGCAAGTAATTACTTATTGATAAAATGATATTACACAGGAAATTGTTGCATAAAATGGTGAACTCATTTCAATAAAATAGTAGCAAAAATATAACAACAAAATTAGAAATTTCTTCTCTAGACAAAAATCATATTACCCTGCACTCATCATGGTTGTTCTCATAACTACTATCTGGTTGCAGTATGGTGGTTTTGCATTTTAATGTAATCCTAATAAGACTAAGGATACAAATTCAATGTCTCACTCCACTGCACTTCAGGATGCAGTTCAGCTGCAGGAATATAACCAATTTTGATGGAATATTTATGCTGTTTGTGCAACATACTTGTGACATTGTGTTTTAACAAGGCATGCTTTTTCTAAACATGGCAACTGTTAAATGTGTTGAAAATACAATTTATTCATAAAATTTAAAATTGAGGAAACAGCGATTACCGCACAGTATGAAATAGTATTTAGTTCAAGTTTAGCCTGCTGTCAATTATGTCAAAGACAGCAGCTTTGAGAATCTACTCTTCGAAACAGACAGTATTTACTTTACAGTACAGTATTTATTTTCTAGCTGTAGTAATAGTTGTAATAGCAGCAAGAAAAATCCATGTCTGGAGACAGTTGAGTTTGTGAAAGGTAGCTTAAGTTAAATAAACAGCAAAATTATTTTAAACAGAACAATGGTCTTTTCCTCAACCTAATCAAGACAATTTATGCCTTAAAACAAAGTCATCAATCTAGTTTGGAGTAAAAAAAAAGACAAATGTTGTGTTTAGTATTTCTAGAGCAGGGTATTCACTGTGTGATTTCAGAATTAAGTTTAATTCATAGTTCATAGCGTAAGGAAAGCATCAGCCACCTCATGTCTGATGTGCTCACTGAGTACAGGCAAAATAGCATCATCAGCCCCTAAGAAACAGTTTGGTCAGCAAAGACATTTTTAAGTCCCTCCGGTGCAGTGGGATGTTTGTTTACAAAAGAAAAAGTAGATGTTTGTCTGCTAGCTACAAAGTACCCTATGTGTACAATGAAGAGTTGTTCAGTGTTGATTATTTCTACCATTTTGACTATGTCACGTGTATGTAATGTTGACTTCACTTTGAGAATTGGAATCAGGCTAGCTTTATTTTACTCCATGCATACACATTGTTGCTATTAAACTTCATTTACACTCTTTATGATCTTGTATGATTACATTGGGGGAAAAGGACACACCATTTGGGGAATTAACTCTTGGCATGACTCGTTGTTACCCTCCTAGACCTTCCATAACAAATCACGCTCAAAAAAAGCGGAAGTTTGCTAAGATGTTAACCTCCATTGCTAAAAATATTAGTGACACATTAGCCATTCATTCATTCATCGTCAGACCCTCTTTTTATACTATTGCGGGGTGCTGGAGCCTATCGTAGTCGACTGGGGGAGGGAGGCAGGGTACAATCCGGGCGCAATGCCAGTGCACCGCGGAGCCACACATAAACAGACAGACATGCATGCACTGTGTGGCGATAGCACTACCCCCCACTATGCCACCATGCCGCCCACATTAGCCATGTTGGCAATAATACAAATGAAGCAAAAGATAAAATATCTGCCCTAATCTTGTTGATGTATGTTCCATTGCAGCATCTACTTGCCATCTTACATATCCTCAACATTTCTATTGATGGTGCTTATGGCAACTACAAAAGGATTATTGGGGGTAAAACACTTAGTTTAGAGAGTACAGTATCTATTACTGTTAGGTCCAAAAAGACCAATATTTGATGAATTGGAATACCTCGTTTTCTTTGATTGAAATATTTTAAGCTATGCCCACAGAGTTTATTTCAACACAAGAATCTCTCTGGTGAATTATGAATCAAAAATGCTGAAATCAAAGGTTGTGTAAATGCATTTTATATTTAATATTTATAAAGACAGTTTTCTGCATGGTGCTAATACAACTTTAAGTCTACAATGAAGTAACTAAAATAATGCTACAATGTGACCTCTGCTAACTTTAAGAAAAACAAAAAAGAACAGACACCCAAGTTAAATAAGTACTTAAAATCACTCCATAAGGTCCATTTCTCAGTTGCATGGATTCAATTCCATTATTCATGAAGACCAATCAGACAGCTCCAGTATGTCTCTTTCATTCTGACACATTAATTGCATAAGGACAATATTTTTTTATTTATTGATGTTGCATTTTTTCTGCATAATTCCAGCTCTAATATCAAGCATCCCAAGATACTGACACCTGAAGGAAAACAGAAAAAAAAAAAGAACAAGCCAGTGTGCAGCTGCACTTTCTTCCTCAGTAATCGAATTCCTCAAAAAGGGTCCATTTTTCTTCATCTACCCAGGTCCACAGGACCTTCAAACAGAGCAAGGCACCAAAAGAAGGCGCCATAGAACACAATTATAATTCCAATATAGTCTTGTAAAGAAAATGTAAACAGATAGCCTGGCTGCAATGATGCCCTAGTCTTCCCAGAAGACTGGTAATAAAGTAGGCGAGATGTAATACTGGAAGAGGCTTTTTACCCCCTGTCCTTTTCTCAAGAAATTGAGAAGTGTGGCTGTCCACCAAGATGCTGGCAGAAAACGGGATGCCCCGCGATTTATGAGAGATTTGAAAAAGAGATAGAGTAGGGGTAGATTTAACCAGAGGAATTAATGCATTTTTGAGAATGAACACTAATATGTGGGTATTGATAAGACTAAATGGTGCTCTGCAGCACGGGTAGAGTGCCTCTTTTCAGAAGAGTAACTGCGTTTGTTTTGTCACAGGCTGATTTCAGAAGCATCAAGGCAGGGTGAGGAACAAAAACAAGGGAACAAAAACAAGCCACTGTCCTCACCAAAAGTCTACACAAGAGAAGCATGCTGTGTTCATATGGTCAGATATTATATTCTGCAGGACATCTTCATCTCTACTTTTTCCCTCAACTATTCCATCTGTTGTGCGCTGTCTTGGGGGAGGCATTTGTTTAATGCTTGATTTTTTTCTCTCTTTTTCATTGGAACAGTAATGGGCTCAATGTGATTCTTTCTCAGCAGCGGTTCCAACAGTCAGAACAATAATTATTGGTATTGGCAGAAACTATACACCTGAAGGAAGTGTGTGCACACAGGACAGAATGTGTTCTTGCTGTATTCGTTTACATTACTCGTCATCATTAGTCATCAGTTAAAATCACGATTGTCATTTGCCTTTTATACCTCCCTATCTGGTACCATACTTTTGTAAGGTCAAAAGTGCAGTTTGTAAGCTGGGAGTTGACAGAATAGATGGATTTTATACTACTTTATAAAAAAAGTATTCTATTATACTTTTACAATTCCCTTCTGATAGTGATGACCAAAGTGTTCTAATATCACTGCCATTGTGTGGGCCATGAGGGTTGTGTGGTCTTTAGCATCAGATTTTTTCAGACAATGACTTTGCCAAGAAGAGACTTGGCAAAGCCGGTTAACTGGATGATTGTTTCCCACTGTGTGAATCACAGAAGGAAAGAGAGACTCATGAGTCTCTGTTCGTGTGTGTGTGTGTGTGTGTGTGTGTGTGTGTGTGTGTGTGTGTGTGTGTGTGTGTGTGTGTGTGTGTGTGTGTGTGTGTGTGCATGTAGTCCAGGCATGCATGTGTGTTCTTTACTGTTGTTGCTCTCTTTCTCTGTGTGTGCATGCGTGTGTGTTCGTGTGTGAATTTCGGCACTGGCCAAGAAGCAGTGGCAGGCCCGGCAGGCTGGGATGATGTGGAGGAGGGCGTGTGACAGTTTAGTGTAAAGAGAGGATATGGCTACTTCTGAAGCTACTCATCCATCTGCTGTGACACCCACCATGCCTGAAGATGTCCCTAGGTCTGGGTATGGCAAAGAGGAGTGGGTGGTGAAGAAGTGTCACACCCTCTGTAAACGTCACTCTCTGGTTTGCTGTATGTCAATCGGACATGAATGCTGTGTAACTTTGCTTCACACTTGATGTAGTTCTTCAAATTTATGACCATACACATTTGCCAATTTTTTTAATCCTTAGGCTACTGCTCTTTCAGTAGAGGTAGTAGCCTTATTGTCAGTGCTTGTCTTAGCTGGGTAAGGTAGTAATTGTGACAGTTATATTTTCACAGCTGACAATACAACACTGGTCCACAGTGCACTGGCAATGTGCCTGGAGTGTACCCTGCCTCATGCGCCCAGTCTGCTGGGCTAGGCTTCAGCAAGCCCACAACTCACGACAGTGGAAGTAGCGGGTAATGAAGATGAATGAATGAATGAGTGAGTGAATATAATACAACATGAAACGACACTAAAAAAATTTCCATGAAGAAGAAGATGCAAGCTAGATGGATTCAATAAAGCACAGCTGATGCTATTAAACAAAACAGTGTGTAAAAGTGTATGACATAAAAAAAGGCAACTACAAAAATGATAGTGAATTTTAACAATTTCCCATTGTCACTGTGTCTTTCATGGATTCAGAAGGACCAGATAAACCCCAACCACTGTATTTTCTCTGTAGTGGTAAAAAAATCAATTTGAAATTGTCTTGTATTTTTGAAATTCCTAGTTTTTGAGCATACAACCAATGTTTTTGCAAGACAGGAGTGGAGAGGCTTTCTTCTACAGATATAAGAATGAAATGCATCTTGTGTCTTTTTACACACATGTAAAAAAAAAACAAAACATTTCCCTGTCAATCCTCTTGTTTTATTTCTTTATTTCCATTTGAATTAGATACTGTCTGTACAATTTCCCATTATACTTTCAGTCGGTTCTAATGGAATTTGTTACTTTCATCTGTTTTCTTGTGCAGCCAAGTAGCCAATACTACATTAGCAAATGAAAGGTCCTGTCCGATTAGCTGCAGATGAACCAGATATATGTGAAAGTACCATCAGAAAAATGCATACACATTATCAAGAGTGAAAATGTTGTTAATGCAGAATATCTGCTTTCACAGCCTGTGAATCATTGGACTATTACTCATGGAAGTAGCTTTTTAATGTTGCAGGAGGTAAGGATGATATACTGCAGTTATGTATATGTATGCTGATGAGTAAGAGTACTGTATATAAATGAATATTAGATCTTTAATCAAATAAAGCTCCTGGAATTAAAGAAAAGTGTTCTGCCAAATTAGCTGATGCATTTTTTGGTATGGACTGGGAATGCTAAATGCTACAAGCACTCGTTAATAATGGCATTACCTCTTGTATAAAGGCAATCGCTGTGGGTGATTGAGTTGAGAAAGAAAGACAATGAGAGACAAAGGGGGGAGCGACAGTTGCTGCGATATTAATGGTTCCAGCCAGCCAAGTGTGGTCATGAGCCACTAGTGAACAGACAAGGCCTAATCAAAAGCCCCACACCGAGTGAGTGACAGCTTCAAAGTGCATCTGCATACTGCTGGGAATTCTCCTGACTTCCTGATTTCTTCACAATTAAAGTGGGTACACATGCTGTGATGATTTCTTCCTCCTATTTCTCTTCCTCCTCCCGTAAACAACATGAGTGTCTATCCCGTTGGCCTGTTATGTTTGTGTACATTACTTCCCAACCCCCAGGAGTATCATTGAAGGAGAGACAGAATTAAAAGGAGAGAGAAAGAGCTGAGGAGTAAAAATGACAAAAAGACAGCAAAAGAAACACTGCTGAGAGAAAGAAGAGAGGCAGAACGGGAGGTGTATTTTCACAGTGCTGCTGCTAACAGAGTGCTTTAGCACCGTGAGTAAGTACACTACGTCAGAGGAAGTGAAAGGCTGCAGCAAGAAGACATCTTTTTGGAATATGACATTGTGACCTACAGCTATAGCAGCTGACTGACACACCACCAACACAACTTGAATAATTTTTCTTTCCTCAAATTCTATGTGTTTTGACAGTGGCATTGCTACCTTCTTTATATATAACAATTATACTCTGCCGTGAATACTACAGACTGAAGTACATCTAATGGTTAGCAGATTTGTACTTTGTATTTCCATTTCCTTTCCTCACAATAGTCTACTGGCTAGTCTATCAAAGGGAATGCAAAACTCCACATGGGCCTGAATGATTGAAATTACTTTTCTGGCCTCACTGTGTAGGGCTGGTTGGATGAAAAGAATGCATTTCAAATATAATTGAGTTGGGTGTATTCACAAAAATAAAATGGTTTGTTTTATACTACAGTGATGAACATTATTTCACTTCTAGACATGTGGCCAAGCTTTTAGTGCAGCTCATGTATACGTGCTTCCAAAATTCAGCTGTAGCTGGTCGGCACAGGTGTATTTTAACTTCATATTTGCATCCTTTAGACACCCTTCTCTTCACATTAACTCCGAAGTTCCTCCATCTGATCTGATGTTATTACATGAAAAGACCCTGGATTGCAGACAGTATGCTGGCACTTGGCCACAGCATCGCACTTCACAGCAGTATTTGGGCACTAACCAAATTCAGTTTCTCTTCTTGCCTGTTGATTTTGATGACGGTGATGGAGCAAATGCAAAGATAAACCTTTGTTTGTCATCATCCTTTGTGACATCCTTTGTGTTTTCATCCACCTATGTCCACAGTGCAGGTCAATAATTTTGGTCAGCTCTTTTTGTGTGAGTAAGCATTTTTACCAACATCTGGAGCAACTAAATGGATATCGGACGCTGTTGCCAGGGCCTAAAGAATGTTGGACAATGGTTGAGATTGATGAGTGTTTGGGCGCTTTCCCTGTGACCCTTCCACACCTAGCAGGAACAAAGTCAGGCAGGTGTGACAGCCAGCATCCATCTACTAGTCAGCTGGAACGTAGAGGTGGGGTTTTGCTGGTGGGGCTTTTGTACAGGGACACACAAACACATACCAACAGCTCTCAAAGCAAACAGACTAGCTGAATAGCATTGTCCAGACATTTTAGTAAGCAAAGATGCACATACACATCTGTCACACACCCACACAAGGCAGCATGCGAGGCACATGCACAGAGCCAGGGGAAAAAAAAGCCTTCTTGGCAGACTCAACTGTTTGTCTTTCCAGGAAATAGCCATTTTTCGAGGCTGACTTCCCTCAAATGTCTGAGAGCTCTCATGTCTTATTACAGGAGACAAATAGCATGCCACACTGAGGATGTGTCCTTACTCATTAACTCTGGACATGACAACCGTCAAAGCACATTTCACTTAACTGTGTCCACCTGTGTTGGACACCCAGATAGCACACATGCTGGGATGCATTATGTAATCGCAGGTATATGAAGCTGATATAATAGACTTTATTACCCTGCCAGTGTTTTCTTGCTATGACGGAGATTATTGTCTGACTAAAACTATGGTGTTTACATCAGAATCATCTTTAATACTACACTGACCATACTATTTGTAAAAATAAACATAATACATGTGGAGATGGAGAAAATGTGCAAGAACTAATTTTTAGGTACTGAAAATAAAATCACTCTTGCTTTATGGTTGATTAGTGATAAAGACCACACAACAATCTTCTTGTTTTTTAATTGAGGTATCTTTATTTCCTTCACAACAAAAGTAGCACAAAAACCATACAGTCATACTACTATGTGTGTGTGTGTGTGTGTGTGTGTGTGTGTGTGTGTGTGTGTGTGTGTGTGTGTGTGTGTGTGTGTGTAAATCTGAACATTTGAACATTTATAAGTTAATGCAGTCCTTTACTGACAGATTATCCATACATACGTACATACATACATACATACATACATACCTAGGGATGACTCAGGCACACTGGATTGTGAAAAAAATAGAAATGATAGAAAGAAACCCAGCAAATGAATAAAACAAACAAACAAACAGACAAACAAGCAAATAGACAAAATATTGTAATAGCCATAGTTAGTATGTACAAAGCTTTTTCAAGAAGAAAAAAGAAAGAAATACTGTGCAGATTATTAATCCCATTGGAAATTAGTTTTTCTTCACTGATGGTGTTTTTGTTAGTATACTGAGACATGCATTTATGTGTGTGTTCAGGAACCTGAAATAACCACACACACACAAGGACCCTGTAGGCATGCAATATAAACGATAGGAGGCAGAGTGATGGGCAGCTCCTTCTTTGGTGTTCCAAGAAAGGAGTTGCTTGTGGGGGTGAGCAGCTTGTTGGGGGGACGGTGCCTTGGTCGAGGCACCTCGGCAGTGCTCAGGGAGTGAGCTGACACCTCCCACTGCCAGCTCATGCTCTAGGCGTTTTGGCCCACCTGGGTCATGAGCCAACGACTTCTGGTCCCCAGTTCAAGACTTATTGGACTGAGCTACTGCCAAGCAGCAGCAGTAACTTTTCAAGTGTACATGAGTAAGAAAATACTTCCACGTTACATCTCATGTCTTAGTAGATTCATGCTAATTGTATTTTGCAGCTTTAGAAATGTATTGACCTTAGATGTCCCCCTGTCAACAAAAGATATCCAAACATTCTCCCATTTCAAGAGAATGCTTGACATGTGGCTGGCACATTGGTTCAGGGGCTAGTGCTGTCGCTTCACAGCAAGAAGATTACGGGTTTGTGTCCTTTCTGTGTGGAGATTATGATGCCCTTCCTGCATCTGCGTGGGTTCTCTCTGGGATCTCTGGCTTACTCCCACCTCCAAAAACATGTACTTTAGGTGGATGGATCACTCTAAATTATCCGTAGGTGTGGGTGAGTGGTCCACAAAGTGGAAAAGACAAGACGATATTGGTTCTGTTGTCTACAGGAAAATGGAAGGATATGGATGGATGTTTGATATGTAGGAGGTTAAGGGGCACATGTGGAAAAATATAAATTTTATTATCTTGTCTTCAAACAATTTGTATTTTCTTTTCTTTTTCAGAAATATTAGAATTCATAGTCAGAGAAAAAGTAAGTCTTGTGAGCTCAGCCTTCTGTGTTTCTTCCATCGTCCTTCATAGTTTGACATACCAGGTTAGGTTGAACATGCCCCTTTACTAGTTCCTGCTTGAATGCCAACATTTTCTTTCTTTTGGGTCCTGTGAATGAAACAAATGTATTGTTTAAAAAAAAAAAAAATCAGGTTGAATACATAATGTACACTCTGACAAGGAACATGTTGTGTAGCTTGTAAATTAGTTGTTCCTTAAATATTGTCTTTTCTATTAATAGTAACAAATAATCTCCAATAGTATTACAATGAATATGTTGGGTAAATTATTCTTTTATAATGTGGATCAATAATTAACCCACGGACATATGAATAATGTTTCAGGTTTTTCACCAAAATCATTAAAACACTACAAATGCATGCATTCGTATTACAAAAGATGCTTGAAGTGAGGCCTGTGCTTCCTGTGGAGGATGGTGACATTTAAGCGGCGTGGTCTGAGTGCATTCATGCAGGTTTTCTTTTCAATAAAAGCATCTCTCAACTGTGTTGTCTATGCCACCATTGTTAGAGTCCCTTACTGCGTCAAGCCCCAGGATACTCACCGCCCCCTCCCACAACTCACCCGCCTTACCTCCACAGTCACCATCACCCCCTCCCCTTGGCTAGCGTGGAAAATCCCGGATGAGCCTCTTCTCTGATGTAAATCACAGGTAGGAGAAATGTGAGCCTGGCTGATGCACCGGCACTGTGCCGTGAAATCTCTGTTGACATTACTGTTGGGCAATTCCAGAAAAAGACACAGAGTGAGAGCAGAAGTGGAAAAGAGAGTGATAAAAAGGGAAAGACGGACAGATGTGAGGAGATGTGAGCATTTCAGGGAGTCAATCTTGACTTCCATATTTTCACACGCTGCTTTTTTTTTTTTTATCTCAAGGATGATTGACTGAGCTCAACCGGCTGTGTCCCCCATCCCTCATTGAGATTTAACCTGTTTTTACAGGTCTTAAAAAGAAACACTTTTAATTCAGCCACCGGATCTTACAGCTGTAAATCCCGCAAGGCCTTACCTGTTTTCTTACTTTCTTTGAGTAACCTTTTAGTCGACAAAGATAGATTTTTCTGGTTCTGGTAGTTTTGTTATATGATAGCAAAATACAGACGGGTGAAGGTAAGCTGGAAATGTAGTTAGGGTAACAAGGGAATCAGAGAACTAGCTTGTGAAAGAGAATTTCTGTGCCCACTCCCTGTTTCCATACTAGAGTAAATGACTCTTTTGTGCATGAAAATTTAGAACTAAATGATTTACTTCAGGTATAGCAATCCAGAAGGGATTGTTTTGTTTTTGATTTCATCTGCTGCTGTGATGAGGTCAAAGTTTAGCCCTGTTTAGCTAAAGGACAAAATAATGTAAGCAGCGCCCTGGCTATTTGTTAAATGTGGTGGGAGAGAAGCTGAGCGACGTCGTAATGCAAGTGTTCACCAGTGTGGGATGAGGGACAGGATTAAAGGATCATCTCATCACAGCCCCCAACATGAGACAAAAGATAACTCTCCTCTTTTGTCTACTTTTTCTTTGCTCCTTGCTCCTTTGTTCTCCTCTCCTGCCTCCCCACCCTCCCTCTCTGGGCTCTTGTTGCAGAGAGTGTACGAAACACACATAGTGGCATCATGACTAGTTGGAGGAGCTCTCGTATTTGTAGCTGCAATCCACTCCAAGGTGATCTGACATCTTAAAGCGACGAGGTGCAGAATTGCACATTCCCTCAGACGAGCATGTTGACGTTGCTGCCTAGCTACATGACCCCTCCTGTACTCGTTTACCAGTCTGAAGCTTGCTGCCAAGTGCCTCCTCTAAGAGGATTTCTTAATTGTTTCTGCCACATCCATGCTTCCTTTTAATTTTTTTGGTCTCTTTTTCCTTCTTAATCCTAGAGACGAGAAATTGGAGCAGTTATTTGCATGTCTAATGATACTCAATATCTCAGGCTTCTCAAAGGGGGAAGCACAGGCAATTATTAATATAGCCAATAAAGCCCTCATTTATACTGCCTTTTGTTCTTGGGCCTGAGCAAACACGGCTTTATAATACCTGTCTATTAAAAGCCGTATCCCTGAGAGAGAGATGTGGCTTTGAATGTAGAAAAACTACAGCTGCTAGGTGCAAATCCTTTGTGTGTCTTCTCTGTCAGATTAACAGCTGCTATAAGATGGTCATGGACAAAAACAGGCTTTGTCAAAATAATGTAGCTGAGATATTGATCATTACAGATATGAGCTCAGTTCTCCTATTCTTAGATGTTTTACACATAGAGATCATGCTCTCTTTTTTGGCAGCAATTGGTCTCGCTCCATAACTCACTCCTAAATCTGATGGCCTTCCTTTTGCAATGGAGCCTGCCTTGATTTTTATACTATCAAAGACTTGGCTGATCACTTGCATCTATTGCATATGAACAATAATACTTTAGCCTGCAGTGCTGTTCTCTGAAAGAGCCAACTGCAGTGACTGTAAGACAAACAAAAATGCTTAGCAAAATATGTCATTGCCTATTATTCAAGTCCCTATACAGAAAACTCATTGTATACCTGTAAGAATTTTTAACACCAGCAATGCATGACTTTCCAGCAGTGGCAGTTGGCATTGGAACTGGCTAATTTGCAAGGCTTCTCAGGCTGAGAACAATGACTCTGACAGCTACAACAGGCACTGTGGCGTACATCTGCATTTTTCCACAGGAATACCCCACATAGAATGGCTACAGCACTGCATTTCTTCCAATTATGGAAATTTGGTGCATGTCTGTATATGTTACAGTATATGCACTTGCATGTAACACCTTATAAAACATGCTGAAATGCAAAAAAAAAAAAAATCAGAATTATGTTTATGTTTACCCATTTTATAGTAGTTTTGTAATTATGATGATAATATTATTATTATTATTATTATTATTATTATTATTATTATTATTATTATTAACAACAATAGTAACAACAATAATAATAATAATTATATTATACATTTTATATAATTCTTATTGGTATTATTATTATTATTATTAAATTTCATATAGTCTGCTTGTTGTGGAAGGTGTACTTATTGTGCATTAGACCAACTTTGTGTTAAGTATTGTCCATTTGAGACAACTTTGGTTTTATATTTAATTACATGTTTCAGTTTGAATGATCGACACGTGTACAAGTTGACATACAACCAAATTATTGTCTTCTGCATCTGAAAATACACACATTTGAACCTATGTGACCTATAAAAAAAAACTAGTGACTCGTCTAAATTGTCACACAGCTCCATTTGTTGAAGAATCTATTTTCAGGTTGCTTTCCATAATTCACAACAGCTCCGTGAAGCTCAGCATTTGACGTAACCTGTTTGCGATGCATAACCAGATCACATGATCCCTTGTTTGACAGTCGAGTTTGTGTCGCTTTTCCACATCAACACTCATTTAATCAACTACGAGCAAATGAAAAAGAAATTTAAGTCTGTGACCGAGACAACAGAAAGAACGATGCGGGTGGAAGGAGGGTTGGGGGTAAAATGTTGAAATATGAATTACAAACCCAAGCTGCACCATCTGGACTGAGAAAGCACACATTGGAGTGGAGAGCTCGCACATTGAATTAGACTTGCTACGGGATCCATCTGCACCTCGTGAAATCAATCTCTTTCGTTGATTTGATTAGGTCAGCCACACAGAAGAAAGAGAAAATTGTTGTGCTCCTTGATTAAGCTTGTTTAGTTTGGCACTCCTCTGCACCCACCTTCCTCCACCATGCTGTGTATACCAATGAGTTTTGGGCCCACAGGTAGGGTACTGACAGTAGTTGAGGTTAATACGAAAAAATCTCCCCCTATTTAACACTCGGTGTGTGTGCCGCAGCTTCAGTAGTCAGCCTCATTTACCCTTTTTCACGGCTTTGTCTTTATTGTTTAGAATATTTCTTACTTTTTGTTTTGTCTCTAAGCATGTTTTTTCTTGCAGCCCTCATCTTGTAAATCTCTTCAGAGGACTAGACATTGGACAAATGCTTTATTTCAGAAGTCGTGTTATATGTATCTCTGCTTTCGGCACTGGGCATACACTAGTGACCAGAGTGATTGTATATGCTTTCTTCTTGTAACAACAGGATGTAATGAGCTAGCTGTAAAAATCTATACTGGAGATTGCTTGCATACGATAGGTCATTTTTGAAGTAAGAGGTAATGTAGCCGGCAACCTGATGTGTTATGCAGCATTGTTTTTATTTTCCCATTTCCCATTCTCCCTCGGTGGTGACACTATACACTCTAATGATTAAAATGCATCCTCCCATGCATCCACCCTTACAAAGAAAAGGCTTTTCATGGGTGGCTAAATCTAATTGTTCTGCCTTCATGTACTAAAGGTAGTGGCTTTGACTTTGACTTATTGTCCAGAAGCAATAAAGTGCCAGTGGCAGGGAATGTAACACATGTGCCATCTCTCAAAGTGCAGGGATGGACACAGAGCACATTAGTTCTGAATGACCTTGGTACAGATTGCACATAAATCAAGTTCAAATTGCCTTTTTTTGTTTGTCTCATTAAGTCATGATTGTCCAAGAGGAAAACAAAACAAGTAGAGATCAAAGTGCTTGTGGTTCTGTCAACACAAGTTGACCAGAGCATAGCACAGAGAACACGGTGACATTTCCCCACTCAGATTTGTCTCATGCTAAACATGCTACACACCCTGATAATCCTGGAATCATGTGTTTAAATAATGACTTTCTATAACAGATATTATGACCACAATCTTTGCCAAACAGATATGTTTTCCAGTCTGTTTGTTAGCAGGAGACTTCAAAAACTGATGGAAAGATTTTATGAAATTTTGTATTGCAAGAATTAAAATTTGACCTGAACACATTCTAGAGGTGAATGCATGCTGGTTATAATCAAGATTAGGATCAGCAATTTTTTTTAAAATGAGCATTGGTGGAGTTTTGGTGGCTGTATGAAGACTTTGCGCCTCCTGGTTAACATAATTTGACTGAATACCTACTGATCTCATCCAACTATATATTTCACTTCACAAATCCAAACCTGGATTCTGTTGTGCATGTCGGTGGACTGTTATGAACCACCGTTATACCCATATACTCCTAAGATTTTAATCAACTATTTCTCAGACAAAGATCCACCCTAAACAATAATTTCATCTGAAGTCATTCAGAGTTTTTCAAGATATGTTAAAGAAGGAAAAGAACAAACAAAAATGGACTAACATACAGATTGGTAGGAAAAACCTTTCTAGTCCTATGTCCAAGAAAAAAAAAGAAAGCTTTGTGGAGAACATTTAACACTGGGAGTCTCTGCACTGATTGTAATTACTGTAGCCTTTCTAAATGAAGCTGCTTTCAAATATAAAACTTCATCTCTGTTTGTATGCAGGTCGTGACACCATCTCTTTTCCATTGTTTCAATAAAAGAACATCGTCTGCAGGGATAATAAATGAAGAGAAAAAAACATTCAAGGTTCTCTTTCTCCTTTGTAGCCTCTGAATACACCAGTTGACCTCTTTGAGGAGAAGTATTGATTATTGTTCTATTCCAACAGATGTCCTCATGGATTTAATTCCTTTGCGGCCAAGAGCAGCAATAGATAGCCCAGCATTTAAAGAGTTTTATTCTGAGTAATGAGTAAAAATCTATATCTCTTTTCAACAGGAGTAAACATTAATGAATCTTTCAGCTGTGTAGGCATTTACTCAGCAACTTTATATGCTTGTGAGAAGACTGAAAATTTAAGGTGACAGCAGTTCTGAATAAGAATTTTAATTTCCATATGTCACTTCTGATGTTCATTACAGTGCGCCCTTGTTCTTTGCGGTTAATGCATTCCAGGAACCACACGTGACTGAGGAATCTGCGATTGAGATCACAAACTAATTATCTTACTGTTTACCGTAATTTTAACGTTTATGAACCCTCCACTTTTGTGTCTCATGAAAGTCCGAGACTGACTGAACAGAGCGCACTTCCGGATGCCATCAGCCAATAGAATGCACGTATGGTATCACGTGACTGCCTACTACAAATCCGTGATGAGGTGGAGTCTCAATCGTTGATTCGCAAAACCATATACACTGCGCGAGAGCACACTGTATATGGTGTCCTCCAATACAGGCTGTTGTATTTCACACCAGAAGGGAACGTTTCTGTCCAATTTGATAAAATGCTATGTGCCGTATGACAGAATACAGGGAAAATATTCCCAAGAATAGCTAAGTGTATCATATATCATGATTTGCACCATCTGTTCTGTATTTTCAAATGTTATTGCAATATTTAGAATTACAGATTATTCATCTAGGTATATTTAACAGATTCATTCATTCATTTTCCTACCCGCTTCATCTGCTTGCGCGGGTCACGGGGAGCTGGAGCCTATCCCAGCTGGCATAGGGCGTGAGGTATGGAAAACTCAGGCACGACACCAGTGCACCGCGGAGCTCCACAGAGACACACACACACACACACACACACACACACACACACACACACGCACGCACCTACTCCTACGGGCAATTTGGAATGGCCAATTAACCTGAACCGCATGTTTTTGGAGGTGGGAGGAAGCCAGAGAACCCTCGAGAGAACCCCACGTGGACACGGGTAGAACATGCAAACTCCGCACAGAGCAGGACTCAAACCCGGATCCGCTACCCCCTGCGCCACTGTGCCGCCCTTAATGGATTCAAAATCCAACAAGTGGGAGGGAGATGTAATTAATCTCCAGATATGTTTGAGCAGAGTCTGTCTGGAGTACCTCTTTAGGCTTAAGTTGCCGAAGGCTGTGCATATGGAAAAATTAATTGCCGCTCTAATTTTACCAGTTTTGACAATTAATTACCCCCTATTTATACCTCATTGCTGTATGGAGCTCAGTAAAAGGAATGCAGATATCTCATGTGAGATTGGACCACTTTGACCAGAGGACAACTGGGTCATAATAATTAGCTAGTAATTAACTTGAGTGGCAGTAACTCAGTCAATCAGGTCTTGGACTGAGGACCAGAAGTCACCGGTTAGAGACCCGGGTGGGCCAGAACATTTGGAGTGTGATCTGGCAGTGGGAGGTGACACCTCACCTCCTGGGCACTGTCGAGGTGCCCTTGAGCAAGGCACGGCCACCCTACGAGCTGCTCATTCGGGGCGCACCAAAGAGGGAGTTGCCCGTCACTCTGCCTCCCATTGTATATAATGCATGCAAGATAGTTACGTTAACAAACATCTAACCGTTAACAGCATCTAAGAGAGATGCTGTAACGGTGTGTTCATGTTTGAGTGAATCTCTCTTAGATGCTGTTAACGTTTAATGTTTGTTAATGTAACTATCTTGTAATACGAACTTCATGAATAAATGTGATTTAAAAAAATCTCAAATCTTTCTTTCTTTCTTTTTCTTTCTTTCTTTCTTTCTTTCTTTCAAAACTCAATTTACGTGACCAGGAAGAGGAGAATTGAAAACAATACTGTTCCAGAAGCAGCTACTGTTTCTTGCTGTAACATCAGATGTTGCTTAAAACTAGAATTTGGTTTCTATAAAATGACAAAAGACCTAAATAACTTTAGGAACATCTGGTGTCACAAAAATGTCCTATGCGCTGTAATTGATGATCAACTCAATTTTGCAAACTTCCTGATATAATGCACTGATTTTAGATTGTATTTCCTCTTATTTATTGGTTTTTAGTGTTTTTCAAGCTCTTTAGTGTTTTTCATCTAATGTAAAATTATAAAATGTTTTGAATGTGATTAAAATGTTTTTGCAAAAATCAAAAAATCTTTCTTTCTGTCTTTCTTTCTTTCTTTCTCCAAATATGTCAGAAAACTGTCCCTTCTGTTCTCAGAAGGAAACTATTTTTCACTGATTCCTAGACTGTCAAAGACTCAACAATCTATTCCTGTTTATAGAGGGAATCTTTCTCTCATTTGATATTGTTTTTGACAAACAGATATACATTATAGGTTTGAAACACAGAAAGAATAAAAAAAAGGATTAAAAAAAAGGATTGGCAGATTCTAAATTTCCTTCTGGGCCACGCAAAGATGGCGATTTATCTAAGCAGGAAGGAAAAGGTTGAAGGTTCGTCTGACTGCATTGCAGAAGCCATTATAAAAAGAACGTGTCAAACAGAATCAGAATCGATTTGGAGCCATGAATGATTTAGACACTTTTACAAACCTATGGTGTGTCAAGGGTATCTTATGTTCTGTGTAATATTTAAATTGTGTCAGCCTTTTTAAACCTATGTTTTAAGTACTTGTTTGTTTTTAGCTCCAATTTTAAACTAGGCAAACTGAACATTAATGGAGTGAGGGACATGGAGAATAAATGTAAAAAAGTTAGATGTTTTATTTGTCCAGGAACCACTGTGGAAAATGAAGTTAATTGGAAGCGAGAATGGAACGGAGACATATATTTTAGCCACAAAACCAGCACCAGGGGTGGAGTGGGGATTTTATTTTCTTGTGCTTTTAAATCTTGCTGTTTTAGTGGAAGACATTATGTCAGGCCACATTTTAAAAGTACGAGCAATGTCTGAAAGGAAGGCATTGGTTTTTATCTGCATGTATGCTCCAACAGTAGGCACAGCTAGTTTTTTTTTTTTTTTAAACATTTTAAATAATGAAATTCAGAAATGCAGCAAAGGTGAGTACTTGTTTTTAGGAGGGGATTTTAGTTGTACGGAAAACCCAATTTTAGACAGGAATCACTAGGAGCCTCATGCTGCATCGAACAAGAAACGAAAAGATTTCATATAATCGAAATAACCGGAAGACGTTATGGCAGACATCAACAGTACACATGGGATGGCAGCAGAGAGAACACACTGTCCATGTCACGTTTAGACAGATTTTATTGTTTTACCCACCATTTTAATATTTTTAAGAACCATATTGCCAGCTGGTTTTACCGATCACGCTCTAGTACAGTGTTGTGTTTTTATTAATAACATGAAAGCTAGAAGTGCTTCTGGCATTTTAATACAACACTATCTGACATGTTTTAAACAACTTCTATTCCTTGAAAGAATAGTCTTAAAAAACAAAAAAAGTGATTTTAGCTTTCTGCAGCAATAGTGGGATATAGGCAGAAACCAAATCAAGAGTCTGTGTCTACACTACACTCAGAATGTCTCCAGTGACTTGGTCAGAGGCCTGTACCATAAAGCTTGATTAACCTAGCTGGGCTTCCTCTTACTTATCTGGCTTCACTTACCGAGACATCCGCCCTCCGGATTTTCGGTACCATAAAGCCGGCTATCAACTCACTAATTCAATTCAGGCATGTCCACTCTAGATCTGTGTGCACTCACATAAAAAGGGCGGAGTTTGCTGCATGCGACCAATCGCAAACATGCGACAAACCGGCCCGAGCCGCATATTTCACAACGGAAGAGTAAACAATAATAATTAATAAATACGAGCAATACAAATCAATAATCCAGGCAAAAAGCAACACAGTTACAGCTGCCAAACTGCGCAAGGATCGCTGACAAAACAATCACCGACTGTGTCAATGCGGAAGTTAGTGCCATTATAATATTAGTTCCCCACTATGACTGCACTTGTATATCTGACTACAGTAACATTTCTGTGTTCCATAAATGTATGTGTGTACGACATTTTTCGTACATGTGATTGTATTTTTTGGCATGTGATTGTAGCCCCCGTGACTTTATGAATAGCTCTACATACTGTGTTCTTCGGTTTTCGGCATCGCCAACAGAACACATAAAAGTACCTATGAATGAATGAATCAATCCATGATTTACTTAAACAAATAATTGATTAATGGTATTTTATCTGTGGCTTGCTTGTAACCCATCAAACGAGGGATTTAAGGACATCATAATAATTACGAACATCACTAAGAAATATATTAACTGTGGCAAAAAACCTCAGTGCCATGCACACTGTCTGCGGGACTGTCAGCGCGTGGTTGCGGTGCGTTACATTACTGACGTAAGGCTCCAGCAGCTGACAGATGTAATGTAACCCCTCTCCCCAAAACCTGTACCTTTCGTACAGTGATTGTTCAGGCAATTCGAACGAATTACAGCGATCTCTAAATATTCTCGTCTGAGCGCTCTTCGCACAAGCTGTGCACCAAGATCCACCGGGTTCTCATAAAATGGACAGCCCATTTTCCAAGAGAACTGATTGGTCCGTAGGTGGGGCTGTTATACCTGCTGAGCTCTTATCCTGAACTTATCCTGCTCCAGAGCAGGTTAGGTGTTCAGCATAGGTTACCGCGACAACGTAGCCCGATAGAAAGTCAGCCACCTTTATGGTACCGAAAAGCCACGGTTAAGCCTGAAGTTATCTCGCTAAGCCGTAATCCAGTTTTATGGTACAGGCCTCAGGTCTATCAGAGATCTGGAGAGACACATCGCAGAACTGCAGACTTTAGCAGAGTCCACAGGAGAAAGAGGGCACATTACAGCTCTCAAAGACCAAAAGCGTGATTTAGCTCAGCTGCTGGGTGTGCCCACAAGGGGCGCTATGGTACGCAGTAAGTTCAATAACATTAATCTGATGGATGCTCCCTCTCACTTGTTCTTTGGGCTGGAGAGGAAAAATGGACAGAGGAGGTTGATCCACTCTCTGCGATCCACAGACTGTATAGTGCTGCATGACAGTGCAGAAATCAGTGGATACACCGCAGGTTTCTATGAAGAACTGTTTCATTCTGAAAAACTGTCTTTTAGAGGTCGCGTTTAATCATTAACAACTTGGTCGCATCAATGTTGTGACACCGGTTGTCCTGCATCGACCCCCCACCAACGTTGTTGGCAAAAATCCAGGCAGTAATGGTGGACTTTTTCTGGGAGTACCGTCACTGGGTCCCACACAGCGTCCTCTTTCTGCCCAGAGAGGAAGGAGGGCAGGGGTTCATTCATCTGGCCAGCAGGGGCGCTGAATTTTGACTACAGTTAATCCAACGATTCCTGACTGGCCCTGAGGACCCAATGTGGCGGCCCACAACACAGGCAGTCTTGGCTCAGTGCTGGGGTCTGGAACTCGACCGTGCCTTGTTTTTAATGGACCTGAGGAGCGACAAACTGAAAGACCTCCCAGTTTTTTATCAGAGTGTTTTTAAAATCTGGGTTTTTTTTTACTGAAGAAGAGATCAAAGGATTTTAACTCACCTTATTGGATTTTAAAAGAAACTGTCATCAACGGAGGACTTTTTAATGTGAAAGACATTGCAGGAGCAGCAGAAGAAAACAAGGTCATCACTGCTAAAATTTCCACTCTTAGGCGTGTTGTGGAGTTTTGTGGACCTGTTTTTAAAGATGCTGCTGCTATGCTGTGGGTGTGACGTCAGTGAGGCTCGTTGAAAGACTGCTGGGAAGCTTGAAAAGCCGACTAGATGACATCAAATTCAGTTGCTGTTTCTCACAGCAACTGAATTTGATCAGTGTTTATTGTACAGGTCTTTTAAATCCCAATGATGCCGATCCCTTCCCAGTCGAGAGCTTGTCTCCTTGTTTTAACGACTGTGTCAAACCTGATCAGTCTCAGTAACAGCAATGGTAAAAACATGTACAAACTGATGGCAAATATTTTAAACAAAGAAAAACTTGAAGATCGGGCTGACACACCATGGAGGGTTCACCTCGGTCTGGCATGAACCCTTCATGGGAGTCTTTCTATAAGTCACCGTTAACCAAAAAAGTTGGAGATCCCCAATGGAGGGTTTTACATGGTGCTGTGGCTGTCATCAGTTTTATTTCGAGCAATACAAAGCTGTGTCGGAAAACTGCCCGTTCTGTTCTAGCAGAGAAACTGTTTTCCAGTGATTCCTGGACTGTCAGAGGCTCAAAAACCTGTTCCTGTTTTTAGAGAGAGTGTTTCTCTCGTTTGGTCTTGTTTTTGACAAACAGGTCTACACAAAGTTTTAAACGCAGAAAAACTCAAAAAAAGGAATGTCAGATTTTAAACTTCCTTCTGGGCCAAACAAAAATGTCTATTTAAGCAAGAAAAAAAGATTGAAGGTTCTTCGGACTGTGATGCAGAAGCAATTTTTAAGAGAATGGTCCAAACAAGAATCATGATTGATTTTAATTATTACAAAGCAATGAACGATTTGGAAACTTTTAGGAAATTGTGGTGTGTCAAGAATGTATTGTGTTCTGTGCTGAGTGAGAAGCTTGCGTTTGGTCATTGGTTAATTTAATTTATGTATTCTAATCTAAATACAGAAAGTTTAACATCTGGCTCCTACAAACAGTGCTGTGTAAAGTAGTCCACACAGCAATTGCCTTGGGGTGTCTTTACATTTTACATAACAATGTGCAATCTACTGCATATTTAATGTTAGGGATCTCCGGCAGTATGGTCATGCAACCTCCTTTGAACAAGCTCAGCAACATCACCACATTAGGATCACAACAAACACGACACTTAATTCTGGTTAGTAAATTTCAGCCATTTATGTGGATCTGGGTCGGGGGGGAGGGGGCAGTTTCAGCAGGGAAGTTTGGACAATAAAGATTTGAACAAATAACTGATAAATAAATAATAATAAGAATAAATATATTCAGTTGAACATACAACACAACCTCCACAAAAGACTGTTTGGATGGATCCATAGATGGATTTATGGATCTATAGAAGGCAGTTGGAGTCCTGAAAACAGTCTCTACAGCAGATAGTTGGTGACAACCTGCAGTCCAGTGACAGCTCCTCCTCCCTCCTGTTTCTTCTTCCAGTCTCCCACTCTTTCACCAGTCCTACAGGTTACATTGAGAGGCACAGCTCGTGTCCTGTCTACTATTTGCCCTGACAAGGAGCAAAATCATTAGTTCCCTCTGTAGGACTACTCCTAAGCATGTGAAACTCACATGCCTGCGCTGGGGGCTGGGTGCGTGGGAGGTTGTTGAATCTGTAGAACCTTCCTCATTAGGATGCAGTGATTGTTCAAGTGATTGCCATAAAAGCTCCTCTTGAACAGAGACTGACATATTTCCTCCTGTGCTGAAAGGATAAGCTGTGCAAGCCCTGATTGGGAGTTGCGGTTTTGCAAATGGATGTGTGTTCGAGTGTGTGTGTGCAGAATAGTATTGCTTCAGTCAAGCAAGATTTTCTGTATTAGGCCTTGTTCAGACTAGTCGCCTATATCCAACTTTTAGCCCATCCAGATTAATGTTTCATATCTCGTGTGTAGTCTGAACAGTCCCAATTGGATTTTTGCAGGACAGATTGAAACTACATATGGGAGGTAGTTTCGTGTTGGATAGGGACAGAGGTGTCTGCAGTCTGAACAGCTTCCAACACTCCGATCGGATATGGCGGAATGCGACGTCATATTTGCGACATGAGAGGGAGATGCCAGAAGAAAGAGAGGCGCGCATTATGGAGCGGTAAAACACGGAAGACGGAATTGACAATGTCTGGTGTGTGTGTGTGTTTTGTCCACCTCTACCAGACAGTGATACGATAAGGTCACAAAACTTCACGTTCGTTGTTGTTGCCAATTATATGACTTCACATATTATACGCACTGAAAGACGACTCTGCCCCGACGTCCTTGCTGCGGCAACCTGTCAGATCGGCCGATAATGTGGCCCAGTCTGAACAGAGCCAGATCGCATTTGGACACTTGCTAAAATCAGTGTGAACAGTCATCCCTAAAAATCGGATATGGAAGGAAATCTGATATGCCTGCAGTCTGAACAGGGCCTTACTCTGAACTGCAGCTTCAAAATATACCAATGTCTGTATATGGTTGAGGCAGCCATCAGTAAATTCCACTATCTACGTATACAGGCAACATATTCACACAATCACTCATAATTGCTGTCGCAATTTTCAGTGATAGCTAAGCAATTTTAAAAGTTTTCTTGGACTTTTCTTGGACATACATTCATACATACTGTTTAAATAGAAAATACAAAATTGGTAGAGCTTTGGTATGTGTCTGAATAAATTCCACTTTGTTCTCAGGAAATTATTTTTGTGCTGTCTATATCTAACATCCAGTATTGGATAATAATCATGACTGCAGTATGTTTTTACACACTGTTAACTTGTTTTCTGAAAACCAAAGATATGAGGCCTCTTCTAGTTGCCTGGGTAACTCAGTGAATAGCAGGAACCTGTGAAAGTCAATAAAACCCTCAAAGTTACAGTGCTTCTTGCTCGTTGCAAGGGGCGCTGTAACTTTGACCACATGATGCCGGAACTTTTTGAAAATGCAACATTTTTGTTTCGTTTACGCCTTCTGTCCACACGACAACGCAGATATCCAGAACAAAAACGCAACTTCTTGAAAACGCTGGCCACGGTGGATTTTTTTGAAAACGCTTGGTCTGCGTTGTCATGTGGACGCTGTATCCGCAACTTTTTTTATCCGGGGGGCTTGTCCCTGGGACCAAAACCGCTGTGACGTCATGCATGTGACCCAAATCTACATGTGCAAACAGAGCTAAAACCGGCAACGATATCTGGATATCTGCGTTGTCATGTGGATGGAAGGCGTAAACGCAACAAAAAAGTTGCGTTTTCAGAAAGTTCCGGCATCGTGTAGACGGAGTCATTGAAACGTTTTAGTTTTTCTTTGGCAAGTAAAATTGCCAAATTAGTTAACTAGTATAAAGGAGTTTTTTCCACAAATTCTGGTTATGTTTTGTTTTTTAGTTTATTTGGGGGAATGAGTAGTAAAATGTATAAGATCATTTACTTTGTGAACCAAACCACTAAAGCCCTGACCTCAATCATTCAAAACATTTTTGTTCTGTGCACAGTGCTTGTCTTACTGCTTGGTTTCTTAGTGGTAGAAAATTATGCACTGACTTTGCTTGTTTACTCAGCCTTCGAAACATTCAACACCGTTCATCTGTCCAAAGGTCTCTGAGACAGTTTAAACTCAGAAGGAAATGGTTTGTCTGAAGACCTGAGTGTTGATATCTCTCTGCTTTTCATTTGTTTTACTTTATATATATATATATATATATATATATATACCACTTGTATGTTACCACTTGTTAGGAATAAACAACAACTTCAGTAGCAAATAAGTAGCAAAATCATAGTAAAATTCTGCTTCCTGTTTCATGGATTTTAAAGATTACAAATCTGGATCGACTTTTTTGTGTTTGATAGTACATTCTTGACCTTGGTAACACAGTGATCAGGAGGAGTTTAAACAACTTCCATTGAACTTTAGGTATTCAAATCAATTTTTTTTTTTTTTCAAAACACTGAACTTGAGCGTGTCAAAGCCAAACACACCAGGATTGGCTTGTGAATGTACTTTTAAAGATTGTTTGATATATTACTCAACCGAAATCCAGGCCATAACAGTCAAATTACACCCCTAAGAGGCAAACAGACACATTCAATGTGCAAAGAATCACACCTAGGATACAAAATTAATGACAAATCATCATTAATTTGAACTCATTTAAATAGTTTCTCAGTGCAGGATGTTGCAAGACATTTGTGTTAATGAGCAACATCATTCATGTGAAATGATGGCACAATTAGGAAAACAAAAGTGCAAGGTGTGACAATTTAAGTGAATGTGCTTTGTCAGTGACTGCAAAAAACACCTCCGAGACAGTAGGGGGCTTTAGAGGTCGGGATTGTAAGACAAATTGTTACCTTGCTATTCCACACCACATTGACAGCTGCAAAGGAATGTACGCTGAATTTCAGTGGCAGGAAATGAAATTAAGAATGCTGAATATGGATGTTTTAGATCGTGGCTTGTTGTGTGCATGGCTGTGTATTTTTGCGAGGCATGTGTAAGACAAATACAACAGAAAGGAACAGAGCTGCCAGCAGTGTCACAGCAACAGCGAACACGGCTGGATAAATGTTTTACCCAGTGCCCCTCTCCCATGTTCTGAAAGTCACTCACCTTAGGGATCAAGAGGCTTATATTAAAGGTGACTTACAGTTAAAGTAGTGCTATTTCTGTCTATATGCATAAAAGCATAGATCTCTGCTTCCCCCTTGCCAAAGCTGTCGTGTTTTTCTTTTTCTCTGACCTTTTTCTTTCCACATTCCATGCTGCTCAACCAATTTACCTTCCAACTTGAAACAGCAAAAGGTTTTGCCTGTTTTAATGCCCTCAGATGCTCAACAGCCTTGTGTAGCATTGTCAGACTCATTAGTTATACTCAGCCCATCCGGTGAGCTGGAGCCAACCACTCAGCCTACCATGTAATGCAGCTTTAGCAAACTAATGAAAGAGTAATTGCAAAAATAATGAGGAACCTATCGTCCAGTAACTTTGGGGCTAGTTATTTGTGACCACAAATCATGTGCAGAATTTCCTCTTTAATGTTTTATGGATTCTGATACTTTTCTGTTTCTAACCGTGTAATAATTTTTTTTTTCTTTGAATTTCAGACTTTAGGGAGCCATAGAGTGTTTGTATGATGAATTTGCAGTGTATAACGAGGAACAATGTAGGCTAAGGTCCATTTCCTGTGCTACTTATAAAGATATTGTCCCCAGTGGGCCTCATTTAGCAAACTGTGGGCTATGTTGAGCCATGTTTAGTATCTCTGCTACACTACTTGGTGCAAAGCACAGCAACTAGAGCAACACACAACAACAACACTGTACAATAACTTGCATTTACATGGGGTGACCGTTTGTTTGAACTTGCATTCACTAAAAGTTCCTTTCCCTGATTCATCTGTTAACTTTACATAATAGTGAATGTATTTGTTCATTGTTATTTATTTTTTGCTACAGCTACACACAGATTTGGACGTGGGTGGCAGGAAGATTAAGTACGTCCTTGCAGGTGAGGGAGCAGGCACCATCTTCGCCATCAATGAACTAACCGGCGACATCCATGCCATGAAGAGGCTCGACCGCGAGGAAAAGGCAGAGTACACTCTAACAGCCCAGGTCATTAATGCTGAAACAGACGAGCCCTTGGAGCCGCCATCCGAGTTCATCATCAAAGTCCAGGACATTAATGACAATCCGCCTCAGTTCATCGAAGGCCCGTACCGAGCCTCTGTTCCAGAAATGTCTGCTGTCGGTGAGTCACAATCGGCAGACTTCCTTTCTGTTCTTCGCCTCACAAAGCATCCTAATCACTGTGTGAAATTTCAGAGATGGCTGATCTCTAATGGGCTATTGCATAGAAATAATGAGCAAATATGAACAAGAGGAAATCAGTATGCTTATTTACATGCTTGCTTGCTATGAGTATCTTGACAAATGAAAAAAGAAAAAATAACAAGGACGATAAATCAAATGAAATCACTAGAACTTTGCCCATAGCTCAGTGCTGCAGCTAAACAGCTGGCGTCAGTGTCAACACACTCTTAATAAGGCTGTGTAATGCTTATGCTACATCCTCTCCAAAACAGCCCACTCACAAAGAAGTCAAACAAATGTAAAACATGAACCAAAGAACATTACACTGAACTTAACACATCAGGAAAGCAGGACGGTCTATGCACTTTTGAACTGAAGTAAGCATCATTATCACATTTCAGATTGGCTACAGTCGCATCAGCATGTCTGGCTAGAGAATTTGCCATGCTGGCAGTCATTAAAAAATGCTATTTGTAAGTCAAGGGCCATTCTATGTTTTGATGTTTATTGTTTGCAAAAAATGTAAAACATTTTCATTTGTGCATTGTTTCGTGATTTATTTTGTGATCAATACAGTTAAATATTTATTGAAACATCGCATTTTTTTTTTTACAATCCCAAGCACCAAGAAATAGTTGTTGTTTTTTCTTAAAGGGACAGTAAACTCATTTTTAAGTGACATATATTTTGTTTATCATTATAAAAAATAGAAAAAAAATTTTTTAGGTGTCTGTTCATCATCCCTGTGGTCAAAAAACCTTAAAATCTGTGCTGCAGCAGCTTCCGTATCCAGTGGTCACGTGGGAGTCATACGTCATTGGCGACATACTTCGCTTCATCAGTCAGGGCAGCCATTAGAACACAGTACCATCACTGAAGCAATAAACCCGTTAAGGAACATGGTTACCTGTGAGGTTGTGGTTGTGCCAACACCACAGGACATAAACACAAAGACAAGAACCTATCTTTCTTCAGAATACCTTCTGGGAGGCTTGGAAGGAAATGGAGAACAAGGATAAACAGGGTCAAAATGACCAAAAATCCAAGAATCTGTCATGAGCACCCAAATGATTTCCAAAGAGATTTGAAGGTAAGATAATTTTTGAACAACCCATATTATTTATTCTGAATTCCCAAGGTTTAGTGGATAATTAATTCATGTCTGAAGCTACTCGAGATATTGTATAAATGTTTTTTTGACCAGATTATCACGCGATTATGGCACTCGCAAAAAGTAAACAATATCAAAAGTGATAGACAGGTCATTTTACTGAGAAGATCTGTGAAACTGAAATAAAACTTACAAAAGCAGTATGTCAGGCCCTGATCCTTATGCATTCATAAATAGAAGACATATTAATAAAAACTAGAGTTGTTATTAACTCCACACGGTCTAACAGTAACGAATGGCAGTTAGCTCAATGCTAACATAATATGGAAAATCCCATTGACGAGCTAGCGCGTTAGTATCAGTAGAATGATTAACTTCTACATAAACACAGTAAACCAAAACGAGACATCATAACTAGTTCTATATCTCTGTCAGAATCTGATTCAGATGAAGCCACCTGGGATGAGTCGCTAGATGTCGGCAAAGTCTCATCCTCCACATACATTATGTGGTAATTATACCACCCAATGTATGGGTGGTATAATTACCATCCACCTTGGGGTTCCCTGTGTACCCCAAGGTGGGTTCACAGGGAACTCGTCCTCAGTATCTGATGATAATGACATTACTTTAGATGATATCTTGATAAATTAATGTGATACTGTCGGCTCATTACGTTGTCGCTTGCTGTATCGTCACTGATATGGATTCATACCGATGTCTACGACTACGTCACTTCTGCTGTCATGGTGCGCTCCATAATTTACAATAAATTTTGTTTTTCTACGTCCCCATTGATCATAAAAAATTACAAATGCCACTAAGCCTTTTTTTAAAATTATGGACTTCAAATACAGACCTGATTCATTTTGACTTTACTGTCCCTTTAATATGTTGGGAATGAGGTTTAACAATCACATGGGTAGCTTTCAATTACAATGATTTGATTTAATCTTAGGCAGAAGATACATGGAAGGATAAAAGCATAGAAAACTTTCTATGCTTCTAGAAGCATAGAAAACTTTCATAGAAAACACTCACAAACTGTTAGCAGCACAATGTAGTGGAGTGCAACAGAAGCGACTGATAACTGCCACAGGCCACCATTCTTCTATCTCTCACAAACTCTGGCAGACAAACCACTGCCAATGCTTTCCATCTCCCTGCATGATGATGCATTCATATATTCAAATTCCTATTCCATGCATGCATTTAAATGACCACTGCATGATGAGCACATAATTTAAATATGTTACTCATGTAGGATTGGTGCACTATTATTTCATCACAGGAGACTCAGCAGTGAACCTAGATCAGTAGGTGACTTGAACAAAATGCCTGTCAGTAGCAGGAAGCAGATCAGAATGTTTTCTTGCTGTTCTGACACCAGAGGGGTTCGGTGAGGGTGCTTAGGTCTGTTGTTGGGCAGCGTGCACTTGTCATCATGTTTTCTCATTGAGCTTCCTCTTGTTACCTGTCACAAAGCTGACATAACATGTTAGGGCAGATGGTGTTAGGTATGTAATGGAATCTGTTGGGTGAATCCCATCTGTACGTTGCAATTCTTCAAGGTAACGGTGATCCATCTTTTGCGTTTTGTGATTGTCGCAGCTGCATCTTATTTAGCACACTGCTGGGGTGGAAACAAAAAGAAACAAAACACAATGCAAAGGAAGCCATGTAAACACAGAATAACAGTGAAATCATGTTGTCTGAACTCTACTACTTGATCCCTGCTGCTCTGTGTTTTGAATCTCAGTTGAAAGGTACTGTTGCTCTCAGAGGATTTTGTCTGTGCAGTGCAGGGACAGCCATAGTGATGGGGTAGCGAGCAAAGTGGTAGTTGACAGCACTCTGTGATTTGCCAGTGGGAATAATGAATAAGAAATAGAAATCGGCATCTCTTTGTTGATTGTTTGTTTCCTTTTGTCACTACTGATTAATTAAACATTCACAGATGCTCAGTTGTTTGCTTGAAAGGGTTTTCTTTCATGAGTTTTTCTCTTGTTTTCATGGGCCGCAACATTATGGAAAGCACATACTTCGGACAGACAAACAAGAAGTCATTTATCTCATTTGCCTTATATTCCTAAATCATCTGTTGCTAGTGGTGCTTCGTCTTTGAAAGAATAATTTTTGCAGAAGTGAAGGTGTTTTGAGCACTGAATAACGAATAATGTCCACAGGAATTGGATGAAACATATGAGCAAATTTTCAAGCAGACATAAAACTGGAATGCCTTATAAATGCAATTATGATGCTGCATTATCTGGTTTTGAGTTCAGACAATACTGAGCATGCTGACGTATTTTTCCTTCAGCAAGAAACTGCAAAGGTAAATAATCAAAAATCTAATTCAGGCCGTGGAAAGGTGGTTCTCTTGATGATGTTATCCACTTTTAAAGGTTGTCAGCTCAACTCCAGACTTCATCACTATCTCAGATGCTCCTAGCTTATCAGGAGTGTATCCATGACACATCAGTGAGACCAGGGACAAATATCAACACCCACCTTTAATCTGTCAAGGACTATGGTGAGATAGAAAACCCCCTCATTGAATGTCACCATCCCTCATTGGAAGCGGTCCCTGCAGCTGGATGAGATATGTGACACAAGGCACTGAGGTCGCTGTGTTTCCTGTGTGCGAAGAAGCAGAGGTTAATGGGAAATGAAGGAGGAAGACCTTTTGTTCTTCCTTTAAAAGGGACAGACACATAAGATGTGTAGCTTTCTTTGACTTTTGTCTGACTTTCACTTTCCTGTAAGCCAAGAATAGAGATTGCTACCATTTAAATGTGTAGTGGACTGCCTGTTGAGGTACAATGTAACAATCGCAGGAAATGAAGAGCAAAGGTTGCAGCTATGATACATGAAAGATGGCAAGTTATGGTTTGATCAGTGCAGAGGCGAGAAAACTTAAGGGCTACTGTACTGAAGAATCATCTGAAAAATAATGCCTCTCCAAATATAGATTTGTAAACCTGGCCATTTCCACAGACAGATTTGAAGACATACACAGCAGTAATACAGTATATTACTTATTAAGAATACATCAGATGGACTATAACATTCCATTTGAGTGCTATTATTGTCCAAATCACTGTAAATATCATTGATTCTCACTCTCAAAACAAAGATTCTGTAACGACTCCCGATTAAAACAACCTTTTACACTTAACAGTATTGCTGTTCCACTGTGTGTGACTACCGGGAGATATCAGGTACAGATAAAGGTGCAGCTTCATGTCTTTTTTCACTTTGTTTAACAACGGTTGTTTTAACTTGAACACTGAATATGAATAATATTGAAAGGATCGTGACAAAGAATGAAGTAAGATGTGATGGATTTGGATCTGCACGATGTAAGTATGTGTTTATTTGTAAATCCTGGTTATTATAGGCTTTCTTTTGGGTAAAATTTAATTGAAAAGGGACTATTGGACCTAGATTTATGCTCTATATCTTCATTGTTCTCGTTTTTTTTTTTTTTTTTCTCAACATGGCGCCGTGCTAAGTGGCGACTGTTACAATAGCTCCCTTGTGTTTCTTTGTTTTTGTATTTTTTTCTCTTTCAATTTTGTCCTTTCACCTTTGTTTTTTTACTACCTGCCATTGCCAACCAGATTGGTGATGACTTTCTTATCCTTTTAAAAACTTTTTCTGGACATATCCCCAACTTTTTTATTAGCATGATACCCATGGCAACCGGTGAGCGCATTGTTTACACACGCGACCAGCGGATGGCGCTACGCCCAGCTGGGCCGCTGCCCGGAGTGAGGCCCGACATCCCAGAGGGGCTGAGGAGAAGGCCGCAGAGCTGGGGCAAAGCTGAAGGCAAAAAAGATGAGGTTTCATCCAGCCATTATTACGGGGAACGTGAGGTCTCTGGGCAGTAAGGTGGACAAGCTCGCCGCACTGGTTAAAACCCAGCAGGAGTATCGTAAGTGCAGCGTGATGTGGCTGCACATGGCTGCACTCGCACATCCCGGACGACAGCATGGCGGTACCTGGCTTCAGTGTTGTTCGCGCGGACAGAGACATTATTAGTAGCGGCAAGAAGAAGGGGGGAGGAATGTAGCCGCAAGAGGGCACAAGCCAGTGTCTTATTGTGCCGGTCCCAAGCCCGGATAAATACAGAGGGTTGCGTCAGGAAGGGCATCCGGCGTAAAACCTTTGCCAAATCAAAGATGCGAATCAAACTTATGACTTCCATACCGGATCGGTCAAGGCCCGGGTTAACAACGACCGCCATCGGCGCTGTTGACCTACAGGGCGCCGGTGGAAATTGGATTACTGTTGGTCGAAGAAGGAGAGGAGGAAAGTGCGTTCGCACGAAGAAAGAGAAGAGGAGCGCCAAGAGTATAGTACTAAGAGTAGGGACGTTGAATGTTGGAACTATGACAGGAAAAGGTAGAGAGTTGGTTGACATGATGCAGAGGAGGAAGGTAGACATACTGTGTGTCCAGGAGACCAGGTGGAAAGGTAGCAAGGCTAGAAGTTTAGGAGCAGGGTTCAAGTTGTTCTATCATGGTGTAGATGGGAAGAGAAATGGAGTAGGAGTTATCTGGAAGGAGGAGTTTGTTAGGAATGTCCTGGAGGTAAAAAGAGTATCGGATAGAGTGATGAGTCTGAAGCTAGAAATAGAAGGTGTGATGTTCAATGTTGTTAGTGGGTATGCCCCACAGGTAGGATGTGAGCTGGAGGAGAAGGAGAAATTCTGGTTGGACTTTGATGAAGTGACGCAGAGCATACCTAGAAGTGAGAGAGTTCTCATTGGTGCAGACTTCAATGGACATGTTGGTGCAGGTAACAGAGGTGATGAGGAAGTGATGGGCAGGTTTGGTATCCAGGAGAGGAACGCAGAAGGACAGATGGTAGTTGACTTTGCAAAAAGGATGGAAATGGCTGTAGTGAATACTTTCTTCCAGAAGAGGCAGGAACATAGGGTGACCTATAAGAGTGGTGGTAGGAGCACACAGGTAGACTACATCTTGTGTAGACGATGTAACCTGAAGGAGATCAGTGACTGCAAAGTAGTGGTAGGCGAGAGTGTAGCCAAACAGCATAGGATGGTGGTGTGTAGGATGACTCTGGTGGTGAGGAAGATGAAGAGGGCAAAGGCAGAGCAGAGGACGAAATGGTGGAAGCTAAAAAAGGAAGGGTATTGCATGACCTTTAGGAAGGAGTTAAGACAGGCTCTGGGTGGTCAGGAGGTGCTTCCAGATGACTGGACAACTACAGCTAATGTGATCAGGGAGACAGGTAGGAGAGTATTTGGTGTGTCATCTGGAAGGAAAGTAGATAAGGAGACTTGGTGGTGGAATGAGGAGGTACAGGAGTGTATACAAAGAAAGAGGTTAGCTAAGAAGAAGTGGGACACTGAGAGGACTGAGGAGAGTAGACAGGAGTACAGGGAGATACAGCGTAAGGTGAAGGTAGAGGTAACAAAGGCCAAACAAGAAGCTTATGATGACTTGTATGCTCGGTTGGACAGTAAGGAGGGAGAAACTGATCTATACAGGCTGGCAAGACAGAGAGACAGAGATGGGAAAGACGTGCAGCAGGTTAGGGTGATTAAGGATAGGGATGGAAGTCTATTGACAGGTGCCAGTAGTGTGATGGGAAGATGGAAAGAGTACTTTGAAGAGTTGATGAACGTGGAAAATGAGAGAGAACAAAGACTAGAAGAGGTGACTGTTGTGGACCAGGATGTAGCAAAGATTAGATAGGATGAAGTGAGGAGAGCACTAAAGAGGATGAAGAGTGGAAAGGTAGTCGGTCCTGATGATATACCTGTAGAGGTTTGGAAGTGTCTAGGTGAGGTGGCAGTAGAGTTTCTGACTGGGTTGTTCAACAGGATCTTAGATAGTGAGAAGATGCCTGAGGAGTGGAGGAGAAGTGTGCTGGTGCCCATTTTTAAGAACAAGGGAGATGTGCAGAGTTGTGGCAACTACAGAGGAATAAAGCTGATGAGCCATACAATGAAGTTATGGGAAAGAGTAGTGGAAGCTAGACTAAGGGCAGAAGTGAGCATTTGTGAGCAGCAGTATGGTTTCATGCCAAAAAAGAGTACTACAGATGCAGTATTTGCTTTGAGGATGTTGATAGAGAAGTACAGAGAAGGCCAGACGGAGCTGCATTGTGTTTTTGTAGATCTGGAGAAAGCTTATGACAGGGTGCCCAGAGAGGAACTGTGGTATTGTATGAGGAAGTCTGGAGTGGCAGAGAAGTATGTTAGAGCGGTGCAGGACATGTATGAGGACTGTAAGACAGTGGTGAGGTGTGCTGTAGGGGTGACAGAGGAGTTCAAGGTGGAGGTGGGACTGCATCAGGGATCAGCTCTGAGCCCCTTCTTGTTCGCTATGGTGATGGACAGGCTGACAGACGAGGTTAGACAGGAATCTCCATGGACTATGATGTTTGCAGATGACATTGTGATCTGCAGTGAGAGTAGGGAACAGGTGGAGGAGAAGCTAGAGAGGTGGATGTTTGTCCTGGAAAGGAGAGGGACGAAGGTTAGCCGCAGTAAGACAGAGTACATGTGTGTGAATGAGAGGGACCCAAGTGGAAGAGTGAGGTTACAGGGAGAAGAGATCAAGAAGGTGGAGGATTTTAAGTACTTAGGGTCAACAGTCCAGAGCAACGGAGAGTGTGGAAAAGAGGTGAAGAAACGTGTGCAGGCAGGATGGAATGGATGGAGAAAAGTGTCAGGTGTGATGTGTGATAGAAGAGTTTCAGCTAAAATGAAAGGAAAGGTGTACAAAACTGTGGTGAGACCAGCGATGTTGTTTGGTCTAGAGACAGTGTCACTGAGGAAAAGACAGGAGGCAGAGCTGGAGGTAGCAGAGATGAAGATGCTGAGGTTCTCTCTGGGAGTGACCAGGAAGGATAGGATCAGGAATGAGTACATCAGAGGGACAGCACATGTTAGAGGTTTTGGAGATAAAGTCAGAGAGGCCAGACTGAGATGGTTTGGACATGTCCAGAGGAGAGATAGTGAATATATTGGTAGAAGGATGCTGAGTTCTGAACTGCCAGACAGGAGGCCTAGAGGAAGACCAAAGAGGAGGTTTATGGATGTAGTGAAAGAGGACATGAAGGTAGTTGGTGTGAGAGAAGAGGATGCAAAGGACAGGGTTAGATGGAGGCGGTTGATTCGCTGTGGCGACCCCTGAAGGGAAAGGCCGAAAGGAAAAGAAGAAGAAGAAGAAGAAGGGGGGAGGGATTGCACTGTATGTTCGTAAGAAATGGTGCAATCCGGGACACTTGGACATTAAGAAACATCTCTGCAGCCCGGACATCGAGCTGCTTGCCGTGGGAATGTGGCCATATTATCTGCCTCGGCAGTTCATGTTAGCTGTTATAATTGGAACCTACATCCCTCCATCAGCTGACGCACCAACGGCATGTGACGTCATCACCTCCACTGTCGCCAGGGTGCAGATCCAGCACACGAACGCATTCATAGTGATCACCTGTGACTTCAACCATGTCACCCTGGACCGATTGCTGCCCACATTCCATCAATATGTGGACGGTCCCACCAGGAACAATAAGTCTTTGGACCTGCTGTATGCTAACACCAAGGATGCATACAGCATGACAGCCCTTCCTCCCCTTGGCAGATCAGATCACAACCTGGTCCTGCTAAATCCCAGGTACGTCCCGCTGGTCAGGAGGCAGCCTGTCCACACCAAGATGGTCCGGAAGTGGTCTCAGGAGGCTGCTGAGGCACTGCAAGACTGCACGGACTGGGATGTGCTCTGTAGGCCACATGGGGAGGACATCAACAACCTGACGGACTGCATCACAGAATACATTAGGTTCTGTGAGCACACCACTGTGCCAACCCGGACTGTACGTTGCTTTCCCAACAACAAACCATGGGTTATGAGTGACCTGACGGAACTCTTAAATAAGAAGAGGGCTTTCAGGTCTGGTGACTGACGGGAATTGAAAAGAGTGCAGCACGATGTCCGAGACAAACTGAGGGAGTGTAAGGAGATCTACAGGAGGAAGCTGGAGGCCAAACTCCAGTAGAAGAACATGAGGAACGTGTGGTCGGGAATGAAGAAGATCACAGGGAGCTCAGGGAGACAACGACACCCATCAGACGGTCTAGATAGAGCCAATGAGCTGAATATTTTCTTCAACAGGTTCAGTTCACAACCGTCTGCCTCCCCCTCACATCCCGACCCCCCATGCTCCCCCTCCACTTCCATCACTCCTCTCTCCACCCCTGTCGGTGGGCAGTCCTGGGCATCACCTCCCCCCCACCACCGCGTCCTTCATGGAACCAACACCCTCATGGAACCAACACCAATACCCTCCCCCACCAGCACCCCCCCTCCCCCCAACATGTCAGTGACTACGGGCCAGGTCAGGAGACAGCTGGACAGACTTCACCAGAGGAAGGCAGCCAGACCTGATGGTATTAGCCCCAGGATCCCGAAGACCTGTGCCCCCCAACTGTCTCCAGTCATCACACACCTCTACAACCTGAGCCTGAGCCAGGAGAGAGTCCCGGTGTTGTGGAAGACATCATGCTTGGTCCCTGTACCTAAGAAGTCGGCCCCATCGGAGTTGAATGACTGCCGACCAGTTGCCCTCACGTCCCACCTGATGAAGGTGCTGGAGAGGCTGGTCTTGGCCAGCTTGAGGCCTCAGGTGAAGGAGTTGCTAGACCTTCTCCAGTTTGCGTATCGGCCCCAATTGGGAGTTGATGAACGCCGTCATCCACCTCCTTCAGAGAGGCCATTTGCATCCGGATGGTGGGGGAAGCACTGGGAGAATCACCTTCTTTGATTTCTCCAGTGCTTTTAACGCCATTCAGCCAAGGCTGCTGGGTGAGAAGCTGCGGGGGATGGGTGTCGACACCTCCACAATCTCCTGGATCAGTGATTACATGACAGATAGGCCACAGTTTGTCCGTCTGGGCAGTGTTCTGTCTGATGCAGTGGTCAGCGATACAGGAACCCCTCAGGGGACTGTGCTGTCCCCCTTCCTCTTCACACTGTACACAAACGACTTCCAGTACAACTCCGAGTCATGCCACCTACAAAGGTTCTCGGATGACTCGGCAGTTGTTGGGTGTGTAAGTGAGGGGAGGGAGGGGGAGTACAGGGCTGCGGTGGATGACTTTATGGAGTGGGCTGGAGCCAATCACCTGAGGCTGAATGTTGGCAAGACCAGAGAGATGGTGATCGATTTCAGGAGGAAGGGGAACAAGCCACAACCAATCTACATCCTAGGAGAGGCTGTAGAGGAGGTGGAGGACTATAAGTACCTGGGTGTCAAGATCTCTAACAGACTGGACTGGAATTCCAATTCCGATGCTGTCTGCAAGAAGGGGATGAGCAGACTCTATTTCTTGAGGAAGCTGAGATCTTTCAATGTATGCAGCAAGATGTTGGAGATCTTCTACCTGTCTGTTGTGGCCAGCGTACTTTTCTTTGCCGTGGTCTGCTGGGGGAGCAGCATCAGAGCCAGCGATACCAACAGACTTAATAAGCTAATAAAGAAGGCTGGCTCTGTGATTGGCTGTAGTCTGGACACTGTGAAGGCCGTGGTGGAGAGGAGGTCTCTTAACAAACTTTTATCCATCATGGATAACCCCGCTCACCCTCTCCACCACACACTGGACAGACAGTGGAGCTCGTTCTCCAGTAGACTACTACAGCTCCGCCGTCAAACAGAAAGGTACAGGAATTCATTCCTGCCACAAGCCATCGCACTTTACAACAGCTCTAAAATATCAGACATATCCCACCACCAGTCTGATGTTTTGATATGGCTTCACTAGGTCCTGTGCATGGCCACAGAGTGCCACACTTATTTGTTTATGACTAAAGGCCTACCATGCTTGGGTACTGTTGTTAGTATTGTTATTATTATTATTATTAGTGTTAATATTGTTAATATTTTTTTTGTTAATGTTATTATTATTATTATCTTTTCCAGTCTTATTTGTATGTATATTGTATATGTATATGTATGTACAATGTATATTTTCTGTATATTTTCTGTAATAATTCTGTTCTGCCACTGTGACATCTAAATTTCCCAGTTTGGGATAAATAAAGTATATCTATCTATCTAGCTATCTAGCTATCTAGCTATCTATCTATGTACACTCATTAGAAATGTGTCACTATCACAATTAAATGTTGATCATTTGTGCAAGCTTAGATATGATGACGCTTAAAATTTATTTGCATGGATTTCACAGATCTCATAGGATTAGTTGAACCTGGTTTCCTGTTAATGGGGTCTTTGACTTTAAAGCCAGTACAAGCTGACAAATGTCTGCATGTCTGTTGACCATATGTCGGAATTTCAAGGCACTGCTACCCTTGTGCAGTTAACAAGGGAGTTGTGATGTAGTTGGAAATAACAAAACCTGCTTGAAATAATGGTTCAGGTAATTAGAAGGAGGCTGCTAGACCGACATCTCTGCGCCGGGGGGGTGCAAATGACAATAATTACTACACTGCAAAACAAACTTGCTGAAAATAGTTTTGTTGGATGAAACTAACGTGAGAGGTGCCTCAGGAGTGTTAGGCCACAAATGTGCTTCATTATTGGGGCGATTAATGAACAGGCGACTAGACAGATGGCTTGTCTCCTCTTCACACGGGCCGTGCTCTTTGAAACTACAGCAAAATGAATACCTTTGCGGAAGCACGGATCTTCGCCAAATGTGACAAAATCTGCTAAATTGAAGCACAGACATAAACTTGAAGTGACATTAATAAATTACCTGGGATCGATTTGCATTTTTAGAGTTATTATGGGTGTGGGTAACAAGACTAACAGGCACAGCGGACTGTGTGGGAACTTAATGATGTTTCTGATTACACTTTCATCACCGCTGGCATCTGGAAAAATAAGTAAAGGCTTGTCATTACAGATTTGGACGATAAATGAGCAGACATGATCAAGGGGAGATGTATGGAAATGAGCAAGACATAGACCTGTATCAGAGTTAGTGGTTTACATACAGCAACAAAAAAACCATCTGTGATCACAGACGTTTAATACTCCCACACTTGAAGAAGCGATACATAATCTGTATGAAGGATAACATTGTTTCATTTGTCTATGACTGATTTTAAATTATTGTTACTGGCATTTTTCAGATCAGTACAGGGAAATGTGAGCGTATTTTGTGAGCTTTTAATGTTCCTGGACCCCTGCAAATATACCCTTCTTACCTTGAATTAATATTGGACTGTGTTCATCTCAGTGTAAACACAATTTAGTCTTGGAACATCTGTCCGTCGGGTCACGAGGGCAGCAGCTTCAACAGGGAGCCCCATACTTCCCTTTCATCGGCCACATCAACCAGCTCTGACTGGGGGATCCCAAGGCCAGTGTTGAGATATAATCCCTCCACCTGGTCCTGGGTCTTCCCCATGGTCTCTTCCCAGGTGGACGTGCCAGGAACATCCCCCTAGGGAGGCGCCCCGGAGGCATCCACACCAGATGCCCAAACCACCTCAACTGACTCCCTTCCATGCAAAGGAGCAGCGACTCTACCCTGAGCCCCTCGCGAATAGCAGTGTTTCTCACCCTATCACTACACCAGCTATCCACCTGAGAAAGACCATTTCCGCCGCTTGTATCTGCGATCTCGTTCTTTCAGTCATGACCGATCGCTCATAACCATAGGTGAGGGTAGGAACACAGATTGAATGGTAGATGGAGAGCTTTGCCTCTCGCCTTAGCTCCCGCTCTGTGGGAACAGTGCGGTAAAGCTACTGCAATACCGCTCCTGCTGCTCCAATTCTCCGTCCGATCTCATGTTCCATTGTTCTCTCTCACTTAAACTCCTTCACTTGGGGAAGGACCTCATTCCGCACTAGGAGAAGGCAGTCCACTGACTTCCTGCTAAGGACCATGGTCTCAGATTTGGAGGTGCTGATCCTCATCCCTGCTGCTTCACACTCGTCTGCAAACTGGACCTGTGAGTGCTGCAGGTCACAGGCCGATGACACAAACAGGACCACATCATCTGCAAAAAGCAACGATGCAATCTTTAGCCCACCAAACTGTAAACCCTCCTCACTACAACTATGCCTCGATATCCTGTCCATGAAAATCACAAACTTAATTGGTGACAAAGTGCAGCCCTAGCAAAGTCCAACAACCACTCAGAACAAGTCCGACTTACTGCCGAGAACCTGAACACAGCTCTAACTTCGGGTGTACAGGGATTGGACGTCCCTGAGGAGAGGCTACCTCACCCCATACTCCCACAGTACCGCCCACAGTGCAACTTTGTGGACCCGATCATACGCCTTCTCCAAGTCCACAAAACACATGTAGACTGGATGGGCATACTCCCAAGCCCCCTCTTGGATTCCTGCAATAGTAAAGAGTTGGTCGGTTGTTCCACGACCAGGACAGAACCCACATTGTTCCTCCTCAATCTGAGGTTCAATGTCTTACATGCAGATGTCTTACATGCAGATGTCTGCATGTAAATTCACTGAATGTGGTTAAACGTCGATAAACCCCGAGCAGTATTTCAGCATCACAGTAACCCACATACGTAAAAGACGCACATTTTTAGTACATCTTATCTGACATTTCTCTGCTGAGCTTTGAGCAGAGAGCTAAAAAGGAGTTTGTCTGATCCCAGGCTCTGGTCGGCAGCTTGGCAGATGGACTGAGTGGCAGGGGGCCCCTGGCCTTTTAACATAGTGGGCAGCTGGGCCAGAGCTGGGCCAGTAATGGGCCGAGGCACATCTGATGAACACGCTCCTGGGCTGGGCAATGCTGCACACTGGGGTTGTGTTGGTGGTGGTGGGCGGCTCAATGGCTGAGCTATGGTAAGAGAGGGTCAGAGCAGTGAACCTGGCCAAGGCTCTAACTCTCCCAGGCCTGTTGGACTGCCAGGCAGCACGCGTGCCAACTTGCCCTTTTCCGTGGCCGTGCTAAATGGGGATAGGACAGGCCTCTGAGGCAGAAAGGATTTAACTGACATGCTGGAGTTTCTCTGTAAATAACCTGCTATTCCTATCTATCTCACCTCATTTGGCAACAGGATCTGCACATGTCTGTGTGTATGCACCTCTTCCTGTGATCGTGATTTTGTTTGAGTGCTTTTATTTATTCCATGTGATATTTGTCACCTGCCAGTAACCTAATCTTTCTGTAACTCTACTTCACTGCTTCATCTTCCGTATACCCAGCAGCAGGCAGATATTTCTGTAGGTTTTTTTGCTGTGCACTTAGCAATACTTAGCCTAGACACAGAGAAATAGAAAATCGGATATCCTTTTTGTGAAAAATATTTTTCAGAACCAAAATCATAAACACATTAAAAACATGTACACACATGCAGCCACAGCTATTGACTGCCATAAACAAGCCTATGTTACTAATTCATCAAACAAATTTATTATCCAATGCACTTCTGAATAATTCATTTAACATCAGCCATCATCTTTGGTCTAGCAATTGTAGAACACTGTTTTTAAAAGCACCTTGCATACCTTGTCTGAGTTAACGTTAAACCGTGGTACAGTCATGAAGATGCTTTAGAGGTTTAGTTTTTACTTCTCCCTGTTTAGCCCACAGAAGTATGCTGTCTTTGTCATTCTTTCTCTCTTGATCTTGTTCTCTCTCTCTCTGTCTCTCTCTCTCTCTTTCGCTCTCTCTCTCTCTCTCTCTCTCTCTCTCTCTCTCTCTCTCTCTCTCTCTCTCTCTCTCTCACACACACACACACACACAGACACACACACACACACACACACACACACACACAAGCACTTTTTCTCCTTTCCTTCGCCTCTTTCCTCCTCGCTTGTGCTCCCCATCACTCTCTTTTGCTAAGCTAATGCTCTCTCTTGCTCTTCCCTTGAGGGAGAACAAAAAGTAGCTGGCTTCTAGGTAATGAAGCTCTTCGATGTGATCTGCATAAGATTGCCTCCCTCGCTGGCCGGACTACCTTGCCCCGATGAATAGCAAAAGACTCTCAATGAGATTAGGGATAAAAAGCAGCTTTTTTTCTAGCCACAGTGACATTTCTCAAACAAAAATCCATCTCTTCTATCTGCCTGTGAGGCACTGCAAAGGAAGTACATAAAATGAATAAGCTAAATAACAAAACAAAGTTCCTGAAAGAGAATTTGTCTGAGTGAAATGTGAAAGCGGTTGTGTGTGTTTGTGTATTTTTAATGAAGAGAAGGATGTAAAAAAGTGGAGGATGCCATAAATGTCACCCTCTGTGTCATTTCACTTAGCAGGGCTTAAAAATATCTGTTGAATGAATACATCTTTTTATATACTGTATATTTGCAAGTTTTCAGCTTTCAATATAATACATAACCCTTTTAATCAGCGAGTAAAAAAATATTTTATAGTTCCAGGCTGCAAGTGAGACCCATCTTTTTCTGTTGTGCTGTCACACATTGCTGATCATTGTATCAAGGTCAATTAATCAATCTGTGACTGAAAACAAGGACACAGCACCCTCCCCTCAGCAGTCCTGCAGGGGAGGAGAGGATCTGATCCTGGATCAGTGTCAGCTGGGGACATTGCAAGGCCTACTAATGGCAGCTGGTATGTAAAAAGGCTAACTGTTGGTAAATAAATAAATGAATAAATCAATTAATAAATTAGTCAATATTACCTTAACTGTACAAGCTTTTATTTCGCTATGGTATTATTTTACAATGACACAGATTAATCGAATACATGATCAACAGAAAAGGTCTAAGCAGTTGAAATACTTCTGTGATTTGCCATCTTTAAAAATCCTTGTAGTTTCTGGTTTTTAAAGCTGTACTGCTTTTCTTTCTTTGTTTCCCTCAACCAAGAGTCCAAATACACAATCTAATTATAAGACTGTCACTATTTTTTGACCTTTTACTGATGTAATGAGAAATCAATTAATGCTTTTTGAGAAAATAAGCAGCAGAGTCATCAATAATGGCAATAATTGTCTTTTATAAACATCTTGTATTTTCCCATAATGTATGGTAAATCCTGTCCTATCTATTGGCTTTGATTTGAAATGCCACTGTAAGACAATAACAGAGACAGCTTGTGAAAGAAGGATTTCATACTGCAAAGAAATTCCTTTTTACAAGAATAATGCAACACTTCCATGTTGTATTGTACCTCCATAAAATTTAGAATCAAATAAATACAAATAATTGTGTTTTTTGCATCATATGATTCTAAAAACAAACAAAAATAAGTCTCAACAGAATTTTTTTGCTGAAAACTGGTGTGGTGAGGCCTGCATCTTCTGATGTGCATTTTCAAGCCTATTGATATTTTCATATTCCTCCAGAGTATTTATGAATGTCAGTATGAGTTGTAACATGCAAAAACAGACTCCATTCTACTGATCTTTCAGTAAAATCCTCTCTTTCATGCATATTCCCACTTTCAGTATTGTACATGACTTTTTACATGACGGGGATGTAGCTCCGTGGCAGGTATGTAGCTCACTTGTACAGCGCATGTTTCGCATGTATGCTGCATGTTCCAGGCCGGTCCCAAGCCTGGATAAATACAGAGGGTTATGGCAAGATGAACATCCGGCATAAACAAAAAACGTTGCCAAACAGATATGAGCATTCATCTAAAATGGAAAAAGGATGATACGCTGTGGCAACCCCTAATGGGAAAAGCTGAAAAGTTGTTTTTTACTATTGTAGAATTCATTGTAATATCCCTTCACTGAATTACATATCAAAATTCTATTAATCTGTAACCTTTTTACCTAATGTCATTTTTGTGCGTCTATTGTGTGTTTTCTATGGAACTTCCTCACAAGCATTTTCACAATCTTGTACTTGTAAAACTGGTTTAACATAAAATATATTGAATCTCAAATTAGTTTAATTATGATTTTGACCTTTTTCCCTCATGTTTACAGTGGTCTAATTTTTGCAGAGATGAAATTCTAAGGCCACCCTCAGCCACTTAGCTTCGCCTAGAGATTCTGTTAATAAAAGTTATGAACAAAGCTGGTGACAACTGGCAGCCCTGGCAGAGTGCAACACAACTGGAAATGAGTCTAATTTACTGCAAAATCTCCCTTGAGCACCCTGGTGAGAGTAAAAAGCTAGTCCAGTGTTCTGAACCAAGGTAAAAACCACATTGTTCCTCTTGAAGCTGAAGTTCAACTAACAGACTTTCCTCTCCAGTACCCTGGAGTAGGCTTTTCCGGGGAGGCTGAACAGTGTGATCCCACTATAGTTGGAATACACTGTCTGGTCCCCCATCTTAAAAAGGGTAACCACCTGAGTCTGCCAATCCAGATGCACAGTGCCTGTCATCCACGCAATGTTGCGGAGACATGTAAGCCATAACAGCCCTACAACATCCATGAACCATAGGTCCATGCAACCGCCTCGGCCATAGCAGCACAGAACATGGAGTATTCAGATTCTATGCCCCCCGCAACATCTGGAAAGTGATCAAGTCTTTGTGGGAGGTGGGATTTGTAGACAAGCTTGACTGGGTCCTCAGCCAGATCCTCACTATCCATTTGGGCCTTCCAGGTCTGTTTGGTGTCTTCCCTACCACCTGATCCCACTCACCACTAATTGGTGATCAACTCAACTGCTCACTTTACCCAAGTGTCCATAACATATGGCCTGGATTTGGTTTATACAACTACAAAGTCAGTCATTATCATAACCTAGGGTATTGTGGTACCAGGTGTACTTGTGGATCCCCATGCTCAAATATGGTGTTAGTTGAAGATAAACTCTGAGTAGCACAGATGAGGCAAGCTTTTCCTCTCAGTAATGCCCTCCAAGTATGCTGCCATTGTCAAATTGAGTATTAAAGTCCCCCAGAAGAAGAATGAAATCCCTTAAGGGTGCTTTCCAGCACACATCCCAAGGACTTCAGAAAGGGTGGGTACTCTAAAATGGTATTCAGCATAGACAACTGTCAGAACCCATTTCCTGACTTTTCTGATGTGAAATTCAACCTTCCACACAAGATTGGGCTCATCATTTCATGCCCATGTCATGAGATTCTGTAAGCGGGGATTGGAGGCACCTGCCTTTTACTACATGTTGCCCAATCTACTGCACCGGATGGTGGGTCTAAGTGAGGATGTACCCATGTCTTTGTTTTGAGTTCAGCCCGACTGGACCCCATGGATGAAGGCCCAGCCACCAGGTGATTGCTAGCGAACTCCGGGTATCCCTCGGGGCTGGGTAATCTCATATTGGATCTTTTCAACTATGCTTTGTCTGACCGTTCACCTGGGATCTCTTTGCCATGAGAGACAATGCCAGGGCCAATTTCACTTGCAAAATTGCCCCGGACAATACAACTCCTAGGATTATTTGGGTACTCAAACCCCTCCACCATGGTAAGATAATGGTTGACAGAGGGGAGGGTTAAAATCCATAAGGCAAAATCTAAAGACTGGGAAGCCATGCATCGGCAGTGAAACAATCTGGCAGCAACTGAATGGTAAGGTATAATATAATATATAAGGAGAATGGTGACCAGAGGCAGCTGCAACAACAGGTGGAAGCAGTTGATGAGGAGGTGAGCAATTGGTAAGCGGGTGGGCAGAAGAAAAGGTACAAAGATTTGGACCGATTAGTGAAGAGTCTAACATTGCCACCTTTCGCGCTTTCATGTCTCATCTTTAAGTACTGTTTCTCTAGGGTAGACACTCAGCAGAATAGAGTGAATATCTTCTTCTTCTTTTCCTTTCGGCTTTTCCCTTCAGGGGTCACCACAGCGAATCAATTGCCACCATCTAGCCCTGTCCTTTGTATCTTCTTCTCTTACACCAACTACCTTTATGTCCTCTTTCACTACATCCATAAACCCCCTCTTTGGTCTTCCTCTAGGCCTCCTGCCTGGCAGTTCAAAACTCAGCATCCTTCTACCAATATATTCACTATCTCTCCTCTGGACATGTCCAAACCATCTCAGTCTGGCCTCTCTGACTTTATCTCCAAAACCTCTAACATGTGCTGTCCCTCTGATGTACTCATTCCTGATCCTATCCTTCCTGGTCACTCCCAAAGAAAACCTCAGCATCTTCATCTCTGCTACCTCCAGCTCTGCCTCCTGTCTTTTCCTCAGTAACACTGTCTCTAGACCAAACAACATCGCTGGTCTCACCACAGTTTTGTACACCTTTCCTTTCATTTTAGCTGAAACTCTTCTATCACACATCACACCTGACACTTTTCTCCACCCATTCCATCCTGCCTGTACACGCTTCTTCACCTCTTTTCCACACTCTCCATTGCTCTGGACTGTTGACCCTAAGTACTTAAAATCCTCCACCTTCTTGATCTCTTCTCCCTGTAACCTCACTCTTCCACTTGGGTCCCTCTCATTCACACACATGTACTCTTTCTTACTGCGGCTAACCTTCATCCCTCTCCTTTCCAGGACAAACCTCCACCTGTCTAACCTCGTCTGTCAGCCTGTCCATCACCATAGCGAACAAGAAGGGGCTCAGAGCTGATGCAGTCCTACCTCCACCTTGAACTCCTCTGTCACACCTACAGCACACCTCACCACTGTCTTACAGTCCTCATACATGTCCTGCACCGCTCTAACATACTTCTCTGACACTCCAGACTTCTTCATTCAATACCACAGTTCCTCTCTGGGCACCCTGTCGTAAGCTTTCTCCAGATCTACAAAAACACAATGCAGCTCCCTCTGGCCTTCTCTGTACTTCTCTATCAACATCCTCAAAGCAAATACTGCATCTGTAGTACTCTTTTTTGGCATGAAACCATACTGCTGCTCACAAATGTTCACTTCTGCCCTTAGTCTAGCTTCCACTACTCTTTCCCATAACTTCATTGTATGGCTCATCAGCTTTATTCCTCTGTAGTTGCCACAACTCTGCACATCTCCCTTGTTCTTAAAAATGGGCACCAGCACACTTCTCCTCCACTCCTCAGGCATCTTCTCACTATCTAAGATCCTGTTGAACAACCAAGTCAGAAACTCTACTGCCACCTCTCCTAGACACTTCCAAACCTCTACGGGTATATCATCAGGACCGACTGCCTTTCCACTCTTCATCCACTTCAGTGCCCTCCTCACTTCATCCTGACTAATCTTTGCTACTTCCTGGTCCACAACAGTCACCTCTTCTAGTCTTTGTTCTCTCTCATTTTCCACATTCATCAACTCTTCAAAGTACTCTTTCCATCTTCCCATCACAGTACTGGCACCTGTCAATAGACTTCCATCCCTATCCTTAATCACCCTAACCTGCTGCACGTCCCTCCCATCTGTATCACTCTGTCTTGCCAACTGGTATAGATCAGTCTCTCCCTCCTTACTGTCCAACCTAGCATACAAGTCATCATAAGCTTCTTGTTTGGCCTTTGCTACCTCTACCTTCACCTTACGCTGCATCTCCCTGTACTCCTGTCTACTCTCCTCAGTCCTCTCAGTGTCCCACTTCTTCTTAGCTAACCTCTTTCTCTGTATACACTCCTGTACCTCCTCATTCCACCACCAAGTCTCCTTATCTACTTTCCTTCCAGATGACACACCAAATACTGTCCTACCTGTCTCCCTGATCACATTAGCTGTAGTTGTCCAGTCTTCTGGAAGCACCTCCTGACCACCCAGAGCCTGTCTTAACTCCTTCCTAAAAGTCATGCAACACTCTTCCTTTTTGTAGCTTCCACCATTTCGTCCTCTGCTCTGCCTCTGCCCTCATCATCTTCCTCACCACCAGAGTCATCCTACACACCACCATCCTATGCTGTTTGGCTACACTCTCGCCTACCACTACTTTGCAGTCACTGATCTCCTTCAGGTTACACCGTCTACACAAGATGTAGTCTACCTGTGTGCTCCTACCACCACTCTTATAGGTCACCCTATGTTCCTGCCTCTTCTGGAAGAAAGTATTCACTACAGCCATTTCCATCCTTTTTGCAAAGTCAACTACCATCTGTCCTTCTGCGTTCCTCTCCTGGATACCAAACCTGCCCATCACCTCCTCATCACCTCTATTACCTGCACCAACATGTCCATTGAAGTCTGCACCAATGACAACTCTCTCACTTCTAGGCATGCTCTGCATCATCATCATTCATCAAAGTCCAACCAGAATTTCTCCTTCTCCTCCAGCTCACATCCTACCTGTGGAGCATACCCACTAACAACATTGAACATCACACCTTCTATTTCTAGCTTCAGACTCATCACTCTATCCAACACTCTTTTTACCTCCAGGACATTCCTAACAAACTCCTCCTTCAAGATAACTCCTACTCCATTTCTCTTCCTATCTACACCATGATAGAACAACTTGAACCCTGCTCCTAAACTTCTAGCCTTGCTACCTTTCCACCTGGTCTCCTGGACACACAGTATGTCTACCTTCCTCCTCTGCATCATGTCAACCAACTCTCTACCTTTTCCTGTCATAGATCCAACATTCAACGTCCCTACTCTTAGTACTATACTCTTGGCACTCCTCTTCTCTTTCTTTGTGCGAACGCACTTGTAGGTGCCATATTTGCGCACCATAAGACGCGCTTAAAAGCCTTAAAATTTCTAAAAAATCAACGCTGCGTTTTTTAACATTTAGCGTTTTATGTGTGCACCGAGTTCCAAAATCTGTAAAAATGTTTTTGTGTAATTTTAGTCAGCGCTCCGCCAGATTGACCATTTTCCACCGACATAAGATGTAACACGTCACTACGTACGCCGGCAGCAATAGACCAATTAGAGAACATGACACGAGGCTACGTCCGGCACACCTCCAGTAGGTACCTGGTATGCAGTACAGTGTATGCCGGTACTGTACTACAGGTATGCTGTTAACCACATTTGTTTGGCTAAAGCCCCCATGGTGTCAGCGAAGAGACACGCTTACGACACAACATCTGAACTCCAGGCTATCAGTTACGCGGTTGTCCGGTAAAGAGACCGGGTAGCTTTTTTCACACTTCACAATCTCTCTTGATCTGTGACTCCATGAACGCCCATACCACTGCTTCTGTCAAAACCACATCAAGCGGCTGAATTCGGAGCTTGCCATCATCCTGGGAGGATTAACGAAAGAGCTCCAACCGCTGGAAATTGGTGTAAACAGAGCCTTTAAAGTTAAGCTGCGTGCGTAATGGAGTGATGGATGAGAGACGTGAACACACATTTACCGGACTGGGAGGCAGTTCCGAGCGAGTTACACCCCCATAATATGTGTGTGGATTGCGGATGCCTGGACTAACGTGTCTGCTTTGACTTTTGTCCAATGTTTCGCAAAAGCCGGCATCATTACCGGACAGCCACCCGGAAGCGTGACAGTCAGCGATAGTGAAATTGTCAAGCTATTCAATGCAGACCAAAGATGAGGACTTCGAAGGATTTAGCACACAAAAAATAAAGAAATAAAAACATATTTAAAAATGTCAGTGTATTTTTTTAAATTTAAATAAGTAGTACAACACAGTTCAACCACATTCACCTTTTTGCTTCCATTAGCAAGCATGCACTGAACAATAAGGTGTGTCGTGTGTCCGGTTAAAGTACAGAAATAAATTCCGTATTTAGACTGTGTCTCTTTATACAATGAGCCGAATGGAAAAATACGGTAACTTAAGGACTTTTAAATTGGCAACTAAAGCAATTTGTTTATATACTACAATTATAGATATGCCTCTACCCTACAGTAAACAGTACCACAGCACTACACCACTGCTTTATGCAAGTTATATCACTGTAGTTAAGGCTTATGCCTCCTACTTAGACACTATACGAAATAAGACAAGAATAATTTCTGCCATGTCATTTATTGCTGAACAACAGATCTTCATTATGCTTCTCCCATAGCTCACATTTCTACAAAGCGCTGGCAGTACTGGGACACACTGCTCTGAAAATGACTACAGCCAATAAGTTAATGTCTAAATCATACATTTTTAATATTGACATACTGCAGTGTTTACCTGTTATGACTAAATGGTGACTGGGAGACTGCCCTTTTCTTAACTGCTGCTGATAGCCGCTACTTCTCTCTGCTCTCATCCCACGTCGAGTGAATGACAGGAAGTGAAACATGAGGTCAAATATTTTTTTCAAGAACAAAAAAAAAATGGTATTAACCGGTTTACAATTATTTTCTGTTCCGATTCTGTTCCGGAACATTAAAAAATATAAAGTTTTCGGTTTCGTTTTCGTTCCTGCCAAAATACCAAAAGTTTCCGGTTTTCGTTTTCGTTCCATGAACCGGTTCAAAGCCCTGGTTGTGATAGATGCACAGCAATCTCACCTGTGAGATCAGCGGTGTGTGCTGCTTACATTTCTGCTTTTTTTTTATCTGAGCCCATATCACATCTCACTGGTTTGGTTGAAGTACCATTTCAACTCTCACTAAATATACGCTAACTTGTCAATTAGCTAAATCTCCTATTCTACATATGACTCACTGAGCTGGGATCATTGGCACTTTGTGGTTGCTACATGTTGAGCGGAGCAACAATTATGATTTTGAATGGAATACTTTAAAAAACATTTTGTTACATATTTTTACATTAAATGACATGTTGCAGCAAGAAAGTTCCTGCTTTGATTTCTTTACGTTTATTTAATGTTATCCCAGTATCTGCGTGGCTTTCTCTGGGTCCTATGGCTTCCTCCCACCTCCAAAAAATGCAATTTGGTAAACCAATCACTCCAACATATATGTAGGTGTGAGTGTGTGGATGAGTGGTTGTTTATCTATGTGCATCCCCATGATGTGCTGGCAATGCATCTGGAGCATACCCTACCTTTTGCTTGAAGCCCACTGGGCTAGGCTCCAGCGTATCTCATGACTGCAACGCGGATAAGCAGCTGATCAAGATCACAATGACAATGAGGAGTATTTAATAGACTCTTTGATTTGACTTGATTAAAGTGCATCCGTTACATTGAAAATAAACTTTGTAAAGACTTATGAAACTGATCTAACCTTCCTGTGTGTGTTTCCTATCAGTTGTGTTATATCTGGTAAAAGTGTTAAGGGAATGTCTGAAGTCATGCTGGTGAGTGGAAGGTCCTCTTTACATCACTGCTGTAAGTGAAAATGAGGAGGGATGCAGTTTGCACCTCCAATTTGGCAATAGCTTACTCATATCTGCTTAGATGCCAGGATGCTATCTCATGTCCATTCTTTAGTACACAGCCATAGCTCACCCATCAATTATTCAAGTTGTGGATATTTAATGTTGTGTTGTAGGGCTTTTTTCTCTCTGCACTTTTGCTGTTCTGCATCCACTCCATTACTCCTCTGTCTTTTTCCTACCAATCGAGAGTCATGCGGTATTTCATTCCCGTTTATACTTTGTATTTTAAGAAAAGCAAGAAATTTGATGTTTGACTCTGCACACAAGTGCCCGCTTTATACATACTGTATATGTTGGAGCTCCTGCTTCCTTTTCATGCCTCAGGTGATTTTACAGTGTTAAGCAGGATGAAGCAAATAACAGAATCCCCTGAACTCCTATTACTTTATGTATGCATTATTAATTGCTAATGGTACCAGAGTTATTTGGACCCTGCATGCACCTGACGCTCAGTGCTTAAAATTAAAAGAAGCAGTTGAATCCCTTTGGAAGACATAATCACAGTCTTTAAAGTGACATTTTATTCTCACAAATGACTGTGTAAAGTTAATTTAACTGCTTGAAAAACAAAGAAATAGTGACACTGAAATAAAAAAACTGCTCCGGAAATATCTTTATTGTTTCTTCGTGTGTGTGTGTGTGTGTGTGTGTGTGTGTATGTGTGTGTGTGTTTGTGTGTGACTACACACACAAGTGTCCACAGCAAAAATTGATGTGCCATACTGTAGCTGGTTGAGGTAAGGGATTGCCCAATGTAACTTAAATGGGGGTGGAACACATATATCAAGGTGGCAGAAGTGTGAGACTGGAAAGGCCTATCCAATCACTGGTAGAGGATAAAAGGGAAAGCTATAAAAGTCAGTATAGCAAGGTCATTTGAAAAGAAGCTGATAAGAGAAAGGGATCAAATCTTCAGTACAGGCGAAGCCCTCCTCTTGATGTCAGTCCCCATTAACTGAAACCCTTGTCGGCTCTTACACCGACTGCTATGCCTTAGCTGTCTGGTGCAGTGAGTGACAAAATTTAAAGAGAAATCCAAGTCAGCCATGCTTTTAAAGAGATGTCTAATACTTTCACAATTTCTGTTTCTGTTCTGTTTTTGGTGTTTTTCACAGAATGATAAATTACAAAAATGTCAACACTGTGAGTTGAACCCTTCTAATGTGCAGTAACAAGGGCAATGACTTCCCCATCATGCAGCTTTCTTTTAACCTGGCAATTTGTGTGTTGGAACATCAGCACTATGGTTTGAATTTAGTCAGTTTGTGGTTTTATATTTTTGGGTATACACACACAAGTCAGTGTACAGAAACACACACAGTCAATCCTACAGCAGGTTTACCTTGTCACCAAGGTTTACCTTGGTTGCTGTGTAATTGGGTGAATCTGCTCTCCAGAATGCCTCAGAGATAGCCCTTTAAAATTTCACTTCACATCTGGGAGTGTAAACAAACCTTGGGATTACTAGGGGTGTAAATCTAGATTCTACCATTCCTGTCCCTCTCTTCCTGTCATTTATTCCATTCTCCCTCCTGGCCACCTACTCTGAGTTGGGGGTTTTGGTTATGTCTTTCCTTCTGTGTTGTGTGACTGTCAGTATGTTAACAAGTGTCTGAATGTGTGTCTGTCTCCATCGAGGATATGCATGAATGTGAGTGTTGTCAGTAGGGATGCACTGCAGAAGTATATTTTTGCATGTCTGTTGTACGGAGGCAGCACACGTCCTTCTGTCTGTGTGTTCCCTATGATGGATTGCTTGTCAGACCGCAGCATCACACTGCTCTCACCAGCTGGCAAAGACATTAAGTCACCTGTCACGTTGTATGTTTTGACATTCCTGAGGGAAAACATTTTAACCCTTCTCACTCAGAGACAGCTGTCAGATGACAAAGTATGTTACTTAGCGGGTGCTCGGCCTTAAACAAATGGCATGGCCACATTTAGTGGAGTTCATTGTCTTAATGCAGCTGTGTGGGAGGTAGAACTGGCTGAACCCAAAATATGAAAAAAACCACTAATTTTTAAAGTATGTTCATGTTCAAACTGGGGAAGAAATTTAACTCTTATTAAAGCTAAAAAGCAGCTCAGTATGGCTTGTAACTTAACCCATGTACAAGGTGTAATGAATTAGGAATGTATCAGATTTTAAAATTTACTCAATAATGACCTAGTTTCTTATTTTTGATAGTAGTTATCATATACCTTAATTTCACTTTGTCATATTTTTACTCATGCATTTACATCTATTTCTCACATGTTTTTGAGGTCTAGTTGGAAACTTTTAAGAACAAAATTAATTAACAATTACAGTTAAGAAAAATACATCTAATGATGCTACAACATACAGTCTGGCCCACAGTGCATGCAATCACTGATTACGGCAGTAGCTGACTTTCTGATGAAGATATTACACTTGGGTTAGAATTTGTCTTGAGAGATATTCATAACTTTTACAGTAAGACTATAAAATTATATATGTAGTCATTAATTTTAATTAATTTAAAGTAACACTACATCCAGATACGGGCAGCACAGTGGCACAGTGGGTAACGCTGTCGCCGCACAGCACAGCACAGGTTTGAATCCTGCTCTGTTTTGAGTTTGCATGTTCTCCCCGTGTCTACATGGATTCTCTCCAGGGTCTCCGGCTTCCTCCTACCTCCAAAAACATGCACTTCAAGTTAATTAGCCTGTCTCAAATTTCCAGTAGGCGTGAGTGTGTGCGTGTGTGTTTGTCATATATGTGGCTCCGCGGTGCACAGGCTTCACGCCCGTAACATCCCCTGCCAGTTAATTGGACTTTGTGGGGCCTTCTCAGCTTTCCCTGTTGGCGCGTCATCTGCAGCATTTTGTCCTGCTTTGAATCACATCTCTACAAACTTCTGAGCAGAAAACGAACGAACAAGGTATTTATGTGCAGGGGGATATTTGCAAGACACAAGACTGCTGACAATTTGGGTCAGCAGTAGACTACAGCGATGTAGACTACATAATACCTGTAAGAAAACTCTATTAGAACCTCCCTGTTATTTATTTATTTTTTAATCACTGATGGGGTTGTCCCCCAGTAGGAGCATAGTTATGTATTGGGTCTTCTGCGGATAATTGATGTTTGGGTCTTAGTGGGAACCAATGTTGGCTGGGTTAGGTTTCTGCCCATAAATATTATTTGACAGCTCAATGATGAACTCTGAATGCTTTGTTGTTTGATGATAACTACTGGTCAAGTTATGAGAAAGTTAATGAAAATAAAACAGAACAATCAAACATAAAAGGTCGTGTTGAATGTTTGATTACAAGAAAGCGTAACAACCCATTAACACTGGGGTATGGGGAAGATTTCATTATATATATATATCGCTCTCACATATCGCTCTCACATTCGTGCATCAACACGTGCGACTTCACCTCATCGCAGATTTTTAGTAGGTGATACCGTACGCTCATTGGCTGATGACATCCGGAAGTGCGCTACGTTCTATGAGTCTCGGAACACAGCGCACTTGCGTGAGTCACAAAAGTACTTTAAACAGAGTAACGAGGGTGCACTATATATATATATATATATATATATATATATATATATATATACATATATAAATTTATCTAATTAATTCAATTTTAATCTCATACCTGGTAAAGGCCCCCAAATAAAGAATTTGAATTCTAGGACATTACAATATTGTAGTACATGACGAATCGGTAAAATACACCAAGAAGAGAAGATTTAAAATCCACATTTTTATTGGTTAAGTGTGCTTTATAAATTAAATTCAAAAGAAAAAAAGGCCAAGCACATCAGCAAACCAATTAGGCCAGGCGCATTTCTAAAAAATACAATACAAATACAGTTAGATAAAATAAATAAAATTCAGAAATAAAATAAGGCTGAGTCACAAATAGGCACATAAGCAGACTCTCAATCAAAATTAATACTAAGGCTGACTCAATACAGCAATTCAAAATGAATAGTATAATATGCCTCTAAATAAGGCAACATCAATAGAAAGATGCCAACAGGCTTTTCCTTTAAAGCTAACATTCAACTCTGTGTCCTTGACATGTTTTGCATTTCAATGATAAGTTAGACTGGAGCTGCTTCGGTGATATGAAAATTTTAAAAAGGTACAAATAATAATAATAATAATAATAATAATAATAATAATAATAATGGATTAGACTTATATAGCGCTTTCTTAAAGTTGCTTTACATCGGATTCATTATTCATTCACTCCTCATTCATACTTGTTGACGGTAAGCTACGTGTGTAGCCACAGCTGCCCTGGGGAAGACTGACAGAGGCGTCTACAGCGCAGATTGGCAGCGCAGAATCACAACGTTTTTGTTGGTAGTCCCATCTTTGTTTTTATAAATAAACTTTCCGCCCAAAGGTCCGAGTGGGCTTGCCTCGCTCTCCTGTGTCGCGTCCATCTCTGTAGTCAGTCACTCTGCTCTTGACTAGTGGCACAGGTACAAAGTGACGTCACTGCAGCCTACGGGTCCCTCAATGGGCCAAATTTAAATTGCTTCCGCATTGACTTGCCACTCGCGATTAATTGCGTTAATTTTTATAGTGCGTTAATTTGCAGCGTAATTAATTAATCTAATTAACGTGTTAAAGTGACAGCCCTAATGTATATATGTATATGTATATGTATGTATATATATATATATATATATATATATATATATATATATATATATATATATATATATATATACAGTCAGCTGGATAGTACAGTGGTTAAGAGTGGTTAAGTCAACTGACTTGAATGCAGGAGGTTCAACACAGGGCATAACAAACAATACCCTCCATGGAAGAGACGGTTAGAGGCCAAGATAAAGGCGACACAGAGAGAAGTCAGCCAGCTAGCCGAGCTACAGAAGGGGAACATGGTGAATAAAGGGGTACCCATAACTGAAGCACTCGAAACTGCCAAACAGAGACTAACGGCTCTGGCTATCCAACTGAAGAGATACACCAAGGAGATAGAGGCCAAGATAATAAACAAGACCTTCTCCACTCAACCAGCAAAGGTATACTCTTAGTGGCAGGGAAATAGCATCCGGTCAGACCCACCAAGAGCTGAGGTGGAGAAATACTGGAAGGGCATATGGGAAAGAGAAGCATCACACAACACCGATGCCCAGTGGCTAGTTGACCTGAGGACTGACCACAGCTACCTCCCAGAACAAGAACCAGTAACCATCTCAATGGCAGACATCCAAGAAAGAGTGTCAAAGATGAAGAGTTGGTCAGCACCGGGCCCCGATATGATCCATACATACTGGCTAAAGAAGCTGACAGCACTCCATGAGCGTCTAGCAGCACAGATGAACCAGCTGCTAAGGGATGGGACGCACCCAGAATGGTTGACTGAAGGCAGGACAGTCCTGATCATGAAAGACCCACAAAAGGGATTTACCCCATCCAACTACCGGCCAATATCCTGTCTCTGTACAACATGGAAGCTCCTGTCAGGCATCATGGCGGCTAAGATGAGTAGGCACATGGATCAATATATGAGCGGGGCACAGTAAGGAGTTGGTAGTAACACCAGGGAAGCCAAGCGCCAGCTACTGGTGGACAGAGCAGTACACAGAGACTGTAAGAATAGGCAGACCAACTTGTGCACCGCCTGGATAGATTACCAGAAAGCCTACGATTCAATGCCACACATGTGGATACTAGAATGTCTGGAACTGTATAAGGTCAACAGGACACTAACAACCCACATCAAGAACTCAATGGGAATGTGAAAGACAACCCTGGAGACTAACGCCAAGCCAATTGCCCAAGTTAACATCAAGTGCGGCATATACCAAGGGGATGCACTATCACCACTGCTGTTCTGCATAGGCCGGAACCCCCTCAGTCACATCATCACAAAGAGTGGCTACGGATACTGATTCCGAAGCGGGACAACAATCAGCCATCTCCTCTACATGGATGACATCAAGCTGTATGCCAGGAATGAGCGAGAAATTGACTCACTGATCCACACCACCAGGATCTACAGCGATGACATAGGGATGTCATTCGGATTAGACAAATGTGGCCGTATGGTATCAAGAAGAGGCAAGATGATCAGAACTGAAGGGGTTGACCTACCAGGGGGCAGGATAGAAGACATCAAGGACAGCTACAAATACCTTGGAATCCCACAGGCTAATGGTAACGCCAACATCAGGAAGAAGGAACACGAAAAGATTGAGAAGTATCAAGGGTTGAAAGAACAGCTGGAACAGATGTGGAAGGTCAAGGTTAATGTGGTCCCCATGGTAGTAGGAGCACTTGGGGCAGTGACTCCCAAACTGGAAGAGTGGCTCCAGCAGATTCCTGGAACAACATCTGAAGCCTCAGTCCAGAAGAGCGCAGTCCTAGGACAGCTAAGATACTGCGCATAACCCTCAGACTCCAAGGCCTCTGGTAGAGGACCCGAGCTTGAGGATGACACACAGATACCACCCCACAAGGGTGAGAGGGACTTTTTTTTTTCTTTATACAAGCAAATCTCGGTTTTCGGACGCTTTGGACATCGAACAAATCGGAATTCGACCAAAAAATTTGGAATTTTTTTGTCTTGGAAGTCGAACAAAATTGCGAAACAAATGCAGTTACATCCATCCTCCTCTTCCTCTCCCTCTCCAACATTCATGTATGCCAACTTCTCACCACCACAAAGGTAAAAATTCTTATCTTTATTGTTCTTATGCTTTAACTGTAATGTCCTTTTTATTTTAGTTTACTTCTTCTATTCCTTTCGGCTTTTCCCTTCAGAGGTCGCCACAGCGAATCAATTGCCTGCATCTAACCCTGTCCTTTGCATCCTCTTCTCTCACACCAACTACCTTCATGTCCTCCCTCATAAACTCCCTCATCCACAAACCTTCTCTTTGGTCTTCCTCTAGGCCTCCTGCCTGGTAGTTCAAAACTCAGCATCCTTCTACCAATATATTCACTATCTCTCCTCTGGACATGTCCAAACCATCTCAGTCTGGCCTCTCTGACTTTATCTCCAAAACCTCTAACATATGTTGTCCCTCTGATGTACTCAGTCCTGATCCTATCCTTCCTATCCTTTTTATTTTAGTTTACTGTATTCAATAATTTTTCACTTAATTTGCGTTCCATTGCCTATGGTACGAGTTACAGTACCGTAAACTTTGGTCCAAAAGACGACGGTAACTCGTACCTCAGACTAACCTGATTACGTCAGTGTTTTTTTTCTTTCTTTTTGTTACAATACCAGACTTGCTCATCCGGAATTTGCTGATTGATAAGCGGAACAAAATAAGCTTTTCTCTTCTTTATTGAACCAGAGCCCACTACGCTCACCGGAACACACAATTCAACACTGGCACATTACGCATGTTGTACTCAACAGAATAAGAGCATTATATTGACATTCAACCACTTCCGGGTACAACAGGAAGTCCCAAAATAAGAGCGTCACAGGATAGTACTTAACACTTTCTTTCTCGTGTTTGCTTCTTTCTTTTGCATTTCTTTGATATGTTTCATTACTATACAATTTGATTTATAAATGACATTATGAAATAACATGTAGTACGCGGATACAGCGGCAGAAAATGGATGGATATTATGTCGAAATAGGTAGTTTTCTAGCGTCTTGGAACGGATTAAGACGATTTACATTATTTGTAATGGGAAAAATGTATTTGGAATTTGAACAAATCGGTATTCGAACAGCCTTCCAGAACGAATTGTAGTCGGAAACCAAGGTTTGCCTGTATATTATACACACACACACACACACACACACACACACACACACACACACACACGACACAAACTAACACACATACACACAAAAACAAACAAACAAACCCTAACATGTCTGGAACATAACTGTCTTTGCAATCAATTTAAATTTGGATATTTCAAAGAGAGGTTACTTGTTATTTTCTTGTTTTCATTTTTCTACAGTGCTCCCGAGAAGTATATTGATAAATCCTGAACATTACTTCACTGCATCAACTATTAAAAGTATGATACAAACAAAAGCTAAAATGCTATTTTGGTTGATAATTACAAGTTTTAGTTTGGGATTTAAGACCTGATTGACACTACTGACAAGCAATGAGTCGAAACAAACTCTGGATTCATCAACATTACATTCAGTTGTTATTAATATTTGATTAGTGGATGGAAATGTAACATAAAAATTCATAAATTACACCCACCCACATAAGAGATTAAAAAAGAGAAACAGTAATACATAAATCTTGCCTGAGGCCTTCTAACTTTGGAGATGTGTTTTGTTCAGATGTTCTCACAACTGTAGTAAATATTCACAAGCTAGCACAGTACAAAATCAACCGCCATATCTATGGGAAAAAACATCTCTTTATCAATATATTGTTGTTCTGTCTTAAGATGGCAAGGCTTCCTCTCAGTCGGCACAGGGGTGTTTTTATCCTGTCTGGATGTCAAGTGAAGTTTTCTGATGTGTCTTTTGTTCTTTTTCTTCCAACTGATGTGGCCTATTGGTTTGCAGGGGGAATTGATACTGAGAACATTTGCTGTTAACATACTATGAGAAATTAAACCTCACAGACCTGCAGGTAGACCTCATCCACACTGAAATTGGAGGTTTAAGTGGGCACAATAGTTTTTCATTGGCTTGGAGACCATTCATCTTCAATCCTTCCTTGTTATTTATTTCTGTCACCATGGGAGATTTGATTATTCCAGTCTGTTGTATGATTTCAAGGTGTCCAGTAGCTCTGCATTCAAACAACATATAAACACACACTAGGAGTAGGACTCAGAGCAGTTCAGCTGGAACAAGATCTGGCTACTTGCCTCATTAAGGGCATTTTGTCAATGATTTATACCTAAGTAATTTGTTTCTGGTGTGAAATAACAACTTTGATCTCCAGTTTAGCACTTTTAAGTCCTAGTGGTGATGTAGTGAAGTAAAAATATCAACCTGATGTTCATTTCCCAATGCAATTTTGCATTATACTGCAACTTTTTTTCTTCTTTGTTACATTTTATAACGGAGGAATAATTCATATCCACATATTAAACGCCCTGGCCCCTGTGGCAGAGTTCCTAAATGAAGCAAGATTTTGTTCATTTACACATGATACAGTTGTTCATTAGAAAATATACTTTCCCTTATTCTGGTTATTACCATGCTATTGTAAATGCCTTGGGAGCAATTAAACATGTGAAGTGCCCAATTTTCCATCCTCCACTCCCAGCCCTGAACTCTTCTGCATGTTGCACACATTTCCTATGAACTAATTAAAGTGAATCAATGGCACAACCCTTTAGAATGGCAGCATATGTCACAGGCATCAGTGGAGAACAAAGGACCCTCTTAATTATTTTGTTCCTGCTGTTCCTGTAAACGACTTGTCAAGGTGGCAGACTGCTGTACCTGACTCCTTGAAATAGGGTTGTCATGTACCCACACAGACACCAATTGCACACACAAACACACAGGCATAGACAAGCACACACATGCACAAACACTATCCCTAGTTCCTCTGTGATGTCTGCATCTGTCTTATAGGAGACTAGTAATTGTACTACACCAGTGACAATGTAAGTACTTAAGTGTGACGGTCCTCTTACTCTTGGAAAGTGTAGCATCCCTTATCCATCATTGCCTCTGGGGAGCAATTTCTTGGATGCTGACAACCATATCTTATCTTCACAATATTTTTTCCCCATTGGAAGCCCTCCCCTGTTCCATGATGTGTTTGGCAGAGCTGTATGTTAAAAAGTGCGCTGTGGCCTGAATTAAACAAATATCCTGATCATTTTGGCCTCAACAGGGTGTTCCTCATTCATTTTCCCTTACCCTCAGCTGTGTTCTACCGCACAGCTGAAACGTACATTCCAGCATAAGTACGCATTAGTCCTCTCATGAAGACTGATGGGCTGAGGGAGATCATGTTTTTTTTTCCCCTGTCTTGTACTTATTTACTGGGCCTCCTTGCAATCTGGGAAGCTCACATCTCAATGATGTAAATATAAAATGTAGCAAAGGAGTGTAACCAAAGCCTGAGCAGATGATCATACGACTGCTTGGTAGAAATGGTGATAAACAAAGATTGGCAATTGGCAGAAAGTCGACAAATGCCAGTTGTTTATGAGCGGGCTTATTTGTTTAGGGTTTCCCTTAATGCCCATCTGCAGTGTGGCCATAAATGTCCATCTGCAGCCCAGGAATCTAAAACTGGCTTTGACCACTGTACGAAAATCAACTGGCGGAACTCCAAGTATGTCATCTTTTCCTCTGAGAGACTAGAAGAATGGGGACGTATGGATTGATGGATGGATGGATGGATGGATAGATAGATGGATTTCTCCACCTCGTTACAACCAGTTCTGTGTTAGCAAGACCTATTTGGCCTGCTACACTGCAGTACAGTGCTTACACTTCGTGTTTGACAATTCTCTGCCTCACAGCACTAATCGCCTCTGAATTCTTGTGTTATTCCCTGCTCGTGCACATGCATTTCAATCAACAACATAGGTGGTACTGTCTAAAGATAGTACAGGTTGCACTGCATACAGAGATGGACTGTCAGTCTCTCTGTCTGATCATGAGCTATTATCCTCTCTGTACACGGACTGCAGAGAGAGTTACACCAGTGTCTATGTGCTCCTGATCAATACATAATCACTTTCATGTCACTGCAACGATGCTATCAGGGGACTGTCCAGCTCTACAGAACTGCCATTTTAGAAAAGGGGATTTGGCACGCCGTCTTTTGGACCTAGAAAACCAAAAAGGTCTTGGGGTGATGGCAAAGTGAAGGCTGGACTCATTTAAACAGTCATTGCCATGGGATGGATTACACATTTTCACGATTTACTTTGCAGAACCTTAAAACACCAACCAGCAAACATTTTGCATTCTTATCCACATTATTGCCGCTGTTGCCCTCTCCCTGCTTATCCCTGTGCTTCTGTTCTCTCTTTTCTTGCAACCCCTGCAGTGTAAAGCCAGTCAGACATAAACAGTATTGTTTTACCCGGGTAGGGCTCACAGCAGGGCACTGTTAGCCCCATGCCTTATGCAGCCCACAGCTCTCCCCATGCCTCAGTGATATCCCTTCTCTATGGCTCGGCGCCTGCATACATATGAATGCCCCCTGTCTTCTGCCCTTCATGCTTCTGAACTGGTCTAAACCAAGCAGAGCTAAGATGTTACACTGTTGCCATGCTTACTGGATTTAGGGATCTGGAGAAGTATAACATTTCAGCTGTAGTAAATGAAATGGAATGACTATCTTTTATTTTTTTTGTAGTTATTATAGGTATGACTGTACTTGAGGCGAGAGTGCTTCCCTGTGGTGTGGTTTGCTGACTGCTAAGCATGTTGAGGGGCTTTCAGGGCACCGGTGTTAGAAGCTCATTTTCTTTTTAGATCTACTGGAAAATAAGCCTCTGTTTGTAAAAACATTATAATGAAGACTATATACTAGATATGTTAAATGCAGTGTTTTCTATTCTGCAGAAGTACCTTATACAGTTACAACAAACAAAACAGCAAAGATTTCAATGAATCAATGACTCAATCAATCAATCAATCAATCAATCAATCAATCAATCAATCCATCAATCAAACTATTTATAAAGCACTTTTCATACAAATTGAGTAACCCAAAGTGCTTTACATAAAAATAATACAAAAAACAAACAAAAAAAAACCTCCTTCTTCCACACACACACACACACACTTCACACACACACACACACACACACACACACACACACACACACACCCACACACACACACACACACACACACACACACACACACACACACACACACACACCCACACATAAAAATATAAAAACACTGAGGAGTTCAGAACATAGAAAAAATGCTATCCCACACTCGCCACTTTGAAGCTAATGGATATGAAGATAAAAGATGACTGTATAGATTAAAATTCAGTAAATTAAAGTAATGAAACAAATAAAATAGAGTTAGAAGCCAGACTGAAATTGGTCATTTTTGCACGGCACTAACAGTGTATATAAATTGCGTAACAGTTTACATGCAAAGCATTATTATCAGCAAGCTAATATAGAGTAACAAATATCTACCATTTTTCATGAGATGGTCAATCTTGCCTGCTTCCTACCTACTTGTTGCCAGCTGCTTTTCAGTCTTCTAGTCTTAGGTCACACACATCAAATACCTAAAAAAAATTCACACCCATGTTGTACCCTTCAACCTCTTTTCACACTGGTCAGTTGTTTGATTTGGTGGGGCTTCTAACTCTGCTAGTAAGTAGAATAAAAATAAGACCCTTGAGAATTGAACAAACATTTTTTCAAGATATAATATAATTTTAATGAATATTTCAACTGACATTTCTGACAACAAATATCTGCAAAATCTCCTGTTGTAGATAATGCTGATTCCAAGTGTAATGTTTGTTTAAATACTGTATATTTCCTTTCTTGCTACCCTGCAGTGATCAGGTAGAGTCTGCAACATCTTGTGATGGCTCAAAGCCACATCTTTATGACCTTCCACTGTTTCATTATCTTTGCAACATTTCTAAGGAAATAAGCAGGCTGCACAGATGAAGCTGTGTTGTGAGATAATGTGTTTGAGAAATAAGCTGCAATGTCCTTCTGTACCCATTGTGTGTCACATTGGGCTGCAGCCCCCAATTTATCCCCTCTCTGGTTCAAGGAAGATCCCTATTGATTTCCTATCACTGGGCCAGTGTGCAGGGTAAATAGGAAGTGTGTGCCCTATTATTTCTGTCGGTTGATAAAACGGGAGGCTGGACCCCAATGTCTTTATTCTGAAATACACTAGGCCTTAAGCACAACAAAAAAACAGCTGTGAAGTAAATGCCACGTAAATAATAATAGGATTGACTTGAAAAGATGTGTCTGTAAATTACTGGCATGGTAATAAAATCCTGAGAACATCCAGGCATGATTAGTGAGATTACAATTGAAAATAGGAAAATAAAAATGCATGTTTAAACCATGTTACTGAGGGATATTTTCATAACCAACAGAAGGAGACTGTTCTCCAACGGTGAGGTTTCATGCAATCTTCCAGTGTCTGGGCCTCTGAACAGCAGGAGAAAGTGAGACTAATCAATTTAGGCAAAAAAAGGCTTGATTTCACTTACTTGTACATCTCTGACAGGTCTGCCCAAGCATAGATTGTAAGTAATACTTTTAAGGTAAATAAGATGCCAAAGCAGTAAACTGCACAGAACATCAGTTACATTCTTGGAAAACACATTCTGTTCTATATGCCCAATTCCCAACTGAACCATTTTTGTTTTTACCAGTCATTCATCTTGTTCATCCCAGGAAATTTAGAGGTGTTGTGTAGCTATAGTTGTAATTGCACCAGTTCTACAAGCTTCAAATAAAAGCCACAGACAATATTCCTCCTACAATTTAGTCTCTGTGCCCATTGCTTGGCCTACAGCTAAATTCATTTCTGCAGTGTCCCTGAAATTTCTGTGCATTATCAAGGGGAAGGAAGAGGTAATCTGCAGTGATTTGAACCAGGACCAAAACAGTGGCTTTCCTAATCCCTCTTTTTTTTCTATCAGGGTTGGTGAGGAGTATTTTACCCCTATGGGAGGGGGGAAAAAAAGAGGGAGTTATTTCATGCCTCACTGGTTCCACTGTTTTCATGAAGACTTTTCCTACCCTCTGCTTGCCCCACTTCAATCCATGGTTTAACAGAATTAATAATAATATTTAAAAAAAGAAATTCTGGGTCTATCAGTCAGACACCTTTTTGAATAACGTAGGCACTTTTCATAATTAGGGGATGTGTAGATGACTGCGTTCTCTATCTGTACTACTAGTAATTCAACTTTAGGGGAGATAAAACTGAAAAAAAAATGTTGCAATTTCCTTTGCTGTCTCTCATAGTCATTTGACAAACAGCTCTTGCATAATGGATAACGTGTTTCCCAGCATTATTGTGTGAATGCACAATATATACTATTACACATATCTACAAAATTAATCATATAGTTTTGTTTCCCTTCATATTTTTTTCACTCATAAATTTCTTTGGATTTTACATGTATTGCCAGGATTTCGGGCGTAGCTGTGATAACACACATGGATAACCTCACATTGAGGCATCATACTTACAGGTATATGACATGCCGTCTGAAAGCAGGTAATGTGATATTTTCAAGTGCACACAGGCGAGAACATTCAATGGAATGGCATGCTGTATTGAAATTTATTAATGTTATAAGTGGAATATCATTCTCACTACTTCTACCTGTAATCAAGATAAAATGACATGAATGTTAGTTAAGTGGATTAGAGAAAATTTCTAGTCTATCAGCAGCTTATATCATGTTATAACATGCTGTTCTTTTTACTATTATTTGCTCAGCAAGAAGCAGTACAGAGAGGGGGAGGGGGGAGCTCATTAATCTGCTGTGATCTAAACACTGCAAAAGGCATGGGGTGTAACTAACTGTATAAAATTTACAAGGTATGCTTGGGCAACACAACAGCATGGGTCATCATAAGACTATGAATTACTGGAACACATCTGTCTCTGAGGACCACTTGCTACTCTCTCAATGTGAAATAATTGGGCAACACTTGTGAAAATGCTCTTCCAGTTAGAGTGCAAAGGTTTTTTTTTTGCTTTGTTTCACTGTAACAAGACCACAAGCACGGCAGCAACTATAAATCAATGGTTGACACATGTAACGTACATTAAAAAAACAAAGATATGTTCAAAAACTGCATCAAATCGATTTGAAAAACATCATCTTCAATGTTTTTTTGTTCTTTTTTTTTTTTTTTACAAACTGCCCTTTAGGCAGTGCTAATGCTGGAGTGTTTTGGCATAGAGGTAAAAAAAAGAAAAAAGAAAAGTACTCCCATGGTTCCTTTTGAATGTCAAGTAGGTTAGATGAACTGTGCTTCGACAATAGTCCGGTGTCAGGCTCAGGTTGTCTAAAATGATAGGCCAAAGCATGACACCTTTAATCTAGAAAAGAACCTACACCATTGTCTGTGTAAATTAAACTAACATAAAGCATGCACTGGCACTGTAATGGTCACGATAATAGTAATAGGCCAATCAAAATGAAAATATAATGATCCACCACTATGGAGAGACCTGGATCAAGGCAGGGTACACTCTGGGTGCAACGGCAGTGCACCGCGGAGTCACATGTAAACAAACACTTACACACACACTTACACCTATGGGCAATTTAGAATAATCAATTCATCTGGAGTGCATGTTTTTGGAGGTGGGAGGAAGCTAGAAAACCCGACGAGAACCGACGCAGACACGGGGAAAACATGCAAACTCCAGACAGAGCGGAACTCGACCCGGGAACCTCCGTGCTGTGCGGCGACAGGAATACCCACTTGTGCCATTGTGCTGCCCATGGATCAAGATCTGGATCATAATGTGGATTTGGGAGCGTAGAATCTCTGGAGGGGGCAACATGTTTAGGGTCGTAGAATAGCAAGACCAGAGACAGGGTGGAATAATATAGATTCATGGTCATTTGAAAGAATTTTATATGTCAAAAGTGAGTTGCTATATTGAAAAACAGTTTAATGAAAATCAGTTTTTTTGTTGCTAACGCAAAGCAACTGATGATAAAAATGTGATTCCAAAGGCCAGCAGCAGGTTTTGCAAGTGACAAACTGATGATTTTATTTAATTTGCCAAGAAGCAAATCTGAGTAAGCAAGGTCATCATGGTGACTCCACGTTGTGTGTACTTTTTGAGTTAACCGTTTAAAATTTACAATGGCTTTGGTGTAGGTGCACTATGTGTTCTCTTAGTGTCATCTAGTTACAGTTTGTGAACCATAAGCTGTGTCAGTGACTTTTCATCTTGACAGGATAACATTAGCTAAACCCCTGTGTCTAGCTAATGGTCCAGCTAAACGCGTCTGTTAGATGAGTGGATTAGAATATATCCTGTTGCCAAGTCATATTTAAATAGAACACTGGGCATTGCAAAGTAACCCCAAAGGTTGCAATAGCTGTTGTAGGTATTATTCAAGCCCTCAGTTCTTACTATAGAAATATAATTCTATGAAAAACTTTAAATTTTGTTTGCATATACGTAAAATACAGATTAATAGTCTTCATTTTTTTTTTTTACCATGGTATAAGCAGAATAATGACGTTTGAGACATCCATAATCAGAGATTAATGAACTCTGCAGGAGCAACTGTCCAGCACGCAGTGGATGAAGGTTGCCTTGGTATCGTCCATTAAATCTTGGTAATGGATACCTTTTAGGACATTATTCCTTACTTATTAACATAGGAGCATCCAAGAGTTTATGTCTATTTTTTTCAGAGTTATTTCGGTTCTTGAACAGGGACTGAATGATAAAATGCCAACAGAATACAGATGACTGATTTGTTGATTATAGATTTCTGTGTTGTTTTAACACATCCATCTTATTTTTAATATTTTACTCACTTACAGAAATCTAGCAATCTAACCAAAGCTTTCCATGTTTGCAGTGAACAAACCTGGGTATTACTAGCATGACCTGTGCCTTCTGCACTGAGGGACGTCTTGGGTAGTTGTCAGAACACCTATAAACATCTTTCACAGAAACAATTAGCACACCATCTGTAACTTCCTACCAGTTTACTTGCTCATTGTCAGCATGTCATCTCGTTTTTTGTCTGTTTTTCTCCCTCCCTCCAGCAAATGCTCCCTCATGCTAAGAATGATGAGGAGCTAGGTCACTGTGAATTAAAATGAATGAGCATAATTGCTTTAATATTGTCTTTGTGTGCAGTGCTTTTCTCTTGATATTGTGTAAAACATCCCTGAATGGTGGATTGAATTGTCACTAATCTGTTTCCTGATTAGCCTTGAGCACTCAGCAGCCTAAGTCTTTGCATTTTCTGCAAGGTGCATAGCTGGAAGAAGAAAAAACAAACAAACAACCATATCTCTGCTGCATTAAGTGTTGAGAGTGAAAGTAAAGGCTAATTACTAATTATGTTTGATATCTCATCATTATTTAGAATACATTTGCCAATAGTTGCATTTAATTGGAAACACTCTCCTTCAAAGCTAAGGATTTATTTATTTATTTATTTATTTATCTAAGGATTGAAGTTTACTTTAAGGCTTAGAAGCATAAAGTTGTTAATATTTGATCATCTTCAACAGAGTATTTTAAAATGTTGTGAAATGATGGGTATTAGAGGTCTACAGTTCCTGACAACAAGTAGTTGGGGAAATCATGTGAACGTTAAATAATATGATGCCCATCATGATGGCGACACACTGTCTTTCTCTGTTGTGTTACAATAAGAATGTGACACATCCATCACTGTCATTTTCATTTGGACACAAGTTAACATGTCCAGCAGAAGCTAACATCACAGGAGGGTAAATGGCTAATCAACCCTGACATAACTGGTTTGCTCAGTTGAGCTAAACATTCATTATACATTATTTCATTTGAAGTCGTGTCACATTTGCCTCAAGTAATTGACACTTTGATGCCAGAGCTCTTCATGCACAATTGGAGGATGAATTAAAGGCATGTGGCAGCACAGTATATAATGCACACAGTATATTTATGATTGCACATGCTTGTTCAGATATCATGTTCCTTTTTGTCTCACTATGGATAAAAACTTGAGCATCAAATTGTTATATTATTCTATTATTCTGATGAAATTCGCTCTATAGGAGTCAAAGATTTCACGGGTATTTATTTTTCACTGCTGAAGGAAAAATTGAGGAAGAACAAACTTGTCTCTAATTAAGTGTGAATGTCATTTTCACTTTTCAGCTTATTAACTGATTGTTCAGTGAGCAGGTCTCTCTGAAGACATCATGAACCAATAATACTTTGAACATTTTTGAAATTTGTCATGTTATGTAAATAGTAAAAAACTATTGTTGCATTTATAAAACAATATACTTTCCTTGTGTTAATTTCCTTTTACATGTTAAGTTGTTATTATGATATTATATCATGATTTTTACTTATACTTTCTGTTCCTTTAAAAAAAATGTGTAAAAGAAGAAATTTTAAAAAGTGCATGGATTAAAACATGCTTCGATATGTGCTGTTGATTTTTTTCAGCAGGGGTAGCAGCTATTAGAATATCTGATACAGATGTGTGATCAAATCAACCCCACAAAGGTTTGAATGGTGCCATTTTGACTGGCTCAGTGGCAAATGTCAGTTCACTGTTACGTGACAATGATTGCTTATAGATTTATACTTCTGTCTTTCTGCCCCACAGGTTCCCCAGTTACCCAGGTAACAGCGACAGATGCTGATGATCCTGTGTATGGGAACAGCGCTAAACTCGTCTACAGTATATTGGAGGGACAGCCATATTTCTCAATAGATCCAAATTCTGGTGAGTACGGTTTTGTGTGTTTTAACAGTTAAAGTTTTATCACTGTTTTATGGCCAGGAACAATGTCTGTACACTTCTGCATTAAATCTTATCAGAAGACATGTCAGAAAACACTGGAAGCCATTTCAGAGCATTTTTGACACATTTGATTCAGATGTTTCTTTGTACTATTAATAACATTTAAGTGCCATACATGCAACAACATAGCAGTACATTGTGTTCATTATGACTGTAAAACATGGAGAAACAGAAGGATGGCACCTCTGTGGAGCTAGCAGAGCTCTTTGTGCTGTTACTCATTGTTTGCCTGACAAAGGCTGACAAAGATCTGTGCGAGATTGAAATGTTGCTTCATTAAATTTAATGGGAACTATTAATACAGTGTGCAAATCCTTTGCCTGTCTAACCAATGGAGAGCGTAATGTATTACAAAACGTAATGAATGAATACCATGCCCAGAATGGGACTAAGATGACAGAAATGGGCTTCACAGTGAGACACTGATTACCTTTGTGCATTACTTTACTCATCTTTTTCTTCTTAATGGGACCAGGTGTAGATGTCCTTTTTCATTCGCCACGTCCTCAGATAAATGAACTTCCAAGGTCACCTCATGTCAAAATAAGGTTATCAGTATGTAAGTGTGTTCAACTGAGACCTTTGAAATTGCACAAGATCATCAACAAACAAATGCTGCGTGTTTAACCACTGTTATTCAGTAGAAGATTCAATAGAATTTTTTATTACCTGAATAAAATATTTTCACAGAAACTCAACATCAACTCACAGTAACTCAACAAATATACAACAATGTCACAATGTTTCTCTTTGTAATATGTTGATAGATTTTAACATATTCACAGTAAGCTGTAGGAGACAATCTGAAGAATTAGTTATCTTTTACTAAGAAATGTTATTTTTTAAACAAATACACAATTTAAAATGTCCCTGGAGTTTCTCTGAAATGTGTTTTCACAGGGTTGAGAACATGTCCTTATTTTTGAAAATGTAATATTTTAGTGATTTTTTTTTTCACACAACAGCTTGTGCTCAAAGATGTACAGATGCACTCAGCATTGTTCTTTGGGACAATAATAATGGAGAAATTCTGACAGAATGAGTGATAAACAATAAAAACTTGAGCAAGATCAACAGTAACATGGATTATGCAGTGTTATGAATTCAATTAAAATGTTTCACAATAGCAAAAATGTTTGAATATTTAAATCAAATTTGCTTTTTGTCTGTGAAATCTGAGCTACATGGTTAACTAATCCTGATTGAATGAATATGCATGCACATTATGCTGTACATCAGCAAAGTCTTCTTTAAGCAGCCATTTAAGGAGTAGAGTCATCCTTCTAGCAGTATCAGTTTGAAAGCAAACAACAAAAACATCCAGGCTAATTCATTACTATTTATAGGTGTAAATTGGGTTAAATGCATTGATGTTGTTTAAATTTGGGTGGTAGAGCTGTGTACTACCAACACTGAGGAATTAAAGGCTCTTCCATTAAAACTGTTTTCTGGTAGATCAACCTCTCTGCTCTCCTAAGGTGTGGACTGAACTTACAGTTTATGCTTTATCTTCTTCTTCTTTTCCTTTCGGCTTTTCCCTTCAGGGGTCGCCACAGCGAATCAATTGCCTCAATCTAACCCTGTCCTTTATATGAAATAAAAACACTTCATAAATATCGTTAAATACACAATAAACTCATCATCACTGCATTTGCATTAAAGAAAGAGTCCTATCACAAAAACTGCATTTGCATAGGAAAATCAGGAAAGCATTTTTTAAGCTGAACTGATCTTGATAATGGCTCATCTTCATTTTCTCCTCTTATGTCAAGAGGTTTTGCAGTTAGGATAAAAGCCCCTGTTGTCCAGATGAGACACTAATTGGTGACCCCTGATTTAAAGAAAGAAAGTTAGGGTGACTCTTCAATGCACTGCCAGCAGGTGATACAGTTTCTAGCAGGTGGAGATCTTTAACATGCAACAGACTTCAGAAGGAAAATTAAAGGCACTCGCAAGGTGACAACTTGGAAAATATGGCACCAAGTATGTTGTTAACTTCTATGTAAATGTCAACATCATTATGTATCTGTAGGGACAACATTTGCAAATACTGAGCTAAAGGCGAGCTGCCATTGTTGGTTTTACTTTAGCAAATTGTGTAACAACAATATGACTGCAAGTAACCCAGCCCATCTGCTTTTTAAAATGCTTACTGATTATCTCTGTGTGAGGACGCTTTTAATATAAGCCTCCCAGCCTCACTTTTCTTTCACCCCTTTTCTCTATAGCTGCTTACATGTTTGTGAGCAGCTATAGAGAAAGTACCCTGGTATAACACATTTTTGAGGCAGAAATGTGTTATACCACGGGCAAGGATATGAAATAAATAGTTTTAATTAAATCATAAAATAATGTAAAACCACATGGAAAGGAAAATATATAATAAGATAAAAAAAAGAGGCATGCATGCAGCTGATAAGTGAAACAGAATGAAGATCTGCACAAAGTACCAGAGACTCCTGAACCTTTTAATAAGATAACATTTTAATCTCAAACAGATCTTTGTCAGGCTTGTCAGACAGCTATGACATCACAAATGGAATGCTCCCTGTACACACTAGTTTCGGCTTCTTAGTACTGGGTGGAGGAGTCCTGCTTTAATTATCCAGAGGAGAAAGTCCATTGAATCATGACAAAAACATACTAATCAAATTATTAAATGAAATAAAATAAAAATTCCTATGGGGGACCATTAGCTTTTTATAAGCAGTTGACCTGAAGCTGATCTCTGATTGGCAGCTCTCTTTGCCCGGGACCTTTCTACTTATATTAGCAGGGAATTTGAATTGCTTTCATGGTGTCAGAGTAAGTGATATACAATGATGCAGTATTACATAACCTTTTACCAACTGTAACCCAGTGCCTGCTGATTGCACAGACTGATTACTTTAAAGTCTATGTTGCTCACGCAGCAATTGGTCTTTCTACCTGTAAGCCAGGCAGGAAACTGGCCAGGCTGGGTATGGGAGTATGCAGCTGGGAAGCAATATAAAATCATATGTGGAATGAATGTATGGATGAACGGACGGACGGACGGACGGACGGACGGACGGACAGACAGACTCTTTAATAATCCCCTTTGGAAAATGACTTGTCAGGATATTGGATAATCATGAACACCTTAAGCTCTATTACAGAGTTTTTTTTAAATCACCAGTCACCACTGGTGGGCACAGTAGTGCTTTTAGATGACTGCAAACTGTATAATACACTGACTATACAGCTTCAAGATGCCCGGCTTCACCTCATCCCGGATTTTTAGTAGATAGTCATGTGATAACGTACTTGCAGTCAATTGGCTGACAGCATTTACTGTATATTCTTTTATACACTAAGAGATACATTTATAGATGCTGGATCAAAATGGATCATCACACAATCACTGTGCCATGTATACGTATAGCTTACATAGAAGCACAAAGAAATATTTTTGTTATTGTTGTTGTTTTTCTAATATTTGCATCAATCCAGGATAAGTAATCAAATGGTAAAAGATCAAACGATCACTGAGGTTTATTCTGCTGTTAAATGTTTGAAATGATTCACCACCGTCTTTAAGACCAGAGGGTAAACCTGTTTGTGTGCTGAAATAACAGACAACATACTGTATGTGGATGAGGACAAAACGCACGAGCCTATTAATGGCCTACATGATAGTTAGTGAACATCCTGTTTGGTTAGGTCATAAAAGCATCAGTGATACTGTATGGTTCAACGGTAGGCTGCATAATTATAACTAAAAAATTATAACATTTATACAAGAATGGCTGGACATTCCTGAGTTTCCTGTTTCCGTTAGTTGATTGGGCGTCCTCAATGCTAAATAGGTCAGTGCTCATACATTGTTATGTGATATCACTCCATTATGAGTGCAATATAATAACTATAATAATTACTTCTCCCTTTCAAATGCCTAAATCTTCAGCTGTGTCACCATCCGTAAAGTTATCTCAAAACAGATTTCACATTGGATCTTTAATTGCTTATTCAGTTGACTGTTGAACATGTGTCTGAAAGCCATATGATTAAATAATGCTGAAATTACATTAATAAAAAATGAGATGGAAATTGACTGCTCACAATTTGGAAAACAACACACAATAAACAAGCTTCGAAAAAGGGAGTAGTTAAATTTATGTACATAATTTTAAACGAGACTCAGTTCAACACAAAGGAACGGGGCTCATCCTCACTGCTAAGGGCATCACAGTTCCAAAGCATCTTCAGCTGGAATATGGCTTTAGAGGTGCACTGAACGGACAATTTAAGGATTAGCATTCATGCATTGTGTGGCTGTGGAGCACATTCAGATGGCTCATTCAAGTCAGCCAGATGTTTTAATGAATGTTAATGAAAAATAAAGGTAAGAGGAAAACAATCATTAGAATGCCTTTGACACTTACAACAGCATATCAGAAATGAAAATCATTAGATAAATAAATAAACATCATGCCCTAATTCATCACTCGGTTAATGGTTGGTGGGGAAAAAAATTAGAAAATATCTATGGAAATGAGTGTTTGTCTATCCTTCCCTTTCAGTGATTAAGAATTGATTTGAATAATTAACACTGATCAACAGTGATGAGAATGTTTTTCCAAACAGGATGGTTGAAATATGTTTGTGTTTGTGGAAGAGGGAGTACCCACAATTTGTTTGTACTGTTTTTTATATAATGGATTCATTTGTTTTTAGTGTAGAAGAGGTAGGCCTGCCTTGTTAATGTTAGTCAGAATAAAATGCTAAAACCAGGCCTCTCATAAACTTTTTGCAGGTCACCATTATACACCAATATAGCATACAGCCTTCTTAGTTATCTTTAAATGTATAAAACAATTTTTTGTCACATCAACGGATATGGGTGCTTCAGCTGCATTATTTTAAAAGTGGTATGAAAGATGCTTTACAAATGCTTCACAAATAACGTAATCTTGCTGCACTCTGGGCACGACGCCTGTGCACCGTGGAGCCACAGAGACGCAGACAAGCACACAAACCCAGAACTGCCCTGCTATGCGGCGATGAGTATTACAGTATTTATATATATATTGAAGGAGGCGCGGTAGCGTTGTCGCTGCATTGCAAGGCAGTTACGGTTGAGTCCCGCTCTGAGTTTGCATGTTCTCCCCGTGTCTGCGTGGGCCCTAATAAATTCCTCATTAACTACAAGATCAATTTTGAATATATGTTTTCAGAAGAAAAGACAGAGTATTAGGTGAGGTAAGGATGCAGTTTGTCTTTAATTTTTTTTTCACATTTTTCTAGAACGGGTTGCGGAGTGGGTTGCTCTGTTGCCAAGAAAATTGTCGGGTTTGATTCCTACAGGTGCTGAGTTTGCATGTTGTCCCCAAGTCTGCTTTGGTTCTGTCCAGGTTCTCCGGTTTCCTCCCACCTCCAAAAAAATGCGCTTCAGGTTAATTGGCCGGCCCCAAATTGACCGAAGGAGAGAATGTGTTTGTCTGTGTGTCTCTGTGGCGCGCTGGCGTAGTGCACAAAGTTTCCCCCGCCTCACGCCCTAAGCCAGCTGGGGATAGGCTCCAGCTCCCCATGACCCACAACAGCGGATGAAGCGTTTTTGGGTTAAAATGAGTGCTAATGAATGAAGGAATGAATAAACATATTGAGAACTTTTGTGTTATTATTTTTGAATAAATATGTTATGGGATGTCCCTGCAATGCACTGTATCTCCTGTAGTCAGCTGCAATAAGCTACAGCAACACCCGTGAACTGCAAAACGGAAAAGTGACTGATGACGAGACATTTATATTTGCCTGTTCTTAAAGTAAATAGATGGATGGTTTAATGTTATGGGATCATTCTATTCATTCATTGATATCTATGTAACTTAAAAAAAAGATTATGTTTGCAATTTGAGCATCTTGTCCTGGAACAAAAAAGGAAATAATACATAGGTTGACTTTTCATTACTTTTTCTTGATATAATTTCATGACTTAATAATTTATTGAGGTTACAGAGTAAATCAAAGTGAAACATGTAATGTTTGAATTTGAGAATAGATTATGAAACTGATAAAAGAAATCTTGCTGCATTTGATAAGATTCCATTTTATAAAAATGATCTAAACTGCAAGTTCCTTCATCAGATACAGCCTCGCTGATAAGGTTAACTTGCTATATATTGTTTGGAATATGCAGGACTTGCCGGTTATATCCTATAATTGTTTAAATCATCAGCAAAATGTGTAACCTCCAAAAGCAGAGCTGAACCTGTGATTGTGTTGCATCTTTCAAAATGCAAACACAGACATCATAACCCCTCCTGCATTTTTCATCATAGCCAAGCATATTGTCATTGTCTGAGGCAGCTCAGAAGCAAGGCAGGTGTCATGCCTAAGTCCTGCTTTTATGAGGGGTTTTATATTCATTTGGTGATCCTGAAGGCCTCTGTTTCCTGAGTGGATTATCCTCATATGCTGGTGCTGAGCCCTTTTTATATTCAGAGCTGTGGCAGAGTCAATAAAGTCCATTCTGCATACAATATTTGAGATTATACAAGACAGACAGCACATTTCACACTCAATCAGAACACAAATGATGGCAGACAGTGGAACAACACATTCAAAAATAAACAACAGATTTCCAGTGCTGGGATTGGTTCAGTTGTGACCAACACACCATACTCACAAATAGAGGTAAGATCGGGCCTAAAAAATCCAGCCCGAACCGACTCGAGCCCGACGGTATTAAAGCCCAACTCGGCCTGAGCCCGAGGGTATTAAAGTCCGACCCGACCCGAACGTAATTATTGACATTTTGAGCCCAAACCGGCCCGAATTTTGGGCTTGGATTTGGGCTTAAGATCTTACCTCTACTTTCAGCGCGTATACGATCGGAAAGGTAAAGTGACACGAGTAAATACAGCTGATGCACAGAGGGAACTGAGCAGGTATTGTAGATGAATGTTTCTCATACAGTTCCTTCTCTGTTTTATCTAAATTATTTATTTTATAAGGGTATCCCTTATTAATACCCATAGAACGTTTGAGATACATAATATATAAATATTTATTTTAAAAAGTTCGGGCCGGATCTTAGGACTGAAACCGAGTCCAAAAAAAATCCAGCCCGACCCGACTCGAGCCCAATGGTGTTAAAGCCCACCCGACCCGACCCGAAAGTAATTCTTGACTTTCTGAGCCCGACCCGACCCGAATTTCAGGTCAGGTTGGGCCCGAACTCGGGTTTGGACATAAGATCTTACCTCTACTCACAAAGTATGCTGTGTTTCTGTGTGTATGAATCTGTATAGAAAGCTTTACCTCAGCTGGATTCAGAGTTATTATTTTTTAAAGTCATAGTTGAAACTAGTAGGCGTTAGGTGGGCATGAAGGTTACATTATATCTAACTTGTGTCTATCCATGCATACCCGTATGAGTATCATTTATGATGTGCAGAGCACATCAGTCAGGTCTATAATTGCATTAATGTGTTATGAACTGTTTCCACCTCCAGCGACCATAAAAGTTGCTCTTCATGGGATGGATCGGGAGGTGAGAGAGGAGTATCTGGTGGTTATTCAAGCAAAGGACATGGGAGGTCACATGGGGGGCTTGTCTGGGACGACTACTGTCACTGTCACACTAACGGACATCAACGACAATCCACCAAAGTTTTCTAAAAGTGAGTAACTTCATGATTGGAAACATCTCGAATTAAATTAGGAAAAAGAAAAATTTTACTGTTCTAAGTCATCCTGATTTTTCTTACAGTAATTTGGAAAAATAATGTAGTTATGGAAATTCCATCAAACAGGCTGCTCTGTAACTAATTTGTCTGCCGTAATAAAGATGGACTGCTTTAATGCACTCATAATTGTTTATTAAGATTAACTTTATGTTTTCGTCTATTCCTCCCAAGGTTTGTATGAGTTCGAGATCCCGGAAGTCTTGCCAATCGGACAAATGGGGGGAAAGGTGAAAGCGAATGATAGAGATACTGGCGAAAATTCCAAGTCAACTTATGGCATTGTGGAGGGAGATGATCAAGGCATGTTTGAGATCATTACAGATGCCCAGACACAGGAGGGGGTTCTACGGCTGAAAAAGGTGAGGCCTGAAAACTTGTTCTTGTCACAAGAAGTTTTTAGCTAACTGAGTTCTATGATACATGCTAGTCAAGAGAGGTTGTTTCTAAACATCTACATCAAATTTGGATTTGAAAAGTTACATTTACAATGTTGCAACCACTTGTTGGTCAATTCCTGCTGGTCAAGTAGCTAATTTATTAAACCCCTCTTTGGTCAGCTGTGTATACACCAACATACATAACTCTAAAATATCAAAGTAACTCCGTAGAAATACAAACAAGTAGCACAACTAAACTTTCATAATGGTGAAAGTGATCCTGAACTTTTGAAGTCCTGGGTTAGGGTTTGACTCAAAATTAGAAGCAGAATCCAAACTGAATATCACCTGATATGTTCATCTTGGAACACAAAATACACTCTGTTTTTATGATTGTGTGTTTGTGTGTTTGTAATAAAAACAATGACGAAACAGACTTTCATCAAGGGAGAAACAGTTCCACATTGTCATTTTGCTGTAACTTAAAAAAGCAATTCAATCTTAGTTAGACTTTCACAATGGCATTCACACCCTGCCTCCCTGTTGCATGGTGATCTGTCAGGTAATTTGTGTAATTGGCAGAACAGGTGCAAAATCTTGCAAGGCAAAGTTTGGAAAACACTATACTGTATCTGGAAACTTCCCAGGAATCAAGGTTCCCAATAATCACAAAAATGTTTTAAATATGCTGCACGTGAACAAACAGACAAACATTTGTGAAAATATAAATTTTTAGGTGGAGGTATGGATAATTTTTCAACAAAATACAATTTTTTGACATTTAGTTCTACACTTGTCATAATTTTAAAAAGATAAAAGTTATGAAGTTTGATTAGATGGACTGCTTTCTCTGTATGACCTCTTATAGCGTTAAATAATAAGCCAATAAGATCCACCAACCCATCCATTTTCTTTTACATAGCTAAAACTGTTACTGAATGCCAGGTCATTCACTAATGTTTTTTGAAAGCAAGACAATCATAACTGTCTTATCCGAAGAAGTGGTTGCAAGTCTTGCGGGACTATGGACAAGACAATGGGTCTCCAGCTGAATGCAGAGCCACACTGAAACAGAAAACCACTTACATAGGCAATTTTACCATGACCAATTTATCTAAGATAACCTCTAAGTTAGCTCTGAAGCTGGAGACCCTGGATAGAACAAAAGACAATCCCAGGTGCATGGTCTTGAGGAAAGAAAGCTAACACTATTCTCATCAGATAACCTGAATCCCTAACCTTGAGGCAAACACATCAGTGCATAATGGGAATGTGCAATGTGATGCTGGTCAGGCAAGTCTTCATCTGAATACCATTGAATTCATCAGCTAATTTATACGTGTAGGAGAGGCTAAGATGTGTGCTTTGCTGCTACTATAGTAATTTCAGTTATGTTATATGCTAATGTGTAAATATGTCCTCCAAGACAAAAAATGTAGAGTGTTAAGTTTTACAGGGAAGGCATTTAGACTCCCAAAGTCCATATTTTGTTTAAAATGTGATACTTTTTTTATAATTTCAATCAAATCTGCATGAATACACTATACCAGAGAAATCAGAGCATGGCCTACTCATACTGTTACGACCCATCTAAGTGAAAGATAATCAACATATAATTACCCAGGTCGAATTACGGGTAAGGAGATTTATTAAACATTCAGAATTTTAGAATCGGGGCGGCATGGTGGCTCAGTGGGTAGCGTTGTCACCACACAGTGAGGCGGTACCCAGTTTGAGTCCCGCTCTGTGTGGAGTTTGCATGTTCTCCCCGTCTGTGTGGGTTCTCTCCGGATTCACCAGCTTCTTCCCACCTCCAAAATACATGCACCTCAGGTGAAATGAACATTCCAAATTGCCAAATTGTGAGTATGTGCGTTCATTTTTGTCTGTATATGGCTCATGGTGCACTGGCATCACGTCCGGATTGTACCCTGCCTCACGGCCCCAGTCGACAGGGAAATGCCCCAGCACCATGCGACAGTGGACAAAGCGAGCACTGTAGATGAATGAATGAATGAATGAATTTTAGGATCAGTAAAGAGAGATTAATAACAATAACAAAGAACAGACCAAAAGAAAAGGCTAGTGGGTACTGGGAAACAGAAATTTGGAGTATCAGAATAAATGCCTCAATATAAACTGAAATGCCCATACTTGAATCAAAAACACAGTTGAAATGAGGAACTGGTCTCATCAGACTAACTTGAAGAAAAACAACATCCCTGCACCTAATGCTTCTGCAATCAGTTACACACATCAAAGAAACACACAAAACCTGTACAAGCATTCTTCAGATTGTCAGAAAAACTAACTGAGAGGCAAGCTGCCACACATTGACAAGCCACCCTGAAACGGACAAGGTGTGGAGGCTTTAAACAGGTGGGATCCCTGGGATTGGCTAGGCAGAGAGCTGACGCTCCAATCCGGCTGACAGGCTGCAGCAGAGGAGGCGTGGTCGGGATTCCAGGTAACTACACTTATCATCCCGGCAGATCTCAGCAGGGAGAGCGTTACCAGAAGTCCCAGAAAGCACCAACTACAACCGAGCAACCCAGCATACGAAGCCAGAGAAAGCATATGGCGGGGAGAGAGACAACAGATAAAACGAAAAAACTATACAGCCAGAGCTGCAGCCGTAACACATATATACAGTATATGCATTCCAGGCTATACATTAAATCACTATATTCTCTGCTCACTGTTGACTATTACTTACATTAAATCATGCATATGACTGATGGATGGGCATCCGTAAGCCTTGAGTCATGGTTGGTGTAGCATCTTAGAGAAACACTATGCATCACGTTAATGTAAAGTGCTGCTGTGTTGTGGAGTAAATTGACATTACCTCAAGGGCATACAGTGTGACTTTGTCATAGTGTGAACAATGACGTGCATGCAAAGAGAAATGTATGAAAGCTCAGGCAATCTGCCCAGGACTACTATTCTCTGCCAACTGTTCATAAAACAAATATCAAAATTGTTAGTCTTTAAGGTAATCTCCACTTCCCTGTCCCAGAGAGAGCTTCACTCTCCCATTTCCAGTTACTGTATCTGTCTCTCTGAGGTCTTGCTTACATCACTAAACAGGGTAGATGTGTTGCAAAATCAGCAAGGTGTTTGCACACTTAACTGTTTTTGCATCTCTTCAGATGACATCTCAAATGCGATGAGTTAAAAGCAGCAACTGTTCTGCTTCAACTCTTTTGTTCTGTCTCATCACTAGTGCCAACCGCCAAACAGGGTGATAGGAGAAAAGATTTAGTGGAGCGCTTTTCCCAAAACACCTTGTCTCTGTCAACACCTACATGGGACTATAAACTAACATCTAACACAGAATTCAAAATTGCAACATCCTTTGCGGCAAGGTTAAAACACATTGATCTAACTAAGGCTGGAGAGGCACAAACCAGGGGAGAGATTCTTTGCTGTTTGGGTTTTAAGCTTTTTATCTGCTAGCCCCCAGGCCTGTCAAGGGATGTTAGTGGGATGTTAAGCTTTCACCCCTCCAGCCAGAGCTGAACTTTGAAGTCTTTAAATGGCCTGTGTGTACATACTGATTTGATGCTAACACTTGAGAGAGAATGCTTCTTTGTTGCTGAATATTAGTCTGCTGTCCCCTACTTAACATAACATCCAGGCATCTTGTTACTAAACATGAAGAATGTATGCTGGTCATGAAAAGCCAACTCGAAAAGGTTTTTCTTTTGCACATAATTGACCAAATGTACCAACAAGCATACTAATAAATTCCAGCAGGACTCCATAGATTACTCATTTTTTGACAGTATAAAAATTGTATTAACAAACCAAATATAGCTAGTTTTTTTGCTCACCGTGTATTACACAGAAGCAGATTTTTTTAAAATCATTAGGTAAAACAACATTGATAAATGATGATCGATATAATTAACCAAATGTAACAATCGAAAATTATATAAAAATCAAAGTGCGATGCTCAAAAAATATAAAATAACAAAAACAAAACCTTTTTAAACCTGTATTTTTATGTAACCAATGATCAAAAGACAGACTGTTGCTCTCAGTGGCCAAAACACAGGGAATAAGCATCTGAACACAAAAATGAACACAAAGTCAAAGTAAGTGAATGGTGGCTGACATTCCTCATTCAGTTGTTATTAACAAGTCTCCAAGTGTATGCTTGTGTGGCCCTGTCTATGCTGGACTCAGGAGCAACTCTTTTCAAAAGCTCTCACCCTAGCAAAATAATAATAGTATTTAATTGTGTTTACAACTTATTTCATTGCCCTGCATTTGCTTGTGGAATGAATGCAATTAACATATTCAGATGTAACTATGGTCAAAATACAGCTGAAATTTCATGGCTAAAAGGTATTTTTAAGTACTAGTTAGCTTCACATTAACTCCACCAGAACAATTTAACCAATGCTTTATAAGTAAATTACAGAAAAAGTCATTCCCTCTTTCTCTTTTTCCACCCAGTTGTTTTGAATATACATCGTCCATCTCATTCTCTTACTCTGTAACACATCGGCTTGAGGTCCAACCGCATTATGTGCTCCATCAGCAGAGACAGCGAAAGACAGGTAGGAAAGGCATGGGGGAAGAGGTTTGGTGTCAGGATCAAGGAGAAAGAGAAGAAAAGGAGGTTAATAATGAAAGTGTTCCAAATAGCTTCTCCATGGAGGAGTGGGGCTTGGAGAAGCTTCAGGGGCTTCAGTCTGGCTACTAGTGCGCTAATGCCAGGAATATAAGAGTCTGGAAGTCAAAGCCCTGAGTCTCCTCCCATATCCCCCAGGCTTCCCGACTGTCTAACAGCTTGGAACTTCAGATTCCCCTTCTCTTAACGTCCTCTCTGCTCCCACAGTTCCCAGAACTGACCCTGTGTGACACAGGGACATTCCTCCCTACATCCGTCTCTAACTGAATACAATTTGTTAGTATCCCTTACCTCAGTCCTCTGCTCTCCTCAGACCAACTTCTATCCCCTCAAGCAGCAAGGCCCAGTTTTAATTTCCTGATAAATCCTGGTTGTGAAGCGTGGAAGTGACTTGATTCCATTATTCTACTAGTGTAAGAGCAACCAGATGTGATTCAGAGTGAAATTGTGACAATCTAGAAAGTCCTCAGAGGTACCAATAGAGTAAAATTCGGATGCTCTCTTTTTTTAAATTTAAATATTAATGACATGTCATATGTAAAAGAAACATTGTATCACAGTTGAACAATAGGTACTAAACAGAAAGTTACAGAAAGATCTTGTATGTCCCGTACAAAATGGTTCTAGTTTTCTATAGAAAATTAAATCATTTGTTCTCAGACTTGAAGAAGCGTCTACTCTTATTTATTCTATGTGATAGCACTACGAAAGCTCTAATTACCTGCTGTCACTGAGACCATTAGCAGTCACTGAAACTATTTTGATATTTCATGCCAATAAAGGTTAGAAAATCCTTCAAGGTTGCGCAACACTGAAAAGTATAATTATATTGATTTCAATTAATTACTGATTCAAAAAAGACAGACACCGTAGACACAACTCTCTAGAACACAAAATACAAACTGTGTCTAATTTATTTGTATTTACATATTGTTTAAAATGATTAAGATGTCATCATTGTGTCCATCAATAGCTGTCAGTTTAGACTTCAGAGCTGGTTAGATCTCTGGAGGAATAGGATGGATGCATTGCTGTCTACCACAATCGCTACTTGCATGCTACCAGCGGAGTTTAAAAACAAAATGGAAACTTCAATGTTAAATACACATCAATAAGATGATGTCTAATGGTTCACACACAAAATTCATCTGATTCAATGTTATAAGGGTGATTATATAATAAACAAAGTGTTTCTTTCATTTGAAAATGTAGAAAATTACACAATTAATTTACAATTTTCTAAAGGTAAATTCCTCAAATTCCTGTGAACTTTAGCAGACATCTCAGTACAGTGTGGCTCTTGATAGAGATGGAATAATGGGGAAAACATGTACTACACTGTAAACCACATCCTCAGTCACAGATTTATCTTCATCATTATTATGTCTTACCTGAATATTCTGTCTTTAAATCAGAAATGTTGGTTTCGACATTACAATGGCCATTTGTCCATTTCAATGTTCTGAAAATCAGTATGAAATATAAAAATACAATTTGCTAACTGAACTCAAACTTTTGAGTTTTCCAGGCTGTTGATGTGCAGTTTTACTGATTGTGTCAGTATTTTTGTGTGATTGTAACCATGTTCATCAGTTAACCTAGGTGAAAGATATATTTAATCTCAGAGACATACTTAATGTAGGCTGAATAATCATAATAAATTGTAATAATTAAAGAAAAATAGCAACACTGCAAACAAATCCCAATTTTCATGTTACAGCTGTTTTTAGTCAATTGTTTTGGATAACATTATAATCAGAATCAGAGAATCAGTCTTTATTTGACATGCTGACACACTTTTTCACATATGGCAGTACGAAATACGTCTCTGAAGGTCCCAGTAAGCCCGGTCGATAAATAAGAGAAATAAGAGAAATAAGACAAGTTAAGAAAAACAAGAAAAAAAAGGGTTAAAAATGTAAGATAAAAGCAGAATATTATTATAAGCAGAATCTACTCATCTACTCAGGAATCAAAAATATGCATACAGAATGGCTATGTTAACTTTATACTGTACCATAAAAAAATTAGGATTCATTTGAAATATATAACATTTGAGTGGTTCTGTTTATTGTTGGGGAGTCTAAAATGATTCTCCAGCCATTAAAAAATAATAACCAATGCCGTCCCTACATGGAGCCTTTATTATGGGTGAGGCTCCAAAATACAAGGTATGCTACAGTCATCTTTCATCCCACCCTCCCTACGTGGTGAACACCCACATCATTTACAGTACATTCTTACAAATATCTGACTTTATAGTTTCTCAGCTAAGTCAAGGTAACCACCGCTCTCTCTGTTCCCCTGAACAGCATTTAGACTACGAGAGCAAGAAAGCCTACACCCTGAAAGTTGAAGCTACCAACATCCGCTCTGAACCCATTAGTGGTGGGCCCTTCAAGGACACAGCAACAGTCAAGATTGTGGTCGATGATTCCGATGAACCTCCTGTTTTCTCCAAATCTACATATTTACTTGAAGTGAATGAAAATGCCCCCATCAACACAGTCATAGGGACGGTCACTGCCCGGGATCCAGACTCTCTTGGGAGTCTTGTCAGGTAAAAACTTCACTACTTTATCGTTTGCTTTTGATTGACCAGAGCATTGATGTAAAGCTTGAATAGGCTTTTTAGTGCAGCCTCAAAAAGTAGAGAATAGGTGAGCAAATTAGCCTTTTCAGGCTATAATGAGTTGCTTTAATAAAAAGGTTGACACTGAGGCATGCAATTAAATCTTTGCATGCCCATGACCTTTGGAAACTATGGTACTATCATTGGCAGCAAGGACGCAAGTCAATGATTGCCCTCATTTCCACAGAAGTAGATTATGAGTTTAAAGAAGCACAATTTTGTCATTCAATGTGTGACCAGTTGAGCTATATTCTCCTTGTGTGACTCATTCCGAGAAATAACACAAGGGCACCTTGCAGAGGTTATACAGGCAATTTCTCTCCTTCAATCTCGGCATTTCATTAATCCTCCAGTGACTTGCACACCACATTCCTGGGACAACATTCAACAGGTTGTGTGTAATTGCATGGTGAGCTGAGAGCAGATGGGGGTTCATAGATTGGCTGAGGGTACAGAGCATGGCCAGTTCATTTTATATTTTCTCCTTTTTTTCTTGTTCTCATGGCATCCTCATGTTTAGTGATGAGATTGCCAGGAGGGTTTTTTTTGACACCCTTCTCCTGGTAAAAAGTATATTTCTAATATAATATTTTTTTCTTCTCTGTCTTTATTTCACATCATATTGCTGATATGTCTGATTCCTATGGGTGTCTTAGAGTGAAATAGACGACAACAGGTCAGTGCATTTTTAAGAAGTCGATTGACTTCTTAAAAATGCACCATAGTGCAATGTTAATATCTAGTTATCTATCCACTTCCATGTTATGTGCTTTCTTCAGGTCATCTTTATTAAATATGAAGTGACTAAATAATAACAGTGCATGTAAATGGGAGAACCTTGCTGACGTGATCCCTCTCACTTGATGCTATCAGCCTCTGGTCTTAGCATATATGAAATGTTTGGACTAACTACTACAAACTAACTACTCCTTGAGTCATCACGTTTTCGTGGTAGAGGGGTTTGTGTGTCCCAATGATCCTAGGAGCTAAGTTGTCTGGGGCTTTCTGCCCCTGGTAGGGTCATCCAAACAGGTCCTAGGTGAGGGACCAGACAAAGGACTGCTCAAAGACCCTAAATGATGATTACAAACAATGGAACACGTTTTCCCTTGCTCGGACGCGTGTCACCGGGGCCCCCCTCTGGAGCCAGGCCTGGAGGTGGGGCTCGAAGGCAAGCGCCTGGCGCCTGCACCCATGGGGCCCGGTCGGGCGCAGCCCGAAAGGACAACGTGGGTCCTTCTTCCCATGGGCTCACCACCTGTGGGAGGGGCCATAGGGGTCGGGTGCATTGTGAGCTGGGCGGTGGCCGAAGGCAGGGACCCTGGCGATCCAATCCCCGGCTACAGAAGCTGGCTCTTGGGACGTGGAATGTCACCTCTCTGGCACCTCCACACACAGCTTGGGCTCTGGTACCGGTCCTCTCGAGAGGGGTTGGACTCTCTTCCACTCTGGAGTTGCCCATGGTGAGAGACGCCGAGCAGGTGTGTACTTATAGCCCCCCGGCTTGGCTCCTGTACATTGGGGTTCACCCCGGTGGACGAGAGGGTAGCCTCCCTCCACCTTCGGGTGAGGGGACGGGTCCTGACTGTTGTTTGTGCTTATGCACCAAACAGCAGTTCAGAGTACCCACCCTTTTTGGAGTCCTTGAAGGGGGTGCTGGAGAGCGCTCCCACTGGGGACTCCATCGTTCTGCTGGGGGACTTCAGTGCTCACGTGGGCAATGACAGTGAGACCTGGAAGGGCGTGATTGGAAGGAACAGCCCCCCCGATCAGAACCCGAGCGGTGTTTTGTTATTGGACTTCTGTGCTCGTCATGGACTGTCCATAATGAACACCATGTTTAGACATAAGGGTGTCCATACGTGCACTTGGCACCAGGACACCCTAGGCCGCAGTTCGATGATCGACTTTGTGGTTGAGTCATCGGACTTGCGGCCGCACGTGTTGGACACTCCGGTGAAGAGAGGGGCGGAGCTGTCAACCGATTACCACCTGGTGGTGTGTTGGCTCCGATAGTGGGGGAAGATGCTGGTCCGACCTGGCAGACCCAAACGTATTGTGAGGGTCTGCTGGGAATGCCTGGCGGAATCCCCTGTCAGAAGGAGTTTCAACTCCCACCTCCGGCAGAACTTCACCCACGTCCCGGGGGAGGGGGGGACATTGAGTCTGAGTGGACCATGTTCCGCGCCTCCATTGTTGAGGCGGCCGACCGCAGCTGTGGCCGTAAGGTGGTCGGTGCCTGTCGTGGCGGCAACCCCAGAACCCATTGGTGGACATCGGTGGTAAGGGATGCCGTCAAGCTGAAGAAGGAGTCCTATCGGGCATGTTTAGCCTGTGGGACTCCTCAGGCAGCTGATAGGTACCGGCTGGCCAAACGGAATGCAGCTTTGGTGGTTGCTGAGGCAAAAACTCGGCGTGGGAGGAGTTCGGTGAGGCCTTGGAGGAAGACTTCCAGACGGCTTCAAAGAAATTCTGGTCCACCATCAGGCGTCTCAGGAGGGGGAAGCAGTGCAGCATCAACACTGTGTATAGTGGGGATGGGGCACTGCTGACCTCAACTCGGGACATGGTGAGTCGGTGGGGAGAATACTTCGAAGACCTCCTCAATCCCGCAGACACGCCTTCCCATGAGGAAGCAGAGTCTGGGTTCTCTGAGGCGGGCTCTCCTATCTCTGGGGTAGAGGTCACCGAGGTGGTTAAAAAGCTCCCCAGTGGCAGGGCCCCGGGGGTGGATGAGATCCGCCCGGAGTTCCTAAAGGCTCTGGATGTTGTGGGGCTGTCCTAGTTGACACGCCTCTGAAATATCGCGTGGACATCGGGGACAGTTCCTCTGGATTGGCAGACTGGGGTGATGTTCCCCCTTTTTAAGAAGGGGGACCGGAGGGTGTGCTCCAACTACAGGGGGATCACACTCCTCAGCCTCACTGGCAAGGTCTATTCAGGGGTTCTGGAGAGGGTCCGTCGGGAAGTCTAATCTCGGATTCAGGAGGAGCAGTGTGGTTTTCGTCCTGGCCGTGGAACAGTGGACCAGCTCTACACCCTCTGCAGGGTCCTCGAGGGGGCATGGGAGTTCGCCCAACCAGTCTACATGTGTTTTGTGGACTTGGAGAAGGCGTTCGACCGTGTTCCTCAGGGGGTTCTGTGGGGGGTGCTTTGGGAGTATGGGGTACCGAACCCTTGATAAGGGCTGTTCAGTCCCTGTACGACCGATGTCAGGGTTTGGTCCGCATTGCTGGCAGTAAGTCGGATTCGTTTCCAATGAGGGTTGGACTCCGCCAAGGCTGCCCTTTGTCACCAATTCTGTTCATAACTTTTATGGACAGAAATTCTAGGCGCAGCCAAGGCGTTGAGGGTGTCCAGTTTGGTGGCCTCAGTATTGCGTCTCTGCTTCTTGTAGATGACGTGGTGCTGTTGGCAAGCCGTGATCTCCAACTCTCACTGGAGTGGTTTGCAGCCGAGTGTGAAGCGGTTGGTATCAGAATCAACACCTCCAAATCTGAGACCATGGTCCTCAGTTGGAAAAGGGTGGAGTTCCCTCTCCGGGTTGGGGATGAGATCCTGCCCCAAGTGAAGGAGTTCAAGTATCTCGGGGTCTTGTTCACGAGTGAGGGTACGATGGAACGGGAGATTGATAGGCGGATCGGTGCAGCATCTGCAGTGATCCGGACCCTGTATCGGTCCGTCGTGGTGAAGAAGGAGCTGAGCCGAAAGGCAAAGCTCTCGATTTACCGGTCGATCTACGTTCCTGCCCTCACCTATGGTCACGAGCTGTGGGTCGTGACCGAAAGAACGAGATCCCGGATACAAGCGGCCGAAATGGGTTTCCTCCGCAGGCTCTCCCTTAGAGATAGGGTGAGAAGTTCAGTCATCCGGGAGGGACTCAGGGTCGAGCCGCTGCTCCTCCGCATCGAGAGGAGCCAGATGAGGTAGCTCGGGCATCTGGTCAGGATGCCTCCTGGACGCCTCCCTGGTGAGGTGTTCTGGGCACGTCCTACCGGGAGGAGGCCCCGCAGATGACCCGGGACACGCTGGAGAGACTATGTCTCCCGGCTGGCCTGGGAACGCCTTGGGATTCTCCTGGAGGAGCTGGACGAAGTGGCTAGGGAGAGGGAAGTCTGGGCTTCCCTGCTTTAGCTGCTGCCCCCGCGACCCGACCCCGGATAAGCGGAAGAGAATGGATGGATGGATACTACAAACTAACTCAGAAGCTGTCATTTCATGTACCAGATCATCTGTCTTTTTGCAGTCTCTTTCTTGTGTCTATTCTCCTTATCTTTAGGTCATTCACTTACACTCACTATTTATTATGCTTTCAATTTCCAGCTTTACAATTTTGGGAGATGTTATTTTGAGAATTTTAAGCACCTTTAATCAAGGGCTTTTTGTAACTCTTCGCCCAAAGAAAAGAAAAGCACTGTGGTCAGAAAAGCATGGTTGAAAATGGCTCGCAAGATCCTTTTGGATAACGAATAAATTAAAAATAAAACTTTTAATAAAGTACAGTTTCCAAATGTCAATTTTATTTTCCTACAGTCAGATGCAAAAGGATTCTAATAGGATCCTGCCAATTCATGGAAAGGGAGGGATCATTGGAGTTAGTGCAAAAAAATATATAAATGCAGTCAGAAATGTTCTTATCAGTTTTTATTTTGTCACAAGATGTCATTTTCTGTAAACTCAAATTGTATATTTACATCCTCTTTGTAAATGTTCAAGATGAGTGTGATCTATCACAGATGTCAAGTGTTTTCCTAGCAGTGGACAAGGTGAAACAAACAATTGTCATGGAGTGCCAAATGTGATGCATCACCCTGAACAAACCATTTGATTTACTTTCCAGGGTTTCTATTCCAGGTGTGTAACATTGTGCTTTGCAAAATTTACAGGGCTGAATTGTTTCATCGTTGATTAATTTTTTTTTTTTTTTTCAGATTAAACAAATAATCTTTTGTTTCCTCAAACATCAGAAAAGTTTGACACTCATTTTTTTCCCTATATGACATCTTTAAACGTCTATGGAGCGATTGATTGATTGATTGATTGATTGATTGATTGATTGATTGATTGATTGATTGACTGATTCATTGATTTATTGATTGATTGGTTTATCGGTTCATTGTTTATTTTTGTTTTCTTTTAAGAAGTATTCTTCACTGTATGCTTCCCAGTTTGTAAAGGGATAGTGGAGAAAACCAGTAAAGCCTCACTTGAGAGCTGGAATCTTTTTTTTTACATGTCAAGTTGACACAAAGAGAGCCTTTGGTTAACAAGAAAGGGAAAAGAAACTAATTCAGCGCTTACAGAAGAAGATATCACACGGTGTGTCAGTGTGGAGAAGGCAGCCATATGTGCATGCATGATTACACACAAGTAGGAGAGCGGGCGGGATCGACCTTAACACTCCAGCAATCCCAGAAACTCAAAGAAGTTCAAAGTAGGCAAAGTGTGTAGCATGTGTATCGCTCTGTGATGGCACACATTCACATTCAGAACTGGATGAAGTTGCTTACGCTGTACAAAGATAACACAAAATGCACAGGAAGACACACAATTGTTCTTGCAAGGACTTTTAAATAGACATTCTACAAGTACAATAGTGTATTTGTGAGTTATTCAAATAAAGGTAATTACATTATTTACAATAATCACTGCCTAACTTCATACTATGTTAAGTTTTGTCCTCTCTGATCTTCACACTGATTTAACATGCAAAGTACTGAAATGAGATTCAAAAAGCCTGGAATGAGTTAAGATCAACAAAACTGGATTAAAATACCATCATGTTGTTTATAGAACTTCAAGTTAGAACAAACATGCAATTAACAGGTGGGTTGTTTCAAAATCCTGTTTGAACTTAAAAAAAACTAACAACAGTTATTGGAACTGCATTGTGCATTATGAGTCCACTGTATCAGCACACCAGAATCACAATTGAACTATATCAAATGGAAATGATGTAATTAAAACCTATTTGATCTAATCACAGCATGGTTGGTAGAGGGCCTAAACAAAAAATGGATTTCCAAAATACTTGTACCTGGGAAAAAGAAACAGTTAAATATAACAAGCCATACATTTAGTTATAGAATTACAATGCTTTTATTTTTCATTAAAATGTCTATAACCCAATTTTCTCATGAAAATGACAAATGGGGCTTGTTGATCTTAACACTTGAGTTGTTTCATAATTATACTATGTCAGCCATACCTCCCAATTAGTTTTAGAGTTTCTGTTTGAATTACTGGTAAGAGAATAAAAAGCTGTCGTCAGTGATTCTATGTATTGACTTACGCTGACCGGGAGCTGAACGAGCCCTTCAGCTGACCCCTTTGATTAAAATCACTCTCTGTTTCTATCCCTCCTCCAGCTGGACCAGACTAAACCATTCGCAGTCTGAGTCCATCTGAAGGAGCACTCTGGTGGGCTGCCGTGTCCCCTGCACTCAGGAGACAAGTAATCCCAGAGCTGTACTTAATGCATCCAGCCAACAACATTTCAGGTGCACTCTATGAAACACCCCCTCACTGTTTCTCTCAGGAGCCGGAGCTCGTTTTCTACCTGGTTGATCACAAATAAAAAGCAATGTGACGTCTGACAGTCACTATGGCTATTTGACATTAACTGCTGGATTTGTGCCTTTCATTTAGTCCCAAATGTGGACATTGTGATGTTGCTAAACCCCGGTTTGCTTCACATTTTTTGTAAAATGAATACCCAACTGGTCAGCATTCAGGGGCAACATCATATTAGTTTTACATCTGTGATCATCCCAGTGGAAATACTGACCTCAGAACATACAACAATGCAACAAAGGCATTTAGTTCTCTGTTGGAAAAAATAGCACAAAAAAAGTCCAATTTATTCCACCCGAAACGGGCACTCAATCACTCAGACGGATGCATTCACAAATATTCACAGTCTGATGGATATTAAAATCCGGTGCCTGTGAGACACACAGAAGCCTTTTATTGGTACATACATAAACTATATATTAGTATCAGCTGATAAAAATGCTGCTAATTAAAAATGAAATAGAGGCACGATAATGAGGAATATACTCTTGAGTCATTCAAACACAATATCATCAAGTGTATGTACTCAAATAGTACGATCATAATGATACAATATAATTGCGTTACATTTTTATAAAAGTCAGGGCTCTCATGAGATTTAGCGCTGAATATGTTTCCATTTCCACAACCTTCAATGTCTTTTACTGACACTGATTGTTCAGAGGATTTTTAATCGATTCTTTGTTTTTCTATTCAGCTGAATTTTTGCCATTTATCACTGTGTTGTTCTTTAAAAGCAAATGCTCCGCAAGAACTGCACTCCTATAAGTCAATGAAAGAAGATAATTATTATTATTATTACTACTATTATTATTATTATTATTATTATTATTATTATTATTATTATTACTGTTGTTGTTGTTGTTGTTATTATCATATGTTCTTTATTTTAACTAATTTTTGATTTATACACTTTAATTGATTTTCATTATAATATAGATATGTGTTTTTTTGACAGCTGATTTTCCAAACGTAAGCCGTTATTCATTAGTCTTTTTGCAGCCTTCGTGGAGAAATTTATTTAACAGACATAATGCACCACAGACATGGTGGAGGAGTTAACAGTTATAGCCAATGTGACTAAGGAGATAAAAGATTGCCACCCACGTAAAGTGCAAGAGAGAATACCCTAGTCATACTGTTTGATTGACAGGTGATCTGTGAGGAACACTAAGATCCCGCATCAATGCACTAAATAACAGAAAGAATAATGATCGCGTTGATTACATCTCATGTGATCTCCTGTGACTCTATTATACTCTGATCTGCATAATACACTGTAAAAAAACTGTTTTTACAAAAAAAACGGCAGCTGTGGTTGCCAAAGGAATTTTGTTTATAATACATTCCACATTTAAATAACTTTACAGAAAACATGTACAATTTGATGGGATTTGATGTACAATAAGCAACACCAGCGGTGGAAAATGAATGAATGAATGCGACTTTTACTGCTATTCAATGTACAATAGACAAAATTTGCCTGTGAATTGTGCATAAATAATTTATATAAAAGCAGTGTTGTCCTGTTTAATTACCCGGAAAGAACTGTATAATCTACATTTTCAAAATGTATGTTACTACAGTTTTAGGATTTAAAATTTACAAGTTGTTCTGTAAAGTTGATTACATATGTACTGTTTTCACAAAATTTCTCTGGCAACCAAAGCTACCAGTGTTCTTTCATAAAATTTAGCGGTTCTATTAAGTCGTTCACACGTGTATTACATTTTCTGTGGAATTCCTCTGGCAAATAAAGCTTCCAGTTTTTTTTGTAAAATCAACAGATCTTTTACAGTGAGCTGCATAATTAACAATAACCATTTACAGCCAAACAACTAAATACTGTACTAAATAAAGTAAAAAAACATTACACTTACAGTAGGGGGCGGCACTGTGGCGCAGTGGGTAGCGCTATCGCCTCACAACACGGCGGACCCGGGTTCGAGTCCCGCTTTGTTAAGACCCACTGCTCAAGACCAAACAACATTGCTGGTCGATGGACTGGTTGACCAAAAACTCCCACGAACCTTGAGCACTCGATGGAGAGTGCAGGGCTGGTCCAGTGTTTCGCGACTGGGACAAAAACAGAGGTTCAATGATAGGTCTAATCCTCCTCCCCAGTATGCTGTAATAGGCTATCCCAGGCAGACTGAGGTATGTAATCCCCCTATAGTTGGAGCACAACCTCTGATCTCCCTTTTTAAAAAGCAAGACCAGCACCCCTGTCTGTAAATCCAAACACACTGACCCCAACTGCCATGTGACGTGACAAAGACGCTTCAACCAAGACACATTCAGAGATTTGAAGTACTCAAGGCGGATTTCATCCACCCCAATGTCTTGCCACCGAGGAGCTTGGCAGCCACCTCGGTGACTTCAGCTAACAGTAAGGTATGAGTCCAACTCTGACTTGTCAGCTTCTGCTTCCTCCATGGACGACATGGAGGGATTATGAAAATCCTCAAATGCTTCCACCCTCCTACTCCTCCTCCAAGGCTTCACCAAATTCCTCCCAGAGTTGTTGCCTCTATGACCACTCGGCCACAGTGCGCTTGGCCTGCCTGAACCCGTCAGCTGCCTCTGGAATCCAACGATTCAAAAAGAATTAATAAGACTCCTTCATCAGCCTGATGGAATCCCTTACTTCCATTGCCCACCACCAGGTTTCCTGAAGTCTGCTTCCCCTGAATTCAAAATTTTACCCTCACCTACTTGCATAGGTGAAAGATCAAAGCTAGTGCTCTGACTTACTGTCATTGATCAAATTACTATCTTTGATCTACGCTGTCACTCACACTGGCCTTCTCCCTCATCTTTCTGTCTTATCCGGTTCTTGAGAGTAAGAAAAGTTGAAATTTGACCTAGGCCTACTTTTCTCAAGGTCAAGGTCATCATCTCACTGTCTTCCCTTTTGCTGCCCGAGTAATGTGCTTTTTGTTTCATCTTTCTATCTGCAATGGTTACAAAGATATTTGGTGGATTCACTAAGTAACAAACAAACAGACGAACACACGAACACTGACAATCCCAATACATCACCACTTTGAAGCAGGATGTAAGAATACTGCGGTGCACTGGCATCGTTCCTGGAGTTTTCCCTGCCTCATGCCCTCAGTCAGCTGGGATAGGTTGTTGCTCTCCGCGACCTGCCACAGCGAATGAAGTGCTTGAAAATGGATGGATGGATGGATGGATGGATGGATGGATGGATGGATGGATTGATGAATGGATGGATGGATGGATGGATGGATGGATGATAATAATAACAATAATAATAATAATAATAATAATAATTAATAATAATTGGGGCGGCAGTGGCTCAGTGGTAGAGCAATCGTCTTGAAGACAGAATCGCCCAGCCATCGGTGGTTCGATTCCCGCTCCCGCTAGGACATCCATCAGAGTGTCAGCTGACGGTGGGAGGTGTCGGCTCACCTCCCAGCCACTGCTGAGGCGCCCTTGAGCAAGGCGCCGCCCCCCCTACAAGATACTCAGTGGGACGCGATTTCTTCACGCTACCCTTCACTCTGCCTCCCCTGTACCTCTATATGTATGTCTCTGTATTACTAATTGCATGCCTACAGGCCCTAGTGTGCTGTGCCTGTTTCAGGGGCCTGTAACCTGTAACCACGTGCTATAATTAACACATACTGTATATGTACTTGTGTGATAGATAGATAGATAGATAGATAGATAGATAGATAGATAGATAGATAGATAGATAGATAGATAGATAGATACTTACTTACTTTAATAATCCCTTACTTTAATATCCACTACTCAGCCAAACACAAGGAAAAAACAAAACAGGACATACCACAAGACATACACTACACTAACAGACACATGTAGCATTAACAGGACATATACTAAAATATAACCAGTAAAAAAAAAAAAAAAGTTAAATATAAACATTATAAAATTAAATGAAATCCATTTAACCGCGTGCTGACCTCTCCACCTCCCCCCGCTCCTCCTGAGAGAGTCATTGTACCCTCTGATGGCACGGGGCACGAAGGAGGACCTCAGCCTCTCTGTGGAGGCGTTGTGTGACAGCAGTCTGCCGCTGAAGGTGCTTCTCTGCTGGGAGAAGGTGGTGTGCAGGGGGTGGCTGGTGTTGTTCATGATGGCCCTGAATTTAGACATGGTCCCGCTCCCCAGAACTGTCTCCACAGAGTCCAGGCTCAGCCTGACCACTGAGCCAGCTCTGCCGATGAGTCTGTTAAGACGGTCCATATCTCTTTTCCTGGCATCACCACCCCAACACACAATGGCGTATGACAGCACACTGGACACTATGGACTGATAGAACATGAGAAAGAGGTTAGGACAGATGTAGTGAGAAGTGTGAAGTGAGAAGTGAGTGAGAAGCATAAAGTGAATTTCCCCATGAGGGATCAATAAGTGTGGATTATTATTATTATTATTATTATTAATAATAATAATAATAATAATAATAATAATAATAATAATAACAATTGCAAAAACACAGAAATTCCAGGGTTGATGCCAGGCACTGTGTATGTTAAAGCAATAGTAGCCTCAGTGTGACGTTTAAGTGCATCCACCCTCAAGAAGTATGGGCACCACCAGGTTCAATTGTTCAAGACACCCCATATGATGACAATCGCTGGTCATCTGTGGTGCCCCAACGACCCTCCGGGGTTATGTTATAGGCAAAGCTAGGCTAGGGTAGCTCCCAAACAACAGGCACAGGGTAGAGATGAAGAAAGGGATGTTGTCCCATAAGATGCTGTGATCCACACTCAGTATGTACCATCTTGCAGAATAACAAGATTGCCCCAAAAAAAAAAAAAGGAGTGGGGTTGTCAGTGACGAAAAACATTGTGCAAGATGAATCTGTGTCAAAATAAAAAAGAAAGAATGAGAGACCAATAGAAAGACCAAACGACCCGGCAGGCAAGTGTCTTCCACATAACAGAAAATGGCATCTTTCTTTTCATCAAAGTAAGACAGCAAAAGCAGCAGCATATCTTTGAGGTTTTGTCTTCATAGAAACCACTCAGCTCTCCCCTTATCACCTGAAACTTTGTTAGAGCCTGTAGGAACTTTCTCGAGTCACACTCAGTTGTGTGACTGCCCCCTTCATGTTGAAGGTCCAAGTTTGATGAGGCAAAGAAGACAGAGACTATGTCCCGTTTCCCATCATCCCAGTTATAGCTCTTTAAAGTGGACCCCCATAACAAGCTGATCAAACAAAAATGGCCGCTGTTCAAGGAGGCTCTTGATATTTCCCCCCTGGTTGACATGTTTACGCTGGGTGTAGAAAGTCAACTTCAGACATTTGGCCTCATCTGGATTCTCATCAGTTTGCTGAGATATCATCTTCAGTTGTTCATTACGTTCTTACTGGCTGTCTATGGTATCATCCAGGGGCAGGAATTTTAAATCCCAGTCAATGCATCCATAGGTGTATTGAACTGCTGCTCTCTGCTCTGGAGGGACTTTGCCTGTGTCAGAATCTTCAGTGTAATGGTTTTGATTTCTTATTTTTGTAGTGGTGCATTGTCTCACATTCTCTATCCTGTTTTGTAGCTGCTTGACTAGAGAATGGTGTGCCAATCACATCTACCTCTATCATGTCTTGCAAAGACTTTGGCTATGTTGCCGCCATCTTTGTGACAACTTCTCTACAGACCCTTTTATTTATAAACAACTTTTTTTGCATCAACACAGACACCACCGTTCGGACCATCGCCCTTCTTGGTTTTGGTCTTCTCTCACTCTCCACTGATTGCATCAATTCATCTGGGAACCTTTCCCATGGTATCATAAAGGTGTCCACCTAGTCAACATCAGGGCATTGGCAGTTGCTGGAAGAGGTTGAGGATGAACTTGTGGGTGAAATTGACTCCAAAGATACAAAAGGTACTGGTGATAGAACAGCAGATGAGTTGCTTGATTCTGGAGTCAGGCCTGCAATCAAACACACAAACACATACAAAGTGTTCATGGCCTAAATGTGAATGCTTCCACATTCTTGTTTAATCTTTTATGTACTTTGGGCACTAGTTGCGTCCTGTACCGAAAAGTTTAACTTTCATCTTTACTTCAAGTAGTTTTTGGACTTCGAACAGGCCTCAACACTGACAGTAAATTGGCTTCCTCAATAAACTTAAAGTCATCAGATGTCTCAACCTCAATATATGTAGACTCATCTGTAAAAGGTCAGGCAGGACCTTAGTTATGGAGCTGTGCAGAAACATTTGCTCTGTGTCAGGCATTTCAAGAAGATAGAATGAAATCAAAATCTAAAGTTCAAGTATGACTATGTAAGGCTGTATGCTATCTGTATTTCTAAATAGAAAAAAAATGACTTTTCTAATTTTCAAATAGTATTTAATCATCATCACAGTGCCAAAAATCCTGTTTATTTTGGTAATACACTGTGTTTTAGTGGAACGGCTCGGTGACCATCAACAATGTATGATGGTATCAGATAAAAATCTACCAAGTAATTGATATTATGACATTGCAACTTTATACTGTTTTTTTCACTGAGTACAAATGGTAATCTGGATGATAGACAATTTCATGTACAGGTGTATATCCACCACAAAATACACAGCTGTGTCATTCTGGATAAAATAACGAGAATTTCTCCAAACTTTTTGACACAAGGAGCTGCTCATTTTTATATGATGTACCTTTTTATTGTATGTTTGTAGAAACATTGGTATTTTGTTCCCAAAAAACAAACTTTAGCTGTAAATGCTGGGATAAAAAGTACAACTGTTTTTGACTTGCAGAAGGTGACTGCAGCCCGGCCCAGCTGAAAGACATGTTTAAAACATCTCATGTCTCTTCGACAAAGTCTGGCATATGTTTAATTTTTTTAAAATTACTTGCGCATCTCTTGAAGTAGTGAACATTTTTGGAAATCTTTCAAAAACCACTACTTCCGAATGGTGTAAATTCAGAGTAACATATAGCTAAGTGCTAACGCGGATAAGGGTAGCAGCTAACTAATTAACTCGCAGGAACACAGCTTCCACATGATGACAATAGTGACTGGCTGACAGAGAAAGTGACACTACAGCCTGACCAACACGACTAATTCAGTGTGTCCGTACTTCGCCCTAGCTTGACTTTATTATTACAACTAAGAATGTTTCTCACTAACAGACGCTATCAGAAACTTGACATTCAAAGTTTAAGGTTTAATTATCAGCTTACTTGACTAACATATGCTTTCACTAGTGATGTCCATCAGGCAGGAAGCCTAGAGGAAGACCAAAGAGGAGGTTTATGGATGTAGTGAATGAGGACATGAAGGTAGTTGGTGTGAGAGAGGAGGATGTAGAAGACAGGGTTAGATGGAGGCAATTGATTAGCTGTGAATCAAGCAGCGAATGAAGTAGTCACCAGCAATGCCCCTTCTGCTCCATCCAGCTGTCCAATCACAAAACTGAACCAAATTCTGCTGCTTAGTCAGTGAGTGAGAAATGGTCTCATCCAGTTTGAAATTCAAATACTGTACAGCTTGAAATAACCCCAGAATCACAATCACATACCAGCAAAACTGTGATAGCGACCACATGAGACAACATTAGATTTTTAGATTTAGATTTTTTATTCTGTAGTATGTTTTGAATTCCCTTCTGCTCAAGGTCGATTAAAGACAAGTCAATTTATCTGTTTAAACTATATTTTGTAAATTATTCCCTAAAATATAATTATAACATCTTATTGTCAAATTAACAGTTGTATTTGGTTTTACAGCATTTCAATGTGGAGTCCAACACTGTTGTGATTAAATTTAACCATATTGTAATTGTTTTGTACAGTTTATCTGTGTAATACACAATAATTTGTAAATTCTATCAAAAAATATTATTTATTTAACATATTGCTATTGTTAAATTAACAGTTGTATTTGGTTGCGAGTTTTACATTATATTAGTGTAAATTCAAACAGTGCTCTGATGTAATTTTAACGGTACTGTGATGCTTTCTGTAATACAGTTCATCAGTATTAAAACCACAGTAATTTGTAAATTTTCGAAAAAAAAAAATTACTTACTGTAAAATTTACAGTTAGATTTTGTGTGTAGATTTACAACATATCAGTGTAAATTACACATGGCTTTATTGTTTCTCTATCTACAGTTTGTTTGTTTTTGTCACAAATTTTACAGGGATTTATGGTTAATTCTACAGAGATTTTTTGCAGTGTAATTCATATTGATGCTGAAAATGTCTGTCTGCTGCATCAGTTGTAAAAATGCTTTGCCGCTTTCAAAGATTTGGCCCAGCCTCTGTGATGTTTAACTGTCCCATGTCATTTTAAGGCTTGTGACAAGAATAGCAAAACTACAGACAATACACACACACACACATATGCACACATGCATGCACGCACACACACACACACACACACACACACACACACACACACACACACACACACACACACACCCACACACACACACACACACACACACACACACACCCACACACACACACACACACACACACACACAACCACACACTGACGCACATATGCACAGCACACTCAGGGAAACCATGCACGTATAATGCTGGATATAATTTTTTATTTGCTTTTAATTCTTTTCACATCACGTTGTCAGTTTGAGTGACAGGTGGCAGAACATTTCAGGGTCTGTCTCCTCGCTTCCACGTGAGGCTGTCAGAGTTTGACTGGGATCCACTCAGTCTGCAGGAGAGAGGCTTCTCCCAGGTGGCTCACTGCTGTCTGTCTGTCTTGAAAGTGCTCTGCGTCTGCAGGGCAGCAGTGAAAGAGAGAGGGGGGTGGGGGTCCTCACGGAACTCTCCCAGCCCATCGTCTGGAGGATTTTACACCATTTCATCTCAAAAATGGAAATGTCACAGCTCAGTACGTCTCCCCAACAATTGGAATCTGGGCCAGTGTTTTATTTATTTCATTTGTATTATTCTTCTAAGCAGAATTCTCCTTCATATTAAATATTGCTGTTATTATTTTTCTGTTGCTCTTTATCTATTTTTCCTTCCGTCCCTCTCTCCTCCTCCTCTTCCATATAAACACTGTGAGGCTCCTGCCAACAGGTATGGACGGATAGGTGTGAGCAAGCCTACTGCAAGATGATAAAAATCTCAAGGTCTGGGGGATTAAATATGTGCAGGGCTGATGATGGTTGAGTAACGTCCTTGTGGGCAAAGGTCCACAAAGGACTGGTTAGGGAAACTGGATTAAGAACAGCATACGATCCAGCTTGATTAAAAAGAAAACATTATTTTAAAGTATTCTTCTTTTCCTTTCAGCTTTTCTTTTCAGGGGTCTCCACAGCAAATCAGTTGCCTCCATCTAACCCTGTCTTCTGTATCCTCCTTTCTCACACCAACTACCTTCATGTCCTCTTTCACTGCATCCATAAACCTCCTCTTTGGTCTTCCTCTAGGCCTCCTGTCTGGCAATTCAAAACTCAGCATCATTCTACCAATATATGCACTATCTCTCCTCTCGACATGTCCAAACCATCTCAGTTTGGCCTCTCTGACTTGATCTCCAAAACCTCTAACATGTGCTGTCCCTCTGATGTACTCATTTGTAATCCTATCCATCCTAGTCTCTCCCAAAGAGAACCTCAGCATCTTCATCTCTGCTACCTCCAGCTCTGTCTCCTGTCTTTTCCTTAGTGACACTGTCTCTAGACCAAACAACATCGCTGGTCTCACCAGTTTTGTACACCTTTCTTTTCATTTTAGCTGAAACTCTTCTATCACACATTACACCTGACACTTTTCTCCACCCATTCCATCCTGCCTGTACACGCTTCTTCACCTCTTTTCCACACTCTCCATTGTTCTGGACTGTTGACCCTAAGTGCTTAAAATCCTCCACCCACTTGATCTCTTCTCCCTGTAACCTCACTCTTCCAGTTGGGTCCCTCTCATTCACACACATGTACTCTGTCTTACTGCAGCTAACCTTCATTCCTCTCCTTTCCAGGAAAAACCTCTCTAGCTTCTCCTCCACCTCTTCCCTGCTTTTACTACAAATCAAAATGTCATCTGCAAACATCATAGTCCATGGAGATTCCTGTGTAACCTCGTCTGTCAGCCTGCCCATCACCACAGCAAACAAGAAGGGGCTCAGAGCTGATCCCTGATGCAGTCTCACCTCCACCTTGAACTCATTTGTTACACCTACAGCACACCTCACCACTGTCTTACAGTCCTCATACATGTCCTGCACCGCTCTAACACACTTCTCTGCCACTCCAGACTTCCTCATACAATACCACAGTTCCTCTCAGGGCACCCTGTCATAAACTTTCTCCAGATCTACAAAAACACAATGCAGCTCCCTCTGGCCTTCTCTGTACTTCTCTATCAACATCCTCAAAGCAAATACTGCATCTGTAGTACAGTATTTTCTGCACTATAAGGCGAACTGGATTATAAGGTGCACTTTTAATGAATTGTTTATTTTATAATTTATTCCATATATAAGGCGCACCGGATTATAAAATAAATTAAAATAGATTAAAAAAACTAGTGGCTGTAGTTGTGCTATCCGTCCACTAGCTAGAGCATTCATGACTATGAGTACCTTTAATCAGCTGTGAACGTCCCTGTTGTTATTTCAATGAGGCCATTCTGAGCCTTATCAAGGAAACCTGATCATTTTGCCATCTTAGAAAGAAATCAACATGCATGGGTTTTTCCCTTAGCTGCTGAGATTTACTGATAAAGGTACTACAAAACACTGACCGACGGAGCCAGACAAAGTGCCGTATTTGCCACTCTGTCTGGCAAAATACGCCATATTAAAAAACCCGGTTAAAAACTGGTTAAATTCATTACGAGTGGACCACTCAGTTTGAGCAGGGCGGATTATTTCCTGATCTCAAGTTCAAAACAGATATTTAAGCTCTGATGTTCGTCTTCGTTTATTAATTAAATACTGTTTCGATCTATCGGTAGTCCAGTCGGAGGTGAGGTGCAGCTATTTGCTGCTACACTGTGTGTCCTAAACAATTTTTAACCAGTTTTTAATGTCAGGCTGCTAATTTACTGGCAAATGCGACCCTGGTTTACTCAGACAACTGACTTTAATGTCGGTGTCTCACCGCCATGAATCTCACAGCACGTCGCTGTCAGACAGAATACACAAGCCTAAATGCCCCCCCTCCCCACGTGTTGTTTCAGGTATCAACTACATTTGCAAATCAATTGCAGCACACCACACACCTTTGTCTAGCAGTGACTCAGCTCTTGAGGGTCTTCCATTCACCTTTATGCCAGTTTCTCCATGTGTTTTCGCAGACTAATAGAATGGACCGTCACTAGATTCCAGATTACAGCACTGACACTCGACAATGGCATTTTTTAGACCAATTAAGTTTAAAGTGGGTTATTTCCAGCGCCACAGTAGTAGGGAAATACTGAGATCAGTCAGTTAGTCAAACTTTATTAATACGTAGCCCCTCTTTGCTGTCCCTAGCAAATACTATGGGTGACTAACCTGAGTTTGTTGTTTCCAATCCTGCTGTTGATGAGCTCCTGGTGATGCCTTGTATTTCTATTCTATTCTACTGTACTGTTCCCTATTAGCTCTGAGAAAGTACTATTCAATATTCCTTTCAGTAAATGACATGCAATCACATTTAACAACGTACGTGTATTCGTCAACACACATAACACATGGCATAATCACAAAACTCAACAAGTAATATAAAACAAAAACTGTCCAACAAGTACTGAAATAAAACTTACTCTAAGCCGGCAATAATAACTAAATATCCAAATACCCAGTCCACGTGCGTTGCAGACCTGGTGCTTGTAGTTTTTGGTGTATCGATCCCGTCCGGCGACTGCTCCTGGGTTCGTAGCACTGCACGAGCAAACTCCCAGTCAGTCAGAATGGATGCTCCTCGGAGAATTGGTCCACACCTGCTCCCTCTGTGGCAGCGAAAACTGGCGACTCCACACGTTGTCCCTCCCTTGGCAACTTGCCCCAAACTCAGGACCAAGGTCGTGGGAACGTGCGCTAAACACCGTCACACTCTGTTATTAATCCGTACGGTTTTCTCTTCTTCTCCGCCATCTCTTTGCGCGCCTCTCACCTCCATTTCTCTCCATGTGTTTCCTGATCTTCCGGGCACCTGACTCTTTTCCTGTGCCCCATTGTTTCATGAAACCCACAGCACCTTTGCAGGTTAGTCCCTCTCTGTGTGTCCTTTTTCATAGGTCCGTGAGTAAACAAATTCCCTCACAGTATTCCCAGCAATACAGAGAATACAACACACATTTCATCAAACAAGTCAACATAATAATTCAACATAATAGTGAGTTTTCCTCCAACATGAATTAAACATTTTAATAATGCTTTACCCAGCGTATTTTATCTGTGAAATGATATTAATACTTTTATTTTATCAATTTATTAGCTAGTTATTAACTATTTATTAACCATTTGTTAATAATAATCTTAGCCCTACTAAACGCAGGGCTACAAATAGAATTGTTGAAAGTTCCTCATGTTTTGCTACGTTACCATAGCCAGGCACCGGTGCTCTCCGCAGGCTGCTCTGCCGTCAGACAGCAGGTCAGTGAGAGCGGCACTTCCGTGATGCCCCTTGACTACCGTTGTTAGGGGGTGAAGGCCCGAGTCCCTTGTGAAGGTGCCCCTGGTGGCGCAGTGCGGCATGACTGCCGGCCAGACTGCCGGCTTTTTTTCAGCGATCATGTTTTTAACCAACATTAATATGAATACGAATCCATATGTAAGGCGCATCGGATTATAAGGCGCACTGCGGGTTTATGAGAAAAATATAGGCTTTTAGGTGCGCCTTATAGTGCAGAAAATACTGTACTCTTTTTTCGCACGAAATCATACTGCTGCTCACAAATGATTATTTATGATTATTTGTAAGTAACAGAAGGAAATAATGAAAGCATGAGAGAAGGAAACAGGAGCAGTTTGTCCTAGAGGCACGGAAACTCTTGTGCAGCAGGCTGCATGGCATAATTAGCTCATGTGAATCACCACAGCCTTGTGCTTTGGGCGAGTAGGATGTTTATGACAGTTACATTTAATGGCGATTTGAATGTGTGAAACCAAAGATGACCCATAATGACAGATCCTTTCTTAGCTCATTTTATGTGGGCTTCTCTCAAGAACTGACTCTCTGTGTGTCACAACATGAAAGAGCAATTTCATAGCTTCTAGTGGCATTAGAAATGTCTCTTTTATGTGCATTTTGATTTCACACCAGCTGTTTTATTTTTTATTTATTTAATTTACATGTTGTCACTGTATTTATAAGATGCAGACAGTCAGTGTGTCAAAGGCAAGGTCATTGAGGGAATAGGATAGAATAATTTTACAAATGCATCTTTTGAAATACTGTACGGCACATTAAGATTTTGACCAGGACCTAAAAGTGAGCCATGGTGTAGGGAAAAATAAAGGTTTGATTTTGATTTAGTGAGGTCACACATAGCAGGCTTAACCCCCCTCACCCCCCTGTCACCCCCCCCCCCCCCACACACACACACACACAACACAATCCTAGCCATTAACGCAAAGCCTTTGGGAACTGAGAGTTAACTATGTCTCACTGTGACATAACATGCAATCATGAATGATCTTTCTTTTACTTTAGAGAGATGTTATGCGATTGGGGTAGAGTGTCTCTCAGACCTTATTATTCTTTAGTGTCCCTCCTGCACGTAATTCTTATTTAATCCTATGCTGATCATTGATTTTCAGCTGTTTTTAATTTTTATGCAATTATCTACAGGTTTTTCTTGATGGATTAGACAAAGCCACAAAACTCAAATGGCCAAGAATGTTTTCCCTCAAATTTCTGATGATGTATTGTCCTGACAGGTACTTCATTGATCGACACACAGACCTTGAGAGGCAGTTTGACATTAACGTGGATGATGGCAAGATCACGCTGGCCAAGCCACTGGACCGGGAGACAGACATGTGGCACAACATCACAGTAACTGCCACAGAAGTCAGTAAGTAACCTCTCCTGCCTCTGCTCAGAGTTTGACAATCTGAGAACTGCTGGGAGGCATATACAAACACTTCTTCTGAGGTACTTTATGGGTTGTCTCAGTCAAGAAAACCACTGATCTGCTAAAAAAAATCCTTTGTTCAACAGTGGAACAGTTTGTAAACCAGTGTTTTTGATCACTGTTGGAAATATGGCACAAACAATTAGTGTTTGAATCCACAGAGGAATTAAATACGCTGATTTGCTGAGTTTTGATTGAATGAAACAGCTCAGTAGCCAATTTGTGGAAGTGCAAGAACATTAAGTGTATCAAATAAACAGTTTTAAAGACATGCTCCACAGTGGATTGCTCCAATGCCAGCATCCATTACAGATTAAAGAACATCTGCAAACTCCTAAACTCACTGACTACATGTAAAATCTTGCCGGCAGAGCTACAAACAGCTCTAACCATATGTAAAGCTTTATTTGCATACAGATTGTTTCAGAGAGGCTGTACGTTGTGATAAAGTTTCATGTACCCCTTAAAGCTATTTGAATAGAAACTGACACAGCTTGTAACTTTTTCCTCCTGTCCTCTTCTGCCCTATCTCCTTCTCTTTATCTGTCTCTTTCTTTTAATCAAAGTAAACACACATTAATTGTCAAAATAAACGAAAACCCAAGTGCTGTCATAATGTTTTGGCCATGCAGCACAGACTAATCCCACCATTGTAGCAGCCCATTGGAGGAAGGGAATGTGTCTAACTTGATAAGCTGGTTGCCTTGTCATTTCTTGAACTCATACATTTAAAATCGTTTTAATGCCTCTTGGCTAAATAACTGTGTTTCAAGATAGTAGGATCTCCGAGAACATCTAACAGAAATTTGCCAAAATAAATATAGCAGTTGTGCTGTTCCTAATAAATAAAGAAGAGAAACGGGTGTCTTTTCTGGTGTGAAGAGGAATACGTGTTCCCTGTACTAGCCTGATGCCAATTGCCACCCAAAAAGAGGTGCATTCTGCTGCCTCGCACCAGTTGACATCTAACTAATCAGATTCTATTCCCTGTCTGCTGCTGGAGGAAAGTCACTTTTGTAGGAGGAGGGGGGCTGTCTCCTTCTGCCCAAATCCATCTATCAATGTCTATCAGACTGTCAATGCCAATGCTCCTCACCATTTAGCTCTTTTTCAAGACAACTCTTGGTCTGTCTCTCTGGCCTGCATTCTATGATTACATCAACTTGAAAACAATATTAACAAAAAATATTACAGATATTTGTCTGTAGGGTAAACCTAAGGCATTTCTATTCAATAGATAATTTATCCACTCTTTGTTATTTGTTTTTTTCTTGTCATCATAAGTCAAAAATTGCATATCGGCTTAAAGCCTCTTTGAATGAGGGTAGTTCATTGGCAAGAATGTGAAATATGTATCATGATAGAGGGGAGTAACAGTCAGTACTGTATATTGTGATGCTCTGAGCAAGTTGATATATTATTTCCTGCCTGTGTTCTTTGTGTTTGTCCTATCAGTACATTATCAAGTTGTCGCAATGGAATAGGTGGAAGTGTCTGAACATACTTTACAACTATACTATCCAGAAATATGTTCTTTATACACAAACAATAATCACAAATCTTCATATTTAAACTATTAAATACGTCAATGCATGAATTGATACTGATAGTAATGATAGGATTTTTTTTATTACTATTTTGGACAGAAATTTTCTGTCACACATGGAAGTCAGTACTTTATCGTTGACTGTTAAATGCGGCAATATCAGTACTTTGAAGATCAATTTTTTTTGTCCCTAAAGAAATAAATGAAACAGTAAAATAAAATAAACTCCCATGCCATTGGAAACAGTGGCAGTCATCTTGCACCTACATGAGGAGGTAATTGCTTTTAAAGTTGGCATTTGCATGACTGATTAATAAACACAACCCTTAACGGGGGCTCTCAAAAGGGATGGTCAATTACCAACAGTGAATTATTCTAATCAAAATCTAATCTAATTATACTGCCTTTTATTGTCTTTTCAGACGTCAGTTACCAATAAGTCATTAATATGCATATTTTAACCCTCATGTTTTAAACATTGTGCTGTACTGTGGATTTTCAAAAGCATTTTGAATAAGATTCCTTTTTTTTTAAATTCTCCATAGCTTGGAATCCCACTTTGCATCACTGATACCAAGTGATATGTAGATTGATGTGGCTTTTCATTATCTGTCTGCCATCAGCTCCGGAAATGAAGGCAGAAATAAAGATGGAAAAAAAGGAAATTAAAACTAGGTCATACAGTTTACCTGGGATTCCACGTGTAACCTTTTTTCTCTCACCTGTTTTCCATTTGTTCTCCCTTATTTATGTCCTCTTGTCTCTTTGGTTTTTGATTTCCCTTCTGTATATTAGGAAACCACAGTCAGATATCGCGGGCAATTGTGACCATCAGAGTAATGGACATTAATGACAATGCCCCTGAATTTGCCACAGAATACGAGGCCTTTCTTTGTGAAAATGGAAAACCAGGACAGGTAAGGAAAGAAATGACTAATTCATCAATCCAGTGATCTGTCTTCTGTTCTTTCCTGTCCTTTCTTGTTCTCTCTTCCCCTCTGTAATGATTGGCCACAGTGAATTATAGCCTGTTTACTTCACTTTGAAACTATAGAGGCTGGAGTATGCTCTTTTTTTCACTCAACAGCTCATGACACAGTGTGCATGAAGCAAAACGGAAATGAGAGCAATCAGGATTGATCAGAATGCTCATAATTCAAGAATGTCTTTCATATCTTCATCCAGATGGCATAATGCTTCCCCCTGCCAAAAATGCTGGACATATAGTTAACATTCTCATCAATTGCCCTCATTCAGAAGACCTGCATACGTACAATAGGAAGCTTTATTGAAAGGAGTGGGGAAAGGGGAGCTGACAAAAACTGTCCAGCAGGACCTGAATTTTAATTTACAATCAATTACACAGACATACAGCATGATAACACCTATGATGACAGATTAACAGATAGAGCCAGGAGCCTGAATGTGTGCCAGACTAGACAGGACCTTATTGATAATAATCTCAAAATCCCGGAAAGAATGGGGCATACATTTCATCCAGCCAATATTAGAATGAGACAATCTGTGGTGGCAAAAAAACAGAGTAATGAATAGGCTCCCTCTGATGGCTTCCAGCTATACTCTGTATCTTCTCATCTATCTGCTTCCACACAGGTTATCCAAACTGTCAGCGCTGTGGACAGAGATGACCCGACCCAGGGCCACTATTTTGACTATCGGCTACTTCCAGAGATTGCCAACAACCCCAATTTTACCATCAAAAACAACCAAGGTGAGAACCAAAATAAACTGAAGTGATTTGTGGCAGAATTATTGAAGTGCTTCAGCATTTTTGCAATGGCTTTCCAGTCAAATCTGTCACCCTTCATCAATTTAACCACACTTTAGATGAAATCTCGTTGATCAGTCTAGCTCACAATTAGCATATATGAAATTTTCTGGACACCAGCTTCTTTCTACTCCCCAGTGCTTTTTGAAGGAAATTAAATGAATTGGATAAAAATGTTTTTCCTGGTAGTCTAGCAGCTGAATGTAGAGTGACGTTGTAAGAGCTGTTGCTACATGGCAGATGGCACTACATTTATTTGCTAACTACTCTAACTACTCTGACTGGTTTATTTGCCAGTTTTGTTTATTCCATTCTTCTCTTCCTAAATCCCCTCTATGGCTCAGAAGAGTCTGTATTCGTGATGTCATTGTGTAATGCTTTCACCTTGAGGCAAAACAAAAAAACAAAACAAAACTGAAAAAAAACAACAACAATCATATGGTATGAGCCTCCTGTTGCAATGCAAAGGCTGCAGGCTAACAGTGCAACCTTTCACCAATGGACTAAAGATTCCATAAAAAAAGTCATCATCCCATGGACTAGCCACCTCATGACATAAATCAAATATTGTTCTTTTAAGTCAGGTACATTTGTAGAGAAGAAAATTAGATTTGCATTGTGAAAATGACATTATTGTTAATTATTATAGCATTAACCCTCTTTTGTATTGCATGCTGGTAAAAATCACAATACAAAGAGAAAAGTAAAAAGGAATGACTTCTTTATCTATCATTCCTGCATGATGTCAATCTGTTAAGAGACAATTTGTTCGTTTTTATAGTTTCTGAAGATGATGCAAACCTCACCTGAACTGTTCCAGCACTCGAAGCACTGCTCTTCATGATCTGTAATTTTATCACTCCCTGAAACAAAACTGACACATCTTGCAGTTCAGCTCTATGCTTTGCATACTCCACCCAACACTTGGCTATGCTACTGCTAATTCTGAACAGAGACAAGAGACCCAAATCTCCCAGCACTTCAATGACTATTTCCATGTGAATTGGCAGCTGTGGGAGACACTTCAGTGAAGAGTGTCAGTCTCTCCTGGGCCTCTGTGTGTCGCTTTTGTTTGTGATGATGAGTCTAATTGTAGGGATTGAACAGTGAAGAGGTTAGGGTTGTCCACACTGTGGAAAATGGCTCTGACTGGTGATATGAAAGCAGTAAAGATTCATCAGGAGGGAGAACTGCGACAGAGAAGATTTCACTAATTGAAATAGACATACATTTACCATCCTGTCCCCAAAAAAACAAAAACTATTCTCCTCAAACCTTAACTCTTAATTATGCCCCCCCCCCCAAAGAAAAAAAAGAAAAAAAAGTAATAAATGTAAAATTCGGGAAAATGCAGCCTTGCTTAACTTAATACAGCTACTAAGTTGAGCTGGTATGAGCACTACTTTTATGACCACTTTATTATTCCTTGCTCCTGATGCTAATTCTCTATCATATTTTACGCTGAAGTGTTATACCATTATCATTATGTGTGGCAACAGTGGATGGCCGTGTTGTTTTGTTTCTTTTTTACTGCTGCAACCTGTGGTCTCTTTGTACCTAGAAGGGAGAAATTTATTTTTAACATTTAGGCCACATTTACTTTCATTACAGCACAACTGTCCCTTTCCGTCAACCTTATAGCAGCCATTGAAATGGCCCTTAGAGCAGGGCTCGAAATTGCGGCCATTTTGGTCGCATATGCTCCCAAATTTTTATCAGTGCGACTATTAAATATATTTGGGAGCACCGGTGCGACTAGGGAAAAAAATCTGGTGCGCCTTTTTTTTCCTCTTCTCTCTCGCTCTTTCTCTCTCTCCATAGAGCAGGGGTCACCAAATGGCGGACCGCGGTCCGCATCTGGACTGCGTGATGGTTCTGTTCGGACCTGTGACCACTCCATGATAAATTCAAGGGAGTAGATTTTCTTGGCGCATTTTTACTTGCAGTTCGCGGCTACAGACGGCGGGCACTGCTCCTCCAATTAATCCGGTAATAGCGCCACCCAGTTCAGCCAATCAGATTGTATGTCTACCCTACGCTGTCAGCGAACCAGGAAGTGAGACAGCTCGCTGCCGCTACCGCTGTGAGTTTACCGCTACAGCGGAGCACAGAAGAAGGGAGATAGCATAGCTCCAAACGAAGGGAGGTTAACGAGGAAAACCGCTGGTTAACAAAAAGTGGACGAAATGTATGTTTATTCTTCCATCAGATAGTACAAAACCATTTTACCTCATATGGTCTGAACACGTAGCATGAATTAAAAGTGGTAACATGAAGCGCCACTATGAAGCAAAGCACAGATCTTTTGCGCAGAATTATCCCCTGAAGTCCGAGCTGAGGGCAAAATGACCGAGAAAAATGCAAACGAATGTTCACTAAAGGCATGGTGGAGATTGGGGCAACATAAAACATCTTTTAGTGATGTTTTAAAATACAAAACAATCCAATAATAACCAAAATGGTTCAGTCCATGTACTGGGCTAGCGTGACAGCGTGCCACAATGCGCTATTTAAGCCACACCCAGGTAGTGCCTCGGTTTGGCCCCTGACCCGGAGACGGACCAACACAGCATCGTCAGTTGTGTGTGGATGTGGGGAAAACGCGTAGGCGCCGAGTGTGCACCCTTGAACACACTACCGCAACAGCTTGTTTGATGCGGACACGTGAGTGTGGACCTGCCGGAGAATGTGCCCGAAACAGTCTGACTGCGGTCCTGCCAGGAAACAATGAGAGCACAGCTGCAGCTGCTCTCCTGGGCGAGGGAGAGAGGCGCACGGAACAGAGATGGACGGAGAGGTCTCTATTGGTCCGTCACTGCCTTGCTTTTGGGTAGGTGCTCCTAAAGTCTTTGCTGGTGCTACTAACTTCTAAATTTGGGAGCACCAGTGCTACCAAGAAAAAAAGTTAATTTCTGGCCCTGCCATAGAGTATAAAGAAAGGTACTCCTAACCAATTTAGGCACAGATAATACATTTTTAACTACATTTTCTTGATGTTAGGGGAATCTGAGGCTACCATAGGAGAGCACCCTACAAATGAAGCCTGGCCTCTTATTCTCTTATTTAGTTTAGTTTAGTTTAGTTTATTTGAAGGGGACAATGCAATTTCATAAAACACATGATTTATGCATGGTTAAAAAAGCCAGAATTAGCCAGAAGGCTAGTTTTCATCTGTAGTCCCCTGGCCATATAAAAAGCAGTAAAATAGTAAAATCAGTAAAATACATCAACAATATAGTAAAAAAATATACATATTCAAACACTTACTGTACTATTAAAAGAGAATCACACATATCACAACATTATATTTGATCCCAACATCAGAACATCACAACAGGCTTGTCGTTTAGTGTCGGCAGCTATAGGAGTTGATAAGCTAGCTATGCTGCTATTATCATCGTCTGCCTAAAAATAATGGAGATGTGTCTTGTTTTCACCTTGACTTGAATCATATAGCCGACATTGACACATCAAGAAAACTGACCTGAAGAGTGTCCACAAGTATTGATTTACAGGATATATTGCCTAGTAACCGTCTTTGCTTCAATTTCATGGCCAATGCAACAATGTTCTTAGATTGTAAGTCGTATTTATTTTTTTAAATGGATTTTGCATTTATTGCAAGTGCACCTGCAGGGCTATTTTTGAACTACCTGGCACATCGATTCAGAGGGACGTGGTGCATCTCCAAACTCCTGGTATAAGACTTTATTTGGACTTTGTAATCAGATATGCATACGTATTTCATAGTAATCCTAATATTCAAGAAATTCATAAGAATTGACTAATAATGTTAGTCCTGTGTTGAACTTGCAGGCGGTTCTTCACCCTTCTGCTTTTCCTCAAACAAAATGGTAAAAGAAAAATAAACAATACTGAGGATTTCAGTCCAGATAAAACTAAATATACCAACCTTTACTATTTTGCTTCTGCCACATTTTTCTTTGTTTATATTATCTGGCCTTTAAATACTACTCATATTACATTCATGTTTTTTTTTCCACATCCAAACGGATGAAGTTGGTTTTTCAACTGTCTGCTAACTAAAAGTTTACTCAGAGTGTGGTGATTGAAATGTGATTGCAGACAGCTTTTCATAAGAATCTTTATGTAAACATTTATATCATACCCAACATTGAAGTGTTAAAAAAAGTGCTCTCTTGTTACCTCAGTGATTTCATTATAACTGAAGGTTATCTACATAAATGCCTTTTGCAATGAGACTTTTTTTTCCTTTGGATGGGCTAATGAACAGTTATTTTTTCATTCTATTTTTACTATCAGTACCACTAGAAAGTGAAAATGACCTGCATTTGGAGACATGCTGATGCTTCACTACAGTAATTCGCTGTACATACTCTCCATGCTGAAAGATCTAAATGAAATGACATGATGGTAACCACAAAGCATAGCATATTACTTTGTCAAAGCATTCATAAGGAAATAAACCTGAGTGTATATGTTTGTATAGTTACAAATCATTCAACGCAAATAATTGCTATTATTTCATCCTTTAAAAAAACTTGGTCTGTCAACATTCACGTGTCACAACCAATCTCTATAATTTACCAGGCAGCTCCATTTTCTATCTCCCCTTTAGTATGCCCTCAAGCACAGAAGAAAAGGGTTAGACTATCAGAAACTGTACATTTTCCATAAGATTAGCAAGCCCATATTCTTTTGGGAATACAAGTGTTTGGTAATGTGAGAAGGGTAAGGAAAGACAGCTAATGAGCAGACAGCTTCAAGTGAAGTGTCTTCAAAGAGCAGCTGGCATCTTTCTGGGTCTACATGTGCCATCTTCTAAGCTTTCTTTGCTTGTTGTGGTCCTGTCATTTCCTCCAATTCCAAAGGAGAACAGCAAACCCCGACTCTCCTTCTTCTAGGTTTCTCAGAATTTTACTTTTGAGAAAAAAAAGGATGAGAGAAATTCATCTATGACATTGGAATATGAGAAAGCAGAGCAACAATTGATGTGAAATTAGTTTACCCTGATGCTGTACTCATCTTCACACAATTTAATAATAAATCTTCAGTCTGTTACTACAATGAATAATAATGGGTTTTCCACACATCCTCAAATAAAGTGATCATTAGCTTTACCTCTCTCTCACAGACAACTCTATCAGTGTCCTAGCCAAGCATGATACCTTCCGACGACAAAAACAGGAAATGTATTTCCTGCCAATCATCGTGACTGATAATGGGAATCCACCGATGAGCAGCACCAACACCTTGACCATCCGAGTGTGTGGGTGCAGTAAGGATGGCATTGTCCAGTCCTGCAATGTGGAGGCCTATGTGTTACCCATTGGCCTCAGTATGGGAGCCCTCATTGCCATTCTGGCCTGCATTATACTGCTGTTAGGTGAGATATTTTTCTTTTACATTGTGATATTGTACTCAAGATGATGAAATTGAATAATCTTATCACAAATTTGATCACAATCTGCTTGTACTGACAGACAATGACAGACAATACTCAAAGCTTGACCTAGACTTCTTTTTTCCACTCCCTGTCTATATTTCTTTGACAGTAATAGTAGTACTATTTGTGACCTTGAAGAGACACAAGAATGAGCCTTTGATCATAAAAGATGACGAAGATGTGAGGGAGAATATTATTCGTTACGATGATGAAGGGGGAGGAGAGGAGGACACAGAGGCATTCGACATTGCGACACTTCAGAATCCAGATGGCATCAGCGGTTATCTGCCACGTAAGGACATGAAGCCTGACTTGCAGTTCATGCCCCGGGCGGGTCAGCACTCGGGTCCAAATGGCGTGGATGTGGATGAATTCATCAATGTACGACTCCACGAGGCAGACAATGATCCCACAGCACCACCTTATGACTCCATCCAGATCTATGGATACGAGGGCCGGGGATCCATCGCCGGCTCTCTCAGCTCACTGGAGACAGCGTCATCGGACTCTGACCAGAACTATGACTACCTCAGAGAGTGGGGACCACACTTCAGAAGACTTGGGGAGCTCTACTCTGTGGGTGAGAGTGACCGTGAGACCTGACCTTTGATTTTGTAGAAAATAGACCTTTATGATTTTTTTTTTTTTTTTGTTCACATGTGTATTAAACACTAGGAGATTTGCTGGCTTTTAGAAACAGAAAAAGAACAAAACAGTTAATAATAAGAGTTGCCACCTTTTTGTATTTTCTTAGAATGAGGTATAGCAGTCGTCATCCACTATGTAAGTGTTGAGCCAAACAATGTCTTAGGAGATCTATGATTCTTGTGGAGTATATCTTAGATTCCGTTGTGGAGTATCTAGCAGTATTTTGGGTGTTAGTCATTTGCTGTGACTGCCGGTAGCAGGAAAACCCTTGAACTGCTGGAAGTTGACAGACGAAAGGACATAATTAATGTTATTTGGTTCTCTGAAATCTGAATTGACACTATCCTCTGGGCTCCATGGACAGCAAGCTGGACCTCAGAAGCTGCAGAGTGTTGTTTGTTTCATGTCTCCTTGAGCCACCTAGCTGAATGGCGATCTGAAACAAAATGTGAAAAAGCAATATATGGTCTACATTACAATGATGAATGTATGTATATGATTTGAGCAAAAGCAAAAAGACAAACCAGTATTGGCTTTAAGGTGAATTTGTTATCATTTGATATCCTCTCTAGTGGCCACATTTATAAACTCTTTTAAGCCGTGAACGGCTTGCTTTATACAGATATTTGTATTTACACACTACAGGTGTGAGTGGCAAGTGTTCCTAGCCTATGAAAGACTGAAGGGAAGACAAAAAAGACAAATGTAGAAACTCTGAGGCCTTCTTTTTACAGAAGCAACATTAAATACAATTGTAATCTAATGTTTTTTGACAAGACGTGTTGATTCCTCATTATTGTTCGATGAGTTTTTGTATTTCTGTTAAATATTTCCTTTCTGTGCTGACAATTTGAAGTGGGTGTGTTTTTATTATTTCACAGGAGCTGTTTTTTTCAACTACTTGAACATAATTTAATAACAGTCAATCCATTTCATACATTTATTGCAGTTAATAATGAAAACTATAATATAAGCAGGCAAACAGAACTTCTGTTAGTCCAACAAAACAGATTAATTTGATTAATCAGGACAGCAGGAACAGGACTTTTCTAACACATGCTAGTTATGTGTATAATATATTCTGAGCCACAGTCAGTAAGTGTCTGAGCACAATAGTCTAACTGATACCTGAAAATGTGGCTTCCTCTAGCATCAGTTCTCAAACACAGATTGCATAAATCTAGTGAAAAACAAATCCAGACAATGTGCATATTCTGCTTACACTGTAAGATATTCTTAAAGACATGTACTGTATATATAGTTACAGCTAAAATCATTAGCTTTCAATGAGGTGGTAGGTTTTGTCTCTGCACGTTAGCTCTTGCACATAATGAGAATTTCAATGGCACTACAACTGCGTTCAAACTCAGTTTGTACTGATACAGTATAATGGCAGTTCTCAGTAGACTAAAAAATATATATGTAATAGTCCTACATGCAGATCATATTTTCTACTGTGCTTTGATGCTTATAAATGTGTATGTTCAATTATTTACTCCCTGTACTGTAATCTAAGATACCCTGTATTGTTTCCTACTTTGTGAAATATATTTTTATAAATATTGCTGAATGGGTGTGCTTTTTCTTTTTCAGGCAGAGAGTACCAGATAGAACATCAACAGTTAAAGAGGCACTCCTCTATTTTCATATATGATAATCTTATTGCTATTTTACGATTAATGAAAAGGAAAATGTTATCAATGTCCTTTCCAACTATGAGGGCATATCTAAGAAAATAACTAGTTTACTAGCAAACTCCGGTCAAAATACCTTTGCCTCTGGCTTTTTTGATATATATATATTTTTTTTTTTGTTTACATTGCACTCTCCACTTTGTGAAATTTTAATATTACTCTGAATGACCAGCATACCCCTATGTAAAAGATGGTAGCTGTATAAGCTGTACTGAATACACAGATGTATTTTGATGCTCAATGTTTTCTCTCACACAATGGGAAATTACTTTGAATGAAACTACAATTATGGTGAAAGTACAACATATTTAATCAGGAATAATAATGTCAGAAAAATTTCCAACATCAGAAGCGCCAGTGGCACAGCTGGTCCCTACCTCAAAACAATAGTGTTGTTTGGAGGGTGGGGGGTGGAGGCGATAGGTTGGTCTGGGGTAGGTGGCAGAGGCTATTCGAGTTGATGAAGACAAAGACAACCAGCCATATTGGTGTAGAATGTCATTCATCGAGGTCGTGGAAATCTTTAAAGCAACTGGACCTTTGTCTTTGGGCACCAGTTCACAACTGAAGAATTGGATGATCTGAAATGTCTTCAAATCCTTAACAGAAGTCCAGGTGATTCAGTGTAGACTTTCAAGGAAAACATGTTCACTCCTGCAGTTCACCCATATTGCATCATCATCATCATCATCATCATTTACATCATCATCATTGTCATCATCATGTTAATGACAAAAAACTACACAGCATTAATTTTCCCTGCCTATTTAATAACTTAATCATCTCTCAACTAATTATTGCTCTATAAAAAATCTGCTTGACTCTGCTTATATAGAACTTAAAAATGAAGCTAACCAACTTGACTTGATTCTATTATTATTACTTGAGACCTGATTCTATTATTATTCCTTAAAAATGAACTTACACTTCAAAAACAGCAACAGGATAGGAAAACACTTTGACGCTCATTGCTTATCATTTCCAGCAGATTTTTGTTGGCTCGAAAGTGTTGATTGATGGTGATCTTCCATCCCTAAAACTTGCTGTTTAGCTTCAGAAAATATGACATCTTAAGAATGTGGTTTGATGGTTTGACACTCTGATGTTAAGACACTTAAAATCTTAGAGAAAAATAGTCAACAGTGATGTTCAAACAATTTGCAGGGTTGAATGTTGCATGCCTCTGTCATTTCTGATTGAAAAAAAATAGTCCTGACAGGTCATTATGAAAGGACTTGAGGGAAAACTTGAGGTGTGTTTTTTTTTCATCCGAGAGAATATAATTCTAGAGCTTATTTTGACATGCTGCATAATTAGATTAATAAAACGTCATTATCTATGATCAAAGGGGAGAAAAATAAGGCTTGGAGACTATTGTGTATTAATCCTGATTTGTTATTCCCATCTCAGAGAGTATGAACCCAGGGAGATAAAAGTTTTTCAAGAGAAAGGCCTTCATTATATTAATTAAACTGGGATGTAAATTGGAATGTTGTCTTGGAGTAATTCTCATCTACCCACTATTTTTTTAATAGCAAAGGAGATTAGATAAAATACAATTCCCAATTTCATTCCGTTTTTATTTCTTTAATTCTTTTTGAACATTGTCTCCTCTTTGTTAATCTTGTTGAAAGATTAGAGTATTGTTCAGCTTTATCTGATATTGAGGTTTCTTCAAATAACAAAAGCTTCCGATCGTATCATTTAACAGCTGTGCCTCACTGAACTCAAAAGTATGAAATCACATAAATCCACTTGCCTATAGAGGTTGTGACAGACATGCAAGGACAATCACATCTGTTTCGGTGCACACACACACACACACACACACACACACACACACACACACACACACACACACACACACACACACACACACACACAGTGCTCTTTTTCTGCTCCAATTTTCTTGTAACAAATACAACATGGAGAGGAGTCACAAAAGCAGATAGGTTACAATAATAACACACCTTAACTGATACCATATTTTAACACATACCTCAATTTTCAGAATTTGCAAAAATTATGCTGGTGTTTCAGACTCTAGAATTCAAAGTTGTTAAACCAGAGACTGATATCCTTCTGTGGCTAATCCTTTAGTCAAAGACACATTTTACTAACTGATATCTCCTGGTAAAAAATAGCACAAATTGTTTTCTGGAAAGTACAACCCCGGCAGGTCAGCATACTCATTTGTAGTCAATCTTCACGCACCCCTGTTGCTGTGTATGGCTGCAGGTCTGACAGAGGTTGCCTAACTAAACAGTAAATCAAATTATCTTTTCACTTTTGTCACGAAATGGAAATGTCCCCTGGGTGACAATCTTGCACTTGCTGTTCCTCGCTGATATGTGCCAGCTATTTTAAGGTAGGCCCATGGCTGCGGATGCTGTGGTATCAAAATTGTAATTACTGTTGCCTGCCCTCAATTAACAACAAGCTTTGCTGTATATACATTGAGGAATCTGCTTTCTGCTCTGGATTTTGAGATGTGAATGTCTTGTTTCCACCAAGTTGTTCTTTTGACTTGCTGTTGCTATTCAAGCCCTAGTAATGAGGCCATTGAGCAAAAGTGATCACTGAACCCCTACCTTTCTGTCTTCTGTGGATGTAGCCACATCATTTGAAGTGGCTATCAAACACAACAGCAACACAGAAAATAAGGATTTTCTGGTAAGTAGTCACTCAGTCAATAGGGCTCTTGCGAGGGGAGGTGCGTTGAGCCAACCAGATTAAACAGTTTTTTCCAGTGCTGGCGGTCTTGTGCCAGTTGCTCTGCATCCTCCACAGCAACTCCCTGTTGTCAGAGGTCACCCGCAATGATGTCGAGCCATCGGGTGCGCGGCTTGCCTCGAGGTTGTTTCCAGCCTGTGGCCTTAGCGTAAAACTGGAGAATGGCTCTTGTAAGTTTTTTCAGAGCGGCTTCCACTTCTTCTGGTGTGTTAGAATCTATACTGCAGGGATTGCTAGGGATTGTGGTGTTTGCAGCCGCGAGGATGGTGGGATCAGCCGGGATGGAGCTGTGCTTCAAAAGGAGACTGAAGTGCTCTTTCCAGTGCGTGAGGCAATTTGCTTCAGTTGTTATGATGTTACCATTAGAGTCTTTCTCCAGGGCTGCCTTGATGCGGGCTTGGAGCAGCAGAGTGAAGACACGGCTCATGTTGTTGGTATTGGCCGCGGACTCCAGGTGTTCAGCTTCTGCTTGCCAGGTTGCCTTGAAGCCTAACCTGGCGCCGCCGGTCTTTGATATCCAAGGCTTTTGGGGGGAAGATCGGGAGCATCTAAGTACATTATGAGCTGACTGGATGACACTGCTTGAGGGTCTGCCAGTCTTCGCCAGGGCATCAAAGGTGCAGCGGATGGAGCAACTTGAAGAGGTTTAAACATTCTATACATGCTATTTGCTAGTTTGCTGCCTTCACAGTATTCAATTTTAATCACACACTCAGTACTATTCCATCACCCTGTCTCAGGAGAGTTACACACACACACACACACACACACACACACACACACACACACACACACACACACACACACGGTTGCAGTGGCAGTTCCATTTGGAGGATGTAGGCAAACTTATCTAAATTGACACACACACACACACACACACACACACACACACACACACACACACACACACACAGTGCTCCATTTTTAGTAACAATAAAAATTCAATTTATAGGACATATGTCTTAGTTCTTTATTCACAGGATGAATCGGAACCAGAAACCACATTCCAAGCAGAACCGGAAACCACATTCCAACCGGAATTGGAAACCACATTCCAACACCCACGATTGAGAAGCGCCCAAACACTTGTCATGATCTAATTGGACCAGAAAACAACATATCATCTCATAAAAACTCCTTATCTGAATTGTATGAAAAACACCGGGCATAGGAAGATAGTGCTCTTGTCAGCTGCACTGTTGCAAGACCCGTTTACTGTAGGCATTCAGGGACCTGGGGGGAGCCCGGATTTCTGTATTAGACTTGTTGTCAGGAATGAACTTTTTAAATTTAAGTCTGCCACTTTACCTCAATAACAAGAACCCACGGAATAACAAAGTTTTAAGGCTACTCTCCTTCAGTTTCTGGGGCCCAACATGGTGAGAGGGAGAGACGATGGATCGTCAACATCAGCTGTAAACAGTGACAATGATCTAGGACAGTCCAGTATGAAACATTGTTCTTCATCTCCCAGTGGCCACAATTAACAGAGGTAAGCAGAAAACCTGTTGTAATGGCCCATAGGGGCGGCAGTGGCTCAGTGGTAAAGCGGGCGGTGGAGCGGGTCGTCCTATGATTCAAGATCGGCGGTTCGATTCCCGCTCCCGATTCCCGCCCAAAAAATACCCGGAGGTGAACTGACAGTGGGGGGTGTCAACTCACCTCCGGAGCACTGCCGAGGCACCCTTGAGCAAGGTGCCGTCCCCTTTACAAATTGCTCATTTGAGGCGCACCAAGAAGGAGCTGCCTGCCACTCTACCTCCCTTGCATGCTTACAGGCCCCCTTGTGTGTGGTTGTGTGTATTACAGGGGCCTGTACACACTAATATGCATGCGAGTGATTGAGACTAACAAAAACTAGAGTGTGCGTTCTTAATTTCCCTTCGGGGATTCTAACTGTATAAAATAAAATAAAATAAAATAAAACAAATTTCAACAGTTGGACTGACTAAATTAAGGGAGATGAGTGATACAGTTCAGTAAGATAAAAAGAATTGTAGGTTGGAGTCCTTCCGGTAAAGAACCATTGCGGGAGTCCCTCCGACGGCGATTCAGTAAAGTTCCAGAAGATTGGGTTATAAGAAAAGAGTGAAATAGTGGATTGGAGTCCATCCGACGGCGATTCGGTAAAGAACTGTAGTAGGTTTAAGTCCCTCTGATGGCGATTCGGTAAATGTGATAAAGTGTTTGATTTCTATATTGCATTGTGTGAAATGGAAGGTGAATTTGACTGTGGATGTGACAAATGGGGATTGTGTTAAATTAATGGAGTGAATGGTCAAGGGCAGATTGTGAGGTTTGAAATGCTTAAGAAAAAAAATAAAATAAAACTAGTTTAAATAGGGTTAAACTGGTAGAACTGCTGATTGCTCGGAACAGTGATATCTGGGGAGACAGTGGTTTACAAAATGGCAGCCCCCGAGTTAAAATCAGATACCTGGGGTAAAATGTTATGCAAGCTTGCCAAAATATAAAGTAACTAAACTCCAGCCAAACAAGCAAATTAAACTATTGATAGATTGAAAAAAAATGGTCTGTAAATCTGCTTGAAGTTCTTATGAGACCATTTTCTGATCCCAGAAAAACGAGCTCACAAACAATAAATGTAATGAAAAATAAAGATGAGGCTTTTAAAAACGAGTCAAGGAGAGGAAGTTCATCAAACTGCGACTGAGTGTGGGGGAGTTCATAAATGGAAGATCCACTGGGTGGTACTTGGGTGTCACGTCATTGACGATGACGTGTCCGGTACCATGTGGCGTCTACCTTGAGATCCTGTGCCTGCTCACTGTGTGGGCGTCTAGCTTGAGATCCAATGGGATCTATGAGCTATTGTGTGATCTCTGCACTCTATTTATACTGTTAGGTTTTGTTGTTTGTCTATACATTCATCCATCCATCCACCCATCCCTCCATCCATCCGTCCATCATCTACTGCTTATCCGGGGCCGGGTCGCGGGGGCAACAGTCTCAGGAGGGATGCCCATACTTTACTTTCCCCAGACACCTCCTCCAGCTCCTCTGGGGGAGCCCGAGGCGTTCCCAGGCCAGCCGAGAGACAAAGTCCCTCCAGCGTGTCCTAGGTCTTCTTTGAGGTCTCCTCCCAGTAGGACATGCCCAGGGAGGCGTCCAGGAGGCATTCGGAATGGATGCCTGAGCCACCTCAGCTGGCTCCGCTCGAGGCGGAGGAGCAACGGCGCTACTCTGAGCTCCTCCCTGGTGACTGAGCTCCTCACCCTATTTATACAGTTTTGTTTATATATCTCTTGTCCTTATCCCACCAAAATATCCAAAAGTATGTGTTTGTTTAGTGTGAATGCTGTGTTGTCTAACTGTGATAGCTGTATTCTTGTGCATTCTTGTGTAACGTATGCCGTATGACTGTACATGTACTTAACAGCGGTAAATAATTTCCCTGCAGGATTATTAAAGTACAATATTTTCTGCACTATATGGCGCACTGGATTATAAGGCGCACCTTTAATTAATTGTTTATTTTATAATGTATTTCATATATAAGCCGCGCCGGTTTATAAGGCGCATATAATAAAAAAATTAAAAACTAGTGGCTGTAGTTGCACTATCCGTCCACTAGATAGAGCATTCATGAATGTGAGTACCTTTAATCAACTGTGAAGGGCCCTTATCGTTATGTCAACGAGGCCATTCTGAGTCTCATCAAGAAGACCTAATCACTTGATCACAACACGCATGGGTTTTTTCCTTAGCTGCTGAGATTTGCTGGTAAAAGTACTAAAAAATACTGTTGTAGAAAATTATCTAAAAACATGGTCAAATTAGATTTTATTTCTATAGCTTTCAGTGACGTGTGGTGAGGTTCGCGGAGGTGAAGCACTGACGTAAAAATCAGTTCTAAGAGCCAGACAGTGGCAAATTTGACACTCTCTCTGGCAAAATACGCCATATTAAAACATCTGACATTAAAAACTGGTTGAATTCATTACGAGGGAACCACTCAGTTCGATCAGGGCAGATTATTTCCTGATCTGAAGTTCGAAACAAATATTTCAGCGCCGATGTTCATCTTTGTTTATTAATTAAATCTTGTTTCAATCGATTGGTAGTCCAGTTGGAGGTGAGGTGCAGCTATTTGCTGCTGCACTGTGTGTCCTAAACAATTTTCAAACCATTTTTTAATGTCAGGCTGCTAATTTACTGGCAAATGTGATGTTTCACAGCAGCACACCAGGCACCTTTGTCTAGCAGTGAGTGAGCTCTTGAAATTTCAGAAAAGGCTGGAAGTTCAGCTTTGAGGGTGTTTCATTCACCTTTACACCAGTTTCTCCGTTTGTTTCCGCAGATTGATAGAATGGACCGTCACTAAATTCCAGAATACAGCACTGATACTCGACAATGGCATTTTTTAGACCAATTAAGTTTAAAGTGGGTTATTTACGTCACCACAGTAGTTGGGAAATACTGAAATAAGTCAGTCAGTCAAACTTTATTAATAGAATTGTTGAGAATTCCCTATGTTTTGCTTCATTATCATAGCCAGGCACCGGTGCTCTCTGCAGGCTGCTCTTCCGTCACACATCAGGTCAGTGACAGCCGGCACTTCAGCGATGCCCCTTGACTACCGTTGTTAGGAGGCGTAGCACGGCCAGAGTACCTTCTGATGGTGCCCTCTGGTGACGTAGTGCAGCGCGACTGCCGGCCAGATTGCCGGCTTTTTTTCAGCGATCTTGTTTTTAATCAATATTAATGTGAATATTAATCCATATATAAGGTGCATCGGATTAGGCACACTGCGGGTTTATGAGAAAATTATAGGCTTTTAGGTGTGCCTTATAGTGCGGAAAATACTGTATTCTTCATTCATTCAAGTCTTAAAGGAATTTTTGAGAAAAGAGGGAAATTGTAAAAAATAGAAGATGATTGAAATTCACTCGGGTTGTGATTCAAAATTGTGTTTCCTTCAAATTGTGTAGAAGAGAGCAGAACACATTCACATGTCCTGTGCGTGGTGTTGTTTCTGGTGGGGGACGGGCCCTCCCGCTGCAGCCAGAACCCATTAACAAGGTGAATAGTTTTACTAAAGATAGGGAGGCATATTTCAGGAACATGCAAACTCAAAGTTGGGAGGAACATTTCACCAGTGGGCCTTAAGCCCAAGTTTGAGAAATGTTAAACCAAACACCAAATAAGCCATTTACCACAAATGTCACAGCTAGTCCAGCCAATCAAAAACTGAAGAAGATGGAGAAACAGATGATGCACGTCAAACTCTATTTGAATTAAAAATGGCAATAATAGTGAGAGAGAGGGAAAGACAGAGAAGAGATAAAGAGAGTGGAGCATGTGATGCAGAGACTGAGAAAAGAACTAGAAAAAGTCAGACATGAAAGAGAAGCAGAAGTTGTATGTGAGAGAGAGGGGATATCAGCAATCCCTATTGGAAGGTCACGAGAGCAATAGAAAGTTGATAAGGAAGACAGTGGAGGATGTTGAAGAAAGAGCAAAGATAAGTAGGGAAAAAGGAGAGAGAGAGATGTTGAAAAATAGTTTTCAATTCGCTCAAGCTCAACTGCAAACTAACAAGACTAAAACCAAGACACAGATGACTCCTTGTCCCAAACTGGGCAGGAAGATGTGCACTTGTGTGTCTCATTTCTCCTATACAGATTTACAATGTGCCTGAGGCTGAGTTGACGACATGGTCACACCTGAGCTCATACACCACGATGCTGGAGGACAGTCCAGTTTACACAGAATCTATTGGCATCCCACGTGGAGTTCCAGATGACTATAAATTGACAAATCAAATTGCAGGTGAGAATGAATCGTACATTGAGTCAGCAGCACACACAAAGAGGAGGAAGACGATACCCCGCCATACACGCGCAGTGGTAAAACTTATCGTCAGATGCCTCTGAGAGACGATCAGCAAGATGATTTGAGAGAATATAAACCGTTTTCATCTACTGATGTCAAAGGTATGGCTAAAAAAATTACCGCCTTTGTCTCAGGGAGTGGATAAATGGATTGGACACAAGTTAGCCATAACCTCAGGCCAAAATTTAGCAGTAGGAGATGTGTGGCAATTGTTAGGTACTGGCACTAACCCCTAGGAAAGTTTCAGCTGTCAGAACCGCAGCAGGTCTGAATGGTGTGGGGGCGGAGATTTCGTTTGGACCATTCACCAGAGCCTTGTTTAACATGCTGAGAGACAAGCTTCCAACACCCAGTGGGAACACCTCTACCTCGTGGTAAGGAGGAACCATTGGTGTATCACAACAACTGCCTGGCCAAATGGTCAGCAGCAATGGTAGCTCATGCCGCCAACAATGACGTAACTGAGTCACTGTTTATGACAGCTCTCTCGAATGGTTTGCCACCTCCACTGAAGAACAAATTAACAGGCGATCCAGATTTCTTGATTAGGTCATTTCCGCCATCACCTTGTGCATCATCTAACACATTATCAGAAAACAGAAGCCCACCACAACACCGACATCCAACACATGCAGACACAATTACTTAAATTACAATTAGCTGAGACTAGGGCTAAGGTAAAGGACAAAAAGGTTGAGAAGAACTCCAACACCACTGGCAGTGTTATGTGGCAGGGTCATGGCGGTTGGTCTGGGGCCCAAGAAGGACGAGGAAGAGGTGGAAGCTATGGCGGCAGTGGATCATACTCAGGTAATCAGCCTGGATGTTTAATCTGTGGCGATCTTACTCATTGGGCTCGCCACTGCACGCATACTCGACAAAGACAGGGTCCACCACAAGGGTACGGTCCACCAGCACCTCGAGGCAGAGGATTTCCACCTGCTCCAGGATGTGACAGAGGGGGCATCTATACATGGGCACCAAACACCCAGCGGCCGAGGGGACCGCCTGGACCAAAGCAGCATGGTCAATACTTCACTGGTGAAACGGTGCCACCGGGGGATACTGGACAGCCTAGGGATGCCTGGGCAGCACCGGAAGCAACGGAACGGCGGGACCTGTCTTCCTTATGCTTCCTATGACTGTGCGGTAAGACTGTCAGCGTCCTGGTAGACACTGGAACCACGCATTGCACTTTCAATACACCTATGCTGCAGTCATGTTAACATCAGACAGCATGTCATTTATGGGCTTCTCGGGGGAAACTGGAAGTTCAGCCTTTCACCCAACCATTACCCACTGTGTTAGCAGGACATTATTTGGGACAATGTTTCGTTTCATCACCACAAACGCCTGTTGACTTAATAGGCAAAGACTTGCTAATTGCCACAAATGCCCAGATGATACTCAAGTTTTTTTGCAGTGAAGCTGGACACAATGGACAATGGGTGATACGACCAGTTCCAACCTCACCCACTGCTGACATCTACTGGGCAGAGGTTCAACCAGAGACACCTTGTGCTGACCCTGGCGGGTGTTCCATGTATGCCATGTGGAAACCTTGGATTCAGTCCTGAGCACCCTACCTGCCTTCCATCGATCCTCTACATATGCACACTGTTTTATGATAGGGACCATCAGAGCACACATGGGCGATAGTTGGCAGTTACGTTCCCCACACATTTCCGTTTTGATTGTTGTGGCACACACAATTTTGACACCAGAACAGAACACGTTATTTGAAATGGGAAGCACATCGGTTCCCCACATTTCATTGGCTGTGTCTTCAGGGCATGAGTCGAGGGAACTGGGACCCATGTTCAAACGCTTAGTTATCCTTACCGATTGGCAGGATTCTCAATTTCCCCAAGTTCAATTCTCACCATAAACTAAATCATACAGAATTTTAGGTTCCATGACTGATACAGTGACACGGCAACATCAACTCATTTCACGCGAACATGGCAGAGACTTCACAGATCATGAGGATAGCTAGGTAATGTTAGATTCTATCCCAGAAGGGGTATGGTCTACAGGTCCATTGTAGGGCATTGTAAAGATAATCCTGCTCTTGTACTAAACATTTCTGATGCACAAGTTGTTTGCAGAAAACAGTATCCAAGTCCGGAAGCAGCAAACCAAGGGATTGAGAGTACACTATGTAGACTGTGGGATGCTGGTGTTCTGGAAGAATCAAATTCACCTTGGTCAACACCATTGAGGCCAGTTCAAAAAGAAGACGGAATAAGTTATCGAATGGCCCATGATTTGAGAGCCACAAATGATGTAACACTATTGACATCACTCACACCTCAATTCAAATGGTTTACAGTTGCGGACTTGGGAAAGGCTTTCCTTTGCTTACCTCTACATCCAGATTCCAGAAAATACTTTGCGTTTTGGTATCATGCAGTCAAGCTGCAATACACTAGACTCTTGCTAGGATTTAAGAACAGCTCGGTGGACAATAAACTGGACTACATCCGCCTGCTCCGATCATCAACTAAGTCTGTGCATGAGTGTTGTGTCTTTGTATTTGTAGGAACATGGCTCACTGACAGCGTCCCGGACTGTGCCATTCAGCTGGACCGGCTAACGTGCTACCGGGCTGACAGAGCGCTCGCTAAGGGGGGGAAGACCCATGGTGGGGGACTCTGTGTTTACATCAGGGATGCTTGGTTCCGTGACGCTGCTGTGGTTTGCACACAGTGCTCTCCTCTGGTGGAGCTTATGATCATCAGATGCCAGCAATTCTACCTGCCCAGGGAGTTTTCTGCCATATTGCTGGTGGCAGTATATATCCCTCCCACCTCCAGCAACAACAGGAGTGAGGCACTGAATGAACTCTACCATCTCATCAGTGAGCAGCAGACAGCCCACCCAGATGCCTTCCTCATTCTGGCTGGGGACTTTAACCATGCAAACCCCACGAGTGTGTTTCCAAAATTACATAGACATATCAACTTTACATATCAACTTTACCACCTTGAGAGAAGAGGATGCAGAAGACAGGGTTAGATGGAGGACACTGATTCGCTGTGGCGACCCCTGAAGGGAAAAGCCGAAAGGAAAAGAAGAAGAAGAAGAAGAAGATCAACTTTACCACCTGAGGACAACATCTACACGACACATAAAGATGCCTACAAGGCCCGCGTCCTCCCCCACCTTGGGGCGTCAGATCACACCACTGTTATGCTAACGCCCGCATACACACCGCTCGTTAGAGTCGTTAAACCTGTGAAAAGGCAGATACGGGTGAGGCCTGATGGGTCGTCAGAGGCACTCCAGGACTGCTTTTCAACCACAGACTGGAGCGTATTCAAAGACGCAGCCACCCACAACAACAACACAGACCTCCAAGAGTACACAGAGACCATCACTGCATACATGAGGAAATGCATGGATGATGTCACGGTCACCAGAACAATCTCTGTTCGAGCCAACCAGAAGCCTTGGCTGACAGGTAAAGTTTTTTGTGTTTGTCATATGAACTGTATAAAAAATATACTTGAATTAAAGCAGTTTTTTTTTAAGTGTGTGTTCATGTTTGAGTGAATCTCTCTTGGATGTTGGTAACGTAACTATCTTGTAACATCAACTTCATGAATAAATGTGATTTTAAAAATCAAATCTTTCTTTGTGTCTTTCTTTCTTTCTGTTCACTGTGATAAAATTTCTGATCTGTTGTCTATTTGTGTTTGTCAATATGATTTGACATTTGTTGTTAAATTAGTACTGTTGTGCTGTTTGAAAAAGAAGCCCACTGCAATTTTTTACACAAATAGTTTTATTACCTTTCCTCTCAGTGATAAAGTCCCATAAGAATTCAAACATAATACAATCTGTGTTATATGAATTTATTCACTCATTATGATTGAACTTATTCAAGCAGAATAACCTTAGCTGTAATTTTTTAATTAAGTTCCATCAAACAGCTTTTGCATGTCTAATTTAGTTCACTTTCATCTTCTGAGGTTGAAGCCAGTAATATTCCACAATAGTACCACAAAAGAAAATCAAAGTAACTGGTGTGATCAGGTGCAGCTATATGGAGATGAGTAGGTGGACATGTATGAACAAAGGATAATGAAAATGATGAAAGATTTAAATGTACAGGCTCAAAGCTTGTTTCTGAGGAGGACAAATATTTTTGGACCATTAAATATACTGTATCATAAAAGAATCGCACTAATGATCTAACCACTCTTTTGTTTTCTCCACTGGTTACTGAACCGTTAAAGCATGTAAAGACCATATGGTCACAGCTGCTGGACTAATGTATTCTGCTAGCAGCTCTCAAAGTTTGGTTGACATGAAGGACGATGTGACTAAAACAATTCAGTGAAGTTGTACATCCCTTTAAACTGAACTATCCATCATATTTAGTTATATACTTTGCTATATCAAAGGTACCCTGCAAGTAAGACCACACAAAGTTGTGATTTAATATAATTAAGAGAACAAAAGGTTAAAAAAAAAGATGTTTGTATTCAGAATCTTCGTTCCCGCATCCTCAGCTGCAGAGTAGGTGGAGACCTACTGACCTGGAGGAGAGGATGCTGTTGTTTTTATTTTTTGACAACCAACACAGTGGTCTTAATTGTGCATCATGGAGTGTACAATTGACCCCATTTTGAAATTAGCATTAATTAACACCTTTGTTGGTGAATAGCACCCGAGAATGTCCTGCCATGTCTATGTTGCACTGGTCTCTTGTCTCCAGCCAAATAATTACTAGGACCTTTCACAGCTCCAGATTAAACCCGTTCCCTACCAGCTGCTCATTGGAGGAGGAAAGCTTAACCTTGTGGTTCTGAAAAAACACTCTTTTGGGTTATGCAGATGCATGGACTATGCTTAGATTACCTTTAAATGTATCTGTTGGAAAAGTTTATTTTACACCAACATTGCAAATATAGCCTTTCAATTATACTTTCAGTGTGATATAACAAAATGTGGAGGGGACAGAGTTCAGCTTCCTGACTGCCTGACAGAAGAAGCTGTTGCACAGTCACCTGGTCCTGGCTGTCAAACTCTTCAGTTTTCTCCTTGAAGATAGCAGGCTGAAGAGGTTGTAGGACAGGAGTGTGGGGTCACTCGCAATGCTTAGTGCTTTGCAAGTGAGGCTGTAAAAAGCACTAAATAATACCATCATGTTTAAACACTAATGAGAGATGTTAAAACATGATGGTATTATTTGCTTTATTATTTAGTGATACATAAACAGAGTTGTGTCATAGACAGACGTGATAATTATGTGACTCAAAAATCAAATGATGTCGGAAATGGTGTAGATTTGGGTTGAAATCAATGCATTAAAGCTTCAGATCAGATTTGAATATTTGATTACAGTGTGGAAATCACAAACGATTCAAAAAAATTACCAGCATGAATATTTTCATTCAATAGAATAACTAAAATCTGTAATATTGGTCACTATAAATTGATCACTGTACGACTGTGAGCATGAATGGGTGTTTGTCTTTCTATGTGGTACTGCGATAACCTGGCCACTATGGTAAAGCCATCCTGCCCCTACCACTGATATGTTTCCAGCCTCCCATGTTCATTATTATTAGTTTAGTATACTCTTATTTGTTTTGAATTATTTCCCATTATCAACACGATCTTTTGTTACAATGTCCATCCATCCATTTTCAATGCCACTTCTTCCGCTGGCATGGGTCGCAGGGTGCTGGAGACTGTCCCAGCTGACTGAGGGTATGAAGCAGGGTACACTTCAGGCGACACGCCAGTTCACCGTGGAGCCACATGTGAACACAGAAAAACATGCACTCACACCTATGGATAATTTGAGACTGGCCAGTTTGCTTAAAGTTCATTTTTTAGGAGGTGGGAGGAAGCAGGAGAGCCCAGAGAAAAACCACACAGACATGGGGAGAACATGCTAACTCCGCACAGAGCGGGACTGGTACCATGAACCGCTTTGCTGTGCGGCGACAGCACTACCCACTACAACACTGTGCTTCTTTGTTACAATGAATACACCACTATTTTTATTAATTAATTCATTCATTCATCTTCCGAAAGGCTTTATCCGCTGTAGGAGCCTATCCCAGCTGTCTTAGGGCGTGAGCTGGGACAAACTCCGGGCGCGACGCCAGTGCGCCATGGAACCACACAAAGACAGACAACCATGCACACTTACACTCACACACTTCTCAATTAAAGTTATAATTATTTAAGTAGGTTGCTCCATATGGTCAGCTCATCACCAAACATTTGTTTGCTCCACATGGTCCACCCTGAAAATTTGAATCATGCCAGGCCAGCTATTACAATATTTTCACAGATTGTCCCAATTTATATTGTTATATGTACATTTTTTTTCATTCAGTTTACAAAAGACACAAAGTACTTGATTTGATCATTTATTGTAACTCATACCAAACAAATGCATATAATACATTTTGGGTTTCTCAAAATGCCCTAAAACATTTTGGGTTTCTTTTATTTGTGTGTGTCAGTCGGCCAAGAGGGATGACTGAGCCTTTGAACCCTTTGGGACAATTGTCTCGAAAACTGGTTCGTTCCTCGAAGCCCCATTTATTGGGAACGTGGGCGTCCTCTCTGGCAGGTTATCTTTACTACACCCACACAATGGTCAATGACCCGAAAAGCAGTGGTTTGACATTTCCTGTATTGCATATATTTTCTGAGTAAAACCAAATAAAATTTTTATTCAATGGGTTAATCCTGCGACAGTGGTTCAATTGGTAGAGCGGGTCATCCAATGATTGCAAGATTGGCGGTTCGATTCCCTCTCCTGTCCATTCATTCTTGGAGTGTGAGCTAGCAGTGGGGGGTGCCAGCTCACCTCCCGAGTACTCTCGAAGTGCCTCTGAGCAAGGCACCGTCCCCTTCACAAGCTGCTCATTCGGGGCATACCAAAGACGGAGCTGTCCGTCACTCTGCCTCCCTGTATTTACTGCATGCATACAGGCTTGTGGTGCTTGGATGTTTCGGAGTCCTGTACAAACATATATGCGCGTTTACTAACATACTTACCATGAGTAATAATTAGCTGAAAGGGATCATTAAAGTGTATTTCTTCTTTCTTTCTTTCTTGGTGCATGCTGGGAAAGGGCATGAGTGGAAGTGAGAGGAGAGTGTGGCGTTTGCATCCACTGCAGAACGGTAGAGAAGGCCCATTGCTTTTTAAGCGGCTGCAGTGGCTTCCAGTGCTGCAGTCCTGGTTCCACGACCACATTCATATGGGTTTCCAACCCCGTCCCCCGCTGAATCATCAACCACCAACCCGTAGTCACAGAGTAACACGCAGTACACAGGTGACAAAACAATGGCAACACAGGTATCTGACACAAAAAGCAAAGAGTAGTAAACACAGAGTGGTAGAGTCTCTGCCTGGAGGAGGAGGAGGAGGAGGAAGACATGTTAATGGATGAGGAATTTTCAAAAATAATTTCAAAAAGAATAAAAGAAACTGACACAATAGTAAAGGTAAAAAAGTTGCTAAGGAAAAAAAATACAAAGACATGCAGGACAGTGCAAAAATCTGTGGATATGGCGCAGGTTTCTATGAAGAACTGTTTCATTCTGCGCACATTGAGAAACCTGAAACATTGACAGCAATTCTCTCTGGTCTGCCAAAGGTGTCAACAGACAGTAACAATTGCCTAGATGCTGACATCATCCTGCAGGAGCTGTCTGTGGCCCTGCAGGGGATGAAACCTGGCAAGTGTCCTGGCCTAGATGGCCTACCCATTCTACATAGAATTCTGGGCAATGATTGGCAAGGACCTGCTATTCGTTCACAGGGAAAGCCTGATGACAAATCAGCTGCACCTGAGCTGTAGGAGGGCAATCCTTGTGCTCCTGCTAAAAAAAGGAGACTTGCAGGACATTAAGAAACTGGCGGCTGGTGTCCCTCCTCTGCACAGACTGCAAGCTCCTCTGTAAGGTTTTGGCTAACAGGCCAAGAAAAGTTATTGAGCAGGTTGTTCATGTGGACCAGACTTACTGTGTACCGGGCAGGCTAATCACGGATCTTCTTCTTTTTCTTTCAGCTTTTCCCTTCAGGGGTCGCCACATCGAATTAATTGCCTCCATCTAACCCTGTCCTCTGCATCCTCTTCTCTCACACCAGCTACCTTCATGTTCTCTTTCAGCACATCCATAAACCTCCACTTTGGATTTCCTCTAGGCCTGCTGCCTGGCAGTTCAAAACTCAGCATCCTTCTACCAATATATTCAATATCTCTCCTCTGGACATGTCCAAACCATCTCAGTCTGGCCTCTCTGACTTTATTTCCAAAACCTCTAACATGTGTTGTCATTCTGATGTACTCATTTGTAATCCTATCCATCCTGGTCACTCCCAAAGAGAACCTCAGCATCTTCATCTCAGCTACCGCCAGCTCTGTCACCTGCCTTTTCCTCAGTGACACTGTCTCTAGACCAAACAACATCGCTGGTCTCTCCACAGTTTTGCGCACCTTTCCTTTCTTTTTAGCTGAAACTTTTCTATCACACATCACACCTGACCCTTTTCTCCACCTGTTCCATCCTGCCTGTACACACTTCTTCGCCTCTTTTCCACACTCTCCATTGCTCTGGATTGTTGACCCTAAGTACTTAAAATCCTCCACCCTCTTGATCTCTTTTCCCTGTAACCTCACTCTTCCACTTGGGTCCCTCTCATTCACACACATGTACTTTGTCTTACTGCGCCTAACCTTCATTCCTCTCCTTTCCAGGAAAAACCTCCACCTCTCTAGCTTCGTCCACTTTTTCCTTGCTCGCACTACAGATCACAATGTCATCTGCAAACATCATAGTCCATGGAGATTCCTGTGTAACCTCGTCTGTCAGCCTGTCCATCACCACAGCAAACAAGAAGGGGCTCAGAGCTGATCCCTGATGCAGTCTCACCTCCACCTTGAACTCATTTGTTACACCTACAGCACACCTCACCACTGTCTTACAGTCCTCATACATGTCCTGCACCGCTCTAACACACTTCTCTGCCACTCCAGACTTCCTCATACAATACCACAGTTCCTCTCAGGGCACCCTGTCATAAACTTTCTCCAGATCTACAAAAACACAATGCAGCTCCCTCTGGCCTTCTCTGTACTTCTCTATCAACATCCTCAAAGCAAATACTGCATCTGTAGTACAGTATTTTCTGCACTATAAGGCGGACTGGATTATAAGGTGCACTTTTAATGAATTGTTTATTTTATAATTTATTCCATATATAAGGCGCACCGGATTATAAAATAAATTAAAATAGATTAAAAAAACTAGTGGCTGTAGTTGTGCTATCCGTCCACTAGCTAGAGCATTCATGACTATGAGTACCTTTAATCAGCTGTGAACGTCCCTGTTGTTATTTCAATGAGGCCATTCTGAGCCTTATCAAGGAAACCTGATCATTTTGCCATCTTAGAAAGAAATCAACATGCATGGGTTTTTCCCTTAGCTGCTGAGATTTACTGATAAAGGTACTACAGAGCTGATCCCTGATGCAGTCCCACCTTCACCTTGAAATCCTCTGTCACACCTACAGCACAACTCACCACTGTCTTACAGTCCTCATACATGTCCTACACTGCTCTAGATACTTCTGTGCCACTCCAGACTTCCTCTTATAATACCACAGTTCCTCTCTGCAATAAACGCCCTGTCATAAAAACAATGCAGCTCCCTCTGGCCTTCTCTGTACTTCTCTATCAACATCCTCAAAGCAAATATTGCATCTGTAGTACTCTTTTTGGGCATGAAACTATACTGCTGCTCACAAACGCTCACTTCCGTCCTTAGTCTTGCTTCAACTACTCTTTCCCATAACTTCATTGTATGGCTCATCAGCTTTATTCCTCTGTAGTTGCCACAACTCTGCACATCTCCCTTGTTCTTAAAAATGGGCACCAGCACACTTCTCCTCCATTCCTCAGGCATCTTTTTACTATCCAAGATCCTGTTGAGAAACCCAGTCAGAAACTCTATTGCCACCTCTCCGAGACACTTCCATACCTCCACAGGTATATCATCAGGACCGAGTGCCTTTCCACTTTCATCCTCTTCAATGCCCTCCTCACTTCATCCTGACTAATCTTTGCTACTTCCTGGTCCACAGTAGCCACAACTTCTAGTTTTTGTTCCCTCTCATTTTCCTCGTTCATCATCTCTTCAAAGTACTCTTCCCATCTTCCCATCACACGACTGGCACCTGTCAATAGACTTCCATCCCTATCCTTAATCACCCTAACCTGTTGCACGTCCTTACCATCTCTATCTGTCTTGCCAACCTGTATAGATCAGTCTCTCCCTCCTTACTGCCCAACCTAGCATACAAGTCATCAAAAGCGCCTTGTTTGGCCTTTGCTACCTTTACTTTCACCTTACGCTACATCTCCCTGTACTTCTGTCTACTCTCCTTGGTCCTCTCAGTGTCCCACTTCTTCTTAGCTAACCTTTTTCTCTTTATACATTCCTGTACCTCCTCATTCCACCACCAAGTCTCCTTCTCTATTTTCCTTCAAGATGACACACCAAGTAGTCTCCTACCTGTCTCCCTGATCACATTAGGTGTGGTTTTCCAGTCATCTGGAAGCACCTCCTGACCACCGAGAGCCTGTCTTAACTCCTTCGTAAAAGTCATGCAACACTCTTCCTTTTTCAGCTTCCACCATTACGTCCTCTGTTCTGTCTTTGTCCTCTTCATTTTCCTCACCACCACAGTCATCCTACACATCATCATCCTATGCTGTTTGGCTACACTCTCACCTAACACTACTTTGCAGTCACTGATCCCCTTCAGATTACACCATCTACACAGGATGTCGTCTACCTGTGTGCTCCTACCTCCACTCTTATAAGTCACCCTATGTTCTTGCCTTTTCTGGAAGAAGGTATTTACTACAGCCATTTCCATCCTTTTTGCAAAGTCAACCACCACCTGTCCTTCTGTGTTCCTCTCCTGGATACCAAACCTGCCCATCACCTCCTCATTACCTCTGTTTCCTGCACCAACATGTCAATTGAAGTCTGCACCAATGACAACTCTCCCACTTCTTGGTATGCTCTGCATCATCAAAGCGCAAAAAGGAATTGCTCCCTTTCCTTCAACTCACATCCTACCTGACGAGCATACCCATTAACAACATTGAACGTCACACCTTCAATTTCTATCTTCAGACTCATCACTCTATCTGACACTCTTTACCTCCAGGACATTCCTAACTAGGGATGAGCGGGTACACCACTATCTTTATCTGTTCAACCAACTAGATGATCTGTATCCGTATTTGTACTCAGAATGGGCGGGGCTCAAACAGGAAGTGGGTGTGGTTTGACCGGAAATGTGTGGGGCTTAAATTGCTTCATTATTTTAAGTCTAAAATTGATATGGATTGATCACAAGTTGCTATATTTATTGTTTATTTTAAAAGTATTTACAGAACAACTTCGAAATTGAGATTCAAATCAATGTTTTTGATCACAAAAGTAAGAGAACTATTTACAGAACAAGTTTTTTATGGAACCGAGTCAGAACATGAATATTCTTAAGTCAATGAATGACTATTTACCGAAGAGCCCCAGAATTGAGATTCAACACTTTTGATCACAATAGTAAAGGAACTATATATAGAACGAGTAAACACAAAATGCATTAATGAAGTGCATGCAATAGGAAATTATCAACTACGAAATATGCATGAACAAGAATTGTCATACTTAACAAAACTTTGAATTTTTTTTCTTCTTTTTCAGTTTAATTTTTTTTATAGTCAAACTGGGTTTTTTTTCAAATATTTATTTGCGGCACCTAGTGTTCTTGCCATTTTTTTCACATAAAGTTAAATAATGTTGATTGCGGTGAGTGAGTGTGTGTGTGTGTGTGTGTGTGTGTGTGTGTGTGTGTGTGTATGCGTGCTATGTCTCAGTTAAAATATTTATAAAGTATAGAATTATTAATTTGAACAGAGTTTAGAACAAACAGGTAAAAAAACCAAAAAAACGAGTGGAGGCGGTGGTTAAATGCACGCGTACGTGCGAGAAAAAAACAACAACAAGAAAGTTCACCAGGTAACCAAACACCGACATGGAGGCAAGCTAAAGAAAACCCAAGAAGAAAGACATGAGGAACAGTGAAGCCACCAACAGAGAGATCAGTAATTATCTGCATGTGCCGGAGAGTGGGACAGGGACAAACTCCGCTCTAACTGCAGTCTATAGGGAGGGGCGGGAAGTATGTGTGACTGGCCAATCACAGAGCGTGAAAACAGTCAGGATGAGTTTACTTCAGTCCGATCACTAGTATTTATTCGTATCGTACTCATATTTGTCAAAAATGCGTTATCAGTACCGGATACTCGTATGAAACGAGTATCCGGTTCAACCCTATTCCTAACAAACTCCTCCTTCAAGATAACTCCTACTCCATTTCTCTTCCTATCTACACAGCTTGAACACTGTTCCTAAAGTTATATCTTTGCTACCTTTCCACCTGGTCTCCTGGGCACACAGTATGTTTACCTTCCTCCTCTGCATCATGTCAACCAACTCTCTATCTTTTCCTGTCATAGTTCCAACATTCACTGTCCCTACTCTCAGTCCTATATACTTGGTGTTCCTCTTCTCTTTCTTCCTATGAACACACTTTCATTCTCTCCTTCTTTGACCAACAGTAGTCCAATTTCCACCGGCAACCTGTAGGCGAACCGCACTGATGTCGGCCGTTGTTAACTCCGGCCTCGACCGATCCAGTATGGAAGTCATAGATTTGATCCGAATGTGATAACGGAAATAATGTAAGTTATATTTTCCATACGGCGTGGTACCAATGAAATCATGGACTGGTACAGGTCCAAGGCCTGGGGTTTGGGGACCACTAGTCTAATACTAAAACGTGAAGTGCTACCCTAGTAGACAAAACTATCTCACCAACATGTGTGGCATGTGGATTTGTAGGTTTGTGTGACTGGAAGATTTTAGTTTTACTTGTAATGCATCCACCATGACTGAGACTCCTTTCTTGTTGTGTAATGTTGGCCAGGGTTGACTTACTCCAAGTAGTGTATCTCTGGATGTTCTCCATTACATTCTGGGTTTCTTCTTTTCCTTTTTGGCTTTTCCCTTCAGGGGTCGCCACAGCGAATCAACCGCCTCCATCTAACCCTGTCCTTTGCATCCTCTTCTCTCACACCAACTACCTTCATGTCCTCTTTCACTACATCCATAAACCTCCTCTTTGGTCTTCCTCTAGGCCTCCTGCCTGGCAGTTCAAAACTCAGCATCCTTCTACCAATATATTCACTATCTCTCCTCTGGACATGTCCAAACCATCTCAGTCTGGCCTCTCTGACTTGATCTCCAAAACCTCTAACATGTGCTGTCCCTCTGATGTACTCATTCCTGATCCTATCCTTCCTGGTCACTCCCAGAGAGAACCTCAGCATCTTCATCTCTGCTACCTCCAGCTCTGCCTCCTGTCTTTTCCTCAGTGACACTGTCTCTAGACCAAACAACATCGCTGGTCTCACCACAGTTTTGTACACCTTTCCTTTCATTTTAGCTGAAACTCTTCGATCACACATCACACCTGACACTTTTCTCCACCCATTCCATCCTGCCTGGACACGCTTCTTCACCTCTTTTCCCCACTCTCCATTGCTCTGGACTGTTGACCCCAAGTACTTAAAATCCTCCACCTTCTTGATCTCTTCTCCCTGTAACCTCACTCTTCCACTTGGGTCCCTCTCATTCACACACATGTACTCTGTCTTACTGCGGCTAACCTTCATCCCTCTCCTTTCCAGGGCAAACCTCCACCTCTCTAGCTTCTCCTCCACCTCGTCCCTACTCTCACTGCAGATCACAATGTCATCTGCAAACATCATAGTCCATGGAGATTCCTGTCTAACCTCGTCTGTCAGCCTGTCCATCACCATAGCGAACAAGAAGGGGCTCAGAGCTGATCCCTGATGCAGTCCCACCTCCACCTTGAACTCCTCTGTCACACCTACAGCACACCTCACCACTGTCTTACAGTCCTCATACATGTCCTGCACCGCTCTAACATACTTCTCTGCCACTCCAGACTTCCTCATACAATACCACAGTTCCTCTCTGGGCACCCTGTCATAAGCTTTCTCCAGATCTACAAAAACACAATGCAGCTCCCTCTGGCCTTCTCTGTACTTCTCTATCAACATCCTCAAAGCAAATACTGCATCTGTAGTACTCTTTTTTGGCATGAAACCATACTGCTGCTCACAAATGCTCCCTTCTGCCCTTAGTCTAGCTTCCACTACTCTTTCCCATAACTTCATTGTATGGCTCATCAGCTTTATTCCTCTGTAGTTGCCACAACTCTGCACATCTCCCTTGTTCTTAAAAATGGGCACCAGCACACTTCTCCTCCACTCCTCAGGCATCTTCTCACTATCTAAGATCCCGTTGAACAACCCAGTCAGAAACTCTACTGCCACCTCTCCTAGACACTTCCAAACCTCTACAGGTATATCATCAGGACCGACTGCCTTTCCACTCTTCATCCTCTTCAGTGCTCTCCTCACTTCATCCTGGCTAATCTTTGCTACATCCTGGTCCACAACAGTCACCTCTTCTAGTCTTTGTTCTCTCTCATTTTCCACGTTCATCAACTCTTCAAAGTACTCTTTCCATCTTCCCATCACACTGCTGGCACCTGTCAATAGACTTCCATCCCTATCCTTAATCACCCTAACCTGCTGCACGTCCTTCCCATCTCTATCTCTCTGTCTTGCCAGCCTGTATAGATCAGTCTCTCCCTCCTTACTGTCCAACCTAGCATACAAGTCATCATAAGCTTCTTGTTTGGCCTTTACTACCTCTACCTTCACCTTACGCTGCATCTCCCTGTACTCCTGTCTACTCTCCTCAGTCCTCTCAGTGTCCCACTTCTTCTTAGCTAACCTCTTTCTTTGTATACACTCCTGTACCTCCTCATTCCACCACCAAGTCTCCTTGTCTACTTTCCTTCCAGATGACACACCAAATACTCTCCTACCTGTCTCCCTGATCACATTAGCTGTAGTTGTCCAGTCATCTGGAAGCACCTCCTGACCACCCAGAGCCTGTCTTAACTCCTTCCTAAAGGTCATGCAACACTCTTCCTTTTTTAGCTTCCACCATTTCGTCTTCTGCTCTGTCTTTGTCCTCTTCATCTTCCTCACCACCAGAGTCATCCTACACACCACCATCCTATGCTGTTTGGCTACACTCTCGCCTACCACTACTTTGCAGTCACTGATCTCCTTCAGGTTACATCGTCTACACAAGATGTAGTCTACCTGTGTGCTCCTACCACCACTCTTATAGGTCACCCTATGTTCCTGCCTCTTCTGGAAGAAAGTATTCACTACAGCCATTTCCATCCTTTTTGCAAAGTCAACTACCATCTGTCCTTCTGCATTCCTCTCCTGGATACCAAACCTGCCCATCACTTCCTCATCACCTCTGTTACCTGCACCAACATGTCCATTGAAGTCTGCACCGATGACAACTCTCTCACTTCTAGGTATGCTCTGCATCACTTCATCAAAGTCCAACCAGAATTTCTCCTTCTCCTCCAGCTCACATCCTACCTGTGGAGCATACCCACTAACAACATTGAACATCACACCTTCTATTTCTAGCTTCAGACTCATCACTCTATCCGACACTCTTTTTACCTCCAGGACATTCCTAACAAACTCCTCCTTCAAGATAACTCCTACTCCATTTCTCTTTCTATCTACACCATGATAGAATAACTTGAACCCTGCTCCTAAACTTCTAGCCTTGCTACCTTTCCACCTGGTCTCCTGGACACACAGTATGTCTACCTTCCTCCTCTGCATCATGTCGACCAACTCTCTACCTTTTCCTGTCATAGTTCCAACATTCAACGTCCCTACTCTTAGTCCTATACTCTTGGCGCTCCTCTTCTCTTTCTTCGTGCGAACGCACTTTCCTCCTCTCCTTCGTCGACCAACAGTAATCCAATTTCCACCGGCGCCCTGTAGATCAACAGCGCCGATGGCGGTCGTTGTTAACCCGGGCCTCGACCGATCCGGTATGGAAGTCATATGTTTGATTCGCATCTTTGATTTGGCAAAAGTTTTACGCCGGATGCCCTTCCTGACGCAACCCTCTGTATTTATCCGGGCTTGGGACCGGCACAATAAGACACTGGCTTGTGCCCTCTTGCGGCTACATTCATTACATTCTGGGTTTAATGACCCAAATTGAGAATTCAGTTGGAAATTACATCGTCAGATCACGCTGATGTTAGCATCCTATGTGTGTTAGTCAGTTAACAACTAGCTTCTTTGACCATCCTTATACGAAAACAATTGTGCTAAAATTATGAAAAAAATAGCAATTCCCATTCAATTCAATTCAATTCAATTCATTTTATTGTTATCACAAGACAAGTTATGTTAAGACACTTTCCAAGAAGAACAGGTCTAGACAAACTCTTAATTCTCCAGAGACCCAACAATTTCTCATGAGCAAGAATGTGGAGATAAAAGTTAATGAACACATAATTTAAAAAAAAAAAAATGTGGAGACCGGAGAGGAAAACTGCTTTTTTTAAAGACAGAAAACTCAATATGATCTAAGAATCTAGGTGGATGGACATCTGCTTTGCTTCGGTTGGAATAAAAGAAAGGGAATGAAATAGGAGAGAGAGAGAAAGTCATGTGCAACCACAATAATGGTGACAAATATCATTATGAAAAATTTGTAGATATCATTTCAGCCTTAAGTCATCCTATAATGACTTTTTCACACACCATCACCATCTGGGATGCTTTGATTGTTTGTTTGTCGGAAATATTTGACAGAGCTATTTTCGTCAGCTTTTTGCTTTTGTTTGAATTTACTTACAGGACAGATGGAGGATGTCTGTAATGTCAGGCAACAATTTTACAGTGAGATATTTTTGACAAATCAGAGCAAAGTATAAAAAGACCTCTACTGTATGAATAATTATTAGATACTCTCCCAGTATGAATCAAGAACTACAATAATTGGTCTATATAAATGTTTATAAAGTGTCATGACTTGAAATTGAAGTAAAAAAGGAAAGGGAAATAATGGTTCTATTATGTTGATTTTTTAAGCTGTCCTATCAGTGTGTTCAGATTGTTGAAGAAACTGCCAGGTCTCTTAGTCTGTCTATTCTGACACAACCTGACAGCTATCAAATGGATTACAATGAAATTTGTACAAGCATTGAAATCACCACATGATGAATTGCACTAACTTCAGTGGCTCTTTGTCTTTTGTGTGTTTGTGGAATTGTGTAAACAAATTGCACAAATTATTACATAATTAGTATAGATATCCATGGTGCATTGTGACTTTGTCTTTATGATTAAATAACTGCCAAAACTAATGTCATTCCAATCCACCTCAGTTACACAACTGTGAGAATGCTACATACTGAAGACACCAGAATATATGCTAAAGATCAGCAACTGAGAACCTCAAAGCCTGTTTTTCTTAAGTCCAGCCAGCACAAGCACTAGCAAAATTAAATATAGACTTCATGGTTTGTTTGTTTATAAAATATTTTAACTCCTCTGTAAATATTTACTACATTCATTAATGTGTCAAAAAAAAGAACCCAGAATCATAGCAGATCTGTCTTTACATGTCAAATTGGTGGACTTGAATATGAATACTTCATGGTAGGGAGTATTTTCAAAGACTTCATGCATGTATTGAGGTTTCTTCCCATGTAATCCTGTTGGGTTAAACATAATATCCTTCCTTCCCAAATGTATAATTCATTCACTGAGATATTTTGATGTGCAAAATAAAAGAGTTGGCAGGGTCCTCTGTCCAAAGCTTCAGGTATAAAAGATGACTTAAAGTTAACTCCAGTTTGGATCTGTTATGTTTGATCAATACCATTAAATAAAAATTAAAATCAAAGCATCTAAATCATAGTATGATAGACATCTGTACGGGAGAAATAATTGCCTCTCTTTTTTTAGGCCTTGCTCTTTGGCACACCTCAAGGGCCCTAACACATCCAGATTTCTTTAAGTACTTTATTTATAAGGTGGCAGTAACTCAGTTCACAAGGACTCGGATTGGGGACCAGAAGGTGGCTAGTTTAGTCCAGCATGGCCCAAAAATATGAAATACCTCCTGAGCTTTTGAGCAAGCACCAAGCCTCTCAAGCTGCTCTTAGGCTGCTGATTTGTGGCTGCCCATCTCTACCATCTCCCTATTAATTGCATGTCTACAGGCCTGTTGTGTGTGTGTGTGTGTGTGTGTGTGTGTGTGAGAGAGAGAGAGAGAGAGAGAGAGAGAGCGAGCATGTGTTTATTATATGAACTGAAAAGAATTTCCTCACTACTGATTGATAAAATCACTTAAATCTTTATTTGCCACAATTGCAGCTCTGATCATAGCAATCCACTGTTGCATATGGTTAAAAGAATATGAATTCCAGAGTGATGATGACTCTCCGGCCATTGCTCTTGATCGTGATATGCATATTTCATGACCAATGTAATGTCAATGAGTCCAACACAAGTCCACCTCAGACCCAGAGGAGACAAGCGCGACAGCGAGGGTGAGTGAACTCAAACAGACTGTAATAAATATTGTATTTCAGAAGGAGAGAGAAAGACACGACAAGATTGGGGGTCACTGAGTGAACAAGAGGTGAAATATAGGGAAGGATAGCCAGGAAAAGAAGTGTTTGAAGAAAAAGAGAACGACGCTGACCCAGCAAGAGCACAGAAAAAAGGAATACAGCTAGGACTATCAGAGGCCAAATGTTGGTGTCAAGAGACACCAGATAGTGGCCAAACTGCATTTCTGTCAAGTTTTCCACATTGACCTTGACAATACAGTATTCAGGTCAACAGCTACTTTTTTCATGATTGACTCATCTCAGATCCATGCATCATTAAAACCAATTTATTCCCTCAAACAATTTCAAATTGATGAAACAGATTGAAAGTTCAAAAATGTGGTTTCAATCTTTAATAAAGTCTGCATGTTTTAATCATTACAAATATGTTCTCACCCACAGATCATTTATTTTCCAATAGGGGCACTGAGAGACAAATGTGAAGACTCCTTAGTGAGCTGGCAAATACGTTCAATGCAACAGAACAGTGGAGGGGCACATGAACCTAATCAGCAGACATATATGAAACTCATTTACAGGAAGAAAGGTTCACTAATTTGCAAGGCATGTAAGTTTCTTTCTCTCATTCACTTCTTTCACATGTCTTGTCTGAAAGAAAAAACAAAAAACTTTTGTCATGCATTCCCATGGAAATAACTTGATTCTTGGAAGCTTTTATGCAGATATTTTTTGCCTCAACATGTCTTTTCCCAGCCACTGCAAACAGTCTGTGATGTGACAAAGGATAAATGATTATGTGGTCTTCTATTCCCACCCCCAGGCCTGCAGCAGTGAAGGGAAGAGGTAATGTGTTAATAGAGGAAGAGAGGTTGTATTGTATGTCCAATGATTAGCCTTCTTATACTTAATTATGTCCCTGGGGAGGACAATGGCACTTCTGTCTTCCTCTTTTTTTTTCAAAATCAGTTTCCCTTTTCACCTTTATTCCTCTTTTTCTATTCCTCATTCTTTCTTTCTCTTCACACATCTGAGATTATGTTTTCCTTGCGTGAGGCGATAGACAATTTAGATTCCCTTCTCTTTTAATATTAACAGCAAGGATTCAGACTCTTTCCCAAATAATGCAAGTCAATCTAAAACATTCACAGTAGTGTGTGTTGGAGGTGATCCTCTTCAGCATCCTCCGCGTGTTCTTTGATTTTGGGTAGTGAGAATGTCGGTTACGAAAAAAGACTGGAAACAAATGAAAAGTTCTTCGAAGCTTTATTACAGAATATTCCGGGCACAGAAGTCTTACAAGCAAAATGCAGCGCTCAAGTGCAACGAGACAAAGAGATCGCTTAGCATTCATACTCTTCAGAAGGCGTATCTTTAGATGGGGTGACTTCTTGTGGAATTTTCACTGTGTGAAACTCAACTGTCTCACACGATTAAACTGGCTGGGACCACAGTACCCAAAACAGTTTCCCAAAACATGTTTTGTCTAGGTCAGTGGGTTTCAAGGTGTTCTAAGGTCTTCTGAGGACACTTCTTGATTTCTCTGTCTCACTGCTTCTCCTAATATGGCAATATGTTATGTACAGAGCCCTTCATGTGTCTAGAGCAAAAGAGAGACAACGATAGGTGGACAGGCAGCATAAGACCAAATTAACTGATTTCTGGTTGTAAGGGAGATGAAGAAAAAAATAGAAAGAAAAAAGTCAGAAATGATTTCCACTAAAGTGAAACCTTCCTGCCTTGATTGTGCATCAATCCCCAGCTATCTCTCAGCTGCAGATGGAAGGAAATGGAACTGATTCCACCTCAGTCTGAAATCTGAATAAAACATGCTCTGTGTATACCTTTTGGCACTGCAAGGCTGCCAAAAGGTATACAGATCTCTCTCTACAGACAATTATGCAACGTCTACTTACCATGCTGCTAAGATTGTGATTGTGATTATTGATAACAACTATGACAGTAGTTGGATGTTCAACTGGATTTTTGTGTAATGTAAGCCCAATCCTGTTTTTACTATTCTCATGGTTTTAATTAAAATAAGTCAAATTGCTTATATTTACTGTATATGCTCCAAAATGTATTTGTTTAAAAATATTCTAGGATTGATGATAGTGCTGGTTTCAGTATTTATTGTTAGTAGATATAAACTAAATTAGCAGTCTATTTTCCTTGAAAGAGTCATTATCTTTTTTTCATATATTTGTAACAAAAATATATTTTCTTTGATATTATCATCTGCAGAAGGTGCAATTACTTTATTATTATTTACTCATCAGCTATCTTGTAATGGACCCATCCATCCATCCATCCATCCGTCCATCCATCCATCCATTTTCTTCCATATGTCTTAAATGTATGTACTGTAGTATGCTCAGCATGAAAGTTAAAGATACCATTAAATAAGCACAATTGTAAGATGCTATGAAGTTGCCAAAAGAAAAAATTAAGAGTGATATGGCTTTTGATGGCCGATGCTTTAACCAGAAAATCTCAAGTTTCTTAAAGTCACTTTCACATGTCTTCTCCAATGTGACCATCACAAATGAGTACAATCATTTCTAAGCCCATTTTATTCCCCAAGCACAACTTTAGTTGTGTTGTGGTCATTGAGTATCTATCTATCTATGTGACGGAGCGGTAGAGACCGCTCACCTGATGATGCTGCGTTGGTCCCCCTCCGGTGCAGTGGCCAAACCGAGGCACTACCTGGGTGTGGCTTAAATAGCGCATTGTGGCACACTGTTAGGCCAGCCAGGTACCTGGACTGAACCATTTTGTGTAATGGATTGTTTCCCATTTTGCGGGGTTTTGTTAAATGTTTAACCAGCCATTTATGTTTTATTCTGTTCTGGTTTATTGTAAAGCAGGGTAGTAGTATTTTTGTCTGTTTCCGGTATATTATACCAGATATTGTAAAAACAACCCCATTTAATTGTTGTTGGTCCGCTAGGGGAGGGGCATGAGGATATATAAGGGAAGCATTTCTGCTTGATGGGGTGTGAGAGTTAATAAGTTGGATCTAGAGTGGAGCTGGAGTTAGAAAACATTGTGCATGGTGTCTATTAGTAGTGTAAGTTTTTTCTGTATATACAGTACTTCTTTTTCTTGCGCTGGGGTTTTGGTTTTGGGAATTTTTTATCTTCACTGTAAATATTTTTTCACTGGTTCTGTTGGGTGAAAATAAAAAACCCACCAAACGGATCTTTTGTGCCATCAATTTTTCCCCACTGCATTCACGAACCCGTGACAATCTGTCTGTCTGTGTCTGTCTGTGTCTCTGTCTGTCTCTGTCTGTATCAATGCACCTCTGGACTTTGTTTTTTAACAAAAAATCCAAATCAACCCTTTTACATTCATTTAATTAAAAATGATGCAGATGTGTGCCTGAGTGGGAAAACATCTGTACATTTTAAAGAAAATTTTCATTTGAAATGTTCTGAATAGAAAGTGAAGGGAAATGTTTCGCAATCTCCTCAAAGTAAAAATGTGACATGATGCTGTCATAATCACAGTTTGATTGCTTTTGAGGAGAAATCTGATGAATTCTGTGCTTCATGTAAAGCTGAAAAAATCTCTACTACCCAATACTGATTTCAGAAAGAATTACACTAATCACTGTGATCATTGCACGAGGGGAAATGGCACACAAGAAAAACACAAAGACTTTAGCTTCACATTTAAATTTTTACTGTGTTCTCAAACGTCTAAGTGGCACAATCTTTAAATGCAGCTCAGATAGTGTGTAAAGGGTGGAAACACTAACTGATTACTTAGATGACTGCAGAATGTGCCATAACTTGGTACACCAGGTAGCAGAGCAGAACTGAAGTGAAGCTCAGTTGATTGTCTAAGTATGCAAAGTACATCAGTCGATGTAGCAGCCAGCTACACACAATTATATTCAGAGAAGAATCATTTTCTATATTGTGCATAAAAATCTGTGTATGAGGTGGTTTTAAAATGTTGTGTAGGATTCCATGTCAAATTCTACTACAATGGCCAATGAGTGATCATTTAAGCAATGTAGCTGAAGAGGTATACAGGCAAACCTTGGTTTCCGACCACAATTCATTCTGGAAGGCTTTTCAAATCGCTTCGAATAGCTATTTGTTCGAATTCCAAATACATTTTTCCCATTAAAAATAATGTAAATGGTCTTAATCCATTCCAAGACGCTAGAAAACAACCTTTTTTCAACATATCCATCCATTTTCTGCCTATTCACGTACTATATGTTATTTCATAATGTCATTTATATATCAAATTGTACAGCAATGAAACATATCAAAGAAATGTAAATGAAAGAAGAAAACACGAGAAAAAAAGAAAGAAAAAAAAACATCGACGTAATCAGATTAGCCTAAGGTACAAGTTACCGTAGTCCTTTGGACAGAAGTTTACGGTACCGTAACTCGTACCATAGACAATGGAATGTCAGTGAGACACCACCTGCCGGAAACAAATTCCTTGTCTGTTCTCCAACAGACGATGGCAAATAAAAGTGATTCTGATTCTGATTCTGGAATGCAAATGAAGTGAAAAATTATAGAGTACAGTAAACTAAAATAAAAAGCACATTACTGTCACGTTTTCTCTCGACTTTTCTCGCCTTTTGTCGCGCTTGGCGGCGAGAAACAATAATAATAATAATAATAATATTGGATTAGATTTATGGATTGATCAGAAGTTGCTATATTTAGTTTTTTTTTAAACTATTTGCAGAACAGCCTCAAAATTGAGATTCAAATAACTGTTTTTGATCACGAAAGCAGGAGTATTTTATGAACTCAGAACATGAAGTTCAGTAATGAATACAACGCATACAATAGGAAATTATTAACTACAAAGTACAGTATTTATGAACAAGAATTGTCATACCCAACACAAATTTGTTTTTCTTTTTTCATTTTTTTAATTGTTATGATCAAACTGTTTTTTTTAATAATTTGTTTATTTTTACCACCTAATGTTCTTGCCATTTTTTTTTCATACGAAGCTAAACAATGTTGATTAACACTTAAACTCCCAAGGTAGTCATTTTGACTGCTTTCAAAATTTGCAATGTCATAACTTGGCTTAAAAAAAAATTACTTACCAAGAGGAGCCTGACTTTTCCTAAATGTGTGTATATTTTATTCTGACATTGTTTAATCATTAAAATTTCAAAACACAAAAGAGTAGTGACTGCTTGGATATTATTTTTATATAATTTGGATTATCAGTAAAATATCCAAGAATTAACTGGTGAAATCGGTAAAAACTCACCAGGACACCAAATTAAAACTATAATGATTGAGTGTTTTATTTATTTAATTGACACAACATAGTTTTCTGCAATTACACATCCAAATTCGAATTTTGAAATAAAAACAAATGTAACTCTGTGAAATAAAAACAATTGTATCCTGCTTCAAAATACGTTGGTGTCATCAGTAGACCTTCACAATGAAAATTATTAACTATTATGAACAATTCAAAATGCTGTGGTGGCTGAAAGCCAGCTGGAGATACTGATGTTACGATGCCAAGATGGTTTGCTTTTGGCTCCCAATCACTCACAGTCAACACAGGTAATCTGTAGCTTTCTTGTGCAGGTCCCACTACCTTATAACATTTGACACAATTATCCTTTACTTTATTTTTCTAACACATTTGCTTTATTTTTCTTACACATGCTCCACTTGGCACTGCCTTCTCCTTTCCATCTTCTGCTGCTCAAAATAGAGCTCTTGCACCATCGTTTGTCAGGGTTTTTCTTTTATGTGACCTGAGCAAAGTTCCTTTGCGAGTTGCATTATGAGGTTCCTCTGTGACATCATCTTATTGGTGCACTTCTTGAACAGGATCGAGGTATTTATGGCAGCCAGGTTAAGAATATTACGAAATACCACCAATGACCATCATCATGTAGGAGCTTACACTGAATATTTCCTCCACATTTGATCAAGCACATCTACTGCAACCTTGGTTCTGTTGTGGTACTGTATGTAACAGTGTCCAGTTTAGCCTCATGGCCACTTGTATTGTTGACAGTTGTGTGGATTGTGATTAGAATGGAGACATTTTTCCTTGGTTAGCATTGATAGATTGTTACCGTTGCAGTGTCACATTTCAGCACCTCTTTAATGTGCAGGGCCCTTTGCTCCTCTATTGATGGAGGAAGCTCTTGTCTACTCTTATTTACTGGACCAACCAGGCTGGTTTTATGGGCTTTAGTGCCATGGAAAGTTCAAGAGAAGTAAACAAGTTATCAGTGGTGAAATTTACCTCCCTTAACACAAGTGACCTGTGTTGAATGAGTGTTTGTGAAGCATAAGCAACAGCAGTTGCAACTGCAGTGTCTCCACCTGGCTGGCAGCTATCACAGCATTATTGAATGTTCATAATAGTTAATAATGTTTATTGCTAAGGTCTCATGATGACACCAATCTATTTTGAAGCAGGACACAATTGTTTTAATTAACCCAACCCCAACCCAGGAGCCAGGAGCATCCAGAAGCCATCACCTGAAGAGCCACATGGTGCTGAGAACCACGTAGACCCTGAGACCAAAAAGAGGCAGCGGCTGCCACCAGGGTGCCCAGGTCAGGCCAAGGGGAATGGGTAAAGGAGACCCACCCGACTCTGCACCAGTCAATACCCCCGCACTCCTGAGCCAGCCCCCTGTAGCCCGACCCCTGGGCCAGGCCACACAGTCCACACACTGCCCACACCCCACAGCAGCGCCACAGCGCCACACACAGGCACAGATACAACAGCCGTTCAGATCAGGCGTCAGAGCCAGGCAGTCCATCCCTGACACACTGAGGTACTTTGCAGCACAACCATTGGTCCACCAGTCAAACCAAAGGCCAAGTGCAGGCCCAACAAAACAGTCCCATGAGCCAAGTGAAGATGATGGACCAGCAACAGAGCCTGACCTCAAGCCAGCTGCACCAACCAGCAGCGTGACAACCCCAGGAGCATCCAGCCGACCACCCACCGCAAACGGCAACACGGAGACCTAACCCACAGCCCGCCTGGATCCCCCGCTGCATCTGGATAGCCAGCAAATCCTGGCGCAGGGTGTGTCATCAAGCCCACACCCTGGGTTTCACCGGTGGTGAGATCCGGGCCGCACACCCATGCCCACCATGGCCCCCACCTCAAGCCATGGCATGGTCGCATACCCACCCCCTAACAAATCGGTGGGCCATATCGTCATTGGGTACTTATATCTGATTTAGTGAGTGAGCTCCTCACCCTATCTCTAAGGGTGCGCACAGCCACTCTACGGAGGAACTCATTTCAGCCACTTGTATCCGGGATCTTGTCCTTTGGGTCATGACCCAAAGCTCATGAAAATAGGTGACAGTGGGAACGTAGATTGACCGGTAAATCGAGAGCTTCTTCTTGCGACAGACCTATACAGCTAACGCATGACTGCGGAAGCAGCACCGATCCGTCTGTCAATCTCACATTCCATCCTTCCCTCACTCATGAACAAGACCCCAAGATACTAAACTCCTCCACTTGGGGCAAAGACTCTCCACTGACCTGAAGAGGGCACACCACCCTTTTCCGGTCGAGAACCATGGCCTCAGATTTAGAGGTGCTGATCCTCATCCCACTCGCGTCCCACTCAGCTACAAACCATCCCAGTGCACGCTGAAGGTCCAGGTTTGAAGAGGCCAACAGGACAACATCCTCTGCATAAAGCAGAGATGAAATCCTTTGGTCCCTACACCGGACACCCTCCGGATACTGGCTGCGCCTAGAAATTCTGTCCATAAAGATTATGAACAGAACCGGTGATAGAGGGCAGCCCCACCGAAGTCCAACATGCACCTAGAACAGGCCTGACTTACTGCCAGTAATGCGAACCAAGCTCTGGCTTTGGTCATACAGAGACCGGACAGCCCTCAGTAAACGGCCCCGAACCCCATACTTCCGAAACACTCCCCACAAGATACCACCAGGGACAGTATCGAATGCCTTCTACAGATCCACAAAACACATGTGGACTGGTTGGGCGAACGCCCATGAATCCTCGAGCACTCGATGAAGGTGTAGAGGTGGTCCAGTGTTCCACGACCGGAACGAAAACCACGTTGTTCCTCCTGAATCCGCGGTTCGACTATAGGTCTAATCCTGTGAATGTGATCCCCCTATAGTTGGAAAACACCCTCCAGTCCCCCTTTTTGAAAAGAGGGACCACCGCCCCAGTCTGCCAATCCAGAGGTACCGTCCCCGACTGCCATGTGATGTTACAGAGACTTGTCAACCATGACTGTCCCTGCACATCCAGAAACTTGAGATACTCAGGGCGAATTCCATCCACCCCCGGTACTTTACCACCGAGGAGTTTGGCAACAACCTCGGTGACTTCAGCTTGACTGATGACCAACTCTGACTCTGAGACCTCAGTCTCTGCATCCTCTGTGTAAGACATGGGAGTGGGATTGAGAACATCCTCAAAGTATTCCTTCCACAGCCCGACAATATCCTCAGTCGATGTCCGCAGCTCTTCCCCCACTGTAAATAGTGTTGGCTGTGCACCACTTCTCCCTCCTGAGGCGCCGAATGCTTGCCAGGATTTCTTCGTGGCTGACCGATAGTCCTCCATGGCTTCCCTGAACTCCTCCCAGACCTGAGTTTTTGCCTCCATGACTACTTGAGCTGCAGTACGCCTGGCCTGCCCGTACCTGTCAGCTGCCTCCAGAGTCTCACAATTTAACAAGATTTGATAAGACTCCTTCTTCAGCTTGACGGCATCCCTTGCATCCGATGCCACCACAGGGTTCGGGGGTTACCGCCACAACATGCACCAGAGACCTTGCGACCACAGCTCCGAGCAGCTGCTTCAACAATGGAGGTGGAAAACATGGTCCACTCTGAGTCAATGTCCCCAGCCTCCTGTGGGATCTGGGACAAGCTCTCCCGGAGGTGGGAGTTGGGGACCTCACTGACAGAGGGCTCTGCCAGATGTTCCCAACAGACTCTCAAAACATGTTTGGGCCTGCCGGCCCCCTGCTCTGCCAGCGTATCCAGCTCACCACCAGGTGGTGATCGACAACTCTGCCCCTCTCTTCACCCAAGTGTCCAACACACGCGGTTGGAGGTCTGATGATACGACAACAAAGTCAATCATCAACCTCCAGCCTAGGTGTCCTGATGCCATGTGCACTTATGGACATCTCTGTGGTTGAACAAGGTGTTTGTTATGGACAAACTGTGACTAGCACAGAAGTCCAATAACAAAAAAAACACTCGTGTTCAGATCGGGGAGGCCGTTTATTCCAATCACCCCTTTCCAGGTATCATTGTCATTGCCCATGTGAGCGTCCCCAAGGAGAACAATGGAGTCCCCAGTCGGAGCACTATTCAGTTCCCCTCACAGGGACTCCAAGAAGGCCGGGTATTCCACACTGCCATTTGGCCCGCAGGCCTAAACAACAGTGACACATCTGTCAGCTGAGCTGTGGGGCAACAGGCAAGCCCACACCAGCCCGTCACCTCTCACCTTGGGTAACACCAGAAAAGTGGAGAGTCCAGGCCCTCTCCTGGATTTGGGTTCCAGAGCCCAAGCTGTGGGTGGAGATGAGCCCGACTATATCTCGTCGGTACCTCTCAACCTCCCTCACAAGCTCTGGGTCCTTTCCTGTCAGTGAGGTGATATTCCATGTCCCTAGAGCTAGACTCTGTCTGGGGATCGGGCTGTCCAGCTGCATGCTGACGACTGCCACCCAATCTATTTGGTGAAGTCAGGTGGCTGTAAATCAGGTGGCGATGAGGTTGGTTGAAATTCGGAATACTTCTTATGATCTTTAGAAGAAGAAGAAGATCTTTATTTGCAGATCTTCTTCTTTTCCTTTCAGCTTTTCCAATCAGGGGTCGCATAGGGAATCAATTACCTCCATCTAACCCTGTCTTCTGCATCCTCTTCTCTCACACCAACTACCTTTATGTCCTCTTTCACTACATCCATAAACCTTCTCCTTGGTCTTCCTCTAGGCCTCCTGCCTGGCAGTTCAAAACTCAGCATCCTTCTACCAATATATTCACTATCTCTCCTCTGGACATGTCCAAACCATCTCAGTTTGGCCTCTCTCACTTTATCTCCAAAACCTCTAACATGTGCTGTCCCTCTGATGTACTCATTTGTAATCCTATCCATCCTGATCACTCCCAAAGAGAACCTCAGCATCTTCATCTCTGCTACCTCCAGCTCTGTCACTTGTCTTTTCCTCAGTGACACTGTCTCTAGACCAGTGGTTCTTAACCTGGGTTTGATCAAAACCTAGGGGTTCGGTGAGTTGGTCTCAGGGATTCGGCGGAGACGGAGGTCAAGACAAAACACCCAACATGATGTGTCGGGTGTTTTTTTCAAGATGCCTGAAGACCAAGACGGTGGATGGGATGTCGCGCTCCTACCCCACCTTAAACTTCACGCGATGGGCTTCTCTTCTACCTCTTTTCTCTCCTTTCTAGCTTTCCTATCTCTCTCGCCAAAAGTCCAACGGCGATGGGCGACAGGCAACAGGCAACGGGAGCCCAGGGAGCTCCTAGCTTGGGACCCACATGTTGCTGACAGATGCAAGAAGATTGCTGGGCTGACTAACTTGGTGGCGAAGTCGACCTTCGGTAGCTGCGTCTGTGTCAGGGCAGGGCTTTTTAGCCGTAGCACTGCCCTCTCCATTTCTGAGAAGGCCCTAGAAAAGGTGTGGCCAAACTCGCTCGCTTCAATATCTGGCCGGATAACCGCGCTCGGCAGACTCACCCCCTCCACGGTCAGAACACAAAAAGAAACCTGAAACCACAATCCCTTCACCTCATCTCCTGGAACGTTCGCACCCTCACGGACCGCAACAACAGTGGTCGGCCAGAACGTCAAACTGCTCTTGTTGCAATGGAACTCGCCCGATATAACATCGATGTGGCAGCCTTGAGTGAGACACGTCTCTCTGATGAAGGCCAAATCTCGGAAACCGGAGCAGGATACACGTTTTTCTGGGAGGGGAAAACCACAGAGGAGCTTTGCCTTCACGGAGTCGGATTTGCAATCCGTAACTCTCATGAGAATGCACAACCTGCTCCCTGTATACGTCAGCAAAAAAATTAAAACACTTCGCATCCCTCTCCAGCATGGACACATTTCCATCATCAGTGTTTATGCCCCCAGTCTGGACTGTGATGTTGATGTGAAGGAATTTTTCTACGCATCTCTTTGGACAGTCCTCTCTGCTGTGCCAGCACACGACAAACTGCTTCTTATGGAAGATTTTAATGCATGAGTAGGGAAAGATCATCAACTCTGGCGTGGCATCATCGGGAACCAGGGTATCGGCAGCTGCAATGCCAACGGCTTGCTACTTCTTGGTTTATGTGCAGAATTTAATTTTTGCATAACCAACACGATCTTCCGGCTCCACACCCAGGACAAGACCTCCTGGATGCACCCACGCTCATGCCAGTGGCATCTGATCGACTATGCCATTACTCGAAAGGAAGATCGAGGCATGGTTTTGATCACCAAGGCCCTCAGAGGGGCTGATGATTGCTGGACTGACCATCTTCTCCTCCTTACGAATTCGCCTGAAGCCAAATCCTCGACCGCATGCAAACCCTCCCAGAAAGAAGTTTGACGTCTCTGCACTCAAAGATCCGAGCATCTCAGCTCATTTCTGTTCTTCTCTGTCTCAACGTCTCCTGGGCGTCAACCATGACACCTTACAGCCTGAGGCCTCCTGGTGTGCCATCAAGAATGCCATCACCTCAACTGCATGTGAGACCGTTGGCCTGATAAAACGGCGCCATCAAGATTGGTTCAACGAGAGCAACCTTGAAATACGTGCTGTCATTGATGAGAAATAGAAGGCTCGCTTTTCATGGGAAAGCCAACCAACATCTAAAAGCAAGGAAGCTGCTTTTCGTAAGATCAAGGCTACAGCCCAGCGTACCATCCGGAAGTTTCAGAATGACTGGTGGTTGGAGAAAACCAAGGAGATCCAAGGCTATGCTGACAGACATGAGACAAGGAACTTCTTCCAAGTCATCCGCACCATCTATGGACTGGCACATTCCACGTCACATCCTCTAAGCTCTGCCAATGGTGAGATACTCCTGAAGGATGAAGATGCCATTCTGGCTTGGTGGAAAGAGCATTTCGAAGACCTCCTGAACCGGCCTTCCCAAGCTTCAGAAGATTTCATCCGTGAGATCCCACAGCACCCAATTAAATCATGGATGAGTTTCCCGCACTCCCTCGAAGAAACTCAGGAGTCAAAGATCAAAGAGATGAAGCCCAATAGGGCTTCTGGCCCTGATAACATACCAGCTGAACTGATCCAATCAAAGAGATGAAGCCCAATAGGGCTTCTGGCCCTGATAACATACCAGCTGAACTGATCCAATATGGTGGGGACTGTCTCCTGAAGAGGATCCATCTCCTCTTCCTTTCAATCTGGGAATCCAAGCATGTCCCCCAAGATCTAAGGGATGCAAGTATTGTGACCATTTTCAAGAAGGATGACTGCTCTGCCTCTCCATCACTGGGAAGATTTTTGCCCGAATCCTCCATAAGCGCCTTCTTGACCTCAGTGAATCAGTTTTCCCAGAGTCTCAGTATAGATTACAACCAGGTTGTCGAACCACAGAGATGATCTTCTGTGCTCGGCAGCTACTCAAAAAAGCCAGGGAACAACAGCAACCCATGTCGATGATCTTCTTTGATCTGTACAAGGCCTTCGACTCAGTTCCCCGTGCTGCCCCCTGGGTTTTGCTTGAAAAGTTCGGCTGCCAGAATTTCTCCTTCTCCTCCAGCTCACATCCTACTTGTGGAGCATACTCACTAACAACATTGACCATCACACCTTCTACTTCTAGCTTCAGACTCGTCACTCTATCTGACACTCTTTTTACCTCCAGGACATTCCTAACAAACTCCTCCTTCAAAATAACTCCTACTCCATTTCTCTTCCTATTTAGACCATGGTAGAACAACTTGAATCCTGCTCCTAAACTTCTAGCCTTGCTACCTTTCCACCTGGTCTCCTGGACACACAGTATGTCTACCATCCTCCTCTGCATCATGTCAACCAACTCTAGCTTTTCCTGTCATAGTTCCAACATTCAACGTCCCTACTCTCGGTCCTATACTCTTGACGTTCCTCTTTTCTCTCTTCCTACGAACACACTTTCATCCTCTCCTTCTTCGACCAACAGTAGTCCAATTTCCACCGGCACCCTGTAGGTGAACAGCACCAATGTCTGCCGTTGTTAACCCGGTCCTTGACCGATCCGGTATGGAGGGCATAGATTTGATTCGCATGTTTGGTTTGGCAAAAGTTTTACATCGGAGGCCCTTCCTGACACAACCCTCTGTATTTATCCGGGCTTGGGACCGGCACAATATGACACTGGCTTGTGCCCTCTTGTGGGTACATTCAGATATTGGAGAAAATTTCCAATTCTTATTTCAAATGTTTCGAACAGATTTGTATATGTCATTAGTCTATTAACTTGAAGAAGGTGATGGAGGTGGGTGACCCCTTTCTCTGCCCATGTGCTAAAATAGAGAGATATTTCTATTGTTAATAAAGTCCGGGTCGTGCCATATTGGGGAGAGTATATCAGGTTGTAACTGAGATCTTGTAATATCAAGGGATTTCCACCAAGCAGACAAGGTGGAGGCAATCAAAGGATTCTTGAAGCGAGGATGCTGTTTAAGGGTTGAGATTATAAAGGAAAGATCAGAGAGATTGATGTGATTACAGTTTCTCTGTTGTAGTTCCAGCCAGGAGTTATAATCCTCATATGGATGGATCCACTTGATCAGATATTGTAATTGGTTTGCTGAGTAATACTGCATGAAGTTGGGTGCCTCCAGACCACCTTCAGAGAGTTGTCAGGTTAATTTTAGCTGTTTTGTTTTTTGAACAAAATTTACCAATGGCAGTCCAGTGATTGGAACCACTTTAATGTCGGTTTAAACGGGATCATGGAAAAAAGGTAGTTGACTGGAGATATTACCCCGCCTCTCAATGTCAGCTGGGAAAAGATAAGTGGTAAAGAAAAGTGGATGAATAAAATGTGGTGTGTTGTGTTAGGTGTGTTCTATTAGCCAACATTTCCAGTTACTCATACCACAACTTTAAAATCTATTTTATATTATGATCTATCTACTTGTGTGTTGTATACCGTAATAAATAGCAGAAGTATGTAGGATAACTGTTGGCTAACATGAACAACATTCTCACAGTGTGATCCAACTTTAGTTACTTAAAATGAAATATCCACCTTAAGCTTTAATTTATCTGTACTAGCTTTATTAGATGACACCACACATTTAGCTGTCATAAAACGGCAGCACAATTGAATGTGTTTGGCACGGCTTTTGGAATGAACAATAGTGGTGAGTCTATGTGTTTAAATGTTTTTACTCTGCAAAATTGCACTAAAATATGAAAAAAAAAAAAGAAAACATCAGAAAGTAAAACATAAAAACATCCTCAATAGGGAAACATAAGTAAAATAAATACAAAAATAAGCAATGTTTATATAGTCCATTAGCATCTTATGCACTTGATAACACCTCATTCATAACAGACAAAATCTGATAAAACACACATTTATAGAGTAAGGGTTGGAGGAGGGAACAGACACATTAAACCTTGTATGATCAATAAGTCAAAGCTTTGGCCTTGGCTTTAATGATTTGGCTGTGCAAGTAGATTAGCTTGATGCATTATAAATCCAATAGCTTTGTCCTACACTGTGTGTATGCACCCCAATATAGATGATAGCAACAAAAATAGCTAGAAAAAAACCCAAAAACAAAACAAAAAAACAATAGTCTTAATTTTCCAAAGCATTGTTAAAGCAGTGATTATTAATATTCTTCTAAATGTCTTAATGGTTTTCCAATCCTTCTATGCTACTGTGATTAATTAAATTGGGAGTAAATAGCCTTCTTTCACTTTTATGAATTTCAATTTTGTCAATGAGTTTCCTCACCATGAACCCATCTGAATTTCAAATGGTAAATAAAAATCCTGCTCCTAGTCTATTAATTTAATTAGAGGTCCATATTAAGGAAATAAAGACAAAAAAGAAAACTCTGGAATATGTATTTTGTCAGCATTTGGCTCCTCATAGTCCTATAAGTGCATGAGAGCATCCATCAAATTTACCAATATTTGTCTTGTCTTCCAAGAAGACCATACTACTTTTTGCATAAATAAAGTATTATTTTAAACTATTTTATTTTACTGGACTTGCATTAATTAGATACTTGAAATGCATTTCCAATCAAATCACAGTCACAATTTGATGTGTGCTGCCAATTAGGTTGGATGCACATGCATGTTTTTGGACATTTAAATCAAGAAAAACAATGTCAATCAGAAGAAAGATGACAAAGTGGATATTTAAATAATATGTAAGTTTTGAAAAAGTGTCAAAACTAGTGTTGTTTTTTTGTTTGTTTTTTCTGCACCTGACTTGTGTTTGGCTGCAAAGCTGCCTTCCTAAACAGAGATATAGATCCAGGCCCGGAGAAATGTCTCAGCCTCTCTGTGGGATCATTATTTCAATGGACAAAGCCTTGGTTATAAATAGTTTCATGGTCTTCTTGGGCGGGACGCTCTTTGTTTCCTGGCCATCACTATTTGTCTTATTGATCTGAATATGTGTGGCTGTGGAGCTGCTGTTTGGAGGAATGGTTGGTGCTGTTTTGATCCCACTGTGATTTAGAAATACACCTTACATTAACATAATGTCAACATACTGTCAAATGTTTCACAAGCAAAGCATTTGTGCTGTGTTCATGAAGCTGCACAAATTAATATTTCTCACTATCACTACTGTATACACGTCTTGTAGTAGATCATGAAAAACCCACAAAACAGCGTTCCACAGACGAGCATTTTATGGCTATTTGAATGATAATTTTCCAATTTAGAATGGCTGTTTCCCCTGTATTAATTGTAGATAGAGGTAAGATCTTACGCCCGAGCCTGAGTTCGGGTCCGACCAGAAATTCTGGTTGGGTCGGGCTCAAAAAGTCAACACTTATTTTCGGGCCAGGTCGGGTCAGGCTTCAATACCCTCGGGTCGGGTCGGGCTGGATTTTTTTCTGAACTCGGGCTCGGGCTTAAAATCTTAAGATCCAAGCCCGACCCGGCCCGAACTTTTTTAATAAATATATATTTTTATATTATGTATTTCAAACCATCTATGGGTATCAAACTAAGGAATACCCTTATAAATAATTTAGGTAAAACATAGAAGGCGCAGTATGAGAAAAATCAATACCTGCTCAGTTCCCTCCGTGCGTCAGCTGTATTTTCTCCTGTCACTTTTCCTTTCCGATCATATACGCACTGAAAGTAGAGGTAAGATCTTAAGCCCGAATCCAAGCCCGAAATTCGGGCCGGGTCGGGCTCAAAATGTCAATAATTACTTTCAGGTCAGGTCGGGTCAGGCTTTAATACCCTCGGGCTCTGTTTGGGTCGGGCTTTAATACCCTCAGGCACGGTTCGGGTCAGGCTGGGTTTTTTAGGCCCGATCATACTTCTAATTGGAGACATGAAACTTTACATTTAATTTTGATATTTTATATTGTAACAAAATGTCCCCTCCCTGTTCTTAATGGCTGATTGGCTTAATCAAACACAAACAAATAAATAAATAAATAAATAACTAAAGGTAGTCAGGGCAAAAAATGTTTTACCTTGAAATCTTCTCCTTTCACCATTTTCCTGTTTCGGATTACCGCAACAGATTATATTCTTGCAGGTTTTATGTCTCCTGTCTCCTCCTTAATATCAGTCACTTGCATGTCCTCCCTGACTGCATCCACGAACATCCTCAGTGTTCTCCCTTTTCTCCTTTTTGTCTGGGGACTTTGGCCCCAGAATTATATGTAGCTATCATGTTTCCACTGGGGTAGAGCCGGGTACTCATTTCAAATAACGATACAAATGACGCATTTTTGACCAGTATGAGCATGCGTACTCATGCTCATTCATTCATTCATTTTTCTGACCGCTTCATCCATTTGCACGGGTCACGGGGAGCTGGAGCCTATCCCGGCTGGCATAGCTGAAGGAAAATCTTCAGAACTGACTGTCTTCAGGTTTTCTTCAGCTTGTCTCTATTTCAGTCTTTTAAGATTACTTGGTGAACTTGTTTCTTGTTTTGTTTTGTTGCACGTAGGCGGTGCATTTGACCAGACAGAGCTGAAAACTGCAGGTGTTGCATCGGATGCTGCCTTCACTCCAGTGTTTTTTTTTTCTTTGTTTTTTTTACCTGCTTGCTCTTAGTTTGACACTTTCTCACTTCAGTTCAAATTAATAATTTGTATACTGTATGGGTAGTTTAGCTGTTACATAGTGCGCGCACACACACACACACATGCTCACTCTCTCTATCTCTCTTTCTCCACCTCACACTGTTACTCAGCCACACACACATACACAAACAGACACACACACAAGCACACGCACACACACCTTAATAAACATTGTTTAACATTGTGTGAAAAAATGGTGAGAACATTAAGTGGTAAAAATAAATAACTAATAAAAAAAACGTTTGATTGTAACAAAAAAAAAAAAAAAAATAGACACTTGTGTTCAGTATGACAATTCTTGTTCATACATTCATTCTTTGTAGTTCATAATTTCCTATTGCATATGTTGTACTCATTAATGCACTTCATGTTCTGAGTTCATAAGAAACTTGTTCTGTAAATAGGTCTCCTACTTTTGTGATCAAAAACATTGATTTGAATCTCAATTTTGAGGCTGTTCTGTAAATAGTTTTAAAATAAACAATAAAAATAGCAACTTCTGATCAATCTTTTGATGTTTTGAACTTCTGATCAAAAAAAGATCACCCGGAGGTGAGCTGACAGTGGGAGGTGTCAGCTCACCTCCAGAGCACTGCCGAGGCGCCCTTGAGCAAGGCGCCGCCCCCCCCTTACAAGTTGCTCATTTGGGGCGCACCAATAAAGGAGCTGCATGCCACTCTACCTCCTCTGCATGCGTACAGGCCCCATGTATGTGTTCAGGGCCTGTACACACGTATATATTCATGGTTTGATTTGAACTAACTAGAGTGTGCTACTAATTTCCCTGCGGGGATTATAATCAGTATATAAAATTAAAAAAAAAAAAAAATCTATATCAATTTCAGACTTGAAATAATGTACCGATTTAAGCCCCCCTCCCATTTCCGGTCAAACCACACCCACTTTCAGTTTAAGCCCTGCCCACGTTTAGTTTAAGCCTGTGAATAAAAATGTCAGCAAAATAAAGAAGTATGCAAAACATGTATATTTTAGTGATGGCAGTGTGTATTAAAAATGAAAAAAATCTATTTATAATTTCGGTAAGGAAATTACTTTTAATTCCAAATGCTTGCACACCTATACAGTACACACACACACACACACACACACACACACACACACACACACACACACACACTGTTGGTATGCAAAATGATTATTTGAATGAAAATGTAGTAAACATGTACAATGAGGGGAGGGGGGTTGGGGTCGGTGTATGGACAATGATTGTGCTTTTGTAACGAGGTATAGCCGGTGATTGTGCTTGGGTCATATCATTGTTTTTTTATTTAAAAACAGCATTTTTGTCCAAAACAGCATTTTTGTCCACTGTTTAAAGTTTATGACTTATAAAGAAAGAAACAGACGAACAAATATCCAACTGTCAAGCATGTCTATAAACACGTCATCAACGTGGAGCTGTTATACGTCAGAAAATAGCCAGTTTTAACTCCGTCCATTTTGTGTGTATATGTAGACACGGGTCACACACACTAAAGTCACAGCGGTTTTTGTCACAAGGAGACGCCCCCCGGATAGACAATGTTTCAGTTACAGCGTCCACACGACAACGCAGACCCGGTGTTTTGAAAAAATGTTACTTTGGCCAGCGTTTTCGTCCTGGACATCTCCGTTGTCGTGTGGACAAAAGGCGTAACCGCAACAAAAAGTCTCGCTGGCCAATGTCTTTCGCCATATTGTTCACGTGATTCCTTCATTCCTTAATGTGGCATGCGGTGAGGTTCACGGCAGTGATGTACCGACGTAAAAGTCAGTTGAGCCAGACAAAGTGGCAAATAATTATGCCACATAAAAAAAAAAAATGACATCAAATTCAGTACGAGTGAACCATTCAGTTTGAACAGGGCGGGTTATTTCATAATATGAAGTTTGAAGTGGATATTTAAGCTCCGATGTACTGTATGTCTTTTTATTAATTAAATCTTGTTTCGATCGATAGTCCAGTTAGAGGTGAGGCACAGCTATTTGCTGCTGCACTGTGTGTCCTAAATAAATTTTAACCAGTATTTAATGTCAGGTTGCTAATTTATTGGAAAATTCACCACCGTGAACTTCACCACATATCAGATATCATTATTGCCGACTACTCCCTCCGATGAAGCAAGATTTGCTACGCGCTTCGCGGAAATGTCCCCTCCCCTACTCAGCACACGCTTCGAATCCTTGATGCGAAACGTCACATCACTAGTCTGCTGGATTACAGTTTTGCCTTCCTCCTTTGTACCGTCCTATTTCTAATCATCTGGTTGTGACCCCTGCCTGCAATTGACTACGGTTTTGGATATTCCCTTGGTGCTGTAACCTCTGTGTGATCCTGGTTTTGACTACGGACTTTTACCCTCGCGCCTGGTTCCTTTGGAACACAAAACAGTACTTTGACTAATGGTAAAGTTGACATATTTTTCCTTGGTTACAGGCCCTGTATAGCCCTGTTTTTGTTATTATGCAGATATAGATCTCATTGACCATTTTCAGCTGAAACCTTTTTTGTTTACATTGTTTTTGTTTAATTTATAGATAAATCAAACTGCCTGCCAAACACCATATACTACAGAAGCAAGACAAATAATATACAGATCAGCCCAAAATGGACGATATTGTTTTGACAACTTCTCTGATGAAATAAAAGTAATAATAATGCAAAGCTTGTAATAGACGTTATAGTATTACTAAATAGTTGTCACCCATTCTACAGCTCCTTGTACCTTCACAGAGCATCATAGTTTCAGCTCATTGTTTAGTTATACAGCCTACAAATTTATTCTTCTGGTTCTCTTTGATGTCATTTCTGTCTGCAGGAGGCAGACCTGATAAGAAATACCTGCTCAACAAACAGCAGATAAACTGAGAGATCAGCCAGTGAAAATACTGAGGATATTAGTGAAGATATAAACACCTCACTGAGATGTTGGACAAATAGCACTCAACTTCAGTTCAGTAGGTGGACACAAGGGCGACTCAAAATGAATGATGGTATCCGTCTTTAGCTGCTGAGAGTTTGAAAGTACAGTACTAACAAACACCTAATACATTAGCCAGAACTGTAACTGCCAGGTTGTGCTTCTAAGGCCCCGTCCACAAGGTGCCGGAACTTTTTGAAAACATAACTTTTTTGTTGCGTTTACGCCTTCCATCCACACGACAATGCAGATATCCGGGACGACAATGCAACTTTTTTGAAAACGCTGTCCAAGGTGGAATTTTTTTGAAAACGCTGGGTCTACGCTGGCGTGTGGACACTGCATCAGCAACTTTTTATCTGGGGGCGAGTCCATGGGATGAAAACTGCTGTGACTTCATGCATGTGACCCATGTCTACACGTACAAACGGAGCTCAAGCCGGCTATTTCCTGATGTATAACAGCTCCACGTCGAAGATGCGTTGATAAACATGCTTTGCACTTAAATATTTGTTTGTCTGTTTCTTTATTTATGTGTCATAAAGTTTATACATATATTTATTCATTCATTCATTCACGTTCCTCGTCAAAGACGCCGATGCCAGTTCTGGGTCGGAACGGGACGCGCTGTCTGCTGACGGGAGAACTCTGATGGAGGTCTGCCTACAGGAGGAACAGCGTGAATTTCCACACGTCCCGGTCCTCTCTCCTGTCGATCTCGGAGTTGTTCTGCTTATACACATGTTGATTAATGCACTGATGCAGATACGTGTGGATGGAGATCTTTTTGAATTTGCTGTCGTGTGGACGCGGATCGTTTTCGATGCGGAGTGAAAAAAGTTGCGTTTTCAAAAAGTTCCGGTACCGTGTGGACGGGGCCTAAGTGTCCTAAAATCCTTTTTATATATATTTGGCTTTGTTTACTAGTTTAAATTGTCATTGCCATTATCTCATCTGTTTCACAGCCTAGAAATGAAGCTACTGCAACTTGGCTGCAACGTGTTGGTAGTATAAAGTTAGAATTGTTCCGTATTCACTTTGGAGAAGCAGAACAATGCAATATCACAATGCTGATGAGTTTATTGTATTTTTAACACCAGGTTAAAGTTAAAGTACTTGTCCACGTGGGAGACCTATTATACGAAACCAATTTTTCTCAGTCTGTATAGTGATCCTTCTTAACGATACCTACTTCATGAATCTGGGAAACGAACGGGTTCTGTATTGACGGTAATGTCCAGAAACACTTCCAAGAATCTAGCAGTGAGCTGATTAGAATCAGCAAATGTCGTGACATCACAACAGGAGTTATTGAAATAAGTGATAGACACATCCGAGCCCACATGCGTAAGAACACTCCCCTTTCCCTGTGTTCATTGCCAAGGTGAAGTTCGTGTCTAGCAGTAAGGTAGCAGCGTTTGGCAACGTCCTCGTTGAGAGCTAGACACGCCAATTGCTCAGTTGTAGCTGAAGTTAGCTTGTATTTAGATATCTAGTTAGCTCTGCTTTGTTCTGTGTATTTATAGCCTGCTTGCGTTTGTGTGTGTTTACATTTGTGTTTTTTGTCCGGTACTCAGCGTCATAGCGAACACATACTGTACATGTTTACATAGACATAACATTTGTATCTTATTTGTAGTTCCTTAAAAGCATGAGTGAAGTCAAGATCTATTTGGCTAATTACTTAGTTCCGCATCGGTGTGTGTGTGTGTGTGTGTGTGCGGTGCGCGTTTGTGTGCGCATATGCACACATTTCCGTGTGTTCATGTTCAGTGTGTCCTCTGACTCATAAATGAACACAAGCACATCAGATGTCACTTTTTTTTTTTATTTACAATTGCTTACAAATATGGTGAAGTCAAGATGAGGAAGATGAGTGTTGGAAATGTGGTTGTAGAGCAAAGCTGCTTGGCATGGGTTGCTGCAGAACGGGAGCTTGGAAGATGTGCTTTATTGATACATACTTTATTGATCCAAGGGGGGGGAATTGCTTTTTTTCATAGTTGTACTGCTCCAGAAAAAAAACAAAAACATAGAGACTGTCAGAATAAGGAAAATTTAAATAAAAAAAATAACTAAAAAGAAATAGTAATAAATAGAGAATAAAAGAGACAAGAGATTAAAAATGTATACCCAAGTGTGTACAATTTTTTAGTATCCTATGTTATATTTGGCCTCCTCATTTTGACTCTTTGTTGGCGGATGGAGGTAATATAGGGGTAGTTCACGAGAATAAGCCAAAACCTCCATGTTTCCTCTTACTACTCCCGCTACCATCCCTTTTGGCACAAATCTGTCTGGGAGCCCTCAATAGCAATGTGTTTATCTGAGATTGTAACTACGTTTCACTGAAGCACATTAGACTGTGTCCTGTTAGGTTAGCCTCTCCATCTTGTTAGCCAGTGATCTCTCATCAAAATCGATGTCTGACAGCTGTGTGAAATTAATTAAAAAGAGTATAATATGGGACCTTTAAGAGAGATTTAAAAACAGGTCTGATCTGATTCACAATTAAAATTGCTAAATAGAAAACAGTGGGTTTATCAAAAGTTATGTGTTTTAAAGATTCTAGGTACATAACTATACAAATACATAATTGCAAATAAACATATATTTTTTTTCATAATTTCAACATAAAATACTGAATCTATCACAAATTTAACATTTATTATTATGAAAGTTTTTCCTAACATATCCAGGATAATGCAACCACATGGTTATTGTTCAGGGTGGCATGGTGGCGCAGTGGGTATCGCTGTCGCCGCATAGTAAGGCGATTCTGGGTTCCCATCCCGCTCTGTGCGGAGTTAGTATGTTTTCCCAGTGTCTGCATGGGTTCTTTCCAGGTTCTCCAGCTTCCTCCCACCTCCAAAAACATGCTCTTCAGATTAATTGGCAGTTCCAAATTGCTCATAGGTGTGTGTGCATGTTTGTCCGTCTCTGTGTGGCTCCGTGGTGCTCTGGCGTCGCACCTGAAGTTTCCCCTGTGTCACACTCCAAGCCAGCTGGAATAGGCTCCAGCTCCCTACGACCCGTCACAGCGAATGAAGCAATTGGAAGAGGGTTATTATTCAGTACTTAATGACTTTAATCAAATATAATCCAGGTCGATAAACCTCTATGTCGCTGCTTCAGCAATACATGCGTAGCTTGATATTGGACTTTATACAATTCCATTTATGTAGCTAATGTCTTGGACACTGATCGCATATGAAACTAATTTAAATGAAGCTCAAACATTGAATTAGATTTTGTACTTTATCCTCACAATAATTTCCTCATCAGTCTCATTGATATTTTATACTTGCAGTAGCTAAATAGGTTCATTGCTAACAAATCATCATATCATGATTGGGTATGAAGGGAACTTTCTCTAAAATCTTATTGGCTCCAGCCAAGGCAGGGTGATGATGGTCATGATGACAATTAAGGATGTGACCATGTGAGCACACACGCAGTTTGTAGTAGTGTAACAAGGCCTTCTATGTGCATGTTAGTATTGGTAAACATAATATTTGAACTGTTTCTATAAAGAGTAGAAATATCCATCATATTATTAGCTGCTTCTGAATATACAATGACATTTAGATTTATTATTCATCCAGCGTTACATTTATATTCTGGTTAGGAAAACATAATGCAGCTCCCTCTGGCCTTCTCTGTACTTCTCCTCAAAGCAAATACTGCACCTGTAGTCCTCTTTTGTTGGTTTGAAACTATACTGCTGCTCACAAATGCTCTATTCTGCCCTTGGTCTAGCTTCAATTACTGTTTCCTATAACTTCATTGTATGGCTCACCAGCTTTATTCCTCTATAGTTGCCACAACTCTGCACATCTCCCTTGTTCTCAAAAATGGGCACAAGCACGCTTCTCCTCCATTCCTTAGGCAGCTTCTCACTATCCAAGATTGTGTTGAACAACCCAGTCAGAAACTCTACTGCCACCTCTCCTAGACACTTCCAAACCTCCACAGGTATATCATCAGGACCGTGTGCCTTTCCACTCTTCATCCTCTTCAATGCCCTCCTCACTTCATCCTGACTAATCTTTGTACTTCCTGGTCCACAACAACAAGATCTTCTAGTTGTTCTCTCGTTTTCCTAGTTCAACAACTCTTCAAAGTACTCTTTCAATCTTTCCATCAGACTACTGGCACCTGTCAATAGACTTCCATCCCTATCCTTAATCACTCTAACCCGCTGCACGTCCTTCCCATCTGTCTCTCTGTTTTGCCAACCTGTATAAATCAGTCTCTCCCTCCTTACTGTCCAGCCTACCATACAAGTCATCATAAGCCCCTTGTTTAGCCTTTGCTACCTCTATTTTCACCTCATACTGCATCTCCCTGTACTACTGTCTATTCTCCTTGGTCCTCTCAGTGTCCCACTTCTTCTTAGCTAACCTCTTTCTGTGTATACACTCCTGTACCTCCTCATTCCACCACCAAGTCTCCCCCTCTACTTTTCTTCCAGATGACACACCAAGTACCCTCCTATCTATCTCCCGCATCACATTAGCTGAAGTTGTACAGTCTTCTGGAAGCACCTCCTGACCACCCAGAGCCTGTCTTAACTCCTTCCTAAAAGTCATGCAACACTCTTCCTTTTTTAGCTTCCACCATTTTGTCTTCTGCTCTGCCTTTGCCCTCTTCATCTTCCTCACCACCAGAGTCATCCTACACACCACCATCCTATGCTGTTTGGCTACACTCTCGCCTACCACTACTTTGTAGTCATTTATCTCCTTCAGATTACACCGTCTACACAAGATGTAGTCTGCCTGTGTGCTCCTACCTTCATTCTTACAGGTCATCCTATGTTTCTGCCTCTTCTGGAAGAAAGCATTCACTAAAGCCGTTTCCATCCTTTTTGCAAAGTCAACCACCATCTGTCCGTCTGTGTTCCTCTCCTGGATACCAAACCTGCCCATCACCTCCTCATCACCTCCGTTTCCTGCACCAACATGTCCATTGAAGTCTGCAACAATGACAACTCTCTCACTTCTAGGTGTGCTCTGCATCACTTCATCAAAGTCTAACCAGAATTCCTCCTTCTCTTTGTGCTCACATCCTACATGTGGAGCATACCCACTAACAACATTGAACATCACACCTTCGATTTCTAGCTTCAGGTTCGTCACTCTATCTGACACTCTTTTTACCTCCAGGACATTCCTAACAAACTCCTCGTTCAAGATAACTCCTACTCCATTTCTTTTCCTATTTAGACCATGATAGAAAGACTTGAATCCTGTTCATAAACTTCTAATCTTGCTACCTTTCCACCTGGTCTCCTGGACACACAGTATTTCTACCTTCCTCCTGTGCATCATGTTAACCAACTCTCACCTTTTCCTGTCATAGTTCCAACACTGAACTTCCCTACTCTCAGTCTTATACTCTTGGCATTCCTCTTTTCTCTCTTCCTACAAACACACTTTCCTCCTCTCCTTCTTCCACCAACAGTAGTCCAATTTCCACCAGCACCCTGTATGTGAACAGCACCGATGGCGGTCGTTGTTAAACCGGGCCAAGACCGATCCAGTATGTAGGTTATAGATTTGATTTGCATGTTTGGTTTGGCAAAAATTTTACATCAGATGTCCTTCCTGACACAACCCTCTGTAAAGTATTGGACACGTAGCCCAGAGAAGAACAGTGATATTTTATGAGGAAAACTGGAGTGGCACAGAAGTATGTTAGAGCGGTGCAGGACATGTATGAGGACTCTAAGACAGTGGTGAGTTGTGCTGTAGGTGTGACAGAAGAGTTCAAGGTGGAGGTGGAGCTGCATCAGGGATCAGCTCTGAGCCCATTCTTGTTTGCTATGGTGATGGACAGGCTAACAGATGAGGTTAGACAGGAATCTCCATGTACTGTGATGTTTGCAGATGAGATTGGGATCTGTAGTGAGAGCAGGGAACAGGTTCTCTCACTACACCTGTTCCCTGTGGACTTTTTGGGGGAAACCCGGTCTCATTGGGAGAGACGGCATACATCCCACTTGGAATGGCGCTCCTCTCTTGTCCAAAAATCTGACCACGTTTATTTCTGACCTAAAACCCTGACCCAGATTTGAGACCAGGATGCAGAGTCACAGTCTTAAACAGGTCTCTGCAATCCTAGAACGGTCACGCACTGTACCATCACCCACTATACTGTCACCCACCATTACAGGTAAGATCTTACGCCCGAACCCGAGTTCGGGCCCGACCCGACTCGAAATTCGGGTCGGGTCAGGCTCAAAAAGTCAACAATGACTTCCGGGTCGGGTCGGGCTGGATTTTTTTTGGAGTTGGGTCGGGCTTAAGATCTTAACATCCAAGCCCGAACTGGCCTGAACTTTTTAAATAAATTTATATTTATATATTATGTATCTCAAACAATGTATGGGTATTAAACTAAGGAATACCCTTATAAAATAAATAATTTAGGTAAAACATAGAAGGCGCTGTATGAGAAACATCCATCTACAGTACCTGCTCAGTTCCCTCCGTGCATCAGCTGTATTTTCTCCTGTCACTTTACCTTTCCGATCATATACGCGCTGAAAGTAGAGGTAAGATCTTAAGCCCGAATCCAAGCCCGAAATTCTGGCCGGTTCAGGCTCAAAATGTCAATAATTACATTTGGGTCGGGCTTTAATACCGTCGGGCTCGATTCGGGTCGGGCTTTAATACTCTCGGGCTCGGTTCGTTTCGGGCTGGATTTTTTAGGCCCGATCTTACCTCTACTCACCATGCTGTCACCTACTGTACACACCATTGAGACTGTGTCTGTCCCTCGACCGTTTAAAGTTAATTAAAGTAAAATTAAGTCATTTCAAGTCCAGAGGAAAGCAACTGCGCATCCAAATTTAATAAAATTCAAAGCCAAGACTTCAACAGCTCCGGAGTACAAAACAATAAAATGTCGCCTAAATATTAGGTCTCTGTCTTCAAAGCTGTTTTAATCAATGACATTATATCAGATTATCATATAGATTTATTCTGTTTAACGGAAACCTGGCTAAGTGAGGATGAGTATTTTTCCCTAAATGAAGCTACTCCTACTAGTCACCTAAATTATCAGATCCCTCGAGTCTCAAGCAGACGTGGCGGAGTTGCCTCTATTTTTAATTCCTCGCTACAATTGAGCCCTAAACCAAAAATGATCTTTAATTCATTTGAAAGTCTTAGTCTGAGCCTATAAAACCTATTCCAGAAACTACTTCAGCCTCTATTATTTGTCATAATTTATAGTCCTCCTGGTCCATACAGTGACTTTCTATCTGAATTTGCCGATTTCTTAACTAGTTTAATTCTTAAAGCCGATAATGTTATTATTGTTGGTGATTTCAAAATTCACGTGGATGACAGTAATGATAGCCTCAGTAGTGCATTTATGTCATTACTAGACTCCATAAGCTTTAGTCAGTGTGTACAGGAATCTACTCAGCAGTTTAAGCATACTCTGGATTTAGTCCTGATTTATGGGATTGAACTTGAAGAGTTAGTCGTCTTTCCACAAAATCTTATCCTTTCTGACCACTGCCTGATAACTTTTGACATTCGGCTTCCTAATTCCCTTCCTGAAAAAAAAAAAATTATGCTAGAAATTTATCAGATCATGCTATTTCTAAATTCAGGGAAGAAATCCCAAGTATGATCAAATTTAATCCCACAACTGAACTATACAGCGGGCATTTTCCGAACTCAGTTAATGTTAGTCCATCTGAAATTGATGAGTTTGTTGACATTACTATGGACTCTGCAAAAAACCTTAGATTTATTTGCTCCACTAAAAAATAGACCATAAAACAGGGGATGCGAGCTCCCTGGTTCAGTTCACCAATTAAAGCAAAAATCCACAAAACTTGAGAGGAAATGGCGTTCTACTAAATTAGGAGGACACCACTCTGCGTGACAAGATAGTATACATAAATACAGGAGGCACTTTGTTCTGCTAGAGCAGCCTATTATTCATCATTCATCAAGGACAATAGAAACAATCACAGATTCTTGTTCAATACTGTGTCCAGACTGACAAAGAACCACAGTGCATTTGAACCTAGTGTTCTATCAAGTCTCCACAGCAATGATTTTATGAATTTCTTCAATAATAAGATCCTGCTCATCAGAGACAAAATTAATGACGTCCTGTCAACCACAAACTAGTCCTTCTTTAGGTCCCTTAGATCCGGAAAACACACAGCTGACTCCTGAACTCTTTGGTTCTATGGATGTCTTTTCTCCAATACAGATCAGTCAGCTGATAAAAATAATCTCCTCAGCTAAACCATCCTTCTGTCTGTTAGATCCAATTCCAACTAAACTCATCAAAGAAGCCTTACCTTTACTTAGCAACCACTTCCTTAATATAATTGATCTGTCATCATCAGCTGGATATGTACCACGGTTTTTTAAAGTAGCTGTAATTCTTCTCAAAAAACCTAAGATGGATTCTGCTGTTCCAAATAATTATCGACCCATCTCAAATATCCCGTTTTTATCCAAGATCTTGGAGAAAATAGTTGCTTATGTGAGTTATGTGATTTCATTAAATCCAACAGTTTATTCGAGAATTTCCAGTCAGGTTTTAGGGAACATCATAGTACGGAAACGGCACTTGTCAAGGTTAGCAACGACCTCCTAACCACTTCAGACAGAGGACTTGTTTCTATATTGGTTCTCTTGGACCTTAGTGCTGCTTTTGACACAATTGACCACAATATTCTTTTGGCACAACTAGAAAAACAATTGGTAGCATTGAGGGTGTTTTAAGTCCTATTTATCCAACCGTTCCTAGTTTGTTAATATTAATAATGACTCCTCCCAGTCAACTACAGTTAGCTATGGAGTTCCTCAAGGCTCTGTTCTTGGTCCAATACTGTTTATCTTATACATGCTTCCTCCAGGTAATTTGATCAGGAAAACACTCCCAACAACTTCCATTGTTATGCCGATGATATGCAATTGCATCTCTCGATTTAACCTGATAAAGTCAATCAGTTGTGCAAATTACAGGTGTCTATCAAAGAGATTAAAGATTGGATGACCAATAACTTTTTGCATCTAAATTCTGGTAAAACTGAGGTCATTGTGCTCGGCCCAATAACCGTTAGGGATATAGTACCCAGTGATGTAATAGCCTTGGATGGCATCACGTTTGAGGCCAAAACCACTGCGAGGAACCTAGGTGTCATCTTTGATCAAGACTCTCGTTTAACACACACATAAAGCAGGTTTTCTAGAACAGCCTTTTTCCATCTCCGAAACATCGCTAAAATCAGACACATTTAAAATGGAATGATGCAGAGAAATTAATCCATGCTTTCATCACTTCCAGACTAGATTACTGTAACGCACTTTTTTCAGGCTGCCACAACAAGTTGCTGAAGACACTTCAATTAATTCAGAATGCTGCTGCCCGTGTTCTGACCAGGACCAGGTGCCCGGAGACATATTTCTCCTTGTTGGCTTGTCTGCACTGGCTTCCTGTAAAAGCTAGGATAGATTTTAAAATACTCCTCCTCACTTAAAAAGCCCTTCATGGCCAGGCACCGACTTATCTGAAGGAACTTCTAGTTCCACATAATCCATCTAGAGCATTATGTTCTCAAATACTAGCCTATTGGTGGTTCCTGGAATATACAAAAGTAGGACGGGGGCTAGAGCCTTTTGCCATGAAGCCCCTCTATTGTGGAACCACCCTCCCTTCCTCAGTTTGGAGGCAGACACCCTCTCACTATTTAAGAGTAGACTTAAAAAATTTCTTTTTCAAAAAAATTACAATAAAGGGACTTTGGCTGCTACGTTTTTTCTTATAGACCTACACTGCTGGAGACTCAACATCCAGACTTACTGAGCTCCCTCTTTCCTCCTCCTTCTCTCTGACCATCTATGTTACTCCTCCTCCTCTCCGATGTCAAGTCTACATTCACACCTTACTAACTCAACTTCTTCCCTGGAGTCTCTGTGCTCTATGTCCTTTTAGGTTTTCTCAGGTTCACCCCTCATCCACCCATCCGCTGTGGACCTTCCTCTTGCCATCCCACCAGTATCACCCCTAACCTAATTCATCAGCTGGGGTCCAGCTGCCTATTTCATCTGTGCCACCATACTATTCCACCCCTCATCCGCCCATCCGCTGTGGACCATCTGCTGTGGACCTGCTCCTCCTCCCATCCCACCAGTATCACCCAGGCTGGAGTCCTGCTGCCTCTCTTCTTCTTCTGTGTCACCATACTGTTCCACCCCTCATCCGCCCATCCGCTGTGGACCATCCTCTGTGGACCTTCTCCACCAAGCCCACCAGTACCACCCCTCATCTATCCATTGGCTGGCGTCCTGCTTCCTTTCTTCCGCCGTGCCGCCATACAGTCATCCACGCAGCTGTAACTGTGCTTTGAATTTACCAACTACTTGATGGGAAACATGTATTGAAGGCAACAACCCCAATCATCTAACTATAACCATATTGAAACTGACTATCTTGGCCTATCTGCCACTCTGTCGCTCTTTCTTTTACCATGTTCTTATCTTCCTTTTATTTCTTTTCCACTCAACCCTCCAGAGCAAGCATAAACTTGCTCTGGAGGGTTCAGTTTTGGTTTCTCTGTCTGTTTAAAGCACTTTGAAATGTCTGTTGCCATGATTAAGCACTATATAAAACAAAACTTGATTGATTGATTGAGGTGGAGAAGCTAAAGAGGTGAAAGTTTGTCCTGGAAAGGAGAGAAATGAAGATTAGCCGCAGTAAAACAGAGTACATGTGTGTGAAAGAGAGGGACCCAAGTGGAAGAGTGAGGTTACAAGGAGAAGAGATCAAGAAGGTGAAGGATTTTAAGAATTTACGCTTAAAAGTCCAGAGCAATGGAGCGTGTGGAAAAAAGGTGAAGAAGTGTGTATAAGCAAGATGCAACGGGTGGAATAAAGTGTCAGGTGTGATGTGTGATAGAAGAGTTTCAGCTAAATGAAAGGAAAGGTGTACAAAACTGTAGTGAGACCAGTGATGTTGTTGGTCTAGAGACAGTGTCACTGAGGAAAAGACAGGAAGCAGAGCTGGAGGAAGCAGACACGAAGATGCTGAGGTTCTCTTTGGGAGTGACCAGGATGGATAGGATCAGGAATGAGTACATCAGAGGGACAGCACATGTTAGAGGCTTTGGAGATAAAGTCAGAGAGGCCAGACTGAGATGGTTTGGACATGTCCAAAGGAGAGATAGTGAATATATTGGTAGGAAAATGCCGAGTTTTGAACTGCCAGGCAGGAGGCCTAGAGGAAGCCCAAAGAGAAGGTTTATGGATGTAGTGATGGAGGACATGAAGGTAGTTGGTGTGAGAGAAGAAGATGCAGAAAAAAGGGTTTGATGAATGCAACTGATTCGCTGTGGCAACCTCTGAAGGGAAAAGCCAAAAAGAAGAGTCCAAAGGGCCAGAAGACAAAATTTCACAGGATCACCATTGACCTCGTTACTAGGGAAAAAAAAGTACATCTGTTATGAGGCATTGTAATACTGTAATACATAAAGTCATCTGTTACAGTAAACACCTATATCTTTTACAACTTTGTTCTCACAAAGTTGTATAGTTGTGTATATTTTACTTGTTATACTGTAATCTATTCCAGCTGCTGCTTCCATTAACATCGGGAGAAGAGAAGAAGACTGCACAGTGGAGCAAGGGGCTCTGTTTCACCTTTTGTTCTTGCTGTAGTGTGACTGTTCCATTTAAAAGCTAAGCAGATATCTCACGACAATACAAAATATAGCGTGTGTGATAAGGAGTATGGAGGCAGAGCTTTATGTCCAATAAGATGACCTCTGGTACCAATTATGCTGTAGTTTTTAAGATAGCATAAAGTCAGCGTATCATCCCTTTCACTTTCAATATTTAACTCTTTAATACCTTCTTCAGGAGGGATATAAATTACAAAAGATAATATTCTTGTCCTGGTTTAGATGAGTGGTGTTTTATAACAGCAGTTAATAATAATAAGAAAGAAAAACCTGGTGTTATTTGTAAATAATTGAAGTCTTATTATAGCCTTCCACCAGTATGCAAAGGTTCATTTCTGATTCACTGCATGGTCTCAGTGAGGGTTGAAATCGCAGATGTGCTCTACAGGGCTTCACAGTGTTACATTCGAGTCAGCAACTTCTCCTACTACCTAACATATGTGAAAACTCTAGAATGCAACCGTGAGGAAGAGAGGAAAGGAAGCTTTGCTGACCAAGGGGGAAATTCAAATGGAGGGAGGTAAGGGATGAGAATGTGTTTTTGTTTGAGTGTGTGTATGTGTGTGTGGGGGGGTTAAGGGCAAAATAAAGAAACACTTCCAACCTTCTTTTCATGGAAAATCTGTTTTTTATGGATCTTAAATGTTTATTCATTCATTCATCTTCCTGAAGAAGAGACAATCTTAATCATGTGGTCTTCAAGTGCTTATCCCCCTTGTAAGTCACAGATCAGCTGTGATGAGGTCATATGACCTCATATTGAGGTCATATTGCCAGCATATTGTAGGACCACACATGCACACACTCACATGTATGGACAATTTGAACTGATCAATATTCCTAAATTACATTTTTTGGAGGTGAGAGAAAGCTGGAGAACAAAGAGAGAACCAATGCAGACATGGGAAGAACATGCAAACTCCTCAGAGAGCGGGACTCGAACTGGGAACTGCCTTGCTGTGCTGCAAAAGCAATATCCACTGCGCCACCATGCCGCCCCAATCTTAAAGATTTTCAGTAAAAATTATACAATAAAAATAAAAGATAAATAAAGATTGGTGGTCATTCTGGCATTAACGACTCAATTTAATTCATGCCATTGTTATTTATACACTAAATACTAGGAAATATATATGAGGAAATATAGTAGGAAATACTTAAACTACAGATATTAATATCTGTGATGGTAATTTCCCTCATGGTGTAATTTCCCTGTGATGTTGTCCGTCTGTCTGTCTGACAGACTAAAAGATGGAGGGATAACAGAGGAAGAGGGGCAATCAACTATGTGGCAGCAAAGCATTTAGTAACATGTATTGATGCCATGTGAATGAACAGACGGAGGCTGAGGAGCTCAGTGTGCCATGGAAAGTCGCCACAACAGTTGAGGCCTATGCCACCGTAACTTTTCAATCGAAGGTAACTCCCAAGTTCTTGATAGTAGTGTCGGTGGACAAGACAATGTCATCTAGGTCAACTACATCTCCAGAACAAACATTTCTGCAATGTTTTGGACAAAGAATAATGACTTCAGTTGTATATAAATTTGATAGCAGGATGTTTTTGGCCTTCCAGGATTTAATGTCATGAATGCATGTTTGACTCTGGCTAAATGGTTGGTTTTACCTTGCTAAAAGCGCAGGTATAGCTGTGTGTCATCTGCATCTTCTTTTCCTTTCGACTTGTCTTGTAGGGCTCGCAACAGCGTGTCATCCTGTTTCATGTAAACCTATCTTCTGCATCCTCCTCTGTAACACCAATTGCACTACATCCATCCCCGTTCTCTTTGGTCTTCCTCTTGTCTTCTTGCCTGGTAGTTCTATCCTCAACACCCTTTATCTTATATATTCACAATCTCTTCTTAAAAATGTTCCAACCATTGAAGTCTGCTCTTTCTAACTGTCTCCAAAACATCTCACCTACACAGTTCCTCTAATTTCTGATTCTATCCAACCTGGTCACTCCTAGAGAGAATCTCAACTTTTTCATTTTTGCCACCTCCAGCTTGGCTTCCTGTCTTCCTCAGCAACATGGCTGGCATCACCAAACTGTGCCTTTCATTCTAGCACAGACATTTCCGTCACATACTGTAAGACAACAGACACTTTCCTCCACCCATTCCAGCCTGCTTTGATCTGTGTCTTCACCTTGACCAGTATTTAAAGTCATCCTTTAAATACTGGGGTATTCAATCAAAAGTCACGGAAGTCCAGTTACAAAAAATTCCTTAGTAAAAGGTCCAAACCCAAGTCCAGTTTGTGTCTAATAGCCAGTCCCCATTATCATTTATTATCAATGTTCGATGCAGGATATGTTTATCTGAGTGCACTGCTAGTTCTTTTAACTCACCATGAATAAAAGTAGACCCAGGCAAATAAATGTCAAGCCTTTATGTTAGATTGAATAACATACGAACCTCAGAATTAAAAATACAAACCTCAGAATTAAAAATAAAGTGCAAAAAGAGCTGAATATTCCTTTTACTCGTAAATTAAAGGTCCCAGCCTAAAGAACTGAAGGCCTAAACTTCAAGTAAAAAAAAACATTAACATCTTCAGAAAGCATGAATAAAAACTGCAAACAGAACTTTCTTCATGAGAGAAAGGGACATGTGGCCTGCCAGAAATTTACTTGTACACAAGTAACCTTGTACAAAATGTGTGCCTGTGCACAAGGTGTGCACAGGCACACATGTGACACAGCCCCCCTCTCTTTTCCCATCATGACAAGGTGGTGGGAAAAGAGAGGGTGATGGTCTCTGTCATCTGTGGTGAAAGAGACCACTGGACTTTGTCAGCATCTCTTTTTATTGCTGCATGTATGTCCTCTTCTCGTGTGTGCTTCATAGTGGTGTTACACTCAGTAAAGAGCTCATTATCTTTGTGAAGGAACCTGACACACACAAAAGCTGGGCATTACCAGTTGTCAGGACCGAGACAGGAGCGGAGACCAGGTGCGTCTAAACTAAAGTCTTTAATACAGCAAAGGCACACGACCAGTGCACGAGTCCAGAGAAACAGAGCAGGACGGGCGACGTAGACACGGGAGGATACAGACAGGACTTACGGGGAAACAGGCAGGCAGGCAGAGGTACAAGTCCGAGAGGCAGAGTTTGTGGTCGGGGACAAAGCAGAGTCCTAATACAGGTCCAGGCAGGCAGGTCGGGGTCCAAAAACAATCTGGGGTCAAAGTAGGAGTCAGGATGAACTGGTGACAAACAAGGCATCTACACAGAGGATCTGACGCTGGGTCCATGTTCAAGCAGAGTCTTTTTAGTTCGTGTTCAAACGGTGGCAGGTGTGTCGAGAATGATTGGACGCAGGTGTGGGATCTGCGCCGCAGGAAACCCAGCGCGAGACTGGGGGCGGGCCCTGAGCCGAGTCATGACACCAGTAATATCTTTAGACTCATCAATGGCTAAAGATATGCATGGTGCTCTCTGAATAGCTGCATCAAGCTGTTAATATTTCTGATTTTCTGGTTGCTGTTGAAGCTGACATTGGGATTTGTTTGATTTCTCCACACATCTTATCTTTCTGTTTTCCCTCAAACAATGTGTCAACAACAGCTTTTAAGCACTTATTCACAACTGTCCCATCACTAAAATATGTTTTATGTTGCCCCAAAATCCAGCATGCCTTTAGTAAACATTCATGTACATTTTTCTCAGTTATTTTGCCCTCAGCTCAGACTTCAGGAGATAATTCTGCGCAAGAGTTCTGTGCTTTGGTTCATAGTGGCGCTTCACGTTATTAATTAATTATGCTACGTGTTCAGACTATATGAGGTAAAATGATTTTGAACTGCCTGACGGAAGAATAAACATAAATTCCATCCACTCATTGTTAACCAGCAGTTTTCCTCATTAACCTCCATTCGTTCGGAGCAAGCCATGCTGTCCTCACTGTCTCTGTGCTCTGCTGTAGCGGTAAACAAATGATCTGATTGGCTGAACTGGGTGGCGCTATTACCGTATTAACTGGAGGAGCAGTGCCCGCCGTCTATAGCCGCGACCATCAGATTGTTCTAAGAAAATCTACTCGTCAATTTATCATGGAGTGGTCACGGGTCTGGACAGAACCATCACACGGTCTGGATCCGGACTGCGGTCCACCATTTGGTGATGCCTGCTTTAAAGCCTTCCACCTTCACTATTTCTTCTCCCTGTAGCCTTGCTCTTCATTTTCTTCTCCTCTCCAACACATGCTGCCACCTTTCTAAATATTCCTCCACCTGCTCCCTCACTGCAGATCACAACATCATCTGAAAACATCATGCTTGATGGGGGTTTCAGTCTAATTACATCTGTCAGCCTAGTCATCACTGTTGAAAACAGAAAGGGTCTCAGAGCTGATCCTTAATGCAGTCTCACCTCCACTTTGAACTTTTCTGTCACACCTGTAGCACACCTCACCGCTGTTCAACTGCCCTTGTACATGTCCTGTACTATTCTAATGTACTTCTCTGCCAGGGTACCCAAACCTGGTGACAGGTTGAACCCAATTCCTCCCAATTCCTCTCTGTTCCTCTCTGGGTACCCTTTGTATATTTGCAGATCTCTAGATCTGCAAATATCCTTCTGACCTTCCCTGTACGTCTCCATCATCATCCTCAAAGCAAATAATGCATTTATGATACTCTTCCTTGGCATGAAACTATATCGTTGCTCACAAACACTCAATTCTGTCCTGAGTCTAGCCTCTACTACTTGTTCCCACAATTTTTTTTATGTGACTTTTTTTCATTGTTCACAGGATGGACCTCAATAACAAGAACTCACGGAATAATGAAGTTAAAAAACTACTCTGCTTAAGTAACACAGATATGTCGTCATCATAAGCATAGTGAGCTGCACTACAGGAACAAAAAGAATGCTTGAAATTCTCTATCTCTGCATGGAAAGCATAAAGAAAGTAGCATACCCCAGCTGGCAGATATCTTTCAACTTTGTTTTAAGCTGCTTTGCAGTGTTCAAGTCTACGCTTTACAGAACTACAAATACCTATCATCCACCCAAAAAAAGTATTTTTTTATTTTATTTATTCCGGACATGTTAATAAACTTCACACCTTCATCACATTTACAACATCAACAACATCCGAAAAAAAAGGGGTAGAAGCCAACAGGCTTGTGAAATTCCCGTCCCCCAGAATTAACAAACATCTCTCTCATTACAATATGATGTCAACAACTCATGTTTTCAACCAGTTCATCCATTGAATTTTGACATTCATACTTTCTTCCTAGAACCAGCAAGGAAGATAGTCAAAACAAGAAATTGACCTTGCCAGTGTTCTTCACAAGAATATCATGATCATATTCAACTCTTCCAGTAGACAGTGTTTATCCAATAATTACCAGTTTGTTACAGACACTGTAACAGTTATGCTATTGCTATTGTCAAAAGTTATCAACATGCTCTTTGAAGTCTCAAACTTATTGTTATCCATCCAAGCAGAAATCCGTGTTTTTTTGTTGATTAATCCATGTTTCTGACATTGATGATGTTGAATGGATTTTCAACTGTTATACTTGACATGTTCAAAATTGGTGTAGAGCTCCCACTATTGAAGTGATTGTGTTGTACAGATCTTTGGTGTAGTAACAACTCTTGTCCATCTTTACTGCTCGTATTTCACCAACTCCTCAGCACTCCTGATCACCATTGTTTTCATCTGCTCCAGAGAACGCCCCTTCGTTATGATGAAAATCCTGCAGTTGTTTGTCCAGGTGTTGTCGATCAACCCATTCATCTTCAGTTGTCAAGCCTTTTTAGCAATATCAGCATTCTTTTTAGTGAGATTCTCATTAACAGACATTTTTTCCTTTCACTTTGAAGCCTTGTTTCAGAAGAACAATTTTGTGTTTATTATTTTGGAATTTTATCAGCAATATGGGTGGTCTCCTACCTCTAGATGGTAATGGGTAACATGGCTCAATCTGGTCCGGATCTAGGGTTATTTACAGCTTCCTCAGCTGAGAACTCACTTGTTGCTCCACAGATTCCATGGCAGCGCTGTGCTCAGTTCCATCTCCCCTGGCCACAGCATGTGCATTATTCCAGAGGTTGATTTTGATGCCAGTGATAATCACATCATTCATACGAATGCTTTGTTTCAAATCATCCATTCTTTGTTGTCCCTGTTCTAAGACAACAATTCTTCGGTCTTTTTCATCTATGTCTTTCAGCATTTTCTACATTTCTTCCTTCGTTTCTTCCATGGCATCTAACACAGGTTTAAGCTTTTCTTCCAACTTTTTTGTCAAAGTCACGCTTTAACTTATCAAAGTCACACCTTATCAGTCACTCTTTAACTCGCTCTTTCATAGAAGAGACCATCTGGTGTAGAGTATCCTCCAATTTTCCTCTTCCCCTTGTCATTTTGCAGAGAATCAGTGAGAGTCAGTATGAGTTTATCAGGTCTTATACTGTACCGTACTACTGTACTGTACTATGCATATCTAATGTAGTCCAAAATTTGCATCAACTGTAAAATGGATGTTTTATGTTCATGCAGCTATGTCCTGAGCCAACAAATTATTCCTACAAATGAAAGAATTACTTGATGGAAACAATGAAGTAACATACAACCAATGAATGGGGTATGCAACCCATGCAATACCCAAAAAATGCAATACTCAACATGCTATTTCAAATGAAATATATTTTCAGTATTGTGAGCAGTTTCTGTTCACTCTAAAGCCACATCATTTTTAAGAACTTTTTATTTATTTATTCAGTTTATTTTTATTCTTTCCAGACATGTTATTACAACATATTTCACTTTCATCAGTGTTGAAACATCGTCAACAACATCCAAAAAGAAAAGGGTTAACGGGTCGAAGCCATTGGCTTGTAAGATTCCCGTCCCCTAAATCATCAACAAAACAACTCTCTCATTAAAATACGTAATCAACAAACTCAGACATTAAAAGTCTTCAACCAGCTCATACATTGAATTTTGACAGACGTTCATGCCCTTATCCACTTCCAGATATTAGCCTTTTACCCTGGAGTATAACCATGTTTACATTCTTCCTAGGAACACAAGGTTTGTTAACATCATTTCGCCTATTTATCTGAAATTGCTTCATTTTAAAACCAGAAAAAATTTTTAGACTCCACTCAAAACTCATAAAATGCTGCACATCACTTGTTAAACCACATGGTTTGCTTTAATTATTAATGTGGCTGATTAAAACACTTGTCAGGACTTCTCCATGACTCTGCTGTTTGTTTTTTTGCATGTGTTGCAGTGGGGTGGGGCAAACCTTTATCACCAGTGACATTTATTTATTTTCAGTGTAACCTCTACGCATTTCAAAATGAGCAGAAGCTTTTTCATAAAAACATTGAATAAGGTTCATTTAAAAAGGCCTCCAGGCCTTAATTATCTGATATCACAACAGGCAGAGGAGATGTGAAGATTTAAAGATTTTACAACTGAAGGAAAAATCATTTTTAATATTGTCGCTCATTTACTGTCTTGTCAGAGGTTAGTTGATATAACTACCATTCTGTGATCTAGTAGCTAAACATGCGATTAGGAGCCATTTAGCTTAACCCTTATTGCACTTACATCGCAGCCGCGCGATCAGATCACATGATGTTTTTAAACCATTCTTAACAAATAAAGTCGGTCACGTTGAGTGCTGTGTGCATGTTTACATGTCAGTATAGATGTGAAACTGTCTTCCGGTTTTTATTTGGAGCTTATTGACCCCGGAAAACCAGAGATATGATTGCTTACATTTGATCTAAGACAAGCGGCTCAAATGGCTTCTTTTATTGGTATAATCAGATGGCAGGCACTGTATTTCTGTCCATGTAGTTACCATTGCATTTATTCACGTGATTTGAACATGTCTTGCGATTTGTGCATTTTGTCACGTGATGCAAACATGTCTCACGATTCAGGCATTTCACGTGGCACTGTGTCTTATTTTGAAAAACTCCTTTAAAGAGTGGCATAAGCGACACAAACTGTTTATAATTACAGCGGTGTCTATTTATGAAATTATTTGGTTCCGGAAGAAATTACGTAAGTAGGAAATTTCGTAAGTAGAGACGCGTTTTCCATGTGTAACTATGGAACTTCTTAAGCAATTTTGCCGTGGAAAGTAAGTGCACTTTCCCATAGGTGAGCAATGGGAAAGTGAAAACTCATCACAATGCTCATCAAAAAGAGGGTCTAAAGTGTTGGTCCCAATTAGCAATGGAACACCACTATTTGACCGGAGATCAGGAACGATTAAAGCCAGGGTTGAAATTTCAGGCTTGGACTCGAGAAAGACTTTTGGAAATTTGAGGTCAACCTCCACATATCCCAGGTAAGGAACAGGTTGGCCATTTGCTCCTTCCACTTCAAGGATATTGCTGATGGGTCTGATGGGATGCTCAGACAGATGGGTCTGATAAAAGGGTCACCGTGGTGACCTGTGACCCAGTGTCAAGCAAACAACTGCAGTCTACCCCACCCGCATTTACAGTGGCTGTACATTTGCTACCTACAAGACGTTTTGGAAATTTTCTGTCTTGTGTGACTCTGTGGGAGTGGGTTGCAGGGTTTGGTTCACCTGTAGATGGGGGACATGGTGGTTGCTTGGCTTCCATTTGCCCCTCAATGGAAGCCTGTTCTAGTTTAACTGGGGGAGAGTGGGTGAGCTATTCTGGGCTTCCCAAGCGCGCTGCTTTTCTCTGAGCTCTGCTTTCTTGGCCTGCACAAGGGTGGGATTGGGCATGTTGTTGCATGTGGATGCAATGTGGCCATCCTCACCACATTTAAAACAATACCATGGTTTTGGTTTCAAGATGGCTGTCATTTGCTGAAGCTGTCCCTCTGACTGGGTATTTGTAGTCTTTTGTTTCTGTTTGTTACTGCTTGTTGCTTTCTTTTTTCCAGGCTTCTCTGAACTGCATGCACCGAGTTTTGCCACCTGAACTTGAAGTTCAGCAATCTGCTTCTGGATGTCTTTTGTCATGGCTAAGAAAGATTGTTCTGCTTCCTGCGGCATGCTAATGTTCTCAGTGTAGGACATGTGTGCAGCTTGCATATTTGACATGGCTTTTGGCTTGGTAAAACCAAGGTGCTGTTTCATTCTGCTAGCTTTGTTAGCCTGTTTGTCTTCCTCAGTTCGTAGTAAGAGCAGAAGCTCTGCAAATGATGGTTTACTCTTGAGCTGTTCAAGCTGGAGACTAGTGATGAGAAGACTGTTCCAACATCCACGGCAAAATTGCTTAAGAAGTTGTTTGTCAGCGTCATTAGCAGAGATTCCTCCTTTAGTGACCACATAGCTCAATGCTGCGTGAAGTCGCTGCAGGCAGTCTGAAGCTTTTTCTCCAGCATTTTGATTGTTGTTCAAGAATCGTGCAAAAAGCTCATCCCCATCTTCGACAGTAGCATAAGCAGAATCAAGTAAGGTCAAGTACTCTTTTGGGGAAGCTTGAGGGCCTAATGACTTGATTATGTTTGCAGCTGGGGGTGAAAGGCTTTCAACAATTTTCCTTACCACGTGGGAGTCAGGGACTGACGGGTCACTTAGGCAGAACTCCACATTGCTGCGCCACGTGTCGTAGTTAACCTCAAAGGTTGGCTGAGGAAGTCGCCCAGAAAACTGTTTCAGTTTGCTTGGAAAGTGAAGGTGAGATGAAATCTCACTGCTCTTGATAATGTGTTCAACCACAACACGTTGTACTTCCGGTGTGCTGAGTTGATCTGAACGTAAGTGGAAAAGGCTTATTCTTTCTCCTCTTGGAGAGGGAGAATCTCTTGCATCAATACCAGTCTGGGACCTGTAGGGAGCCTGACTCACCTCAGTGGGGGCACTGACAAAGCTAGGGGCAGTAGCTTGGATGTCACTTTTTGTAAGGGGTGGCTCAGTTTCTACAGGGTTTTCACATGTCTCAACTGGGGTCTTGGTCCTAATGGTTTCACTGATCCGAGCCAGCTCCTCACGAAGGATATCTCCAAAATCTTTGCCACTCAACTTAGCTAAGTCTTTCAACCCAGAAAGGTAAGTATTTGTCACAATGGTGCCCACATCACTGGTGTAAACGCAAGCAAAACTCTGAACATGGTGGATAACCTCAGGTTTAGTAACAAATGGTCTTCTGTACGGTAAGACACTGGCTTCAAGTGCTTTTACAGCACTGCCATACTCAAACTCTGCAACTGCCTGAGTAACTGGATCTGTGGTAGGTACTTTGATTATTCTAGAGATAGACCCATATAGCTTAAGAAAGTCAAAGATTTCATTGTCAACTTCAGTATCGGTTAACCCACTAACCAACACAGCATGTGGGATCTTGACACCCTCTGTCACAATGATATCCATTTTAAACCCAGGTAAAACTGAATTTGTCAATGAACTTGAAAATGAGATGAATCGATACGACCAGAGTACTTCAAATAATGAATTTTTTTTTTTTTCAAACACACTCAATTACTCAAAGGTGCCCATTCATTTTTGAATACAAAGAGAAATGTACGAATTGAATCTCGAGCTCCTGGCTAGCTCGCCAAGTTTTACTGTGTAACCCCCTTTACAGGTAAAGTACACACTAGGTTCGTAGGGCTAAGTTAGAAAAGGTTGGACACACAATGAGTAAAAGAGAGAACACACAGGTCAGTTTCAACAACATTGTATTAACACTTTTAAGAAATAAACAATTTATAATCACTGCCGGCAGTCACTTTAGTTGTCGTTTGAAAATGTCTTTTGTTTTTTACTGGGTGCACCCTTAATGAAATAAAATATTTTTCCCCAAAAATAGTTCAGTTCCAACTGTCCTAGGAAGTCCCTTTCCCCAGCCCTACCACTCTGGCAGGACAGCGCACGAAGAATGGGAAGGTCCCTCCTTAGTCCAGATGCTCACTCGGGTAGCTCGCCATCTCCTCGTCAGGGAGGGAATCATTCCAAATCCATGGTCCAGAATCTCAGGGTATCAAAAAAAACCCAGCCTGTATAACATAACAGGGCTGATAATCTGTTCCAACTCTATTAACTGTACAGTTTTATTTTCTTCCAGTATCAAGGTAAAGTGCAACTTTTCACGGTTAACTTATTAAAAGTTAACTGCTGCATTGAATTACTACACATGAAATGTCCATTTCACTGTTACATCGTGAAAACAAAATCATGAAATTACAGATTAACAATCAAAAACGCACATACTAATGATCTAAACCATTCAGACTTAATCTTGAAACACTACATGCTGTATAACGTAACATAAAATTAATAAATCACTTTACTGTTCTTGCCTATAAATTGTAGCTTCATAACACATGAACCTCAGCTTAACAGTGTCTTTCTCTCCTTGCACAATGTAAATAACATGTACACATACTTGTTTTGTTTTCACACATTCTCGGTTTTCCGTCGCAATCATTAGACAAATACCACACTTTACGACATTACGCTCCACTAGGTGGCTAACACACCACGAGGCTGGGCTAATTCATGGAGCTATCTGCTAATGCTACTAGTACTCACGGGACAAGAAAGTAATAAACACTTGATGTGCCCAGGGTCACTTCAGTGGTTCACAACTTTTATCTGCTCGCACAGTCTCTCAAACCAACAGAAAGACTATTTTTTACAAGTTTTCATCACATAAATTCTCCGTGTCTGTTACCGTCTTACTGCTCTCAGTTTCGTTTTCGTTTTTTACACTATTACCGCGTTCCTCGCGTGAAGAAGGCGGGACATACGTTGCCCTAGCCAATAGCAACTCAGCTCAACTGAAACGAACCAATGGAATCACTTTTAAAGGTTTTTCTTCACAGGACCACCTTCTTCTTTTCCTTTCGGCTTTTCCCTTCAGGGGTCGCCACAGCGAATCAATTGCCTCCATCTAACCCTGTCCTTTGCATCCTCTTCTCTCACACCAACTACCTTCATGTCCTCTTTCACTACACTTCACAGGACCACCTACTGAAGCAAAAGACTTCTGGGATAAAATGAAGTTATAAATGAAAAATGTTTGGATGAATTAAAATAAAAAAGATGTTCTACATGAAAACATAATTTTAACATGTTTCTCATATTTTAATGTTTTTTTCCCACATATTTTAGCAACAGTTAGGTTTCGTGTTTCCACCCGGTTACACATGCAAATGCCCTAATCTGTTCCAAGCCCCCAAAAATTTCGACATGTTTTATAAAGCATAAAAATGCATCAAAACATGTAATAAATACATGTTACAATTACTGTAGATTATTACACAATAAATGAGAGTTGTGCATAACGTAATAAAGAATAAAGAGTAAAAATGATGGTCATTTACCTTTTAACTGCTGTCCTTGTTTTTTGCTCTTTGGTTCATGCGCTCTTGCCTCACAATGCCGAACAGAGTGAATTCCAGTCCTCCTTTTGAACTTCTCCAACCACCCACGCAATGCTTTAAACTCCTTAAACTTCCTTATGTTTTAATAACGTGGCGATTGTAGATGCATTACGTCCATATTCTTTGCCAAGATCAATCAAACGCATCCCTTTTTCATGCTTTTCTATCATCTCTTGCTTTGTGTGGACAAAAAGCTCTTTTCTTCATCTTTTCTTTTCCTCTTTTCTCCGTCACTTTCTTGGGGACCATAGTGAATACTCAAAAAGTTAATATATTTGCACAAGAATATCAGAACACCTCACTGGTTGAGGGCCGAATGATGAGGGCCCTGCATAAACACAAATCTAGCTCCACACAGAGGTCCCTATTAGCCAATGGGATGCCAGGAAGATACTACGTAATAGGCAATGGCAGAGCAGCCATGAGAATGTTGCGTTCAGGAACCTGTAAGAGCTGCGAGTATCAGCCCATCCTGTATTTTTACCTTTCGTAAGTCGAAATTCTTTCGTAACTTGAAACGGGTGTCGTTTGGACCCAAATGCAGTACACAGGCGCACAGGAACAGTTGGTAATGACTTTTATCCTTAGCAGGAAGATGAGCGGGATGCTCTGCGTTCTGGAGAGCCGGCTGCACGAGCTGTGAGGCCGACGAGGAGTAAGCTGAAGAGAGGTCGTAGACAGGCGGGGGGGGTCGTAGCCAGGTGAGCAGTCAGAGAAGACAGAGGCACCGTTGGGGAGCGGGCAGGAGAGGAGACGAGGCCAGGCGGAGGAGTCAAAACCAGACGAGCAGACAGATACCAGAGACGCTGAGGCAGACCACGAGGTCAGGGACAGAAGGCAGGTGACTTTACCGGGAGACAGACGAGGATGGCAGGTCAGGGCAGAGTCGACACCGGGAGATCAGACAGGAAATGAACGCTGGAAAGTCTCGCATGACGCTGAAGAACAATCTGGCAAGGAATGAAGGTGCTGGAGAGACTATATGCAGGCCTGATTGCAGTGATCTGCAGCAGGTGAGCAGAGTGGGCTGGTGCAGTAGGCGTGGCCGGCAGGTAGAGTGGAGCAGAGGGAGGGAGAGTGGAAAAATACTGCAGTAGTGTGACAGGAGGGGGAGTGAGAGGCAGGAACTGTGACATAACTAGAGGCAATATTTTCCTGCTGAGAAATTTCGTAGGTAGAAAATTTTGTAAGTAGAGACATTCGTAAGTAGAGGTACCACTGTATGTTTGAAGCCTATGGCAAACTTTTTTTGCTTTCAAAATCAAATTAATGAGCATGTTATTGGTTTTTATGTGCAATGAAATACAATTTTTCCATTTTCAAATTTGACTGTCTATTTTGCCCCAAATTTGTCAATGTAGTAAGTTATAGGGAAATTATAACTAACTCTTCATATAGCTGAAGTTGTGCTGAAAATAAAAATACCAAGCATGGGTATGTTAAATCATTTACAATGTGGAATAGAGACAAATATCAAATGTACCAAAAAACGGCCAAAATAGGTCAGGGGTCTAGGAGTTAATATAATCACTGGAAACCAATGTGTCTAACATCATCATGAGTCAAATAAGATTTTTTTTTCTTTTTTTTAAAAGCAGGTTTATTCGCAAAAACAAATTACAATGACACACAAAATCCAAAAGAAATTCACAAAAAAGGAGTTCACATCCAAAACTAAATGGCAGTTGAAAAATGATTCTTGAAGGGGAAGGGATCAGTATCATATGGACTTGACCTGTATAATAAAAACTGATCAAAGTCAGTTGCTGTGGGGTGAGCAAGCTCCTCCAACTTCTCAGTAGGCTGTTGATGAGCCTCCACAGTGGAGGAAAGAGCAGCAGCATCACCGAGGGTGGGTCCACAGATCTCCACCACAAGCCCAACAGTGGAGATTTTGATGAATTTGGACTCCACTGATGTTCCTGCAGTAGTTATCCACTGATGTTCCTGCAATAGTTCCCATACCAACAAGTCCTCCTCTGATAAGAGATTCATCCAAAGTCCAACAGAACAATCCAAAATCCTGTGGTGTCGTCCTGGATATAAGTCCCAGATTCCACATACACTGATAAAAACATGAAAGATCTTTCAGGCTGTCGTCTCTCAGGTCCATGGAAAAACAACGAGCGATCAAGCCCCAGACCCCAGCACTGGGCCAGTACTGCCTGCATCGTGGGCCCCCACACCACGTCTTCAGGGTCAGTCGGGAACTGCTGGATGAATTGCAGCCAGAGCGCAGCGCCCCTGCTGGCCAGATGGATGAGTCCCTGCCCTCCTTCCTCTATGGGCAGGAAGATGACGTTCTGAGGGAACAGCAGTCTGGACAGCAGTCCGAGAAAAAGTCCACCATCATCAGATGAAAATTAAATCCTCACTCCACCTCGGTCCTATTTTTGTGGCTAAAATGCATATCTCCGTTCCATTCTTACTTCCAATTAACTTCATTTTCAATCGTACTGTGTGTTTCCTAGACAAATAAAACATCTAACTTTTATACATTTATCAAACTAAACGCAGAGGATTTTTTTGCCATGTCCCTTGCTCTATTCTACAGAGCCCCTTAGGTGACATGGAGAAGAAAAAAAAAAGGTCCATCTTTGCGAGATCTCGCAATACTTTTGCGAGTTCCCGCAAAACCTTTGCGAGATCTAGCAATACTTTTTTGTGACATGCTACTTCTGGGTCGTTTTGGAGTTCCGGAGAAAGAAGACTGGTGAACACCCATTCGCGTGGTTCAGTTTTATAGGATGCTGTAAATCATAACCACAATGGCAGACAGAGGAGCTGCTATGGAGGAGGATTTGGAGAATTTCCTGAGGTCAAGAGGTGTCCCTCAAGAGGAAACTGCACATGAGAAGAGACAAGGTGGGTGGAAAACATAGATAGAATGTCACAGTGACTTCAGCTTTGGAGAGCGCTCTTCGCTCCCATGCTTTGACTCAACACGATTTTGTTGATTGTTAGAAAAGTCGCACAGCGGCCTGTTATGGCCCCTACAAATGACAGCATGTCATAATCGATAACAGACTTGGATTTTCCGACAGTATGGTTCATGTATGAGCAATGAAATTGTGGATAAAGTTTTGCGATTAACTGATGTAATATATGATCCAAGAGGCAAACGCGTGTCCAAGCTGCTTGAAACAACAAAAACACTTTTGTCTCAGACAGAAGAAACAACCTTTAACCATTTACAACGATATGTGAAAAATGCTGACCAAGTCCAAGCTGAAAAAATTCTTAGTTTCTGCACAGGCTCATTTGTCATCTGTGTTGAAAAAATCATGGTGTGCTTCGATGCTGAAATAAGGCTCAGCAGGAGACCAGTTGCTCACACCTGTGGAGCAACCCTTGAACTACCATGCACTTATGGTTCATACCCTGAATTTCGCAGTGAGTTTGACAGCATCTTGTCCAGCAACTACCTTGGATATTCTGTAAATTTTTGAGAACTGTCCTTATAAGGGCTTAATATAAGCAGGCGTCATCATTGTTTTTATGATTACATTTTTTTGTGAGATTTTTTCTGTCATGTGGTTGGCTGTGAGCCCTATTTCAGCATTGAAGCACACCATGATTAAATAACCAAAATTTTATTTTCCTGTTTGACCCAAACTCACATTTAAGACTGCACTTTATTAGAGTTCAGTTCATGCTAGTAACCAATAAAATGTCTTCACACTGAAGAAGAAATCAAGAGCTTGTACTGTTTATTTTTATAGCACTTCCTGACATCACAGTACTACAAATTGAGAAAATGTTTTGTGCATTCACAAATTTCGATGCTTTTCTGTCATACATGCAACTTGTAGAATATATTCCGTCAGTGATGAAGATCATCTTATTAATAAAAATGAAACAAGAATGTGTTGTACATTCATTTTCATATAAAATACTTTTAAGTACATTGTGAGATTTTTGCATCTCAATATAACTGACTTGTTTGCTCATAACAACGGCGTTATAAATAAGACATCAACTAAAATGCACATCAGCAGCTCACAGTGGCATCATATAACATGTTTTTATGTTCGCCCTTTCATGGATGTCAACCCCAAAACATTCAGATTCAGGATCAATACCTTTCTGGCAACAACAAATGTTATATTTAAATAGATGCGAGAATAGTGTCTCTCAGGTGCATGTACAAGTTCAAAGCCTGGTATGGATCTGTTGGTGGAGTCAGATGGGATTCAGCCATAATAATATCGCAGAGTTCATACACATCATGATCACAAGGTACAGTCAAGCGAAAGACACACTTGCTTTTGCACCGTTGAATATGGTCATCCTCAACAGGAGAAAAGAAGTCTCTTGTCCCATAGAGTTCAGGCAAGGCATACATAGTATTGGGTCAACCACTTGGAACGTTCAAGTTCTTTGATGGCCTGATGGAGTGTGCTTTCCAAACAGTAGCAGTGTCATCGAGCTTGTCCTATTGGGAAAACAAGGTGGGGACAAAGTCATTTAGAAACAAAAACTAAAACATACCTATTAAATTTCTACCCCCTGCCCCCTCTCTCCATCCCAACTGCTCCCCCTCTTCCTCTCTCTCGTCCTCTCTCCCCCTCTTCCTCTCTGTTGCTGTGGCAACTGTCACAAGTTTCTGTTCTCTCGTTTTATGTAGTCTTCTCGATGTGACATGAGTTTTACAAGTCTCCCACAATATGAAAACCAAAGTAATTTAGACACTAACCTGGATGAGTCCCATGAAACAAAACTGAAGGAGGCTTTTGTCTAGGAAACCACCATCACAGGAGCCGTTGTCTCGCAGGTCGGAAAACAAACACAACCAAAACTCCACGCATTGGCTGGGAAGAAATCCCCACCAGTACTCGATTCGTTGATTGGCAAAGCTGGTTCCTTCCAAGTAGCTGTCGATGCCGTCGTTTGCATGAGTTGGGACGAGGACACGCTGAAAGTCTCTGACATGACCATTTTCAGTTCCAAGATCACCTTTCACAACTCTAGGGCAGCCTTTTAAACATTGTACAGTCTGTGTTGTATCCTCCGATCAGCTCCGGGTCACTATTTGTTGTGTAAGCGTTTAGCCAGACAATTTTCCTCGAAAAAACATCTATACTTCCATTAATACAAATGCCACATGGCTTGAGTTTATCCTAGGAGTCGATGTGCCAGATGAAGTTGGGCCCTTTAGAGAAGTAGTTCCGCCTTGCCCGCCTCAGGGACACTCCTGTGGGAACCAGCTCCTTCAGCATCAAGCGTACATCCACCTTCCTCACATGCAGACCGTGTTCCCTGCATTTCACGTATATCCAGCGATAATCATGAAGCATCCCAGAGGACTATAGTTCATTGCGTATGAAGTCTATCAGGATGGGCAGGTCAGAGTAGGATTTGCGACAAGTGTATCCCCTTGCAACGAGAATCCTTTTCAAATGTCTCTGGCTTATGCAAACATTGTGCTGCTTACTAAATTTTACTATACTAAATCTACCAACTAAATCCTTAAATTTTAGGCTGATTTCAAAATAAAACTCAATAAACCGCTCATATGGGTGGGTGTCCTCCATTGCTTTTTCTCCTTAAAGCCAAAACGACCCAGAAGTGTATACACCTGTAGTTTTGCGAGATCTCACAAAAGTATTGCGGGATCTCGCAAAAGTATTGAGAGATCTCGCAAAATAGTGTTATAATGATATCCATGTGATATATACGTATGTGGTTGTAATGTATATATCAGCCATTGTTCATCATTCTCTAACAGTTCTTCCTCATAAGCAGAGATTGGGAACTCATCTGGAACGTCATCCCTCCCACGCGTCAGAAGAATTATGCACACCAGTTCTTCAGCCGTTAACATACTTTGCATTTATACTTCCTGTGTGTCCTTTATGAGGTTCATCCTCATCCTATGAATATTATCAGTAAAACTCTAATTTAGCCAAAACGGCTCCCCATTTTCCAAAAATTTCCTCTAGCCCATCCCACTTAATGCTTCCGCCCTTACCAGCATTTTCATTAATTTCAAACTTCAAAGCTTCAAGTTTGCTCATAGCAACATAAAATGTTCCATCTGGTGACGCGTTGAGATAAATGTACAACAAAGTGATCCAAACATTTTACATACTCCCTCCTTTTCTGCTAAAATCCAGTTTAAAATTTGTCTATTTTGCCATGCCACAGCATTCGTATTATGCAGTTGCTGACCTAACTGCTTCAGAACTTCAAAAGTGTAGTTGACATATCTCTGATGATTGTAATAAACGTAGTTAATCCAGATTACGTTTTTATGAATTTTTATCCAAGGGAGCATGGACACTAATCCTGCTCTGACCTCGTCTTGGGCTTTGAATTTGTCTGGAATTCCTGTTGGAAGTCCAATACTATTAAGATAGATTTTCTCATCTGAAGGCAACTGTGTCTCACATCTCCATAATATTTCTGTAGCTAACACCTCCTCTACCCCCTCATAGTCGACTACCGCAGGCACCCATATACGCAAGAGTCCGTTCCAATGAAAAGGCAGAATGTTTCTTAAAACATTACCTCCACACGTCCACTAGCTATCGGCAACTGTTGTTTCTGCTCCTCCAGTAATGAGAGACTAGGGACAGTCATAGATAAATTCTCACATTTCTGTCTCAATGGATGGGCGCAATTTTTGAACCAGATCGGTGTACTTATGAACTGTGGAGTTATCATGGCCTCTGGAAACCATGACAACACCCATGTCACTGCACAATTAACGGAAGCGTTACCTACGTCAACAAACTTCTCTCTCTCTGCATATCCCCTACTAGCATAAAATTCATATTTTGCGAGTTAATCTACTTTGCAATTGGTCTGAGGGTCTCTCTGTGCGGTAGATATTTCCAAATTCTTGCGTTGTTCATGTACAGTCAGTCCATAATCCACGTCTGTTAAGAGAACTATATAATATTCCGCACATGATACCACACATGTGCGCATATACATCCCACAACATTCCATGTGGCATGTACTCCTTTATGGCCGCGCGCTGTAAAGTTACCTTCGGTGCATTTACGTCTCTGCTCTACAGCACACCCTGTTCAATGTTTGGGTACAACCATAAGTAAGGTGTTCGGAGCACCCGCACACACTACACACTCATCTGGTGTCATTAACCTTGCCATGGATTGGGCCCATTTGTACCACTCATTATCACTGGCTAGTTCCCAAAGATCATCAAAGGCTGGTTTCACACTTCTCTGTTGAGGTTTAAACTCCACTTCCTGATCTCAGTATGGGCATTTAGGCCCTCCGCATCATCCCAATCGTCATAATCACTGTTCAATCCAGTAATAGGTATTCTTGTGATTTCTGTATTAAACGGGACATAATTTTCTCATTATTAATAACAATTAGACTAATTGTATTATCTGAAATTAGCATCGTCAGTAGCATTACCAGTAATGTTCGGACAAAATGGTGTGTTCTTCCCAATAACTTTAACGGTGGTTGGGGAAGCCGTCATGCTGACTGTAGTCATTTGTATGGCAGTTCATGTTTTAATCTGTATGGGGGAAGATGTTCTGCCAACTGTAGTGATTTCTATCGTAGGTGTTGGTGTTTTAACTCTCAGACCTCTGACCTATTTTGGCCGTTTTTTGGTACCTCTAATATTTGTCTCTATATACCACATTAAAAATGATTTAACATACCCATGCTTGGTATGTTTATCTTCAGCACAACTTCAGCTATATGAAGAGATAGTTAACTTACTATATTGACACACTGGGGCAAAAGAGACACACAAATTCGAAAAGGGAAAAATTGTATTTTATTGCACATAAAAACCAGAAACATGCTTATCAAATTGATTTTGAACTCCAAAGAGGTTGACATAGGCTTCTAACTATATAAAGTTTGTGTCACTTATGCCACTCATCAAAGGAGTTTGTTGGGCCAAAATGGACACAGTCAAATTCGAAAATGGACCAAATTGTATTTTATTGCAGATAAAAACCAAAAAATTGCTCATTAATTTGATTTTGAACTCAAAAAAGTTTGCCATAGGCTTCTAACATAATTATACCTTTTGTGTCACTTGTGCCACTCTTTAAAGGAGTTTTTCAAAATAAGACACAGTTCCACGTGAAATGCACAAATCGCGAGACATATTTGCATCATGTGACAAAATGCATGAAACACGAGACATGTTTGAATCACGTGAATAAATACATCCCCGCTTGTACGATGGCGACCACATGGACAGAAATACGGCGCCTGCCATCTGATTATACCAATAAAAGAAGAAATTTGAACCACTTGTCTTAGATCAAATGTAAACAATCATATCTCCAGTTTTCCTAGGTCAATCGGCTCCAAATAAAAACCGGAAGACAGTTTCACATCTATACTGTTGCGTAAACAAGCGTACAGCAATCTACGTGACAGACTTTATTTGTTAAGAATGGTTTAAAAACATCATGTGATCTGATCGCACGGCCGCGATCATAGTGCTATATAGGTCAATCTGCATGGAAGCTGAGTCACAACAGGAGGCGTGACCACATCCAAGGGGAGCAATGCATCCAGAGCTAATCCCTGGCTCGGTATGTCGTCAAACTCGCTCTGACTTACTGGTACTATATCTGTCCAGGCCCGCTCTGTTTTCACTGAATTACCTACATTAAAAGTGTTAATAAATTCTGACACATATCTACCCGGCTCATCACTCACTATGTTCCTGTCACACTCGTAGACCTAGACACCCTTCGCCACAAACTCTAACCTCACTATTCCCGTCCAAACAACTCCCATCTACCCCAGTTTCAAAACGTATTTTCCAATCACACAGTGGGAAGTTTCCGTTCTCTTTGGGAGTGACCAGGAAGGATAGGATCAGGAATGAGTACATCAGAGGGACAGCACATGTTAGAGGTTTTGGAGATAGAGAGGCCAGACTGAGATGGTTTGGACATGTCCAGAGGAGAGATAGTGAATATATTGGCAGAAGGATGCTGAGTTTTGAACTGCCAGGCAGGAGGCCTGTAGGAAGACCAAAGAGGAGGTTTATGGATGTAGTGAAAGAGGACATGAAGGAAGTTGGTGTGAGAGAAGAGGATGCAAAGGACAGAGTTAGATGGAGGCAATTGATTCGCCGTGGCGACCCCTGAAGGGAAAAGCCGAAAGGAAAAGAAGTAGTCTTAGTATCATTAAGGAAGATCAGATTACAAATCCCATCACTAGTAAGCTTCTGAGAAGGGATGTACTTCCTAACCTTTTGTCCTTCCCCTTCTGGCCTCAATGCCCTCAGAATGATAAAGCTCTTTAGTGTTGTTTTCACTGCACTCAGTTGTGTGTTTGTCTCTGGTTTAGCTGTTTTAACACTCAGTGTAGTATCATGTGGAATGGTAATTATCAGTGGGGTAATGGTGGTTTGCTTTGTCAAAAATTTTATGTCCCAGGGCCAAACCCTTCGGGTTTACTGTCCCCCTTCAACTGTTACAATCATCTAATGAATAGGTGATGTCTGGTTTAACTATATGTTTGTCTAGCTGAATCTGCCAACCTCCTTGTCCAAAATTCACTACTATCCCCTGCTGCCGGTGGGACACACATGTGTCGTCCGTAAGCATTTGGTGAGTCAAAAGATGCGTGTTTTTGTGAGTTTACATGCGGTAGCTCATTAGTGTGAGTGGTAGCGCATCCACGTGCTTACGCATATCTTACTGATTTTTGCTTTCAGGGTCCTATTTATCTTGTCTACAATACCTTGGCTGGCTGGATCTTATACACTACCTAGTCTTTATCGTCCAATACTGCAACACTCCTTTCACTGCTTTTTGAACAAAAAGCAGAGCCATTATCTGAACTTATTTTCTGATGGGATGCCAAACCATGATGCTACCTCTCTGGTGAGGAACTTAATGACGTGTCCACTCCGAGAGTCTTAGATGGAGTCGTCTCAACCCATCAACTGAAGCGATCAATTACCACCAACATGTTTTGTTTGCCATAAACAGATTTAATCATGTCCACATACTCCATACACATATGTTTGAACAGTCCCTCCGGGACAGGGATATAGCCCCTTTCCGAACATTGTATTCTGTACAAACCTCACATTGGTTCAGTGCTTCTTCAACCATCGCTTGCATGTATGGAGAACTTGTTACATGTTGAACTTCGGCAGGGTTGCCCTCCATCACTGGTTCTGTTCATACACTCTAAAAAAGGATTCATGGAGACAGTAGATCCAGGTCAAACACAACAGCTCTTTTTGTAAAAAAATATTAAGTTTGTGATTTATTTACATTATAACGAGTTCATAACTTTATTTAATAAGTTGCCCTCCTTGAAATGGAAATAAAATTAGTTCAAATGCCCAACGGTACTACAGTTCCCCTTTCTGCCACACCCTCCTTCCGAAATCCACCTCCGTTACCTGAACCTGAGGGTGAGCAGCAGCAGAGCTGACAGCAGTGAGTGACGGAGTGCACATCTTACGACTCTACCGTTTGGTGAGTAAAAACTGACTCATATTAGTCAAAACAGCTAATCAATAGTTAAAAAATAGTTATAAAAATAGTTTTACACAACGCAAAGTGCTTTTCCTCGGTCAGCAGTGGTACTACAGTATAAGATAGCTGTAAGCTAGTCATGAAGTTATTGTATACAATTAGACCGAATTACTATCGACTGAGGTTCTATACTGACACTGAATTACTGCAGGAATTCGGTCTAACGCTATAGTATATTCAGTGAGTTTGTGTGATGTTTGCGGTGATTAAATTATGATGTAAATATGATGCACGGAGGTCAGTAAATTCAAACTTTCGTGGTTGTTCGTCTCGTAAACGGTCCGAGTCACACAAATGGCGGATAAAGCGCTCTATATTCTGCCATTTAGTGAGTGAAAATTAACTAATATTAGTCAAAACAGCTAATCAATAGTGTTACAAAATAGTTTTACACAACACAAAATACTTTCCCTTGGTCAGCAGTTGTAGGTTACTTTGTAAGCTAGCTGTAAGCTAGTCATAAAATTATTTTATACAGTTAGACCGAATTACTACAAAGGAGGTTCTATCCTGGCACTGAATTACTGTAGGGATTCAGTCTAACACTATAATATATTCAGTGAGTTGTTGGGTGTCTGCAGTGATTAAATTACGACGCAAATGTGATTCAGTCACACAAATGGCGGACAACAGAGTGCTGCATTCTGCCGTGAATATAACTAATATTAGTCAGCTAACCAACAGTCTTACAAAGCAGTTTTACACAACGCGAAGTATTTTCCCTCGGTTAGTAGTGGTCTGTTACTGTGTAAGTTAGCCGTAAGCTAGTCATAAAGTTATTGTATACAATTAGTATAATTTGGTTAGACTGAATTACTGGATTACAGGGATTCGGTCTCACGCTGACGACAATGTTGTTGCCTTAACGTTATAATACATTGTAATATGTTATAATATATTAGTTGAGCTTGTCAGTCTTGAAGTGAATTTTGTCAGTAGTGGTAGGTACTGTGTAAGCTAGCAGTAAGCTAGCAGTAAGTTAGCAAGAACTTTTTTCATTGCAGTAGTTTGAGTGATTTTTTTTTGTATACCACTTTGGAAAAAAACGGTGAAATCAAAGTGATTGTTCTTACGTTGTAAGTTGTAGGCATCATAGCCTTCTGATTGACCTTCAATCAGGTCATTGAAACAGAAAAGAGGCTAATGTTATTTTTCATGGAAATAAAGGATTTAAAAATTTAGTCTTACATGATAAGATGCTCAGATTTGCAGGTGTTCAGTTTTAATATAAAGGAGAATTACAATTTATAGTGTGCAATATGAAAGTTAGTGATTAGAGACATAATAACCAGTGTAATTCCTTACTCCATGCAAGTTAAAATTGCAAAGTCAATGAAACGTCTGTACCATATCACTGGTAATTATCAATTTCAATGCTCCACTCCAGCACATAATGTTTAATAGAAAAGAAAAATGTGAATGTATTCTTTAAATCAAACTAAAGTGAAGTATTTCTCTTCCAGTTGCTCCCATGTCTTCTGCAGCCAAGCTGAGGGTTATTCTTCAGGACCATGACTTTGGGCAGAGTGGACCATGTTCTCCGCCTCCATTGTCGAAACGGCTGCTCGGAGCTGTGGTCGCAAGGTCTCTGGTGCTTGTCAAGACGGTAACCCCTGAACCCGGAGGTGGACACCGGTAGTAAGGGATGCAGTCAAGCTCTAGAAGGAGTCCTATCAAATCTTGTTGAATTGTAGGACTCTGGAGGCAGCTGACAGGTACAGGCAGGCAAGGCATACTGCAGCTCAAGTAGTCGCTGAGGCAAAAACTCAGGTTCGGGGAGGCCATGCAGAAGAACTATTGGTCAGCCTCGAAGAAATTCTGGCAAACCATTCGGCGCCTCAGGAGGGGAAAGTGGTGCACAACCAACACTATTTACAGTAGAGGCAGAGAGCTGCTAAACTTGACTGAGGATATTGTCGGGCGGTGGAAAGAATACTTCGAGGATCTCCTCAATCCCGCTGCCATGTCTTACACAGAGGAAGCAGAGGCTGAGGTCTCAGAGGTGGACTCGTCCATCACCCAAGCTGAAGTCACCGAGGTGGTTGCCAAACTCCTTGGTGGCAAAGCACCGGGGGTGGATGAAATTCACCCTGAGTACCTCAAGTCTCTAATGTGCAGGGACTGTCATGGTTGACAAGTCTCTGTAACATCGCATGGCAGTTGGGGACCGAACCTCTGGATTGGCAGATCGGGGCTCTGGTCCCTCTTTTCAAAAAGGAGAACCGGAGGGTGTGTTCCAACTATAGGGGATCCAACTATATGGAGGATTAGACCTATAGTCGAACCTTGGATTCAGGAGGAACAATGCGGTTTTCATCCCGGTCGCGGAACACTGGACCAGCTCTATACTCTCCATGAAGTGCTCGAGGGTTCATGGGAGTTGGCCCAACCAGTCCACATGTCTTTTGTGGATCTGGAGAAGGCATTCGATTGTGTCCCTCGTGATATCTCATGGGGAGTGCTTTGGGAATATGGGGTCCGGGGCCCTTTGCTGAGGGCTGTCCGGTCCCTGTATGACCGAAGCCAGAGCTTGGTTCGCATTGCCAGCAGTAAGTCAGATCTGTTCCAGGTGCATGTTGGACTCCGCCAGGGCTGCCCTTAATCACCGGTTCTGTTCATAATCTTTATGGTCAGAATTTCTAGGCAAGGATCCGGAGGGTGTCTGGTGTGGGGACCAAAGGATTTCATCTCTGCTTTTTGCAGATGATGTCCTGTTGGCCTCTTCAAACCTGGACCTTCAGCGTGCACTGGGATGGTTTGCAGCCCAGTGTGACGCGAGTGGGATGAGGATCAGCACCTCTAAATCCGAGGCCATGGTTCTTGACCGGAAAAGGGTGGTGTGCCCTCTTCAGGTTGTTGGAGAGTCCTTGCCCCAAGTGGAGGAGTGTAAATATCTTGGGGTCTTGTTCACAAATGAGGGAAGGATGGAACGTGAGATTGACAGACGAATCGGTGCAGCTTCTGCAGTGATGCAGTCGCTTTATAGGTCTGTCGTGGTGAAGAAGGAGCTGAGTCGTAAGACGAAGCTCTCGATCTACGTCAATCTACGTTCCTACTCTCACCTATGGTCATGAGCTTTGGGTCATGACCGAAATGACAAGATCCCGGAAACAAGCGGCTGAAATGAGTTTCCTCCGTAGAGTGGCTAGGCGCACCCTTAGAGATAGGATGAGGAGCTCAGTCACCAGGGAGGAACTCGGAGTAGAGGCGCTGCTCCTCTGCCTCGAACGGAGCCAGCTGAGGTGGCTTGGGCATCTGTTCCGGATGCCTCCTGGACGTCTCCCTGAGGAGGTGTTCCGGGCATGTCCGACCGGGAGGAGACCTCGAGGAAGACCTAGGACAAGCTGGAGGGACTATGTCTCTCAGCTGGCTTGGGAACGCCTCGGGCTCCCCCTGGAGGAGCTGGAGGAGGTGTCTGGGGAGAGGGAAGTGTGGGCATCCCTGCTGAGACTCTTGCCCCTGCGACCAGTCCCCGGATAAGTGGACGGATGGATAGATCACTACTCAAAATTTATCTTGTTACTGTCCTCGAGAGAAGGTTCTGTAAAAGTAAAGATTCAGCGCTTACAGAACATTCACCTAAAGGTATGAATAAATGAAATGAAGTTGCTTACATAAAGGTGATATCAGATTTTTTAACATGACTGTACAAGTGACAAAAATGCAATTTAACATCAGTGGTAAGGTTGTCTTCTAGATGTAGACATATGAGGGAATATGAGGGAATATGATGTATGATAATAGTTTATGCCTTAGTCTAAGAATAAAATGTATAAATGAATTAAATTTCAGGTGAGACGGTATAACGTTAGTTTAGTATGCTGCACCACAGAACTGCTAATTACCAGAGTTTCTTTCTCAGCGGGTGTATCTGTTCGATACATGAAGTGGTTGTGGGGATTGGTGGTGAACCCGAGGCTTTTGCCTGCCACTATGTTTCCTTCAAACAGTCACCCACTGCTCCTGCTCAGGAGCTGCTGGAGGACGGCTAACCTGAGCTTGAGAGTGGCTAACGTGAGATGGTAGGTCTGTTCCAGCTAAAACTACCTGGCTAGGTGACACAGCTATATTTTCGCTCATGGAGCGGACCAGTGCTTCCAATTGACTAAGCCTTGCTTCCATCAGAGAAAAAGCACTACACTTGGTGCAGACGCCCTTGTCGCCGAAGGAGGAGGGGAAAAACTAAACATCAGACAGACTGAGCAGCATACAGAGGGAGAAGAATGGAGAGAAGGAAGCGTAGCCATGGTTAGCAGCTAAGCTAGCTCCAAACTAAGGCAGATTACCCTAATAAAAAACAACTTGTAAATAACTGATAGCTTTCCCTATCAAGATTTAAGCTGGGAAAAAAAAAACCAGCTAGCTTCCCCTACAGTTCTAAAATGACACGAGATATTGACAGCAATTATGCAACAACAGCGAACCAAGATGCTGCAGTCAAACAAACACAACAGGAAATAACAAACGCTTACCGCAACAGGGAGACCCCTTCTGGTCAAATGTAGGTTTTTGGATTACTTTCTGATACCCACCTTCTGCGCTCATAACCTTAAATATTGCCCACAAGCTTATGGCTTTTACAGCAGCCAATCAGCCAATATTTAATGTGTCCAGGTCTATATTCATCTAGAAATTTTACGCTGCTTTTAATGGATACACCAAAATGATAAAAAGGCAATTAAATGTCTTCAAGGCTAGAACTGTGTTCATATACCTTCAGAGCATATAATATGTGTTTAATCTACGTATTGTGTGTTTAAAAAGTCTTACAGTGTTTTTTTTACACAGAACCATGTGCTTACTCTGTGTGAATAAGAGGGACCCATTGGGACACTGGTTGACCTCTCAGGGGACGCCCCTCTCTGAGGCTGTTGTGTAGTTTTATGATCATTACCATTTCAATACACTGCCAGGCCAGGATGGCAATAAAATATTCAACTGACTTTTGAGGTTAAAAAAAAATTAGACTGTCATGTCATTTAATCTTAAGAATGTACAGTGTATATGTGAGCTGTGTTGCTGTGTTCCTCTCTTACTGGCCACATTTTTATACAGTGGTCTGTTTAACTGAAAGCAACCCTTAGGCCAAGGGATAAACCCACTGTTCCCATAGCCATGTCCATCCCTACCTCTGAACACATATTCACCACAATGAAAACCAAACCTTAGGGTCATTCATTTGAACCCTATTTTTTATCTATGATAATTACACATATGTGGAGCACATATTACATATTATAGTATCAATATGGTCATACGCCAAGTCTTTTTTTAATGCAGTCCTCACAATGACATTATCTTGTCATTTCTGTCGAGGCAATATATTTTTATATTTGATGCTTGTTTCTTTGCAAGATTAAGTAAAAAAGATTTGTGTTTAGTGAAGTAATTTAATGATTGGTCTTGGTTTTCAGTGTTATGATGTTGTTTACTATTTCACAATAATAAATACTTCTGTGATTACAAATGCAGGATGGGTGTATCAAGGTGATGTGGGTAGCCTGACCTCTGAATATATATCCTGCTTTAGCCTATCAGACTAAATTTACCATAATAACTGAGTTACAACTATGGTGAAAAAAACTATACATTACTTAAAAGAAACATTCCATGTGGTCTAGTCCACTGAAAAATCTAAGGGACACCACTTTATTTGTGTCTGCACTACAGTTTATTAAGGTTGAAAACCTGTCCTTACTAGGATAATCCATCATGTGTTAAATCAGTCAAGTACAAGGCACAGTACACCATTTGCATAGACAGCAAATGGTGTCTTATCCTCTTAAACAACAGCCCTGAGAAAGACCTCAAAAAAAAAAAAAAATCAATGGTCAAACAAACAGTATTTAATTCCTTCATGGCCATATAAAAAAAAAGGCTTAATTGCAAAAGGGATGATCAACTTTGGGGTGACCACTTCATTAAAGTACAACTGATTTAGTTCATACACTGTTTCCACCTTTGGGAACAGTGTATGTTTTGTCCCTTTAGGGATACCATTGAAACATGGCAGACCCTGTGATTAGCTCCTCCTGTATATTCAATTAAAATTACACTACACTATAGATACACTATATACAATATAGATACACTATAGATTTTGAACAGTCTCCTACAGATTAAAAGAAAAATTCCACACGAAAATTTTTTTTTCTAAGATGAATAAATACAATTATATATATGGCCTGGTTTAAAAGGATAGGGACCGGACACAGCGAAAATAATTTTCTGTGGGTCTTTATTTCCCGACTGTACATCTTCTTTTCCTTTCGGCTTTTCCCTTCAGGGGTCGCCACAGCGAATGAATTGCCTCCATCTAGCCCTGTCCTTTGCATCCTCTTCTCTCACCCCAACTACCTTCATGTCCTCTTTCACTACACCCATAAACCTCCTCTTTGGTCTTCCTCTAGGCCTCCTGCCTGGCAGTTCAAAACTCAAAACTCCTTCTGCCAATATATTCACTATCTCTCCTCTGGACATGTCCAAGCCATCTCAGTCTGGCCTCTCTGACTTTATCTCCAAAACCTCTAACATGTGCTGTCCCTCTGATGTACTCATTCCTGATCCTATCCTCCTGGTCACTCCCAAAGAGAACCTCAGCATTTTTCATCTCTGCTACCTCCAGCTCTGCCTCCTGTCTTTTCCTCAGGGACACTGTCTCTAGACCAAACAACATCGCTGGTCTCACCACAGTTTTGTACACCTTTCCTTTCATTTTAGCTGAAACTCTTCTATCACACATCACACCTGACACTTTTCTCCACCCGTTCCATCCTGCCTGTACACGCTTCTTCGCCTCTTTTCCACATTGCTCTGGACTGTTGACCCTAAGTACTTAAAATCCTCCACCTTCTTGATCTCTTCTCCCTGTAACCTCACTCTTCCACTGGGTCCCTCTCATTCACACACATGTACTCTGTCTTACTGCGGCTAACCTTCATCTCTGTCCTTTCCAGGATAAACCTCCACCTTTCTAGCTTCTCCTCCACATCTTCCCTACTCTCACTGCAGAACACAATGTCATCTGCAAACATCATAGTCCATGGAGATTCCTGTCTAACCTCGTCTGTCAGCCAGTCCATCACCATAGCGAACAAGAAGGGGCTCAGAGCTGATCCCTGATGCAGTCCCACCTCCATCTTGAACTCCTCTGTCACATCTACAGCACACCTCACCACTGTCTTACAGTCCTCATACATGTCCTGCACCGTTCTAACATACTTCTCTGCCACTCCAGACTTCTTCATACAATACCACAGTTCCTCTCTGGGCACCCTGTCATAAGCTTTCTCCAGATCTACAAAAACACAATGCAGCTCCCTCTGGCCTTCTCTGTACTTCTCTATCAACATCCTCAAAGCAAATACTGCATCTGTAGTACTCTTTTTTGACATGAAGCCATACTGCTGCTCACAAATGTTCACTTCTGCCCTTAGTCTAGCTTCCACTACTCTTTCCCATAACTTCATTGTATGGCTCATCAGCTTTATTCCTCTGTAATTGCCACAACTATGCACATCTCCCTTGTTCTTAAAAATGGGCACCAGCACACTTCTCCTCCACTCCTCAGGGATCTTCTCACTATCTAAGATCCTGTTGAACAACCCAGTCAGAAACTTTACTGCCACCTCTCCTAGACACTTCCAAACCTCTACAGGTATATCATCAGGACCGACTGCCTTTCCATTCTTCATCCTCTTCAGTGCCCTCCTCACTTCATCCTGACTAATCTTTTCTACATCCTGGTCCACAACAGTCACCTCTTCTAGTCTTTGTTCTCTCTCATTTTCCACATTCATCAACTCTTCAAAGTACTCTTTCCATCTTCCCATCACACTACTGGCACCTGTCAACAGACTTCCATCCCTATCCTTAATCACCCTAACCTGCTGCACGTCCTTCTCTTCTCTGTCTCTCTGTCTTGACAACCGGTATAGATCAGTCTCTCCCTCCTTACTGTCCAACCTAGCATACAAGTCATCATAAGCTTCTTGTTTGGCCTTTGCTACCTCTACCTTCACCTTACGCTGCATCTCCATGTACTCTTGTCTACTCTCCTCAGTCCTCTCAGTGTCCCACTTCTTCTTAGCTAACCTCTTTCTCTGTATACACTCCTGTACCTCCTCATTCCACCACCAAGTTTCCTTATCTACTTTCCTTCCAGATGACACACCAAATACTCTCCTACCTGTCTCCCTGATCACATTAGCTGTAGTTGTCCAGTCATCTGGAAGCACCTCATGACCACCGAGAGGCTGTTGTAACTCCTTCCTAAAAGTCATGCAACACTCTTCCTTTTTTAGCTTCCACCATTTCGTCTTCTGCTCTGCCTTTGCCCTCTTCATCTTCCTCACCACCAGAGTCATCCTACACACCACCATCCGATGCTGTTTGGCTACACTCTCGTCTACCACTACTTTGCAGTCACTGATTTCCTTCAGGTTACACCGTCTACACAAGATGTAGTCTACCTGTGTGCTCCTACCACCACTCTTATAGGTCACCCTATGTTCCTGCCTCTTCTGGAAGAAAGTATTCACTACAGCCATTTCCATCCTTTTTGCAAAGTCAACTACCATCTGTCCTTCAGCGTTCCTCTCCCGGATACCAAACCTGCCAATCACCTCCTCATCACCTCTGTTACCTGCACCAACATGTCCATTGACTTCTGCACCAATGACAACTCTCTCACTTCTAGGCATGCTCTGCATCACTTCATCAAAGTCCGACCAGAATTTCTCCTTCTCCTCCAGCTCACATCCTACCTGTGGGGCATACCCACTAACAACATTGACCATCACACTTTCGATTTCTAGCTTCAGACTCATCACTCTATCCGACACTCTTTTTACTCCTCCTTCAAGATAACTCCTACTCCATTTCTCTTCCTATCTACATCATGGTAGAACAACTTGAACCCTGCTCCTAAACTTCTAGCCTTGCTACCTTTCCACCTGGTCTCCTGGACACACAGAATGTCTACCTTCCTCCTCTGCATCATGTCAACCAACTCTCTTCCTTTTCCTGTCATAGTTCCAACATTCAACGTCCCTACTCTTGGTCCTATACTCTTGGTGCTCCTCTTCTCTTTCTTCGTGCGAACGCACTTTCCTCCTCTCCTTGTTCGACCAACAGTAATCCAATTTCCACCGGAGACCTGTAGGTCAACAGCGCCGATGGCGGTCGTCGTTAACCCGGGCCTCGACCGATCCGGTATGGAAGTCATAGGTTTGATTCGCATCTTTGATTTGGCAAATGTTTTACGCCGGATGCCCTTCCTGACGCAACCCTCTGTATTTATCCGGGCTTGGGACCGGCACAATAAGACACTAGCTTGTGCCCTCTTGCGGCTACATTATTTCCCGACTGTATAGCACAGCATTAATATAATAAGCTGAGGTTGTTGGTGGTTGACTAAAACTATAAAAAAAAAAAATAGAAATCTTACTTTTGTAAGAATCTTACTAGACAAATCTATGGAAAACTAGACAAATCTACGGAAAACTAGACAAATCTATCACCCTTAGCTTATTTAAGAGTTGACTAAAAACCGTCTTCTCTGATAGAGCCTATAATTACAAATAACACACACCCCACTAGATACTGTATGCTGCTATAGGCTTAGGCTGCTGAGGGTATTTTTCTCCGTCTCTCCCGTTAAAGGGAGATACTCTTAACTGCTGACACAGGTAATCTTTTTTTTGTTTTATGAGTGTTTTAAGGATATTTTCTCAAAACTACACACCTGAACAGACCACAACTTCCCACTACATCAGGTCCCTCGTGTGTGTGGTCTCACGTGAGTTCCGCCCTATCGCAAGCTCTGCGGCTACGCTACTCTTAAAGTGACACAGTTATCATTTCCACATATGATACACATATGATACATGATGCCATCAGACAAAGCAAGTATTAAAACAAAAGAACACAGTCACCACAGGACTAATTCAGGGGTGCATGCAAACAACGCTGTGTGGACAGCTGAAAACACCCCCTGTCTTTAGTCCACCTTGCTACATATAGTTATTTTCATCAATAGAAACATCATTGTAAAATTCAAATTTTGAAAATTTCCCCCTAAATTCTACTTATTGGCAACCCATAACTGCCATTTCAGCAACAGCCAGAAAAACCTTATTTCCTGATCATACAAGATCTAGCCACTGTCCTTAACTTGTCAGGCATAAACTATCAACAGGAATATTATCATAATCAAACAAAAGAGGAATCAATAACTTATCAATAAATTGTGTGATTTCTTAGTTTTAAGTATGTTTAAAGTATTAATTTTCACCTTGCCAAAGTATAACAGTATAGACACACTGAAGAACTACTGTATGTGTATATGTGAGAACAGTGTGTGCATTATGTATGAGGGGTTTATATTTCCACATAATTTCTCTGGAACCAAGGACACTGCTGATTTATTTAATGCAAAAATAACCACTACAATATTAACCAGTAAACCACATCATACATCACACCATTCCGAAGCAATACCAGCACCTGTGTTCACTAATTTCCACTGATTGGCTTCATTCGTAATAGTTTATCTTTTGCTTTTGTATTATTTAGCTTTAAACTCCTCTTTGGTGCTCAGCCTCAAACTGTACTTTATATGAACTACTGTAATGATTTTCGTCCAGTTTGTGAGTGGATGTAATGATGTTTATTTTTAGATTCAGACTGAAAAAAACAAATTTAATACAAACAAGAAATATCCAGGTATCTATTATTTATTTACTTTTTCTTGTGTTAAACTATATCTGGTACAATCAAGTGTATTCATCTTCATTTGAAGTAAAACATGTTCCATTTTTGTTGATATGTTCCCAACTCTGTATTTTCAAAGGCTTTATTGGATTTTTTAAATAGATCACAGCCACCAACAACTCCTTGGTGTTTTCAGATTAGGACATACATTAACCCTGAGAGCTGAGTGCCAGATCATTCTTTTTCTTCTGTGCAATTTCCTCCATGCCACCATACAGTCATCCATGCAGCTGTAATTGTGCCTTGAATTTAGCAACTACATTATGGGGAACATGTATTGAAGGCAACAACCCAGGAGTCGGTGAACGCAGCCTGACTTTCTCGTCCCCAATTCAGTGCCTGCATCAAATCGTCTACCTATAGCCATAAAGACACTGACTCTATCTCGCTTATATGCCACTCTCTCTGTCTCTCTTTCTCTTACCCTATCCTTATCTCCCTTTTATTTCTTTTCCACCCAACCGGTCAAGGCGGATGGCTGCCCAAGAAAGTCTGAGTCCTGCCCGGAGTTTCTTCCTCAATGAGGTAGTTTTCCCCCCCTCTGTCGCTTAGGCTTGCTCTGGAGGGTTCAGTTGGGTTTTTCTGTCTGTTAAATTGTTTTGAAATGTCTGTTGCCATGATTAAGCACTATATAAATAAAACTTGATTGATTGTATCCATGCATACAAATATACAGGCCACCAATTTAACCTTACTTTCTACTACTGTGTGCATGCCACATAGAATATAATCCTACTGCTAGTAACATACACACACACACACACACACACACACACACACACACACACACATACACATACACACACAATTTTGAGAAATATAAAATGGACGCATTCTCTTTCAGAGACCTATCAAAGACATACAATACTGTTGACAGAACAGTTAACTTCTTACAGAGAGAATAACCTTTGCACATGCATCATTTTATTACCTTTGGTCCAAGTGCATTTTACAGTAGCTATACATGCTGCTGTGAGTTTACAAATGTGTGCTTTTGCAAAGATTCACGAGTCTATGTTAGGATATTTTCCCAGCCTATGTTTGAGTGTAAAGAACAGTGAAGAGCTGGGACCCGGAGGAACATGTGAAGTACTTCATGTGCTGAAACAAGTTTAGTGAGACAGAAAGAACATCCCAGCCACTCCTCATAGGTCATTCATACTCTGACCCTTACATCACATAGCATCGCTGGCATCGCTGTGGGCGGAAAAGTATAAACTGCTTTGTATTTTTCTATTTCCCTTGTCCTTTTTTCTCATTCAGTCTTGATCCCTCATTCACACATATATATTAAAAATCATTTTCGACAGGTTATCTCACCTCTGAATTGGTTCCTTTTTTAGTGCTGTGTGATGATTTGAGGAATTTCACTAAAGAACTTCAGTGTTCACCTCATAGCCTGCTTTCTGCAACAGGATTGACCACAACTTCACACTTCCAGTACATTTTGCCTCCTGCACATACAGTAGTACTACACTGCAGTCTAGACTTACAGTTTTGGTTAATAATGACTGAATAGTCTCTCTTTCAATGTTTTTCAACACGTTTGATGTCTTGGTTTGCATGGGATGCATGTGGGATTTCAAGTAGTAATAGTAGGATACTTTTTTGGTGCCAGGATACTTTTTTGGTGCCAAGAACCTTATTTACACCATCCTCTGGTTGAAGCAGGGCTCAAACCACCAAACTAATTTCAACGCCCTGACATTCAGACGAGAGAAGGAGTCAAGAGCTAGAACCAGTCCTGCTGCTTGGACCAGATTATCCAGTGGTGTGAGACATTTACAGATTCAGTCTTATGCTACCCAATCTCTTCTGGGACAATTAGGGCCATTCTGATAATTTACAAACACATACTGTATGACTTTCAGAAGTGTAAATCAAGATGATTATGTCGGTGTTAGTGAGATGAAATGAACCAATGACAGAGATATCCTTGAGGAACTGATAGCTAAAGTTCGCTAGCATATAGCCATTGACATAAATTTAATCTCACATCCATTTCAAAGGATAAAAAACGTGTTTTTCCAAACCATTTACTAATCCACAGTCTCTTCTATTTTGTAATGTAAAGTAGGATGATCACCATGGTAACTCCGCAAGTCATTCTGTTAACATTACATAGCTGCATCTGGAGGGATCACGTGTGGCATTGGATTCATGCTCCCTCAGGCTTGAGCATCTTAATGAAACGCTGTAAAGTGTGATTCCTTATTGTATTTGAAACTTGTAGTGTGTGCATGTTTAAGAGCAAACTGAAGATCATTTGTGGTGATTTTCATTATGTGTGTGATGAAACACGATTCACAATCTATTAGGGTGTTAAAACTAAAGTAGAAGTCTTGCCTTAGGGGTGAAGACATACTTGATTTTAATCAATTTTTTACTTCATCAGTCTCTTTGCTGCTTCTTGTCATCTTCGTCCCAATATTTTATTGTCTAAGTAAGGCATCCATGGCCCCAATAGTAAGTAAAATAAAACTGAGCAATTAATATATTCCAAGCCTGCACAATGAAATAAAAAGGTTTTTAAATGATAGCCCTGTATCCCTGTTCCTTTTTCGTTATATTTTCATCTCCATCCATCTTTCCATCCATCCATCCATCTATATCCAGCCATCCATCCATCCATTTTTTGTAGATGACATGACCATAGTCACAAAACTGCTAGAGCCTATCCCAGCTGACTACAAAAGGCACTCTGGATGTGTTGCCAGTGCATCGCTAAGCCTCATGAAAGACAAACAACCACTCACGCACACACTCACACCTACGGAAAATTTTAATTGATCAGTTCACTTTTTTCACTTCAGTTCACTTTTCACTTTTTTCAGCTTTTTGTTAATAATAAGTGAACAGTTTGCTCTTGCACTTATACTGTAGATTGAAATTTAATATACAGACGGCCCGTTTCACGGATTCGGGCTAACAAACCCTGAGTAAAACCTATTATCTACTCCAAAGACACGACTGAATCCCCTGAAGTAGTTATCTCTTCAGGGGAGTTGATTGGGAATACCTTTTTACTGTTCTGAAAAAGTTTGGCTTTGGGAACACATTGCAGTTTTTTTTTTCAGTCACTTACAAGTGTTTATCCAAACAGTAATCACATTTTCAAAACTCTAAACACAGTTAGCACAGCATCAATCTTCTGTGGCCATACCATTCAAACATTTCATGTTGCTTTCACAAAATATGCAATCAGTGAACATATTACCACAATGCTTTCATTTTCTTAACAGACAAGCTATACCTCCCAACAAAATTAGGGATTGTTATTTTTATTATTTACAAATGTTAAAACACAACATCCCACAATAGCAACAACAATATTCCAAACCTTAGATACAGTATAAAAACCTCTGCCTCTGCAATGATATCAGTTCAAAAACAAGATATCGCAGCTGATAAACAATTGAATATTTTGTTTTGATTTAAAATTTTAAAATTTTATATACTCAATTCCCAAAGGGAAATTAGTGGCCCACTCTAGTGTTAGTAATTCATATGTGCATATATTAGTGTGTACAGGCCCTGAACACACAAACACACACACAAGGGGCGTGTAAGCATGCATGGGAAGGTAGAGTGGCGGGCAGCTCCTTTATGGAGCACCCAAATGAGCAACTTGTAAGGGTGACGGCGGCTTGCTTAAGGGCGCCTCGGCAGTGCTCCAGAGGTGAGCTGACACCTCCCACTGTCACCTCACACTCCGTGTATTTTTGGGTGGGAGAGGGCATCGAACCGCCAATCTTGGAACACTGGATGACCCGCTCAACTGCTGAGTCACTGCCGCCCCATTGACATACAGATCATTGCCAAGGGTGGATACAGCATACCAAGCGGTTCTATCCCAGGTGCATCGCCTTGAATGATATCAGAGATCAGCAATTTTGTGTGTTTTTACGTACCCCCCCCCGCCACCCCCCTTTTTCTCTGGGCTTTTTGCTGTTTTTTTTTTGTTCAGAATGCTCTTGTGTGTTTCATGGCTATTTTGTTCACTGTAAGCTTTTTCTTTTCTATCAGATTGTAAACAGTATTTTTATTGTACCTCCTGTAATAAACTGTAAAGGAAAAAAAAACTGATTTGCTCTTTACTGGAATGCTTTTGAATGTGAACATTGCATAGTTCCCAACCAAGAAATTTTGTTTACATTTACATGCAAATACCAATGAAACTGAAACATAAAAGTCTATGCAAAGTCTATGCAGTCTATCTTTTTTTTTATGTCAACAATACCCAGGACCTCCTTTGTGCCTCATGCCATCAGGGGGCACAACCACTCTCTCAGAAGGAGGGGGGCCGAAGCCGCAGGGTCATCAAGGCCGGCCGAGAAGGGGTAGACTAGGGGGGCCCGGGAAGCACTGGGGGTGGGATACTTTGTGGGGGTCCTTAGTGTCGGTTTACAGCTCGGTTCATCCATCCTTCTGATCCAACATAGTCTTCTTCTCATGCTTCTTTCATGTTCCTACACTTCCTTTTTATGTTAGGTTCTTCTGTTTTTCGGTTGTATAATTATGTCATTATGTAATTTATGCGACATCTTTGTCGGTGCCAATTTCATCACTGTTATGTGTATTAGTATCTCTGAGCAGATGTCACCCTAAATTTCCCTTGGGATAATTGAAGTATGTATGTATCTATCTATCTATCTATCTATCTATCTATCTATCTATCTATCTATCTATCTATCTATCTATCTATCTATCTATCTAGACACCTGGTATACTTTGATTGACTGCATATACCTTGTGAAGTGAAAACAAGCATTATTCTTTGACATAACAATTTAATTTTGAGTCGAATATCCAGTGTTTTGGTAAAGTGTGTGTACAGAAAAAGAGGTATTCTATTTTGACATGAAGAGTTAGTGTTTATTTAACAAAATGTGTTTTTGAGAAGAAAATTAACCATTTGGTCAATTGTGCCTTCTATGTGTGAGTCTCTTAAGAGTTTAGAAAAAGTATTTGAAGTATGGGTAAGCGCTTGCTAGCGACTGCAAAAAACTAACACGTCCACCGCGTATGGTCTCTCTTCAGGACAGATGTAATGCACTGTGCGTACATATAAGCAGGGCTCAAAATTGCGACCATTCTGGTCGCATGTGCGCCCAAATTTTAATCAGTGCGACTATTAAATATATTTGGGAGCACCGGTGAGACTAGGGAAAAAAATCTGGTGCGCCTTTTTTTTCCTCTTCTTTCTCGCTGTTTCTCTCTCTCCACAGAGAAGGGGTCACCAAATGGCGGACTGCGGTACGGATCTGGACCGCGTGATGGTTCTGTTCGGACCCGTGACCACTCCATGATAAATTCACGAGAGTAGATTTTCTTGGCGCATTTTTACTTGCAGTTCGAGGCTACAGACGGCGGGCACTGCTTCCCCAGTTAATCCGGTAATAGTGCCACTCAGTTCAGCCAATCAGATTGTTTGTCAACCCTGCTCTGTCAGTGCACCAGGAAGTGAGACAGCTCGCTGCCGCTATCACTGTGAGTTTACAGCAACAGCGGAGCACAGAAGAAGGGAGACAGCATAGCTCCAAACGAAGGGAGGTTAACGAGGGAAACCGCTGGTTAACAATGACTGGATGAAATTTATGTTTATTCCTCCATCAGGCAGTTCAAAACCATTTTACCTCATATGGTCTGAACACGTAGCATGAATTAAAAGTGGTAACATGAAGCGCCACTACGAAACAAAGCACAGATCTTTTGCGTAGAATTATCCCCTGAAGTCCGAGTTGAGGGTAAAATGACCGAGAAAAATGCAAACGAATGTTCACTAAAGGCATGGTGGAGTTTGGGGCAATATAAAACATCTTTTAGTGATGTTTTAAAATACAAAACAATCCAATAACAACCAAAATGGTTCAGTCCTCATACAGTTTCGTGTGGATGTGGGGAAAACGCATAGGCGCCGAGTGTGCACCCTCGAACGCACTACCACGACAGCTTGTTTGTACGGACACGTGAATGTGGACCTGCCGGAGACTGTGCACGAAACAGTCTGAGCAGTCCTGCCAGGAAACAATTAGAGCGCAGCTGCAGCTGCTCTCGTGGGCAAGGGAGAGAGGTGCAGGGAGATGGACGGAGCGGTCTCTTTCGCTCCGTCTGTCACGGTTCGGCTTGGCAGTGCTGGTGTGTGGCAGGGAGAGGCCAAGCTGGTGGGTGGAGCAACTGCTCCACACCTGAAGCTCATCCACACACCGTGGTGATCATCTCACCTGAACTTGTTTTGAGCTAATGACTCAGAGCTGGTTCATTGCTCATGTTTGGTTCCTGGAAGTCTGTTTGGTTTAGGAGATTCTTGTCTGTCTGGGAAATTTTTGAGTTGGTAAATAAATCATGGATGACAGTTTTGCCTTTGGTGTCCTGAATTTGAGTCCATACCCCGCCTCACGTGACATAGCATGTACAGGGCATGCAGTGCCTTTCCACAGATGCTCTATTGGAATGAGGTCTGGACTTTGGCTTGGCCATTCTAATACCCTTTATATGGTTAGTTTTAAACCATTCCATTGTAGATTTGGCTTTATATTTAGGATTGTTGTCCTGTTGGAAGGTGAACCTCCGCCCGATCCTCAGGTCTTTTGTAGATTCCAACAGATTTTCTGCCAGAATCGCCCTATATTTCACTGAGCTGAGAGAGCAGGGGGCCTTTACTTTTGCACGTCCTACTTTTCAGTTTATTATTTGTAAACAAAATATAAAATGTTGAATAAATTTGGTTCCACTTCACGATTGTGTCTCGCATGTTGTTGATTCGTGAAAAATTTTTATCTTTAAGTTTGAAGCCTGAAATGTGGCAAAATGTCAAAAAATTCTTGGGGGGGCAATACTTTCACAAGGCACTGTATACCTATATTAATTATTGGGCAATGTTAACTCCTCAACTAAGGGCCACTGTTTTCCACATTTTGCCATATACCATTGTAATTGGGTAGATGCGCTGCCACTTGCGCTCATGGCATTTAGATCAAGTGTTCATAGAAACCTAAAAATAACACCACATGACGCTTTAACCGGCCGGTCAATTCCTTCTCCAATTTACAAGACGGCTAAGGGATATTCTCTTGATATTTTGACAAAAGATATGAAGTCGTATGTCAGACAAATGACTAACATCCACAGGAGCATCTCTGCTCGTGTTATCTCATTGCAGACAAAAGTTGAACGTGAGGAGAATCCACCTTCAGTGACACCAGGAGACTTGGTGTAAATAAAGGTTTTCAGACGGAAGTGGAGCATCCCCCGACGGGAGGGTCCGTACGAGGTGGTAAGAACCACTTCCACTGCAGTGCAGGTCAAAGGATACCCTATGTGGTATCATTTAAATTGGGGACAACTTATTGATAGACTTATCGCAGACACCTTGGGTCAACTTATTTGTGTACTAAGAATAAGAGTAAATACACTTATAAACACTTAAGCAATTGTATGGTACAAGAAAGAGTTAAACAAGAACATAGAAATTATCCCATCCCAGTTCGGACAACTATTTACAGAGATCTCAGGTGGACCGGCCGCACTACACATGGGAACACCAGTCTAAAAGGCTCTGCACATGACCGGAGATGAATCGAATAGTGGCGCAGCTCCATGTGTTTATCACCCCATCACCTATGGAACACCTGCCTAAAAGGCGCCAAAACTCTTCAACAATCATCAGCTTGAGAAGAAGACCTCATAGGTGCAGTTCCACACAGTTCAACAACCCCAAAGTTAGTAAACTGTATGGCACCCAATCAAAGATTCCGTCCGATCACAGCAAATAAGTCTAATTTTATTGTGGCTTTCGAAGCTTTGTTGGTTTTAATGTTCACCAAAGGCCACCCGTGGGCTTTTACCCGCTGTGTCCCACCAGGACAGAAAGCGTCGGACCTTAACATGTGAGCTAATAGACTGCCAAATGCCCATAATTTACCGATTCAATATTGGATCTGACATCTTCACAAAATTTTCTTGCTGAATAGACTGTCTTTTAATACCTCAACCTTAACCTTTTTGGTTTTGTTTTTTAAAGTTTATTGAACGTCACCCATTTAATAAGAGAAAAAAGTAATATTTTAATGCAAAGCAAACAGATATTAAGCAAACAACATATTTGGACAAATCCTCAACCTAAGATGACCCACACAGGTAGTTTTAGAAGACTCAACAAATTTATTTTAAAATCATGTTTAGCAAACAGATCTCACCAGAAACCATAGCATCTCTTCAAGACAGTAGTGCATTATTTAAGCCAAGTAGCTTACTTTATATGTGCGCGCCGTGCATTCTGTCTGTCCTGATGAGAGACCATGGACGGCGGACAAAGTCTTGAAACCATCCTGTTCGTGACGCCACTTGTGGTGGGTTTTAGTTTTTCTTAAGACCGGATACAGCGTACAAGATATTTTTTTTGTCAATTCAAATCATGCATAGGTTGAGGAGAAATCCAATAATATCATCGATGATATAGACAGACAAGTCCAACAAATACTTATCTAATTATAATGAGATCTCTGGTCACATCACTGTTCGTGACTGTTCATCCTTTGAAGCTTTATTACAGAATATTCTGGGCACAGGAGACTTACAGAGAAGAGCTGCAGCGGTGCACAAGTGCAAAGATACGAAAGGATCACACATCATTTATACTCTAAAAGGCATGTCTGTGGGCGGTATGAATCTGTTTAACCTCGACGCATCTGCTCTCAACCAGTTCTTTACCGGTTTCAGTTGGTACATCATGACCTCCAGACGTTAACAAAAATGTAAAGTCAACAGTTTCACAAAACTATCTGATGACACAACATAATCAGTCACGCGAACCCTGTGTGGACATATCTGTTGCAGACAAAATTATTCAAGGATACTGACAGTCATGCAAGCATTTCCAAATATGGTCAAACAGTAGATTATATCCATACAGAGCCTTCATGACCTCGGGACAGCCTGGTGCCACCTTCACAAGCCCTGAATGATTTGACACACACACATAGATATATTCATACAGAGCCTTCAGTGTTTGCAAGACCAATGATGCAATACAGATCACACCAGAACACCAATACAACAATCCAGATCTTTGGTTCTATGAAATGATATTATTTTATTATATTAATTTATTGTATATTTTATTGTATTTAAAACATTCCACCACACCATCCTGTGGCTTTTATGTAAAAATCCACCAATGTAATTTTCTGTTTAAATTTATATACTGTGTATATTATATTGTAACCCTTTCACCATCTGTTCGTAAAATGTTAAACCCTTAATTTAACTATAAATAAAGACTTAATCCTATTCAAATTTATACTTGTATGGTGAAAGAGACATCTCCGTGTAAATTGACAGTCTAGGATAAATTATGATTCTCACTTTCTAAAAAAAATACCTAGAGGCTAACAGGAATACTTCTGGAATTTAACCTTTAATAATAATATAAACTACACAAAACACCATAAACAGGAAGCAAAAACACACAAAGACTTGACATCAGTTTCAAAAATATATTACCAAGACTTCAATACAAACACCAACCCTTTAATCAATGTGAAAAATTAAGAAAATAGAATATAAATACAAACACAAGTACTCGGGGGTTTTATATAAATTAGTCTTAGTTCTTAATCTTAATGTAGCCGCAAGAGGGCACAAGCCAGTGTCTTATTGTGCCGGTCCCAAGCCCGGATAAATACAGAGGGTTGCGTCAGGAAGGGCATCCGGCGTAAAACTTTTGCCGAATCAAAGATGCAAATCAAACCTATGACTTCCATACCGGATCGGTCGAGGCCCGGGTTAACAACGACCGCCATCGGCGCTGTTGACCTACAGGGCGCCGGTGGAAATTGGATTACTGTTGGTCGAAAGAAGGAGAGGAGGAAAGTGCGTTCGCACGAAGAAAGAGAAGAGGAGCGCCAAGAGTATAGGACTAAGAGTAGGGACGTTGAATGTTGGAACTATGACAGGAAAAGGTAGAGAGTTGGTCGACATGATGCAGAGGAGGAAGGTAGACATACTGTGTGTCCAGGAGACCAGGTGGAAAGGTAGCAAGGCTAGAAGTTTAGGAGCAGGGTTCAAGTTGTTCTATCATGGTGTAGATGAGAAGAGAAATGGAGTAGTAGGAGTTATCTTGAAGGAGGAGTTTGTTAGGAATGTCCTGGAGGTAAAAAGAGTGTCGGATAGAGTGATGAGTCTGAAGCTAGAAATAGAAGGTGTGATGTTCAATGTTGTTAGTGGGTATGCCCCACAGGTAGGATGTGAGCTGGAGGAGAAGGAGATATTCTGGTTGGACTTTGATGAAGTGATGCAGAGCATACCTAGAAGTGAGAGAGTTGTCATTGGCGCAGACTTCAATGGACATGTTGGTGCAGGTAACAGAGGTGATGAGGAAGTGATGGGCAGGTTTGGTATCCAGGAGAGGAACGCAGAAGGACAGATGGTAGTTGACTTTGCAAAAAGGATGGAAATGGCTGTAGTGAATACTTTCTTCCAGAAGAGGCAGGAACATAGGGTGACCTATAAGAGTGGTGGTAGGAGCACACAGGTAGACTACATCTTGTGTAGACGATGTAACCTGAAGGAGATCAGTGACTGTAAAGTAGTGGTAGGCGAGAGTGTAGCCAAACAGCATAGGATGGTGGTGTGTAGGATGACTCTGGTGGTGAGGAAAATGAAGAGGGCAAAGGCAGAGCAGAGGACGAAATGGTGGAAGATAAAAAAGGAAGGGTATTGCATGACCTTTAGGAAGGAGTTAAGACAGGCTCTGGGTGGTCAGGAGGTGCTTCCAGATGACTGGACAACTACAGCTAATGTGATGAGGGAGACAGGTAGGAGAGTATTTGGTGTGTCATCTGGAAGGAAAGTAGATAAGGAGACTTGGTGGTGGAATGAGGAGGTACAGGAGTGTATACAAAGAAAGAGGTTAGCTAAGAAAAGGGTGGGACACTGAGAGGACTGAGGAGAGTAGACAGGAGTACAGGGAGATGCAGCGTAAGGTAAAGGTAGAGGTAGCAAAGGCCAAACAAGAAGCTTATGATGACTTGTATGCTCGGTTGGACAGTAAGGAGGGAGAGACTGATCTATACAGGCTGGCAAGACAGAGAGACAGAGATGGGAAGGACTTGCAGCAGGTTAGGGTGATTAAGGATAGGGAGGGAAGTCTATTGACAGGTGCCAGCAGTGTCATGGGAAGATGGAAAGAGTACTTTGAGGAGTTGATGAACGTGGAAAATGAGAGAGAACAAAGACTAGAAGAGGTGACTGTTGTGGACCAGGATGTAGCAAAGATTAGCCAGGATGAAGTGAGGAGGGCACTGAAGAGGATGAAGAGTGGAAAGGCAGTCGGTCCTGATGATATACCTGTAGAGGTTTGGAAGTGTCTAGGAGAGGTGGCAGTAGAGTTTCTGACTGGCTTGTTCAACAGGATCTTAGATAGTGAGAAGATGCCTGAGGAGTGGAGGAGAAGTGTGCTGGTGCCCATTTTTAAGAACAAGGGAGATGTGCAGAGTTGTGGCAACTACAGAGGAATAAAGCTGATGAGCCATACAATGAAGTTATGGGAAAGAGTAGTGGAAGCTAGACTAAGGGCAGAAGTGAGCATTTGTGAGCAGCAGTATGGTTTCATGCCAAAAAAGAGTACTACAGATGCAGTATTTGCTTTGAGGATGTTGATAGAGAAGTACAGAGAAGGCCAGACGGAGCTGCATTGTGTTTTTTGTAGATCTGGAGAAAGCTTATGACAGGGTGCCCAGAGAGGAACTGTGGTATTGTATGAGGAAGTCTGGAGTGTCAGAGAAGTATGTTAGAATGGTGCAAGATATGTGTGAGGACTGCAAGACTGCAAGTGAGGTTTGCTGTAGGTGTGACAGAGGAGTTCAAGGTGGAGGTGGGACTGCATCAGGGATCAGCTCTGAGCCCCTTCTTGTTCGCTATGGTGATGGACAGGCTGACAGACGAGGTTAGACAGGAATCTCCATGGACTATGATGTTTGCAGATGACATTGTGATCTGCAGTGAGAGTAGGGACGAGGTGGAGGAGAAGTTAGAGAGGTGGAGGTTTGTCCTGGAAAGGAGAGGGATGAAGGTTAGCCGCAGTAAGACAGAGTACATGTGTGTGAATGAGAGGGAGGTTACAGGGAGAAGAGATCAAGAAGGTGGAGGATTTTAAGTACTTAGGGTCAACAGTCCAGAGCAATGGAGAGTGGGGAAAAGAGGTGAAGAAACGTGTACAGGCAGGATGGAACAGGTGGAGAAAAGTGTCAGGTGTGATGTGTGATAGAAGAGTTTCAGCTAAAATGAAAGGAAAGGTGTACAAAACTGTGGTGAGACCAGCGATGTTGTTTGGTCTAGAGACAGTGTCACTGAGGAAAAGACAGGAGACAGAGCTGGAGGTAGCAGAGATGAAGATGCTGAGGTTCTCTCTGGGAGTGACCAGGAAGGATAGGATCAGGAATGAGTACATCAGAGGGACAGCACATGTTAGAGGTTTTGGAGATAAAGTCAGAGAGGCCAGACTGAGATGGTTTGGACATGTCCAGAGGAGAGATAGTGAATATATTGGTAGAAGGATGCTGAGTTTTGAACTACCAGGCAGGAGGCCTAGAGGAAGACCAAAGAGGAGGTTTATGGATGTAGTGAAAGAGGACATGAAGGTAGTTGGTGTGAGAGAAGAGGATGCAGAAGACAGGGTTAGATGGAGGACACTGATTCGCTGTGGCGACTCCTGAAGGGAAAAGCCGAAAGTCTTAGTTCTTAATCTTAGTTTCTGAATGTAGTTTGAGTGCATTCTTTCGTTAAGTTACTTTAGCAAGCCTGCATTTTGATCGTTGGCGCACTTTATAGTTGGAGCTCATACAGTATATGGTACCTCTGTGTGGGAAATCAATCAGTGTCCAACCACAAAGAAATCCTCTTCGGGTTTCTCGTCTGACCCAGCACAGCATCTATGAACCTTGAAGAGGAGCGGCCTCCACAGCCTCCTTCAGCACATACAACCACGACGTCCGCTGAAGCCCTCAGCTCTGACATCCATCCGCCGACGTCCGTGCGGTTCAAGGAATGCGAAGAATGCGTATCTTCCACGATGGCGATGGCTACGCAAACTCAGCTAACGTGTTTCGGCAGACTACAGACACGCTCTGTCACCAACTCAGTTTATACGTTAAGAGCGTGTTGTCTGGCGAACCGTTAATAGTCCAACAAAGCACAAGTTTATCCATGTGGCAGTCTGTCTCCGCACTTTTTGTGTCTACATGCTCCACACCATGGTTATCCTTCCCTCATGATGGACACCGGCTCATCATTAGCATTATCTCTCGCGCGCTCGCTTGCTCTCACTTGCTGACACCTCACTTGCTATTACCTCACTCACTTGTAGACCTGCGCATCATTTATGCCCTCCTACTTCCTCTCACACGCAGTGAACCGGAAGTTAACTTGACAGGTTAACAGGTGTAACAGTATTGTTACACGTAACTTTCAGCAGTTTTAAGTATTCAACCAGCATTGAAATACATTTGCCAAAGAGCATATTTTAACTATAAATTATTAATACATTTAAACCTCTTATTTACCTTCATTTTAATATAATCATTACAACTGCATATTAATCAGGCATTCTAAATGACAGGGAAAACAATATATAACTGATATTAACCAGTTTATTACTATATTACTATATTATTACTATAGCAGTTTATTACTATATTGTGGTGCCGAAGAATTGGAGTCGGAGGCAGAGTATCGAAAGGAGCAAGTGCTTTACTTCTGAACATTTGGGCAGAGTAAGAAGAAAGTGTGCAACACATTAGTCCGTCCGTGTAGGAGCAAACAATCTACACCCAAAGTACCTGGGTGAATTATGTAACCCCACTACACAAGCCCCCTCAGAATTCACCCATAGACAAAATCGCCCTCCCGGGGGGGAACCACAGAATGGTGGCGTCCGGGATGAAGTCCCCGGGAACTCTCAGCATCTGGCCGTAGACGAGCTCTGCAGACGAGGACTGTAGGTCCTCCTTGGGGGCGCACCGCAGGCTGAGCATGACCCAGGGGAGCTTATCCACCAAGTCGCCGTCGGTCAAACTGGTGCGAAGTGCCGCCTTCATGGACCGGTGGAAGCGCTCACATAATTCGTTGGCTTGCAGGTGGTAGGAAGTGGTCCGGTGCAGCCTGACCCCAAGGCTCGCAGCCACCGCGTTCCACAGCTCCGAGGTGAACTGCGAGCCGCGGTCGGAGGAGAGGTTGGACGGGGTTCTGAACGCGACCCACGTGGAGATGAATGCGCGGGCCACGTCGGACGCCGCTGTCGAGGAGAGTGAAACGGCTTCGGGCCAGCGGGTCGTCCTGTCCACCATGGTGAACAGGTAGGTGAAGCCATGGGAGGAGGGAAGCGGGCCCACTAGGTCGACGTTGACGTGGTTGAATCTCCTCTCAGGGACCGTGAAAGGCTCAAAGGGGGCCTTTGTGTGGCGGTGTACCTTAGCGCATTGGCAGGCCACGCAGGAATCGACCCATGACTTCACGTCCCTCTTGAGCCCCCACCACATGAATTTCTGAGAGACCAACTTCACGGAAGGCTTCCTGCCGGGGCGCGACAGGTTGTGCACCGCTTCGAAAACGTCCCGACGCCAGTCCGCGGGGACTAGTGAGCGGGGCTGGCCAGTGGAGACGTCACACAGCAGCTTGACGCCGGAATCACCCACCGCAATCTCCTCCAGGCGGAGTCCAGTGTCAGAGGCCCTGAGGGTCTGTACCTCACCGTCCGAGGCCTGATCGGCAGCCATGTGGGCGTAATCAAGGCCCAGCTGGACGGTCCCGACGACCGCCCTGGAGAGGCAGTCCACAACCGCGTTGTCTTTACCTGCGACGTGCTGGATGTCTGTCGTGTACTCGGAGATGTATGAAAGCTGGCGTTGCTGTCGGGCATACCACGGCTCAGCCACCTGGGACATCGAGAACGTGAGGGGTTTGTGGTCTACGGATGCCGTGAAACTCCGGCCTTCCAGCAGGAAGCAAAAATGGCGGATGGCCAAGAAAAGGCCCAGGAGTTCTCTGTCAAACGCACTGTACTTGCATTCCCTGGGAGTTAACTGGTGGCTGAAAAAGGCTAGGGGCTGCCAGTCGCCACTGACCCACTGTTCCTGCACAGCACCGACAGCGTAGTCCGAGGAATCGGTCGTGACTGCGACTGGGGCCCCATGTACCGGCTGAGCCAACATAGTGGCTTGGCTCAGCACCGCCTTGGTCGCGTCGAAGGCGGTCAGCCGCTCGTCGAAGGCGGTCAGCCAGCCCAACCAGTCGATGGCCTGGTTGGGGGACTTGTTCTTCAGGGCCTCGTACAGCGGGCGCATGGTGTGCGCCGCTCGGCGAATGAACCGGTGGTAAAACGTCACCATGCCGAGAAACTACCAGAGCGTTCGGGCTGTGTGTGGCCTGGGGAAGGCAGAGACGGCTTCCACTTTCGAAGGGAGGGGGACGGCGCCATTTTTGTCAATGAGGTGTCCGAAAGTGAATGGAGGTCTGCCCGAAAAGACACTTGGCCAGGTTTATGATCAGGCCGTGCTGGTTAAGTCTCGTGAAGAGGTCCCGGAGGTGGGTCAGGTGTTCTTCCTCTGAGGAGCTAGCAACAAGAATGTCATCTAAATAGACGAAAACGAAAGGCAAGTCCCTTAGCGCAGAGTCCATCAGCCTTTGGAAGGATTGGGCCGCATTCTTAAGCCCGAATAGCATATGTGTGAACTCAAACAGTCCAAAGGGCGTGACTACCGTCGTCTTGGAAATGTCCGAGGGGTGTACGGGGACTTGGTGGTAACCACGCACCAAGTCAACTTTAGAGAAGACGACCTTACCCGCCAGGTGCGCCGAAAAATCTTGGGTGTGGGGGACTGGGTAGCGGTCTGGTGCAGTAACATCGTCGAGGCGACCGTAATCCCCGCAGGGTCGCCAACCTCCTGGCTTCAGCACGATGTGGAGGGCCGAGGCCCAGGGGCTGTCCGAGCGTCGGATTATCCCAAGCCGCTCCATATTAGCGAACTCTGCCTTGGCGATCGCCAGCCTCTTCGGCTGGCATAGATGGGAGGGCCCTTAGTGTCAATGTGGTGCTCGACACCATGTTTGGCCGTGGCGGCGGAGAAGGTGGGTTGGGTCAAGTTGGGGAACTCGCTGAGGAGGTGCTGGTACTTGTCACCCTCCAAAAGTGAACTGGAGAGGCCGCTGTATTCTGCCCCGTCGCGGATGTACGTCAACGTGGAGAAGGTCAGCGCGTCCACCAGGCGGCCATGTTTGACGTCAACGAGCATCCCGTGAGCACACAGAAAATCGGTGCCGAGGAGGGGGAAGGAGATGTCGGCCATGACAAACTCCCATGTGAAGCGCTGGCCCCCAAAAGACAGTCTAACAGTTTTCGTGCCATAGGTGCAAATTGGGGTGTCGTTGGCGGACGTCAATGGCGGTCCGTGGGCCCCGCCGGCAGTGTCACTCACTGGCTGGCAGGATAGAAGCCACAGATATCAAGACTAGAAAGCTCCTCACCATGCATGGAGGGTTTCACCGAAAGTCCAGCACCTTGAGGCTGTACACTAAGCGGAAAGAGGGATGCATAGGACTAGTGAGCTTCAGGGCCACTGTCCAGGATGAGACATCAAAAATCCAAGAGTACATCAGGAAGATGGCCCCTACAGATGATCTGCTCAGTGAATGCCTTAGACAGCAGAAACCTGAGGAGGAAGAGGAGGAGGAGGAGACAACATGGAGGGACAAGCCCCTACACGGCATGTACCACCGTCAGATAGAGGAAGTGGCTGATATCAAGAAGACCTACCAATGGCTGAATAAAGCTGGACTGACAGACAGCACAGAGGCACTGATCATGGCAGCACAAGAACAGGCCCTAAGTACAAGAGCAATATCTACCACAGTACATCTGACCCAAGGTGCAGGATGTGTAAAGAAGCCCCAGAGTCAGTCCAGCATGTGGTAGCGGGGTGTAAGATGCTCGCCAGCTCAGCATACATGGAAAGGCACAACCAAGTAGCCGTGATAGTGTACAGGAACATCTGTACCCAGTATGGACTGGAAGTACCCAAATCCCAATAGGACATACCACCAAAGGTGGTTGAGAACAACAAGGCTAAGATCCTGTGGGACTTCAGCTTCCAGGATGACAAACAGCTGCTGGCTAACAAACCGGACACAGTGGTGGTGGACAAAGAGCAGAATAGAGCAGTGGTGATAGACGTGGCAATTCCAGCTGACGCCAACATCAGGAAGAAGGAACACGAAAAGATTGAGAAATATCAAGGGTTGAAAGAACAGCTGGAACAGATGTGGAAGGTCAAGGTTAATGTGGTCCCCGCGGTAGTAGGAGCACTTGGGGCAGTGACCCCCAAACTGGAAGAGTGGCTCCAGCAGATTCCTGGAACAACACCTGAAGCCTCATTCCTGAAGAGCGCAGTCCTAGGAACAGCTAAGATACTGCGCAGAACCCTCAGACTCCCAGGCCTCTGGTAGAGGACCCGAGCTTGAGGATGACACACAGATACCACCCCACAAGGGTGAGAGGGACATTTTTTATATATATATATATATATATATATATATATATATATATATATATATATATATATATATATATATATATATATATACTGTATATATATATTTAAGTTTTTCTTATTGTATATGTATTTGTATATTTGTGTGACAGGTTCACCTCAGAAGATTTGATGTTTTTGTGTGTATGTGTGTGTTTGTGTACATCTGCATGTACAAGAACTTAAAATTCGTAAAATTAATGAAAAAATAAATAAAATTGCAAATGGTTTCATGTCATAAATATGATTTGTGAGGACTTCCTGGAATATGAATATACTACAACTTTTCATTTTGAAGCTGTTGAAGAAAAACAATGCCGGGGGTCATATTTGACTCCAACTGTGGAACAGTGGATGTATTGGTAACTTGTGCATCCAAGGGTTAAGGTTACATTTTTAATAAGAATGGCTTCAGGAAATTAACACAGAGAAAACTTAAAACCACTCTTTCAACCATTGGACACTGTTTCAATGGCAGAAAAAGTGTAAGAAGCTTGTAATGTGGAAGATTCATCAGAGTATATTGATTTTATTCACCACTTGAGGCAAAACTTTAATTTAGTCATTAAGGTTTGCGTAGCACCATGTGCCCTTTATGCAGCATTTACTTTCCCTGTATTTATTGGAAGTAGTGATTTACATATCTTATGTTGAACCACCCACAGTATGACTTCAGTGTACGAGGGTTAAAAATTGTCCAGTGCCAGTTACAAGATGTTTGATTCATTGTGAAAGCTGAAAGTTATTGTTCAAAAAAATGACACACACCCCCACCCCCAATGGTTTGAGAGTTAAATGTGCTTATAAAAATATATTTATATTGGACCGGTCAAAGGAAAAAAATGATAGACAGTTGGAAATGTGACTAACTCAAATGAATAGTAAAATACAAACTGTGTAATTTCTTTGACTTATGGAAACAACACAAGCTTCAGAAAAATAAAACCTATGTGGCAAACCTTTGATGAGATTCAAACATTATACACTCAACCTGTTTATCATGTATAACTTATCATTAGTATTGTATTTTATAGGGATTTCTACATATTTCATTCACAGCTCTCCCTCAGCCTTTTGATAGATGGGTATATCTCTGCCAATAGAGAACTTATCCAGTAACTCCTCCCAAGCTGACACCACAGGAAAATGATCAGTCACGCAGACATGAAATGTCATAAAATTATTTGTGATATTTCTGTCTCTTAAACAGAACAAGCAGTAAAACACACAATAAATGTGGTCAGGATAAATTCAGGCCTTGTAAAGCTGTAATTTATTGTGTATTTAATTTCACACATATTTGCACAGAGAAATTACATTTTATGTACGTTTGAGGGCATCAGGTAGGTACCATATTCCCAGATATTCCCTCGGACATTGACACATGGGACAGGTCAGTTTTATTTTATTTAACAGGTCTACCTCACACACAGATGAAGGCTGTATTTTACCAGAAAACAGAATATTGTAACCCCTAGCTTCAGCTCATTGAACATACTTATTTGTAGATTGTGTGTATTGTCGTGATTATTTTTTTTTTGCCTTTCAGAAATTCCAATAGATAGTGACTGTAATTTGTAATTTTGTTAAAGAAGGGTAATGATTTCAGGAAATGTTCATGGCTGATGGTCAAGTTAGTACCTTATTTACCTGAGTGACAGTAAGTGTTGTAACAATTTAGGAGGCCTAAGTTGTTTACTCCATCTCATGACTTCTGCCCACTAAGGTTCACTGCCTAACAAAGTGAATAGTGGATTCTAACTGACAGTTTGCACAGAAGATTTAGAAGGTTATGTTATGAGCAGGCTGACTACTCAGAAGCTGCATTCCAAATTAGGGGACAGATCTTCAAATGATTGCATTTAGAGACTGAAGGAGAATTGGTCCTTCGCCAACTGACGTAGGGCAGCAGCTTTCACAAGATAGTCAAGAATGTATTGTCTACTGTAGCCACAGAGACCTAAGAAAGAAAGCATTTCCCTTACAGTTGTGGGTCTTTTGTGTTTCAAGATAGAAGAGCGGTGGTCCAATGACATGGAGAGACCACAAGCTGACAGTCGTCTGCCAAGAAAAGACACAGTGGTTCTGCAACACTGTAACTTCTTCTTGGAGACCTTAAAACCAAGTTCAAACAACTTAAGAAGCACAAGCCGTGCTGCTTCAAGGCAAATGGTGTCTGTTTTTGCAGCAATGAGTAGGTCATCGACGTATTGCACAAGTTTGCAACCGTCTGGGAGTCATAACATCGATAAAATGTGCGATAAAGCCTGATTGAAAATGCCTGGACTATTTTTGAAGCCTTGTGGAAGTCGGGTGTATTGTAGTTTGCAATTTCTGTACTTAAAACCAAAATAATGTCTTAAATCGCACAAACACATCCCAGAGTGTAGCAAGGGTTTACTCATTTGTGGTCCATAAGTTCATGAGTCATACAGATTGCTCATGCTGTGCAAAGAGAAGAGCACATCTTCTTGAAGTGCATATGAAAATTTAACTTATTTTTTTGAATCCCCACCTATATATTTGAATAAGCTCACTTGAAAACCTCATGCTGTCACGCTTCCGGCATCTACCTGGACGTTCAGGCCGCTAGCCGAGTTAGTTCCGGTCTTCACATTTGTCCATGTCTCTCACTTATGGGGCCATTCTGGCTTTGTCAAACATAGTGGCTTATATTCTTTGATTGTGACCTCACATGTTCGTGTGGGGAACCCCCATGCTTCATTCACCAGGACAAAAATCACGAAGCAGGCGTCTACCCGGATTGCTGGGCCGTAACGCCGAAGCGGCCTTCGTGTTCGCGTTTGTCCGTCCCACACGCACGGAGCCGTTACAGCTTCGTCGGACGCAGCAGTTTGTTTTCTTGTTACGGCGAAGAAAAAAAAGAAAACGAATAAAGTCTGATATTGTTGTTATATCGTGGAATTTCCACGGGTTCCCGCTAGTTTTCTTTTAATTTTATAAGTGAGTCGCTACACACAAGGGTTGAGCCGGATACTCGTTTCATACGAGTATCAGGTACGGATAATGATGTAGCAAAGATTAGCCAGGATGAAGTGAGGAGAGCACTGAAGAGGATGAAGAGTGGAAAGGCAGTCGGTCCTGATGATATACCTGTAGAGTATGGTTTCATGCCAAAAAAGAGTACTACAGATGCAGTATTTGCTTTGAGGATGTTGATAGAGAAGTACAGAGAAGGCCAGACGGAGCTGCATTGTGTTTTTGTAGATCTGGAGAAAGCTTATGACAGGGTGCCCAGAGAGGAACTGTGGTATTGTATGAAGAAGTCTGGAGTGTCAGAGAAGTATGTTAGAACGGTGCAGGACATGTATGAGGACTGTAAGACAGTGGTGAGGTGTGCTGTAGGTGTGACAGAGGAGTTCAAGGTGGAGGTGGGACTGCATCAGGGATCAGCTCTGAGCCCCTTCTTGTTCGCTATGGTGATGGACAGGCTGACAGACGAGGTTAGACAGGAATCTCCATGGACTATGATGTTTGCAGATGACATTGTGATCTGCAGTGAGAGTAGGGACGAGATGGAGGAGAAGTTAGAGAGGTGGAGGTTTGTCCTGGAAAGGAGAGGGATGAAGGTTAGCCGCAGTAAGACAGAGTACATGTGTGTGAATGAGAGGGACCCAAGTAGAAGAGTGAGGTTACAGGGAGAAGAGATCAAGAAGGTGGAGGATTTTAAGTACTTGGGGTCAACAGTCCAGAGCAATGGAGAGTGTGGAAAAGAGGTGAAGAAACGTGTACAGGCAGGATGGAATGGGTGGAGAAAAGTGTCAGGTGTGATGTGTGATAGAAGAGTTTCAGCTAAAATGAAAGGAAAGGTGTACAAAACTGTGGTGAGACCAGCGATGTTGTTTGGTCTAGAGACAGTGTCACTGAGGAAAAGACAGGAGGCAGAGCTGGAGGTAGCAGAGATGAAAATGCTGAGGTTCTCTTTGGGAGTGACCAGGAAGGATAGGATCAGGAATGAGTACATCAGAGGGACAGCACATGTTAGAGGTTTTGGAGATAAAGTCAGAGAGGCCAGACTGAGATGGTTTGGACATGTCCAGAGGAGAGATAGTGAATATATTGGTAGAAGGATGCTGAGTTTTGAACTACCAGGCAGGAGGCCTAGAGGAAGACCAAAGAGGAGGTTTATGGATGTAGTGAAAGAGGACATGAAGGTAGTTGGTGTGAGAGAAGAGGATGCAGAAGACAGGGTTAGATGGAGGACACTGATTCGCTGTGGCGACCCCTGAAGGGAAAAGCCGAAAGGAAAAGAAGAAGAAGATCAGGTACGGATAATGCATTTTGACGAGTACGAGTACGAATACGAATAAAGCCCGTTAATACTCGTGATCGGACTGAAGGAAAATCAGCCGGACCATTGTCACGCTCTGTGATTGGCCAGTCACACATACTTCCCGCCCCTCCCTACAGACTGCAGTTAGAGCGGAGTTTCCCTGTCTCACTCTCTGTCTCCGGTACACGCAGTTACTGATCTCTCTGTTCGTGGCTTCATTGTTGCTCACGTCCTTATTAGATTTTCTTCAGCTTGCCTCTATTTTGATGTTTGGTTATGTGGTGAACTTTCTTGGTTTTTTTTTTTGTTTTTTTGTTGCACGTACGTGTGCACTTAACCACCGCCTCGGTGGTTAAAGTTGTTTTTGGTTTTTTTTACCTGTTCTAAACTCTGTTCAAATTAACAACGTCTATACTTAATATTTTAACCGAGACATAGCGCGTGCGCGCACACACACACACGCGCACACACACACACCCTAATCAATATTGTTTAACTTTATGTGAAAAAAAATGGCAATAGCATTAGGTACTAAAAATAAATAATTGAAAAAAAAGTACTAGAAAAAATTTAAATGAAAAAGAATTTAAAAAATTAAAAAGTTTTGTTGAGTATGACAATTCTTGTTCATGCATACTGTACTTTGTAGTTAATTACTTTTTTTATTGCATGCACTTCATTAATGCACTTTGTGTTTACTTGTTGAATCTCAATTCTGAGGCTCTTCGGTAAATATTCATTCATAGACTTAAGAACATTCATGTTCTGACTCAGTTCTGTAAATAGTTCTCTTACTTTTGTGACCAAAAACATTTATTTGAATTTCAATTTTGAGGCTGTTCTGTCAGTAGTTTTAATATAAGCAAAAATACAGCAACTTGTGATCAATCCATATCAATTTTAGACTTAAAACAATGTGGTGATTTAAGCTGCACCCATTTCTGGTCAAACCACACCAACTTCCGGTTTAAGCCCCACCCATTCCGAATACAGATACGGATACAGATAATCTAGTTGGTTGAACAGATACAGATACAGATAGTGGTGTATTCGCTCATCCCTACTACACACAAAATAAAATAGAAATTAACATTTCTGGCTTCATTTTTGTTATGATTCCTGTTTCTCCCACTCTTAAAAGTTTTATTTGCAACTTTTACAATGACCTTCATTAAATCTATGACCAGAACATCTTTTACAAAATGGCAACCACAGCTGTAACTACTATTTCTTCTGCAGGTCTTTTTACAATGACATTAATGATCATCAACTAATCAACTTCAGGCCAGACTGAACAATGTCTACACTGTTTTCATGTCATAGCACTCAACCACCACGACAGGGGGCCCGTTTCACATAGCAGGTTTCGTGGAAAACCTGGGTAAGTTAACCCTGAAATCGGGGAAAACCAGGGTTTTCGGTTTCACAAAGGGAGGCAACTTAACCCAGGGTTAGAGCAGTAACCCTGACCTGTATCACGAAGCAAGGTAAACTGAACCTCTGGGTTTGTTACCATGGTAACAGACTCTCTGAAGCTGACCTGAGGCCTGTACCATAAAGCTTGATTAACCTAGCCGGGCTTCCTCTTACTTATCTGGCTTCATTTACCGAGACATCCGCCCTCCGGATTTTCGGTACCATAAAGCCGGCTACCAACTCACTAATTCAATTCAGGCATATCCACTCTAGATCTGTGCGTGCTCACATAAAAAGGGCGGAGGTTGCTGCATGCGACCAATCGCAAACATGCAACAAACCGGCCCGGAGGAGGAGGAGCAAACAATAATAATTAATAAATATGAGCAATACATATCAATAATCCAGGCAAAAAGCAACAGTTACAGCTGCCAAACGGCACAAGGATCGCTGGCAAAAAATCGCCGACTGTGTCAATGCGGAAGTTAGTGCCATTATAATATTACTTCCCCACTATGACTGCACTTGTATATCTGACTACAGTAACATTTGTGTGTTCCATAAATGTATGTGTGTATGACATTTTTCGTCATGGCATGTGATTGTAGCCCCCGCAACTTTATGAATAGCTCTACATACTGTTTTTCCCGAGGTTTTCGGCATCGCCAACAGAATACATAAAAGTACCTATGAATGAATGAATCAATCCATGATTTACTTAAACAAAAAATTGATTAATGGCATTTTATCTGTGGCTTGCTTGTAAACCATCCAACGAGGGATTTAAGGACATCATAATAATTACGAACATCACTAAGAAATATATTAACTATGGCAAAACACCTCAGTGTAATGCACACTGTCTGCGGGACTGTCAGCGCGTGGTTGTGGTGCGTTACATTACTGATGTAAGGCCTTTTGTACAGGGATTGTTCAGGCAATTCGAACGGATTACAGCAATCTCTAAGTATTTTCTCGCGCCTGAGCACTCTTCGCAAAAGCTCTGCACCAAGTTCCACCAGGTTCTCATAAAACGGACAGCCCATTTTCCAAGAGAACTGATTGGTCAGTAGGTGGGGCTGCTATACCTGCTGAGCTCTTATCCTGAGCTTATCCTGCTCCGGAGCAGGTTAGGTGTTCAGCATAGGTTACAGCGACAACGTAGCCCGATAGAAAGTCAGCCATCTTTATGGTACCGAAAAGCCAAGGTTAAGCCTGAAGTTATCTCACTAAGCCGTAATCCAGCTTTATGGTACAGGCCTCTGGTCGGGAGCAGGTTTTATTTCACAAACCCAGGGTTTCCTCTAACTACGCCTCCTTTCACCGCTGCTTGCGCAGCTTCATTTCCTGGTTCTGTCGGATGGAGAGTTTGACCGACTTAAGGTTTTATAAATAACTCTGTATTTTAGAGGTATTTTAGAGGCAAACATGGAATGTCCGTTTGACGAGTATCCCGTTTATAAAGATTCAGCATTAATTCACAGAGAATTAAATATTTTTGTATCGCGTTCAGATGTCCCGTCAAATCCAGACAGTTCTCTTTATAATTGGGACCGATTCACGTCCCGAGCCATCACACACACACACACACACACGCACACGCACACACACACGACCTGATCCATCCTCACATCTTCAGCAGCGCTGTGTGTAGTGCTCCGGTCAGTTTTTTATGTTTTATTTGCAAACTGTAGTTTTTCTATACAACGTGGGAGATGCTCAGTGCACCTCATCTTGAAACTTTTACCCCAGTTTTTCTATTTCCCTGGAGATAAACCTGTCAGAATCATCAAGGAGGAGCTCCACAGGATTGCAGGTGAATGATGTAAAAATCTGATAAATGGATTTGAAAATATATTCTCTTAATGATATTGTGTTGCAACATCAGAATTGGATTAGTAACTTTAATTTCTTTTAGGATTTCCAAATGTAATTGGTTGCATAGACAGTAGATTTCTGATGTGGAGGTCTGGGTCTGTTCCTGACTCTCAGATGTATGGTCTTACCTGAGTAACAGAGTGTAACGTGGTCAGTAACCTAAAGATTTGCACAGTAATTCACTTGTCTTCATTGTTTAATGCACTCTAATGAATCCATTATACATTAGAGGAGCGCGCCTACATCACCTCAGGATGATTCCTGCTATCCAGGATGGCAGAGCAGTGACAAGACACCATCTGCCAGAATCACTTCAGAGTCTAAGTCACCATCACCACCATCACAGCGGGCAATAAAAACATACAATACATATTTCCTTTGGTCATCTTTATTTCTTACAAATACAAAGATAGTTTTGGTATAGTTACAATAGTTAACATTCTAATAGTTAACACGATTCACCTGTGACCATTACCCACTTCTAACTTGTGCTCCAGTATATCCATGTTCAAATGTGCCTTCCCAATCTGGAAGTTCTAGTAAACCATTTCTGTTTTCTGTATTTTTTTAGACAGTAAATTCTTTAAACTTCTTTAGCAGATAGATGGAAATACATGAGGTGGACATTAAAACATACATTTGCATATGAATTCCACAGAATGAACCGCTGGTGGTCACTGAGTGTCTATTTCACTGTGATTATCTGTGCAGTCGGGATCCTTCTGCTACTGTCCATCCATGCTCTGTTAAAAAAGGACGTGAACTTGTTAATACTTCAGTAGAAGATAAATGTCACGCTCCAGAATGTGAAGCAATTAGAAGAGAACAATCAGTGACATAAAATATTAGACCACCTTTGTTTTCTTCAATTTCTTGTAATTTCTTTTGTTTTTATTAATTACTAACTACTGTGTGTATCATGTGACTAAAACAGACAGAATATAAAACTTGGGATACCTTAAAGCGGTTATAAGAAGTACAATGCCACAGATATTATTGTAAGAACTAAAGCAGTTTCGGCTATTGCTGTATCAAGGAAACCCTGCAAACGAGCTAAATGTCAGCTCTTGATTTCAGTTCTTAGATAATATAGGTTTAAGCAATGGTATGAATATCCTTCTCAACTGCTTTTGTATCGTGCATAAGCCGATTTACTCTTTTATTAACATTAAAACATTTAAATAAATTTCCTTATTTAATTAAACGATATAGATGAGAGCACATTTATGTGTGTGAAATGAGCATTATGTTGGCGATAAAACAACTGGAAAGTCAAACGTCCACTTAATATTTACTGTACAATATCAAACATAATGAGGATGAGATGATGCAGAAGTCTGACCTGTGTGAACAATTTTTTATCCTTCGTTCTCAGCTGCTGACATGTGCGCATCTCCCCTGCTGATTGCACCTAAATAACATAAATTAATAGACTATTATTCAAGCCGTTTACCTGCGTAATTTTACCGTGAGTGCAACGGACTATGTTTAAACTTACACATTGACTTGAGCGGCAATTCACTCCCATGCCATCTCTCTCTTCTTTGCAGCAGCAGCTCTGTTCCTCTTTCTTGTAAAAGTGTCCTCAAAGTCTTTATATGCATAAATTAAAATCTCTACTGCGACTGCCATAAAGCGTTGCGATGCGCGTCTCATCCGTCATCATGGTGAATCGTCGAATCGGGGCTCCATTGATGATGGCTTTTTATCGAGTTGTCGCGCCTGTTAAACTGCAGGTCAACGTACTCTGGGTTAACAAAACTAACCATGAAAAGCGTTTGTGAAACCAAAATCCCTGGTTTTCCAAGTTCAGGGTAAATCAACCCAGAACCACCTCAGGGTATGTTTACCCTGCCTTCATGAAATGGGCCCAGAGACTGCACAACAAGCACAAAATCCTGAACCACAGGTAGGAATGACATCTAACAAGAGATGCAGGTCGACAGTAATTATATATATTCACATATACATATTCACGTCTACTGAATTAATGATGAATAATAACTTTTGTAGGTGATCATCACAGTAAATCACTCCGAAATACATTGAATAAGGGAAAAAGAAGCACCCTTGCTTACCACCAGTGTGTACGTTTTGTCAGTCAGAGTATAATTTGATTGAGGAGGAATTTAATGGTGAATGATGTTTTAAAAGGTTTGTGCAGGACCTTCGTACTTGTGATATGATTCATGGTATGAGTGGAAGACTAAGTTGGTTCAATTTGCACAATGGGATACAGTATGTTGGAGATGGAGGATTCCCTCGACATACTGTGAAAAACTGTTAAATGAAGTGATTGCATTGTCCTATAATGTCAATAAGCCCTTTTTCACAGAGAAAAGGTGCGAAAAGATCAGAATAATTGAAGAAAATATGCAGTGAAAACAACTTTTGTCATACAAGGGACGTTTGATAATATTTGACAGCCCGCATGGAGACAAGAGACTGTCGACAATATACTATTACTTGCTATTCAAATTCTCCAAGTGTTGACAGTGACATAAATCATGTCCATCATGCAGCGCAAAAACAGAGCAGCAAGATAACCTGGCAACAAATATCATCTACATTCCTGAATATAATTAGGTAATATGAATGAGCAAAAAAATTGTTGTGTTTCCCTAAATGCCACACAGAGTATGAAAATCATCTTCCTCTGTCTGCCCTTTTGATATTTTGCAGAGTGACTGAGAAGTTCGTGGTGAAGCCTTCATATACCAAAGTCCTGGTCCAATCTTCAATATTCTGACTAATTCATCTATTCAGTCAGCGTAGGGATTGCTTTTACTGGTTTCAAACTGCAAGTCATCTGAAAAACTCTATCTTGACAGTCTTAGAGTTGTTTTTATGAGACTTTTGACTATAATGTTATGTCATACACATTCATGCCACTAGTTCACTCTGTGAAAACATAAATTAGATTGAAAATAACTTTAATTGTAGAATCTGAAGAACTATGTTTTTGAAATGGTCTAATAATGATCTTCCATACCAATTTGTGCATTTGGAAATGCTCACACACAAATACACTTGCAATTATAAAATGCAGCAGAATCTGATATGAAAAGGTGTATTACAGTATTTTGAAATGTAAAATTGTGTACTGTGCATAACTCACAATGTACCAAAGCCAACAGCTGTTCAAACAGGAAATGCTAAGACCTCAGTGGGATTGAGCAGAAACATCAGTCTGATTTATGACAAAGCAATCAACATTTTTAACAAGTTGTTGATGCAAGTGTTCTAGTTTCTCATTGAGCAAATGAAATATGCAGTTTGTGCCTAACTGCAGTACACATGTTGCATGTTGTAAGGAGGCTTTTCTGCAACTGATCTCAGTGAGCTAAGGGGAAGAACAGAAGGGATTGGAAAAAAGCCACAGGAGGTCCCACCATTCCCTGCCGAGATTGTTATGAACCTGTCTGGGGGATGGAGATGTAGGTCCCATGGCTATTACAATATTTATTATTCTCATTGTACCATCTGTAGACACAAAAAACATATATGGGATCAAATATCTCTACTAAACAACACACTCATAACCTTCACCTTGAGTGTGCACAGTATATGTTCCTTCCCTAGCACTTCCTTAATTGTAAGTAGATGTCACCAGCCATCAGGTCAGGGATGCAACTGGTCAGAGGTCATCACAACTCAATGTGTTTATGCCAGTCCGACAAGAAAAATTCCTCTTCTAAACACACTTTTGCCTGAAGTAAGAGTGCATCTTCAAAGGCAGTAAGAACTTGTTTTGAACTACAAGCAGGACTGTTTTCTACAATCCTTTGTTCTATTAATCATCCCATGGGCATACACCGTCCATAACAAAGGATGGAACAACAAGCCATTATCTTGTGAGAAAGCAGGAAAATAGATATCCCTATTGTGCATAATTTAATGCTGCTCCCATTTCAATTCACCCATCAAAAGAGGGAATCAGGCTATACATTGTCAATAAGGGAAAAGAGAAGCAGGGTGATAAAAAGTGAAGGGATGCAGAAAGCTGCATTTTTTGTTAACTTTTTCAAATATTATCAATATTTATCATGAATATTATTCAACTCTGGGTTACACTACCTGCACCGAAGCCTCAAGTTTCATGTCATCATCACTAACGTCAAACTAAAGCTGTTGGGCTGAAGTCAAGATTTAATGGGTAAATATATGTCTTCAACTGATTTTACACAGTTCAAGCAGATTTTTCTACAAAATCCATGTGGATTCATTTGGTATGTCAAGGAGGCCGCTGTTCTACAGATAGGGCAATGTGTAGAACAATGTGTGTGTGTGTGTGTGTGTGTGTGTGTGTGTGTGTGTGTGTGTGTGCGGGCGCGTGCTGATGTGTGTGTCTGTGCATGTGTGTGTGATAGGCAGAGGGAGATAAAAGAAGGGAAAAAAGAGGAAAAAGGTTTCTACCAGTGCAAGAAAACTACCAGTGCAAGAAAAAGAGACTGAGTCAGGCTTGGCTTAACTATGGCAGATCACTCCACAGTGACGGAAGAAGAAGAAAGCAGCAACACTCAGCCTCTAAGCAAGACACAACCTGCATATTTCTTTCTCTCTCTTGCACACACACACACACGCATACACACACACACACACACACACACACACACACACACACACACACACACACACACACACACACACACACACACACACACACACACACACACACACACAATCAACCGTCTTCAGACCCCCACAGCAAGGACAAGGCTTCAGCTTTGCCAAGGATCTTGAGTTGGGCTAGTAAATGTTGAAACGTTACAGAAAAAAGACCACATTCTTATGCTTTCATACTGTATACAACATAGTGGAAGCAGAAGAAGAAGATTGATTTCATTTTTTTAAAATCACGTTTATCCACAAAAGCTCAAGATAGTAATGTTAACACAAAATTCAAGAGATTCACGCAAACAGGAACTCACATTTCAAAAACAAATAATACAAACATAAGCAAAAAAAATTTAAATTAACCAACCACTGACTGAACACGAGTTCCTCATTCAACATGGAACATAAGACACCTCTGACACACCAAAAGTTCAGAAAAGTGTCTAAATCATTCATAGCTCTGAAATAGTTAAAATCTATTTTGATTCTTATTTGACACATTCTTCTTAAAATGGCTTCTGCACTGCAGTCAGACAAACTTTCAACCTTTTTCCTCCTACTTAGATAAATTGCCATCTTTTCATGGCCCAGAAGAAAGTTTAGAATCTGCCAATCCTGTTTTCGATTCTTTGTGCGTTTCAAACCAATAACGTATACCTGTTTGTCAAAAACACGAGTGAATAAGAGAAATATTCTTTTTAAAACAGGAACAGGTTGTTGAGTCTCTGACAGTCTAGGAAGCAGAGAAAAACAGTTTTTCTTTGAGTGCAAAACGGACAGTTTTCTGACATATTTGGATTCAAATTAGAAATAAAACTGTTGACGGCCACAGCGCCATGTAAAATCCTCCATTGGAGATCTCCAACCCTTTGTTAACAGTGGCTTGTTGAAAGACTGAACCTTCCATGGTGTGTCAACCCGAATCTTTAAGTTTATCGTTGTTTAAAATCTTTACCATCAGTTTATACAGTTACACAGTTTATATCAGTTTATACGTGTTTATTCCATTACTGCCACTGAGGCTGGTTGAGTCTGACACAGTTGTTAGAGCAAAGAGACAAACTCTCTACGGCGAAGTGAACAGCATCATTTGGATTTAAAAAGCTTGTACAGTACAATAAAAATCTATCAAAGTCAGTTGCTGTGGGGTGAGTCGGCTCTTCCAGCTCCTCAACAGGATTTAGATGAGCCTCAGAGGTCACACCCACAGCAGAGGACAGAGCAGCAGCGTCATCCAGGGTGGGTCCACAAATCACCACACATCCAACAGTGGAAATTTTAGCCATAATGAATTTGGACTCCATTGATGCTCCTGCAATAGTTCTTACATTAAAAAGTCCTCCTCTGATAACAGGTTCCTTTAAAATCCAATAGAGTGATTTAAAATCTTGTGGTCTCCTCTTGAATAAAAGTCCCTAGATTCTAATCATTTTTATCTACTCTTAACTTTCCTACCACTACCAATGAACAAAATGATAAACTATTGTCTGAAATAAAAATAGGAGTATTAAATGCAGTAATAATCAATTTGAAAACAGGGGAGTCGCCAGGCGCAGATGGTTTTACCTCTGAATGGTACAAGACGATGAAAGAAACACTGACTCCAGTACTATTGAGAACTTTTAATTGAATAATGAACAAGACATTTGAGCCTCCTCGAGACATGCCATTATTTCTCTGTTGCCAAAGGATGGAAAACATAAATTGGAGTGCAGCAATTACCGACAGATTAGTGTACTGAATATAGACTACAAATAATTTACAACTATTCTGGCCAAAAGAATTGAAAATATATTACCAGAACTAATCCACTCTGACCAAACACAGGATAATATTAGGAGAACTTAACACACAATAGATTGGATTAATGAACAAGGAATAGAAACAGCCATTATTAGTGTAGACTCCGAAAAGGCTTTCGATTTGGTCAGGTGGTCTTTTTTGTAAGTATTAGAAAGGTTTGGCTTTCATAAATCTATTAATGAAGTATTTGAAGCCCTATATGATAAACCTTCTGCAAAAATAAAAATTAATGTTCACTTATCTAATCCATTCATCCTTGAAAGAGGAACGAGACAAGGCTATTCTGTCTCACAACTCGACTTTACTAATCGAGCCTTTGGCCCAAGGGATCAGACAAAATACAGACATCAAAGGAATACACATGCCATCAGGAGAAAATAAGTTGGCCTTATTTGCAGATGATGTACTGATATATTTATCACAACCTACACAGACACTTCCAATGCTGATGAGCCTGCTAGAACAAGATGGGATGTACTCAGGATATAAACTCAATACGGTGGTACCTCTACTCACGAAATTAATTGGTTGTGGAAGAAAGTAGAAATTTTCGTAAGTAGAGACACATTTTCCATGCAAATGCCCTAATCCGTTCCAAGCCCCCCAAAATTCAGACATAAATGTTTTGTAAAGCATAAAAAGGCATCAAAACATGTAACAAATACATGTTACAATTAGATTATTACACAATAAATGAGAGTTGTGCATAATGTTAAAAAAATTAAGAATAAAGAATAAAAATGGTGGTCATTTACCTTTTAACTGCTGTCCTCATTGTTTTTTACCCTCTTTGGTTCATGCACTCTTGCCTCACCATGCCAGACAACAGAGAATTCCAGTCCTCCTTTTGAACTTCTCCAAACACCCACGCAATGTCTTAAATTACTTAAACTTCTCTTTTTTTCATAATGTGGCGATTGCTGATGCATTACGGCTATATTCTTTGGCGAGATCAACCAAACGCATCCCTTTTTCATGCTTTTCTATTATCTCTTGCTTTGTATGGACAAAAAAAACTCTTTTCTTCATTTTTTCTTTTCCTCTTTTCACCGTCACTTTCTTGGGGTCCATAGCGAATACTCAAGAAGTTAATATATTTACGTAAAACTATCAGAACACCTCATGGGCCGAGGGCCGAATGACGAGGACGCTGATAGACACCTATCTAGATATACACAGAGGTCCCTCTTAGCCAATGGGATGCCAGGAAGATGCTAGGTAATAGCCAATGGCAGAGCAGCTATAAGAATGTTGCGTTCAGGGACCTTTGGCAGCTGCGAGCTGCAGCCCATACTGCATTTTTACCTTTCGTAACTCGAAATTTCTTTTGTAACTTGAGGCAACATTTGCCTGCTGAGGCGTTTTGTAAGCAGAAAATTTCGTATGTAGAGACATTCGTAAGTAGAGGTACCACTGTATACAAAAAACACATATAATCATTTTTAATTATAACCCACCTAATCATATCAGAAGCAAATACAAAATGATATGGGATGCAGAATAAATTTTATACCTAGGGGTAAACTTTAAAAAATAATATTACAAAATTATTTGATTTAAATTATAACCCCTTAAACTACCAGTTGAAATCTGACATTTTGCGTTGAAATGTTATCCCTTTCTTAAGCTTAAGCTCCAGGGTGGGATCTTGTAAAATGAATATACTGCCAAGATTGATTTATCTTTTCCAAAACCTTCCAGTATCAATACCAACCAAACAATTCAAAGAATGGGATGTGATGATATCCAGGCATTTATGGCAAAGGAAATAAAACCAAGGATCAAGTTTAAGACCTTAAAACTTAGCAAAGAGAGTGGGAGTATGGGTCTCCCCTCCTTAAGATAATATTATTCAGCAGCACAGTTGACCTTGCAACACGGCGGACCTGGGTTCGAGTCCCGCTCTGTGCGGAGTTCGCATGCTCTCCCCGTGTCTGCGTGGGTTCTCTCCAGGTTTTCCGGCTTCCTCCCACCTCTAAAAGCATGCGCTTCAGGTTGATTGGCCGGTCCCAAATTGACCGTAGGAGTGAGTGTGTGTGTGAGTGATTGTTTGTCTCTATGTGGCTCCGCGGTACGCTGGCGTCGTGCCCGGAGTGTCCCCCGCCTCACACCCTGAGACTGCCGGGATAGGCACCGGCTACCCCGTGACCTGTCTAAGCGGATTAAGCGGGTTAAGAAAATGACTGACTGACAGTTGAGGCCACTGGTTTGCTTATTTAAACCAGCTTATCCTGCAAGTTGGAAAGGGATTGAAAATGAGCTACTAGAAGGGATACCTATTGAAGTTACTATTGCAGATAATGAACTTTTAAAACAACAGCTGAATATAAGCAACCCCTGGCTAAATATACTATTCAGGACTTGGCAGGTAATTGTGAAAACCTGCAATTTAAATGATTCGATTAAATTATTGCAACGGTGGGTTTATGTCACTGAATTTATTCCAAACAGATCTGATGGCAGATTTAAAAAAAAGGGCTGCTAAAGGTCTAACAAATTGTTTCTCATTTACTAAGGAGAGGACATTCCATAGCTTTGAATACCTAAATGACCTTGAGCAAAAGGATTTCTATAGATATCTTCAAATTAGAAACTGTTTCAACCAAAATCTGAGATCAAACTTGTGTAAAACAGAAACAGCAATCCTGAAAATTCTTTTGTCAGTATCAGAATCTCCATGTATTAACATTATCTCTAAGCTATACAAAGTTATACTCCATCCCAAATCAATAAATATCTGGTATTTTGTCTAACATATATAAAAGAAAAGTGCTCTGGACCTTCTCCTCCAAGCCCACCAGTACCACCCCTCTCAACTATCCATTGGCTGGGGTCCTGCTTCCTTTCTTCCTCCGTGCCACCATACAGTCATCCACGCAGCTGTAATTGTGCCTTGACTTTAACAACCTTAACCATATTGGCACTGTCTCTATCTGGCCTATCTGTCACTCTCTCTCTGTCTCTCTCTCTCTGACCCTGTTCTTATCTTCCTTTGATTTCTTTTCCACCCAACCGGGCAAGGCGGATGGCCGCCCAAAAGAGTCTGGGTCCTGCCCGGAGTTTTTTCCTCATCTAGAGAGTTTTTCCCCGCCACTGTCGCTTACGCTTGCTCTGGAGGGTTCAGTTGGGTTTCTCTGTCTGTTAAAGCGCTTTGAAATGTCTGCTGCCATGATTAAGCGCTATATAAATAAAACTTGATTGACTTGATTGAAAAGTGGGTAAAAGTAGGTAACTTGACCATAACAGAGGATCCTTGGAAAAGGATATGCTTCACACAATGGACTTCAACCTGCTCGACTATTTGGCGTGAATTGTGTTGGAAAAATGTCACCAGGTTTTTTATTACACCTTTACAAAAGAAACATGTGAGAGGGGGTTCCAGCTGCTGAAGACAATGTGGGATGGACGTTGCAGATCATTATCATGTTTTCTGGAACTGTCTAGTCATTGTTCCTTAACAATGACTAGACATTGTTAAGGATATTAAGCATATTAACAAAATATTTGGAGTCAGTATCCCTTTTACTATTGTTGCAGTTTATATGTGAGGCATTCAATTTGACGAATGGACAAATAATGATAAAAAGTCCTTTCAAATTCTTCTAGCTGGAAGCAAAAAGATATTACAAGAAACTGGTTGAAAGCCCTTTTACCCACTAAAGAAGAATGCATTGACATTATTTATGAAACTTATGTAATGGACCGGCTGTCATATTCCCTCAAAGTCCAGAAAGACAGATTTAACAAAATTTGGAGTAAATGGACTGAGTATATCAAATCTGTAAGACTGGACTTGTCTTAAAATATTGAAAAAAAAGTCAGGAAAAATGATTTATTGATCTAGGGGTGTGTTTTTTTTTTGTCTTTTTTTGTTTTTTTGTTTGTTTGTTTTTCTTCTCTTTTACTTTTTGATTTTCTTTTTCTTTTAATTACGACAGCTTCCCATGTTCGCTCTGTAAATAATTAACATTAGTGTTTATACAAAGCATTAAAACACTTGAAAGGGCAACATAAACACTTAGGAGATCTGTGATTGTTTATATAATAATCTATTTATATTGTGATTATATATATATATATATATATATATATATATTTATTTATTTTTTAATATATATTGAATGTGCTCTTTCTAAAAAAAAAAAAAAAAGTCCCCAGATTCTAAAAACACTGATAAAAACATAGATGATCTTTCAGTCTGTCGTTTCTCAGGTCCATTGAAACAACGAGCGATCGAGTCCCACACCCCAGCACTGGGTCAGTACTGCTTGAGTCGTGGGCCACCACATCAGGTCCTCAGGGCCAGGCAGGAACAGCTGAATGAATTGCAGCAGAAACGCAGCGCCTCTGCTGGTCAGATGGATGAGTCCCTGTCCTCCTTCCTCCCTGGGCAGGAAGAGGATGTTTTGAGGGACCCAGTGATGGCAGTCCCAAAGAAAACAACAACATCACCGCCTGGATTTGTGCCAGCAGCATTGCTGGGGGTTCAAAGCATGACAGCCGGTGCACCTACATTGATGCAACTAAATTATTTATAATAAAAATTTGACCTCTAAAAGACAGTTCTGATAAAATTCATTTCCACTTAGCGTCCCTTCCACTTTCTCTATAACATTTTCCCAGTTCTTTTCCATAGTAGTCTGGTCTCCCATATACACTCCAAGGTATTTTAACCCATTTCATTTCCATTGGAGTCTATCCGAGAGTATGTTCTCATCCAGCCCACCTCCAACTATAAGAGGCTAGCTCTTCACCAAGTTGACTTTGGCAGAGGAGATCTCACTTAAAAGCTGTACAGTGCTTTCCAAAAAATATACGTTATGCCGGGCCTTGGTTGCAACAACAGTATCATCAGCATATGCAGACATCTTCAAACGACAAGAAGAGCCAGGAAAATAAAAACCAGAGATGCCTGCTCTCAGGTGGTTTAAAAAAAGCACCAGTGCCAGAGAGTAGACCATCCCTGAGAGGGGCAGCCCTGTCTCTCACCACTTTGGACCTTAAAAGGAGCACTTGAGCCACTGTTAACCTTAAGTACACTCTCAATGTGTCCATACAGGGTCTGAATGTTGGCAATAAAGTTGGGGCTGAAACTAAAACCTCCTGTCAAGAAGAGAAAAAGGCTGGTGGAGAACCCAAAAGCACGACAGAGTAGCAAGCCAGTCAATTCCACAAGTCGGGCAGCCGACTTGTGGTCATTCTTTCCCCATGCACGAAGAGAGGTCACCACCAATCACCTGCCAGAATTATTTGTAAGATTCAACGGGCAGGCCATCTAGGCCTGCCCTGGAGACTAACTAAGTTGCATCCACTGTAGGGCTTTAGACAGCTCTTGCAGAGTGATGTCAGCATCTAGGTGGTGGTTTTGTTCCACTTTGGTTAGACCAGATAGAAAGGATGATAATATTTCAGGTTTCTCAGAGTATTCCAAGTGAAACAAATCTTCATAGGAACCTGCTGCGTATCTATGGATTTCTGCACTGTCCTCCAGCGCCATACCCTCCGTGGATTGGAGAGAGTGAGTCATCTTCCCCTGCTCATTTTTCTTCTCCAATCCAAAGAAGAAATGAGTGAGAGCATTCATCAGAGTGACAAACTTACTGCGTACCATGGTGCCCCTTGCGGGCCACTTAGCAGCTCAGCCAAAGCACATTTTTGGTCCTTGAGGGACGTATTGTGCCGTACGTCTCCTTTGGACTCTGTTAATATCTGCAGTTTGGCCAATGTCTCTCTAGATCTCTGATGGATTTCACCAAGTACATTTCAAGTGTACTGTAAACATAGATTTTTGATCAGGCTTTTGCCTACGTCCCACCATAGCTGCAGAGAACTAAAGTTACTTATTTTGTTTGTTAAAATCATCCCAAAAAAGTAATAAGGCAGTTTTAAAATATCCGTCACACAAAAGTGTGGTGTTAAAATGCCAGAACACGCTTCTAGCTTTTAAGTTTTTAGCACCTGAGGCCGCCACCTCTGCGTAAGAAGCTACAACCACCGGTTCCGTGGCAACTACAGCAGCCGGGAGCGCAGCGGCCCCAGTTGTCTGCCCCACCAGATTGTTACTGGTAAGTCTTTTATTAGTACAGGCAAACCTCGGTTTCCGACCACAATTCATTCCGGAAGGCTGTTCGAATACTGATTTGTTCGAATTCAAAATACATCTTTTCCCATTACAAATAAAGTAAATGGTCTTAATTCGTTCCAAGATGCTAAAAATTACTTTTTTTCAACATAATATGTTATTTCATAATGTCATTTATGTATCGATCAATCAAGTTTTATTTATATAGCGCTTAATCGTGGCAACAGACATTTCAAAGCGCTTTAACACACAGAGAAACCCAACTGAAACCTCCAGAGCAAGCTAAAGCGACAGTGGCGGGGAAAAACTACCTCGATGAGGAAAAAACTCTTTTGGGCGGCCATCGGCCTTGACCGGTTGGGCGGAAAATAAATAAAAGGAAGATAAGAACGGGGTAAGAGACAGAGAGAGAGTGGCAGATAGGCGAGATAGAGTCAGTGTCAATATGGTTAAAGTTAGACGATTGGGGTTGTTGCCTTCAATACATGTTTCCCATCAAGTAGTTGGTAAATTCAAGGCACAATTACAGCTGCGTGGATGACTGTATGGCGGCACGGAGGAAGAAAGGAAGCAGGACACCAGCCAATGGATAGATGAGGGGTGGTACTGGTGGGCTTGGAGGAGAAGGTCCACAGCGCATGAATAGATGGGGGTGATACTGGTGGGCTTGGAGGTGCGGGTCCACAGAGGATGGTCCACAGCGGATGAGGGGTGGAACAATGTGGTGACATGGAGGAAGAGAGTCAGCAGGACCCCAGCCGATGGTTAGGTGAAGGGTGATACTGGTGGGCTTGGAGGTGCAGGTCCACAGCAGATGGTCCAGAGCAGATAGGTGGATGAGGGGTGGAACAATTTGGTGGTGCGGAGAAAAAAAGGAAACCGGACCCCAGCCAATGTTTAGGTTAGGGGTGATACTGGTGGGATGGAAAGAGCAGGTCTACAGTGGATGTGTGGATGAGGGGTGAACCTTAGAAAACCTAAAAGGACATAGAGTACAGAGACTCCAGGGAAGAAGTTGAGTTAGAAAGGTGTGATTGGAGACTTGGAGAGTGAGATCGGGGGGGAGGAGGAGTAACAGAGATGGTCAGAGAGAGAAGGAGAGGAAAGAGGAGCTCAGTAAGTCTGGATGTTGAGTCTCCAGCAATGTAGGTCTATTAGAAAAAACGTAGCAGCCTAAGTTGCCTTAATTGTAAAATTTGTGAAAAGAAAAGTTTCAAGTCTAGTCTAAATAGTGAGAGGTTGTCTGCCTACCGAACTGAGGAAGAGAGGTGGTTCCACAATAGAGGGGCTTGATAGCTAAAGGCTCTAGACCCCTCCTACTTTTGTAAATTATAGGAACCACCAGTAGGACAGTACGTTGAGAGCGCCATGCTCTAGATGGATTATGTGGAACTAAAAGTTCTTTCAGATAGGTTAGTGCCTGGCCATGAAGGGCTTTGTAAGTGAGGAGGAGTATTTTAAAATCTATCCGAGCTTTCACAGGAAGCCAGTGCAGAGAAGCCAACACAGGAGAAATATGGTCTCTGGTACTAGTCCTGGTCAGAACATGGGCAGCAGCATTCTGAATTAGCTGAAGAGTCTTCAGCGACCTTTTGGGGCAGCCTGAAAAAAGTGTGTTACAGTAATCTAGTCTGGAAGTGATGAAAGTGTGGATTAATTTCTCTGCATCATTCCGTTTTAAAATTTGCCTGCTTTTAGCAATGTTTCGGAGATGGAAAAAGGCCATTCTAGAAATCTGCTTAAACGAGAGAAAAAGGCCATTCTAGAAATCTGCTTAAACGAGAGATCCTGATCAAAGATGACACCTAGGTTCCTCGCAGTGGTTTTGGCCACAAACGTGATGCCATCCAAGGCTATTACATCACTGAGCATTACATCCCTAATGGTTTTTGGGCCGAGCACAATGACCTAAATTTTATCAGAATTGAGATGCAAAAACTTATTGGTCATCCATTCTTTAATCTCTTTGATACACACCTGTAATTTGCACAACTGATTGACTTCATCAGGTTTAATCGAGAGATATAATTGTGTTTCATCGGCATAACAGTGGAAGTTGATGGAGTGTTTCCTTATCAAATTACCTAGAGGAAGCATGTATAAGATAAACAGTATTGGACCAAGATCCGAGCCTTGAGGAACTCCATAGCTAACTGTAGTTGACTGGGAGGTGTCGTTATTAACGTTAACAAACTGGGAATGGTCAGTTAAATAGGACTTAAACCACCTCAATGCTGACCCCTTAATATCAATTGTTTTGTCCAGTTGTGCCAGAAGAATATTGAGGTCAATTGCATCAAAAGCCGCACTAAGGTCCAAGAGAACCAATATAGAAAAAAGTCCTCTGTCTTAAGTGGTTAGAAGGTCATTGCTAATCTTGACAAGTGCCGTTTCCATACTATGATGTTCCCTAAAACCTGACTGGAAATTCTTGGATAAACTGTTGGATTTAAGGAAATCACATAACTGATCAGCGGCTATTTTCTCCAAGATCTTGGATAAAACGGGAGATTTGAGATGTCGATAATTATTTAGAACAGCAGAGTCCAGGTTAGGTTTTTTGAGAAGTGGCTTAATTACAGCTACTTTAAAAAACAGTGGTACATATCCAGCTGATAATGACAGGTTAATTATATTAAGGAAGTGGTTGCTAAGTAAAGGTAAGGCTTCTTTGATGAGTTTAGCTGGAATTTGATCTAACAGACAGGAGGATGGTTTAGCTGAGGAGAAAACCGTATTGGCTTGAATATAAGATGGCCCTGATTATAAGACGACCTCCTCTTTTACAAGACTCAAGTTTGAAAAAAGACTTTTTGAACACCAAATTTAATTTTTATACACAAAATAATTACAGTACATCTGAAACAAATGATAATAACAATATATTCGAGAGAAAAAGCATGTTATTTTGCCTCATTCAATTCATGCAAAAACTGTCTATCACATTTTAATATCTGATGGGCATCCCGTCCTTTTGTTTCTTGTCCACGGACTCGCACTCTCCTGTCGAGCTCTTGGAAGCGGCCACTCTGAGGACCACAGAAAGCTTTTCTCTGACTGTAAGCATTTTTAGGCGATCTTTTTGAGCTCTCCATCTCCGTACATTACACTCTGTGACACCACATTTCACAGCCGCTTTTCAATTGTTTGAAGACTCTGCCTCATTTATCACCATCATCTTGAAGTTTGCATCATGGGTTCGCTTTGGCCTGGGGAGTTCAGTTCAGCATTCGCTTTAAAGATATCTGGCACCATCTAGCGTTGTGAATGGGTATAATGTCTAGACCCCGAATGTAAGACGACCCCCACTTTTTCAGTCTCACTGTATTTCAATGCAAAAAACACCGTCTTATATTCGGGCCAATACGGTATTTTAATTAGCTGACTGATCTGTATTGGTGAAAAGACATCCATAGAACCAAAGGGTTCAGGAGTCAGCTGTGTGTCTTCCGGATTTAAGGGACCTAAAGAAGGACTAGAGTTTGTGGAGGACAGGGCGTCATTAATTTTGTCTCTGATGAGCAGGATCTTATTATTGAAGAAATTCATAAAAATTATTGCTGTGGAGACTTGAAGGAATACTAGGTTCTGTGGTTCTTTGTCAGTCTGGATACCGTATTGAACAAGAATTTGTGATTGTTTCTATTGTCCTTGATTAATGATGAATAATAGGCTGCTCTAGCGGAACAAAGTGCCTTCCTGTATTTATGTAAACTATCTTGCCATGCAGAGCGGTCTTCTCATAATTTAGTAGAACGCCATTTCCTCTCAAGTTTTTGGGATTCTTGCTTTAATTTGTAGGTATGAGAATTAAACCAGGGAGCTCGCATCCCTTGTTTTATAGTGGAGCAATTAAATGGAAGGTTTTTCGCAGAGAGTCTGTAGTAATGTCAACAAACTCATCAATTTGAGATGGACTAACATTAACTGAGTTCAGAAAATGACCCGCTGTGTAAGTCAGTTGTGGGATTAAATTAAGCATACTTGGGATTTCTTCCCTGAATTTAGCAATAGCATGATCTGATAAATTTCTACAACAAACTTTTTTTACAGGATGGGAATTACACAATAGCTGAATGTTGAAAGTTATCAGGCAGTAGTCAGAAAGGATAGGATTTTGTGGAAAGACGACTAACTCTTCAATTTCAATCCCATAAATCAGCACTAAATCCAGAGTATGCTTGAACTGGTGAGTAGATTCCTGTACATAATTCATTGAATTGCTTGGGGTGCAAAGTTTATCCTTCAGGATTTAGGATATGAATGATGTACTGTATTTAACTGTAAAGAAAGCAGAATAAAAATATTCCAAGTAAATACTTCAAAGCTGTAAAAGAATCATCTCATTGGATGCAACAGCAAGGAAATCAAATTAGAATTTCAAGGCTTCCTCCATTTCCACCTTAGTCTAATGGCAGGTAACAAAGATTGTGCATAACAAAGCAATGTGTATACAAGGCTCAGTGAGCTCCAATGCCACAGGAGGCTTGCCAGCCGGTTCTGTCAAAAGGGTCTCTCCATTAAAAGAACATTATGTGAATAGCCCTGTGAATAAAATAGCTTCTAAGGAATGTATGAGGGACAGATGCTTGTTTTGCAGGGAATATAAAAGTGTCTCATTTTATAAACATTTCCAGATTAAAAATATAACTGTCCGCAACAATGGAAATCAGTATCATCGAGAAAAAAACAGCTTTCCTGCATTTTCATTCCTGTATTTTGTCATTTTGCCAATATGTGACCTTGCAGATTGTTTTGAAAATGGCAAAGAGGAAGTCAGAAAAATAAATAGTAGACCTCCTTCCTAGTGGAAAGAGTGGGTCTGTAAGACTTTGGGTTGCTCTCTACCTCCTGCCATTGCAGTGGCGCAGCTGCCACCTGAGATATTCCACACATGACATTTATCCAGTGGAGAGCATTTACTGATGCTTCAAAGCAGCTTTGTGGCACGGCCAAGAACGGTCCCTCATCACATTGGTTAAGGCAAGGGTGCTGTCATGTTAACCTGCACACAGTGTTGAAAAGCACATAGACCAGCCAATTCATGCACAACCAAAGAAATAAAATAATTCACAGCTTGACAAAATGCCTAGTGCTGGCTGCATTAATGTCTTTAGAAGGGCAATTTAATATACTGAGTTTTGTGTTATAAGCTTTCAAGCTGCAGTTCCTGAGGTGTACATGAGTGTACGCTGATGATGCATGCTGTCATTAGTTTCTACTTAAGCCAGACAAAGAATTTAAGGAAGTAAGTGTGTTTAATATATTTACAGCAACCTTTTTCGTCATCATGAAGAAATTTTGATGTCAAATTTTATAAATTAGATTTGCAATTTGCTTTTGTGTTTTTGTATGTGCTGTTATTTTGTTATTTATGATTTTCACGTTGTGGCTACCCTTTTATTGTCGCAAATTACTCTACATTAAGACTATATTAACTGTATTGAAGAACAAGAACAATTATACTTCATTTATCCCAAAACACTCTCCAAATACAGAAACAATACAACACACTAGGGGCCTGTAGGCATGCAATTAGTATTTATATATAGGGGGAGGGTGCCACAACTTTTAATGTCAATCCCATCAACTTGCATCTGTGCTTGTGTATTCTGATTACAATTATCTGAATAACAGGAATTTGGTTTTACTTAATTAAGTTTAATAATAATTTGTTTTCGTCAAACCACAATTTCAGTCCTGATCTTCTGCAACAGCTCAGGTAAATCCACCCCCCCCAGAATAAATAATGTTGGTGTCTTCCGCTAACAATACTTTTTTGAATACTGTATGTTAGAAACTTTGTACATGTCATTTATTTACAATCTAAACAATTTTGGACCTAACACTCGCCCCTGGAGAATGCCACAAGCAATGTCCAATCATGATGATGAACAGCAGTGGTCCCCAAACAATGGCACACACGGATGCTGTCAGCCAATAGCATGCGAGTACAGTATCATGTGTCTACCTTCTAAAAATCTGCGATGTAGTGAAGCCGTGAATCTTGAAGGGAGAATAAGTGAGGGATTACTGTATCTGGTTCTGGAAGACAGTAAATGTTTAGTCACCCCTGCGATTGTCACAGTTTTTCTGTTACAAACTGAAAGGAAAAGTTACGTGGCCTGACCTGAAAAAAGGTTGGAAACCCCTGATGTACAGTATATTCCCCCAACTTCATGAACTGTTTTCTGTTACTTAAATGACTAATCACCCAGTGTAGCGCTAATCCCCTGATCCCATTACTGTTCCAATTTACTGATATGGTTAATTGTGTCAAAAGCCTTTTTAAGATCTATGAATATCCCTAATTGAATGCAGTTTGTGATCTATTGCTTTGATGATCTCCTCGATTCTTCTTCTTTTCCTTTCGGCTTTTCCCTTCAGGGGTCGCCACAGCGAATCAATTGCCTCCATCTAGCCCTGTCCTTTGCATCCTCTTCTCTCACACCAACTACCTTCATGTCCTCTTTCACGACATCCATAAACCTCCTCTTTGGTCTTCCTCTAGGCCTCCTGCCTGGCAGTTCAAAACTCAGCATCCTTCTACCAATATATTCACTATCTCTCCTCTGGACATGTCCAAACCATCTCAGTCTGGCCTCTCTGACTTTATCTCCAAAACCTCTAACATGTGCTGTCCCTCTGATGTACTCATTCCTGATCCTATCCTTCCTGGTCACTCCCAAAGAGAACCTCAGCATCTTCATCTCTGGTACCTCCAGCTCTGCCTCCTGTCTTTTCCTCAGGGACACTGTCTCTAGACCAAACAACATCGCTGGTCTCACCACAGTTTTGTACACCTTTCCTCGGCTAACCTTCATTCCTCTCCTTTCCAGGACAAACCTCCACCTCTCTAGCTTCTCCTCCAACTGTTCCCTACTCTCGCTGCAGATCACAATGTCATCTGCAAACATCATAGTCCATGGAGATTCCTGTCTAACCTCGTCTGTCAGCCTGTCCATCACCATAGCGAATAAGAAGGGGCTCAGAGCTGATACCTGATGCAGTCCCACCTTCACCTTGAACTCCTCTGTCACACCTACAGCACACCTCACCACTGTCTTACAGTCCTCATACATGTCCTGCACCGCTCTAACATACTTCTCTGACACTCCAGACTTCCTCATACAATACCACAGTTCTTCTCTGGACACTCTGTCATAAGCTTTCTCCAGACCTACAAAAACACAATGCAACTCCCTCTGGTCTTCTCCTTCTCTGTACTTCTCTATCAACATCCTCAAAGCAAATACTGCATCTGTAGTACTCTTTTTGGCATGAAACCATACTGCTGCTCACAAATGTTCACTTCTGCCCTTAGTCTAGCTTCCATTATTGGTATTATAAGCCAAGCGCACCCAACATACCATATTTTTTCGGACTATAAATCGCTCCGGATTATATGTCGCACCAGCCAAAAAATGCATAATCAAGAAGGAAAAAACATATATAAGTCGCACTGGAGTATAAGTCACATTTTTGGGGGAAATTTATTTAATAAAATCCAACACCAAAAACATACATGTCATCTTGAAAGGCAATTTAAAATAAAAATAAAATAGAGAACAACAAGCTGAATAAGTGTACGGTATACTAACGCTACATGACTGACAATGGTAATGTCAGTAACGACATGACATTTTACTGAAAAGTGCTGTAAAACTGAAATAAACATACAAAAACAACATGTCAGACTTTGATTCCCATACATTCACAAACACAAAACGTAGTAATACAAACTAGTTATTATCAACTCCACACAGTCTAACAGTAGCAAACAGCGATTAATGCTGATATAGCAGGAAAAATCCCATTAACGGGCTAGCGCATTAGCGCCGATAGCACGACCAACTATAACATACACACAGCAAACGAACCAGCATCACGACCAGCAAATTCACTCCAAAAATAAATGCATGTACTCACAGACTTATGAGTTTTTCAGGCACGACAGAAAAACGAGACGGTGAGTGGAAACAATTATCATTACTTGCTGAACTATAATGTAAAGCTACGGAAGCCTGCGGGGACAAACGATCAAAACGATCCTCCGAAACTGTTAGAGGGTCAGAACATACCCGCAATGTTGAAATTATCAACAGCGCCCTCTTGCGGTTTAGTGTGAAAATACCATGTGAAATGATATAATAATGTGTTAATAATTTCACACATAAGTCACACCAGAGTGTTAGCCACACCCCCGGCCAAACTATGAAAAAAACTGCGACTTATAGTCCAAAAAATACGGTAGTCAAAAATGAACTTGGTGACGTAACGACTTTGTGTTGGCAAATCATGAATTGCGCTTGGCGGGCATTGCAAAGCCGTAGATAAATATTAGCAGGCTAACTGGAGAAAGAATGCTAACTAATCATTAGATTGGGAAAGGAGCTAACGTTAAAGGAAAAGGCACAAGTGGAAAAGATATTTTAAAGAAGTGATAGTTCTGTTGGCTGACTACATGAATAGAACTGTATGAAGCTACTTAAAGACTATTTTTGTCAGATGCCCGAGGAACATTTTGGATACTACATCGATTGTCCCATTCCAAATGGAAACCATAGCTGGACAGACTGTTCTTACTAGCCAGCTAGTGTCTTTTTTTTTTTAAGTGCATGTATGTGACTGCCACCAGTCCTCTCTGGGAACTAAATTGTCAGTTTTTATTAGAATTTCCTTTTGTGAGCCAGAGAGGGAAGTGCTGCACCTCTGTGCGTTAAGGGGGAAAGCAAAAGGAGACAGGGAGAGAGAACACAAACAAGGTAGTGGATAGACAGGCAGTGCTGTTGGAGTGAAAAAGGTTTCGGCTGCTTTATTTTATTATAATTATTATAATAGAACTGATACCTTATTACCAATGTTGTAAAACCAGATTAGTGGAGGTCCTGACAGTATAGAATAAACCACCAGCAGAAAACAATGCAGGAGGAAGATAGAGGGCATAAGATTGTGATGTCTGAAGTGAGACTCATCACATTCTGACGGGACCCAACAGCGGCAGTCAGACACGCGCCACGACGCCAACCTTACCCGCCACGCCCGATAGGCCAGCAGGTGAGCCGTGTAGCACCTGAAGCTAACCAGGAGACTTGGTCCACAGGGGAGAAGCCAAGCCGCCCAGCAACCATCCTACCACCTAATGCAGCGATGACTCTGCACCACCCAACCTCCCCCCCCCCCCCCGCACCCCAGAGGCAACCCCCCGCAGCCCGACCCATGGGCCAGGACAGACGGCCCACACACCGCCCCATCCCCACAGCAGCGCCACACCCCCGGTCATCATCGCCATGCGGCGAATCAATGGCCACGACCGACAATCAGTGATCCCCCACCGGCAGCCACCGACAACCATCCACCACCATAAAATGCCAGCAACCAAGCCCAACTCCCCAGCAGCCCAAGCCCAAGCCAAGCCGCAGGCCCAGGCCAAGCAGCTCATTCCCAGCCATAGGCCCCAGAGGGCCGCGCCCCACCAGAAGTGCCTTTTCATGTGGAGTCACCACTACCCTCCCTGTTAATACGCTTCCCCGATCCCTGACGAGGAAGCGATCCCACGACCCTGTGCTCCTGTGTTACCTTGTGTTCTTTTTTATCTTGTAGCCAGCTAGTTTCACTCAGAAATTGTTGCTGTTTTCTGTGTCGTTCCTGCTGTTTGGACTTTCTGCTCAAAAACATGAAAATTGTTGGAACAGTTATGACACTATAAATTATGTTAACTGGGAAGTCCATGTATAATTAGTGATGAGCAGATGAAGCCCCATGAAGCATTGAAGCTTTTCATCCAAATCGGTTCGCTGCGGTTCGAAGCTTCATGAGGCTTCATTTGCTCTAGTATGACATCTATTGGATGCTAATATATCAGTTGGCACGAGTTTGAAGTGTGTGGTATTTTGTAGAAAGCCTGTGAATAAAAACGTTAGCAAAATAAGGTATACAAAATAATTATGCAAAGCATGTATGCAGTATTTTCTGCACCATAGGGCGCACTGGATTATAAGGCGCACCCTTAACGAAATGTTTATTTTATAATTTATTTCATATATAAGGCGCACCGGATTATAAGGCGCATATAATAAAAAAATTTAAATAGATTTAAAAAACTAGTGGCTGTAGTTGCGCTATCCGTACACTAGCTAGAGCATTCATGACTGTAAGTACCTTTAAGCAGCTGTGAACAGCTATTGTTATGTCAATGAAGCCATTCTGAGCCTCATCAAGGAAACCTGATCACTTGATCACTTTGCCATCTTAGACAGAAGTCAACACGCATGGGTTTTTTCCTTAGCTCTGAGATTTACTGATAAAAGTACTACAAAATACTGTAGTACAAAATTATCTAAAAACATAGTCAAATTAGATTTTATTTCTATAGCTCTCAGTGACGTGTGGCACCGACGTAAGAGTCAGTTGTAGGAGCCAGACAAAGTGGCGTATTTGCCACTCTGTCTGGCAAAATACACCATATTAAAAAACCTGACATTAAAAAGGGCGGATTATCTCCTGACGTTCGTCTTTGTTTATTAATTAAATATTGTTTCGATTGATCGGTAGTCCAGTTGAAGGTGAGGTGCAGCTATTTACTGCTGCACTGTGTGTCCTAAACAATTTTTAACCAGTTTTTCATGTCAGGCTGCTAATTTACTGGCAAATACGGCGCTGTTTTACTCAGAATTGACTTTAATGTCGGTGTCTCACCGTCGGTGTCGCACAGCACGTCGCTGCCAGACAGAATACACAAGCCGAAATGCGATCCCCCCTAACGTGTTGTTTCAGGTATCAACTACATTTGCAAATCAATTGCAGCACACCAGACACCTTTGTCTAGCAGTGACTCTGCTCTTGAAATTTCAGAAAAGGCTGGAAGTTCAGCTTTGAGGGTCTTTCATTCACCTTTATGCCAGTTTCTCCGTGTGTTTCCGTAGACTAACCGAATGGACCGTCACTAGATTCCAGATTAAAGCACTGACACTCGACAACAGCATGTTTTAGACCAAGTTTAAAGTGGGTTATTTTCAGCGCCACAGTAGTTGGGAAGTACTGAGATCAGTCATTCACACTTTATTAATAGAATTGTTGAATGTTCCTTATGTTTTGCTACGGAATCTTAGCCAGGCACCGGTGGTCTCCGCAGGCTGCTCTGCGGTCAGACAGCAGGTCAGTGAGAGCGGCACTTCGGTGATGCCCCTTGACTACTGTTGTTAGGGGGCGTAAAAACCCGAGTGCTTTGTGAGGGTGCCCCTGGTGGCGCAGTGCGGCATGACTGCCGGCCAGACTGCCAGCTTTTTTTCAGCGATCATGCTTTTAACTAATATTAATATGAATATTAATCAATATATAAAGCGCACTGGATTATAAGGCGCACTGCGGGTTTAAGAGAAAATTATAGGCTTTCAGGTGCGCCTTACAGTGCGGAAAATACAGTATTTTAGTGATTGCAAAGCACTTTGTGTGAGTGTGTGTGTTTGTGTGTAAAAAATAAAAAATCAAATAAATAAATCTATTAATAATTACCGTAGTTAAATTACTTCTAACTCGAAATGCTTGCACACGTATACAGTACACACACACACACACACACACACACAAACACACACACACACACACACACACACACACACACACACACACACACACACACACACACACACACCGGCAGTATGGAAAATGATCATATGGACATGACAAAAATGAAAATACAGTAAACATGTAGAGTAAGGGGAGGGGGGTTGGAGTATGGACAATGATTGTGCTTTTGTAACGTTCAGGTATAGTTAGTGATTATGCTTGGGTCACATCATTGGTTTTTATTTAAAAACAACATTTTTGTCCACTGCATAAACTTTATGACTCATAAAGAAAGAAACAGACAAACAGATATCCAACTGTCAAGCATGTTTATCAACACATCTTCGACGTGGAGCTGTTATACGTCAGAAAATAGCCAGTTTTAAATCCATCCATTATGTGTGTACATGTAGACACGGGTTGTTGTGTCCTGTTATAATATGTTAATGTTACAATGATTGACCGACTGTGGGCGCTGTGATTAAGTTGATTAAGGAGAATAAGGGATCGAAGAAAAAGAGGAAAATAAAGAGCAAGCATGTTGTCCATACCAAAGTGTCTCGGCTGCTTATTTTACATTTCATCGGCATAGAACACCACATTTTGTTTACGAGGATGTCCGTTAACGTCCCCCTACCTGCTGCATTCCTGCCTTGTCCAGGTGAACCTGCTATTCCGTTCCCTACTTGGATTAAAATGATTGAAAACTACATGCTGGTCATCAATGCTGACGCATGGCCAGAAGCTACAAACCGTGCAGTCCTTCTTCATGCACTTGGAACTAAGGGACAAAGATTATTTTACTGTCTACCGGAGTCAGGTACGACTCTTGCTACTGCAGCACTTGAGAGACATTTCGTTCCTAAAGTTAATGTGGTCGCGGAACGTCATAAATTTCGCCAGAGAGCGCAGCAACCAGGTGAATCAATAAACCAGTTCTTAGCTTCTCTGTGAGAGTTAGCAACTTTTTGTCAGTTTGGCGACATGGAGGAACAAATGATTCATGACCAACTGATTGAACATGCTGCAAATGCACGCGTAAGAGACAGACTTTTACTAGAAGCCGATCTCACACTGGATAAAGCTACTACGCTGGCTCTGCAGATTGAGTCCAGGCTACGCAACGCGGCACTTTTCTCTGAGGACACGAACAGCTCTGTTCTGACAGCTGTGTTGGTCGGAGCCATTCTGAAACAGCCAGTACACTATCGCTGTAAAGAACCACGGAGAGAGGAGCCGATGGCTGCTCAACACAACGCGACTTGCCGCGCTTGTTACAGATGTGGATCTACTAACCATTTTGCAAACAAACTGTCTTGTCCTGCCGTCAAAACTGCTTGCAATTCATGTAGAAAAGTGGGACATTTTTCAAAGGTGTGCAGGTCTGCGCAAATGGATGTGTGTGAGATTGTGATAAATGAACCAACTGTGCTTTATGTGTCTGATACTGTGCAAGATAAAATCGTCTGTACGGTGCAAGTGGAAGCAAACAGACATAGTCACGACATTAAGCTAATTGTAGATACAGGGTCTTCTTTTTCGATTATACCAGAGGGCATTTACCAAACTCTTTTCCCTACATGTAGCCTTTCTGTGCCAAAACTGAATCTTTTCATTTATTCCAGAGAGAAAATACCTGTTAAAGGGTGTTTGCAGGCAAATGTAACTTACAATGGCATTCAACTTCAGGCTCATTTGTTGTGGTTAAGTCTGGCACTGCTCTACTTGGACTGGACTTGTTTGCTGCGTTACACATGAGTATTGATGGTACTAAGGTGGTTACAGCTGCCAGCTCTGGTAACATTCCCAAGTCACAGAGCATAGTTACAATGACACATGTTCAACAAAATGCCCCAGATGTTCATATACAAGAGATTGGGTGCGCAAAGGGATTCATACACAAAATTCAAATCAAACCAGAAGTGGTGCCCATGCAACAAAAATTGAGACAACTTCCATTCTCTGTCAGGCTTGCCGTGTCTGAGGAACTTAAGGACTTACAGGAAAAGGGCATAATAGAGCGCATGGATGCATCTCCATGGGTCTCACCTATAGTTGTTACTAAGAGAAAGGATGGAGGGAAACTGCGTATGTGCGTTGATCTTAGAGCCTAACAAAGCCATTATCAGTGATTGTCATCCCTTACCTCACATGGATGAACTCTTCTCTAAGCTGCGAGTGTCACAGTTCCTGCCTCTCACTCCCCCTCCTGTCACACTGCTGCAGTATTTTTCCACTCTCCCTCCCTCTGCTCCACTCTACCTGCCGGCCACGCCTACTGCACCAGCCCACTCTGCTCACCTGCTGCAGATCACTGCAATCAGGCCTGCATATAGTCTCTCCAGCACCTTCACTCCTTGCCAGATTGTTCTTCAGCATCATGCGAGACTTTCCAGCGTTCATTTCCTGTCTGATCTCCCGGTGTCGACTCTGCCTGTCCCTGACCTGCCATCCTCGTCTGTCTCCCGGTAAACTCACCTGCCTTCTGTCCCTGACCTCGTGCTCTGCCTCAGCGTCTCTGGTATCTGTCTGCTCGTCTGGTTTTGACTCCTCCGCCTGGCCTCGTCTCCTCTCCTGCCCGCTCCCCAACGGTGCCTCTGTCTTCTCTGACTGCTCACCTGGCTACGACCCCCCCGCCTGTCTACGACCTCTCTTCAGCTTACTCCTCATCGGCCTCACAGCACGCGCAGCCGGCTCTCCAGAACACAGAGCATCCTGCTCATCTTCCTGCTAATAAAAGTCATTACCAACTGTTCCTGTGCGCCTGTGTACTGCATTTGGGTCCAAACAACACCCGTTTCAGTACAATCTGGCCAGAAATGGACCCAGCAGACCCCACTTCCCCCCAATCTCGCCTCGCCCATGTGGAGGGAATGCTTCAGCACCATGAGGCTCTGTTAGCCTCCAACGCGGCGGAGGCTCGTCAGTCAGCGTCATCCCTGGAACGAGCGCTAACCTCGCTAGCCACCCAGGTACAGCAGATGGCAGCTTCCATGGCACAACACGCTGCTTCCGTCCCAGTTCCAGCCCCTCCTGTTCCCACCCATGGGCCAGCATCAAACTCCACGTCTGAGCCCCGGGTGGGGGCGCCAGAGTGCTACGATGGGGATCCTGAGGGTTGCAATCCTTTTCTGACGAACTGCTCAATCCAGTTTGCCCTGCAACCCCATACTTTCGCCACAGAGGGGGCTAGAGTCGCCTTCGCCATCAACCACCTCACTGGCAGAGCTCGCCTGTGGGGGACGGCGGAGTGGGAGAGAGGCACGCCCGCCTGCGCCACATTCCAAGCCTTCTCTGAGGAGCTTCGCAAGGTGTTCGGACCCGTTTCCCTGGGTCCTGATGCAGCAGGGGGACTCATGAGTCAGAAGCAGGGGGATCGGACAGTTTCTGACTACGCCATAGACTTTAGAACCCGGGCACGTCTCAGTGACTGGAATGCTGTTGCCCAATGTGACGCCTTCCTAAACGGGCTGGCTCCTTACGTGAAGGATGAGTTGGTTCCGTTCGACCTCCCCAGTTCCCTGGACGGACTCATTGAGCTTACTACGAGGCTGGACAGGCGGATACAGGCGAGGAGGAGGGAACAACGCCGTGAGAAAGGTGATCACCGGCCTTCTGCCCGCTCACATAGGGTTCCAGCAACTCCTGTTCCCCCTTCTGGACCTGTGCACGGGGGGGAGGAGCCCATGCAGATGGGGCGAACCAGCCTTACGCCGGAGGAACGAGAACGACGACGCCGAGGAAATCTTTGCCTCTCCTGTGGCCAAGCCGGCCATTTTGTCTCCCAGTGTCCAGCAAAAGGGGAGGGCTCAGCAGTAGAAGGGGGCATTCTGCTGAGCCGGTCCCAGAACCCGGCCCCTAGCCCACGTCCTCTGTTTCACGTTCAGCTTCTGTTGGTAGGGGGGTCCCACACCCTTGCCACTTTCATCGACTCTGGGGCAGACGTCAACCTGATGGACGAGGAACTCGCCCGTCAGCTGGACATCAGTCGAGATCCTCTCCCTCGCCCCATGCCAGCCAGCGCTCTGGATGGTCATCTCCTGGGAACTGTCACCCATCAGACTGCCCCCACCTCTATGCTCCTGTCCGGCACACACCATGAAACCATCCGGTTTCATATCCTGAGGTCTCCCAATCTTCCCCTCATCCTCGGCTACCCCTGGCTTCGACGCCACAACCCCCATATTGACTGGTCCACGGGGGTCTATCCTGGGATGGAGTCCTTCCTGTCAGCAGATCTGCCTCAGACCGGCGGGGGGCACCCACGCCGTCTGCCAGTCCCTGTTCCATCCCTGATCTCTCCATGGTGCCCTCTGACTACCACGACTTCCGGGAGGTGTTCAGTAAGGCAAGGGCCACCTCTCTACCCCCACATCGGCCCTACGACTGCGCCATCGACCTCCTTCCCGGCTCTTCACCCCCCCAAGGGCCGCCTCTACTCGCTGTCCGCACCTGAAAGGGAGGCCATGGAGACCTACATCAGCGATGCCCTGGCTGCCGGAATCATTCGACCCTCCTCATCACCTGCTGGCGCAGGGTTTTTCTTCGTCGACAAGAAGGATGGGTCTCTGAGGCCGTGCATCGACTACCGAGGTCTGAATGACATCACAGTGAAGAACCGCTATCCTCTCCCCCTCATCGCCTCAGCTTTCGAGCTGCTCCAAGGGGCCACCATCTACACCAAGCTGGATCTCCGCAACGCCTACCATCTGGTGCGGATCCGAGAGGGGGATGAGTGGAAGACGGCCTTCAACACCCCTACTGGACATTATGAATATCTGGTGATGCCATTTGGGCTCACCAATGCCCCGGCTGTGTTCCAAGCCCTCATCAACGATGTGCTGAGGGACATGCTCAACAAGTTCGTGTTCGTCTACCTAGATGATATCCTGATCTTCTCCCGGTCCAAGCAGGAACACATTCTCCACGTCCAGACGGTGCTGCAACGCCTACTAGAGAGCTCCCTGTTTGTCAAGGCTGAGAAGTGTGAGTTCCATGCCTCCTCTGTCTCCTACCTGGGTTACATCATTGGCCGGGACCCGCATGGAGATGGACCCCCGCAAAGGTCTCAGCCGTCACCTCCTGGCCTGTCCCTGACTCTCGCAAGCAGCTGCAGCGCTTCTTGGGATTCGCCAACTTCTACAGGAGGTTCATCCGGGGCTACAGCACGGTGGCAGCACCTCTCACCGCCCTCACCTCCTCCAAGGTCCCTTTTCGCTGGACTTCGGCCGCAGAGGAGGCGTTCCAGCTCCTGAAGGGGCGTTTCACCTCGGCCCCCCATTCTCCTGATCCCTGACTCCGAGAGACAGTTTGTCGTGGAAGTCGACGCCTCTGATGTGGGGGTAGGGGCCGTGCTCTCTCAGCGCTCTGCCAAGGACCAGAGACTACACCCTTGTGCCTTCTTCTCCAGGCGTCTGTCTCCAGTGGAGATGAATTATGACATCGGGAACCGAGAACTATTGGCGGTGAAGTCGGTTCTGGAGGAGTGGCGCCACTGGTTGGAGGGAACCAAGACCCCTTTCCTCGTCTGGACCGACCACAAGAATCTGGAGTACATCCACTCAGCCAAGAGACTGAACTCCCGTCAGGCCCGATGGGCTCTGCTCTTCGCCAGATTCAGTTTTTACCTTGTCCTACCGGCCAGGCTTCCCGCAACATAAAGCCTGACGCCCTTGTCCCGACAATTCATGGTCGGGGGAGGAGGGCCCCTCCAGTCCTGACAACATCCTTCCTGCTTCTCGTCTGGTGGCTGCTCTCACCTGGGAGGTGGAGGAGCGGGTGAAAGCTGCTTTGGAAGACCAGCCGGGGCCCAGCTCCTGCCCCCAAGGACCGCCTATTCGTTCCCCAGCAGCTAAGGTCTGAGGTTCTGCAGTGGGCCCACGTTTCTCGACTCACCTGTCATCCGGAATACTCCGCACCAAGGAGGTTCTGCAGCGGCGGTTCTGGTGGGCCTCCATGGATGATGACATCAGAGACTTTGTGAACGCATGCCCAGTCTGCAGTCAGAACAAGGCTCCGCGCCGGGCTCCCGCTGGGCACCCTGCACCCTCTGCCTGTGCCCCACCGACCCTGGTCCCCACATCTCCTTAGACTTCGTCACCAGGCTGCCACTGTCAGGAGTTAACACCACCATCCTGACAGTAGTGGACCGGTTTCACCAAGATGGCTCATTTTGTGCCCCTGGCCAAGCTCCCCTCGGCCAAAGAGACGGCTGAACTGGTCCTGCAGCACGTGTTCCGGCTCCACGGCCTCCATCTGACGTTGTCTCAGACCGAGGCCCCCAGTTCACCTCTGCTTTCTGGAGAGAATTCTGCCGCCTCCTGGGAGCTTCCACCAGCCTGTCCTCCGGGTTTCATCCTCAATCCAACGGCCAGTCCGAGAGGATGAACCAGGAGATGGAGACGACGCTCTGCTGCATGGCTTCCAAGCACCCTGCCTCCTGGTCCACTCTACTGCTGTGGGTGGAATACGCCCACAACACCCTCATCAGCTCTGCCACTGGCCTATCCCCATTTCAGTGCGCCTATGGCTACCAACCTCCCCTGTTTCCTGCACAGGAGAAAGAGACTGTCTGCCCCTCTGTGGAGGCCTTCATTCGCCGTTGCCGCTGGACCTGGACGCAGGCTCGGACGGCTCTCCTACGAGCCACTGACCGGTACGCGACGGCCGCCAACCGCCGTCGGTCCCAGGCTCCCCCCTACCAGGTAGGCCAGAAAGTGTGGCTGTCAACCCGAGACCTTCCTCTGAGGGTGGAGTCAAAGAAATTGGCCCCCAAGTTTATTGGACCGTTCCCCATCGAGAAGGTAGTAAACCCTGTGGCTGTTCGACTCAAGTTGCCCCGCACCATGCGGATTCATCCCACCTTCCATGTCTCCAGGATCAAGCCGTTCCTGGAGAGTCCTCTGCAACCTGCCTCCCCGCCACCTCCGCCTCCTCGCTTCATAGACGGGGCCCCTGCTTACACAGTGCACCGCCTACTGCGCTCTCGTCGCCGTGGGAGAGGCCTACAGTACCTCGTCGACTGGGAGGGGTACGGTCCAGAAGAACGGTCATGGGTTCCGGCCCGTCAGATCCTGGATCCAAGACTCATCAAGGAGTTTCATCGCCTGCACCCCGACCAGCCCTCCAACACCGTCTCAGAACGAGGGGGGTCCCATCACCAACACTCAGTCTCCTCCGGCATCTGGGGCATCTGCATCTGAAGGGGATGACGTCGGCTCAGCCTCGGAGGGGGACAGTTCTCTCTCGGCAGATGAGGAAACTGGGACAGAGGCCTCTGAAGAATTCCCTTTGGCCTTGCATCTGCCCCTAGCGCATTTCAGAAAATAATGAATACTATATTTGCAGGACTTGCTTGTGTACAAGCATATCTTGATGATGTCATTTGTTACGGAACTACTCAAGGAAGTCATGATGCCAACCTGAAGAGGGTGTTGCATGCTCTGAACGAGGCTGGATTGCAGCCTCATGGTACAGTAAATTCATTCCTGATTTCTCTACCACGGTTGAACCTTTATGTGCAACACTTAAGAGTCCACAGAAACACAGTTCAAATGGAATGCGGAAGCTGAAAGCAGTTTTGCAGAAATTAAAAGGCTAATAGTTGAGACCCCTGCTTTAGCTCTTTACGATCCTGAATTGCCTACTTACATCACTACTGTTGCATCCGATTATGGACTAGGAGGTGTAATTAGCCAACTTCATCCAGACAACATAGTAAGAATTGTGGCTTTTGCATCTAGGACACTTTCTCCTGCCGAAAGAAAATATTCCAGTCGAACGTGAAGCACTTGCATGTGTATGGGCTGTAGAAAAGTGGAGGACTTTTGGACTCACTTTGTGCTACGTACAGATCATCAGGCTCTTTCGACAGTGCTCACATCTAAAGGCGGTGGTCGTGCTGGACTGAGAAATGCTAGGTGGTCAGCACGATTGCTTTGCTACACATACGATATGGCATACCATCCTGGAAAGTTGAATGTGACAGCAGTCTGTGTATCCAGACTTCCTCTGCCTGCCACTGGTGAAACTGATATGGAACCAGATGTTGTAGCTACTGTTTACCAGGAATCACTACATGCCATTTCTTTATCTGATTTCACTGCTGCTTGTGAAAATTGTGCCCAGAATTGACTCAGCTATGTCAGCAGATTAAAAAAGGCTGGCCAAAATGCAGAAAAAATGTTGCAAATGAACTGATTTCTTATTTTCTGATACGAGATGAACTTGCACTCGATCATGCACTAATTATGAGAGGTACAGAACGCTTGGTTGTGCCTACATCACTACGTTCCAAGGTAGTTGACCTTGCACATGAAGGACACCAAGGAATAGTGCGCACTAAACAGAGATTGCGTGAACTGTATTGGTGGCCGCAAATGGATAAAGATGTGCAGTCCAAAATTCTGTCATGTGTACAGTGTCAGTACAATGACAAGACAGTGAAAACTGCTCCTGCTCCATTGACTCCCGTCGAATGGCCGGATGGACCATGGGAAAAAGTGGCTATTGATACAACCAGGCTAGATGTAAGATCAGGCCTAAAAAATCCAGCCCGACCCGAACCGAGCCCGACGGTGTTTAATCCCAACTCAGCCCAAACCCGAGGGTATTAAAGTCCGACCAGACCCGAACGTAATTATTGACATTTTGAGCCCGAACCAGCCTGAATTTCGGGCTTGGATTCGGGTTTAAGATCTTACCTTACTTTCAGCGCGTATACGATCGGAAAGGTAAAGTGACAGGAGAAAATACAGCTGACGCACAGAGGGAACTGAGCAGGTATTGTAGATGAATGTTTCTCATACAGCGCCTTCTCTGTTTCACCTAAATTTATTTATTTTATAAGGGTATCCCTTAGTTTAATACCCATAGATCGTTTGAGATACATAATATACTGTATAAATATATATTTATTTAAAAAGTTCAGGCCGGATCTTAACCCAGAACCCGAGTCCAAAAAAATCTATCCCGACCCGACTCGAGCCTGACGATGTTAAAGCCCGACCAGACCCGACCCGAAAGTAATTGTTGACTTTGTGAGCCCGACCCGACCCAAATATCAGGTCTGGTCTGGCCCGAACTCGGGTTCGGGCACAAGATCTTACCTCTAAACCAGGCCATATGAGAATGCTTCTTGGGATTGTCGTTTTGCCATTACGCTTACAGACTATTACAGTAAATGGCAGGAAGTGGCATTTTCATTTAATGTTACAACAGGAGTGATCATTTGTTTCTTAGAAACAGTTTTCAGTCGTGAAGGTAACCCAACCTGTCTCATTTCTGACAGTGGAAGTCAATTCACTTCCCAAGAATTTGCAGAATTTTTGAGAGAGAGAGAGAGAGAGAGATTAAAATTGTGCGCTCCAGTGTATCCTATCCAAGAGCAAATGGAGTGATAGAGAGATTTAATAGGGTATTGAAAGAATGCCTACTCACAGCGGACAGACTGCGTAAACCATTGAAACAAGCTGTAACGGAGTTCTTGCAGATTAATCGTGCAACTCCTCATGCTACTACAGGAGCTACTCCATTTGAGTTACAGAGGAACAGAAAGATGCGTACAAAACGAAATCTCCTTCCCATCTCACTCAATTGTGCACAACACAACCGAGTTAAAGAGATTGTGAAACAGAACCAAGTAAGGAGTAAGAAATACACAGACAGAAAAAGAGGAGGAAAAATACCTACCGTATTGGCCCAAATATAAGACGGTGTTTTTTGCATTGAAATAGGACCGAAAAAGTGGGGGTCGTCTTACATTCGGGGTCTAGACATTGTACCCATTCACAACGCTAGATGGCACCAGATATCTTTAAAGCGAATGCTGAACTTAACTCCCCAGGCAAAAGCGAACCTCTGTCACGAAGAAGTAAATCCTGGACAAGTTGCCAGTTCATCGCTTCATCACAGGGTCACACAGATAGACAGACATCCACTCACACCTACGGACAATTTAAAGTGACCAGTTCACCTAAGTTACGTGTTTTTGGTGGTGGGATTAAGCAGCCTGTAGAACCCACACAGACTCAAGGAGAACATGCAAACACTGCACAGAAAGGTCCCAAGTGGAATAAAACCAAGGATCGTACTGTGAGGCAACAGCGTTATCCACTGCCTTTCCATTTTAAAGTTAATGTTGCCATTTCCTAAGTAGAGAGGATAGATTTAATAAATGCAAGTTCTTTGCTCTCATGAAACCTGTACCCAATCTGACAAGTGACATTTGTTCCATTTCATAAGAAAATTCAGAAAAAATCCATAATAGTTGCCACAACTATTTGTATGGAATGTGAAATTGATAATTTGTAATGACCTACATGTACAACTCAAGTCTTCAGATTTTAGAGAATTCTGCAAACTTAGCTGAACTAATAGCAGAAAAAAAGCATGTTAATTTTCAATTTTTGTCCCAAACACTAATGTATCAATAACTAACAATTCCAATTCATTATAACACACACACAAACACACACACACACACACACACACACACACACACACACACACACACAAACATTAGTACCTTGTCAGCCTGTAAATATCATGCAGCCAGAGTAAACATGACCTGGGTTTGTCTCTCTGTTTGAAACTATGTGCTATGGAATATTGATCAATCAGTTTTGCTAAAATGAAGGGCAGACCTTATACAAATTCACTACAAAACAGCCCTTTTTCCCCTGTCTGAAAGTGCTTTTCTTTCAGCCATACAGTCGTAGTTTGTTATGCATAGAGTGACACGACCTGCAGGGGTTTCTGAGATTCTTATCGTCATGCTCCCATCTGATGGGAATGCATGCTCTGACAAAGGCTGGTCCTCATAGATTCTGCTCATATCTGCTTTTTAACAATTCCATCAGCGCTGGATAAGCTGGCTGGCAATAAAGACAAAATAATAATACGTAGAAAATCCAGGCAGCATCTGTTCAGAGGAATGACAAAAAATGCAATTCATTTTTGAACAATCAAAAAGTGATGACAATAGTGACAAAATGGTAAGAGACATATGACAGGCTTAAGTAAGGCAATGTCAACACAATGGCTCTGTAGGGCCATAAAGCATGAATGTTTTTTTGCGCTGATTCCTGGTGATTATTTTCATTCTTTGATATCATACATGGCGCAGAGGGTAGCGCTGTTGCCGCACAGCAAGGCGGTTCTGGGTTCGAGTCCCACTCTGTGCGGAGTTTGCATGTTCTCCCTGTGTCTGCGTGGGTTCTCACCGGGTTCTCCAACTTCCCTCCACATCCAAAAACATGCTCGTCAGGTTAATCGGCCGGTCCCAAATTGACCATAGGAATGAGTGTGTGTTTGGGTGTCTGTGTGTAGCTCCACAGTGCACTGGCGTCACGCCCTGAGACAAGCTGGGATAGGCTCCAGCTCCCCTGACTTGCGCAAGCGGATGAAGTGGGTTGAGTAAATGAATGAATGATATTATACTGTATATCAGTTCCATGGCTCTCCATGGAAGGAGAAGGGTTCAAGTTATTCTATCATGGTGTAGATAGGAAGAGGAGTAGGAGGAATTTGTTAGGAATGTCCTGGAGGTAAAAAGAGTGTCAGATAGAGTGATGAGTCTGAAGCTAGAAATAGAAGGCGTGATGTTCAATGTTGATAGTGGATATGTTCCACAGGTAGGATGTGAGCTGGAGGAGAAGGAGAAATTCTGGTTAGACTTTGATGAAGTGATGCAGAGCATACCTAGAAGTGAGAGAGTTGTCATTGGTGCAGACTTCAATGGACATGTTAGTGCAGGAAACAGAGGTGATGAGGAGGTGATGGATGAGTTTGGTGGAATGTTTGGAGAGGAACGCAGAAAGACAGATGATAGTTGGCTTTGCAAAAAGGATGGAAATGGCTATAGTGAATACTTTCTTCCAGAAGAGGCAGGAACATAGGGTGACCTATAAGAGTGGTGGTAGGAGCACAAAGGGTGGACTACATCTTGTGTAGACGGTGTAATCTGAAGGAGATCAGTGACTGCAAAGTAGTGGTAGGCGAGAGTGGAGCCAAACAGCATAGGATGGTGGTGTGTAAGATGACTCTGGTGGTGAGTAAGATGAAGAGGGCAAAGGCAGAGCAGAAGACGGAATGGTGGAAGCTGAAAAAGGAAGAGTGGTGCATGAATTTTAGGAAGGAGAACTGTGGTATTGTATGAGGAAGTCTGGAGTGGCAGAGAAGTATGTGAGAGCGGTGCAGGACATGTATGAGGACTGTAAGACAGTGGTGAGGTGTGCTGTAGGTGTGACAGAGGAGTTCAAGGTGGAGGTGGGACTGTATCAGGGATTAGCTCTGAGCCCCGTCTTGTTCGCTATGGTGATGGACAAGCTGACCGATGAGGTTAGACAGGAATCCCCATGGACTATGATGTTTGCAGATGACATTGTGATCTGCAGTGAGAGCAGGGAAGAGGTGGAGGAGAAGCTAGAGAATTAGAGGTTTGTCCTGGAAAGGAGAGGAATGAAGGTTAGCCGGAGTAAGACAGAGTACATGTGTGTGAATGAGAGGGACCCAAGTGGAAGAGTGAGGTTACAGGGAGAAGAGATCAATAAGGTGGAGGATTTCAAGTACCGTATTGGCCCAAATATAAGATGGTGTTTTTTGCATTGAAATAAGACTGAAAAAGTGGGGGTCGTCTTACATTCGGGGTCTAGACATTATACCCATTCACAAAGCTAGATGGCGCCAGATATCTTTAAAGCGAATGCTGAACTAACTCACGAAGAAGAAACCCCTGTCACAAAGAAGAAAAATAAAAATAGCGGTAGCACGAAGAAGAAAAATGAAAAATAGCAGTAAGAAAGAAAAGAGAAGAAAATAAGAGATAACAGAAAATGGAGAAACGTGGCGACAATCTGGAGAAAAGTGGGTCGAAGATAGGCCAGATTAACCGGTAGCTGAGGAGAAGTTATGATGTAAACTTCAAGATGATGGTGATAAATGAGGTAAAGTCTTCAAACAATTGCAAAGTGGCTGTGAAATATGGTGTCACAGAGTGTAATGTACAGAGATGGAAAGCTCAAAAAGATTGCCTAAACCATGCTCACAATCAGAGAAAAGCTTTCCGTGGTCCTCAGAGCGGCTGTTTCCAAGAGCTCGAGATGTGATAGACAGCTTTTTCATGATTCGAATGAGGCAAAATAACATGCTTTTTCTCTCAAATATATTGTTATTATCATTTGTTTCAGATGTACTGTAATTATTTTGTGTATAAAAATTAAATTTTGTGTTCAAAAAGTCTTTTTTCAAACTTGAGTCTTGAAAAAGAGGGGGTCGTCTTATAATCAGGGCCGAAGCGTGTACAGGCAGGATGAACGGGTGGAGAAAAGTGTCTGGTGTGATTTGTGATAGAAGAGTTTCAGCTAAAATGAAAGGAAAGGTGTTCAAAACTGTGGTGAGACCGGCGATGTTGTTTGGTCTAGAGACAGTGTCACTGAGGAAGAGACAGGAGACAGAGCTGGAGGTAGCAGAGATGAAGATGCTGAGGTTCTCTTTGGGAGTGACCAGGAAGGATAGGATCAGGAATGAGCACTTCAAGGGACAGCACATGTTAGAGGTTTTGGAGACAAAGTCAGAGAGGCCAGACTGAGATGGTTTGGACATGTCCATAGGTGGTGAATATTAGGGATGTGCGAGTACACCACTATCTGTATTTGTATCTGTATCTGTTAAACCAACTAGATTATCTGTATCCATATCTGTATTCAGAGTGGGCGGGGCTTAAACCGGAAGTGGGTGTGGTTTGGCCAGAAGTGGGTGGGGCTTAAATCACTACATTGTTTTAAGTCTAAAATTGATATGGATTGAAGTTGCTGTATTTTTGCTTATTGTAAAACTATTTACAAAACAGCCTAAAAATTGAAATTCAAATAAATGATTTTGATCACAAAAGTAAGAGAACTATTTACAGAAGTTTTTTATGGAACTGAGTCAGAACATGAATATTCTTAAGTCTATGAATGAATATTTACCGATGAGCTTCAGAATTGAGATTCAACGCTTTTTATCACAACAGTAAAGGAACTATATACAGAACGAGTAAACACAAAGTGCATTATTGAAGTACATGCAATAAAAAAAGTAATTAACTACAAAGTGTGCATGAACAGGAATTGTCATACTCAACAAAACAATTTTTTTTCTTCTTTTTCATTTTAATTTTTTCTCGTACTTTTTTTTTTCAATTATTTATTTTTAGTACCTAATGCTATTGCCATTTTTTTCACATAAAGTTAAACAATATTGATTATGGTGTGTGTGTGTGTGTGTATGTGCGCGCGTGCACGCGCTATGTCTCAGTTAAAATATTAAGTATAGACGTTGTTAATTTGAACAGAGTTTAGATCAGGTAACAAAAAGACTTTAACCACCGAGACGATGGTTAAATGCACACGTACGTGCAACAACAACAAAAAAAAAGACGAAAGTTCACCACATAACCAAACACCAAAATAGAGGCAAGCTGAAGAAAATCTAATAAGGACGTGAGCAACAGTGAAGCCACGAACAGAGAGATCAGTAGCTGCTTGTACCGGAGACAGAGTGGGACAGGGAAACTCCGCTCTAACTGCAGTCTGTAGGGAGGGGCGAGAAGTATATGTGACAACAGTCCGGCTGATTTTCCTTCAGTCCGATCACAAGTATTAACGGGCTTTATTCGTATTCGTACTCGTCAAAATGCATTATCCGTACCGGATAGTTGAATGAAACGAGTATCCAGCTCAACCCTAGTGACTATATTTGTAGAAGGATGCTGAGTTTTGAACTGCCAGGCAGGAGGCCTAGAGGACAACCAAAGAGGAGGTTTGTGAATGTAGTGAAAGAGGACATGAAGGTAGTTGGTGTGAGAGAGGAGGATGCAGAAGACAGGGTTAGATGGAGGCAATTGATTCGCTGTTGCCTCCTGTGTTAATCTGCTGAGACAATCTTTTTGGGAGTTTCGAAAGGACCTGTAAATTGTAAATGGGCGAAAGGTGGACGCAGAACACTCCCCCTGTTCAGAGATGGCTTCTCCACTTTGACGTAGATGGCTTCTTTCACTCTTCCCTCAAACCATCTATCTTCCCTGTCCAAGATCTGTTACTTTGGTGTCCTGAAATGAGTATCCCTCTTCTTTGAGGTGAAGGAAGACTGCTGAGTCCTGTCCTGATGAGTTGGCTCTTCTTGTTGAGCCATGCACCTGTGTAGTGGTTGTTTGGTTTCCCCTACGTAGACATCTGAGCATTCCTCATTGCATTTAACAGCATACACCAGATTGCTCTGACTGTGTGCTGTGGTGTCTTTTGGGTGGACCAGTCTTTGTCGGAGGGTGTTGCCCATCTTAAAATACACAGGAACCTTGTGTTTGTTGAAAATCCTCCTCAGCTTTTCAGATACTCCAGGCACATATGGGGTCACTATACCATTACGGTTAGTCTCTTCCATCCTTACTGGGTTGTTCTCCTTTCTGGATCTTATGTGAGCTTTCACAAAGGTCCACTCAGGATATCCACAGGTTTTCAGTGCCCCTTTCAGGTGTTAGTGTTCTTTTACCTGGTCTTAGGTACTGGTTGGTAGTTTATCAGCCCTGTTTTGCAGGGTCCTGATGACACCAAGCTTGTGCTCTAGTGGGTGGTGAGAGTCAAAAAGCAGCTACTGGTCCGTGTGTGTTGGTTTCCTATGTACCCCACCATACAGACTTCTGTCATCTTTTATGCCGACCTAGCAATCCAAAAAGGGTAAACTGTTGTCCTTTATATCCTCTGGTGAACTTGATGTTACTGTCCACCGAGTTGATGTATTCGTTGAAGGGTTGCACCTCGTGGATTTTGATCTTAACCCATGTGTCGTCCACATACAGGAACCAGTGGCTTGGTGTTGTTCTGTTGAATGACGTAAGGGCCTTGTGTTCCACCTCTTCCATGTACAAATTAGCCACGATAGGAGACACCGGGCCCATTGCACATCTGTGTTTCTGCCTATAGAAGTTCCCTCTGTACTGGATATAGATGGCCGAGATGGTAGCAACATGCTTGGCAATATTGTATGTGACCGAGTTGATGCTGCTACAATGGGTCTGAGTGGGGCTCTTCCTTATGAATTTTGGGGAGACCATATATGCATGGATAGCTTCCCCAGGGTACGATCAAGAAAGTTCTTGAAGAGGTTTCGTCTCTCTTCCAAGAGACTTCTTCAATTCTGAAGGTCGCTGGTCATGTCCCAGCTTATTAACCCTGTGGGGTGTGGTCAGTGCTATTCATATTCCAACGACCATCTTTGAAACCCGTCTGGCTCCTTAAAGATTGTTGATGGAGGTTCAAAGGGGGGTCGCTGAAATGCGAGTTTCACCTTTGTATGCTTAATGAGGGTCATTAGCATGACCTGGGTTAATGCTGAGACAATCTTTTATTGTTGGATGTTTTAATTTGTTCAAAAAGTGGCAAGCTTTTAACTTAATTTCTGACAAAACTTCTATTTATATAACCAGAAAATGGAAACTTAAAAAGGTGAAGACGTAGCTTCAGGTTTTTTTTTTTTTGTAATGTCAAATGCTGATTGAAAGTAGATTTCAGTTTTAATAAAATGACAAACAACTGAGAACATCTTAAACATCTAGTGTCGTAACAATATCCTCCGTTACTTTGTTGTAGATCAACTTGAATTCATGAATTTCCCGATAGACTGATCATTGTACTTATTTTTCTTTTAAATCTTCTTTATTTTATTTATGATTGTTGTATTTGAAGCACTATAGCACTTTAATGTTGAAATATGAAACTTACATCTGTGAATGTAATTGAAGTGTTTGTGTAAGAAAAAAAGTCTGACATGGGTTTGAATTTTATTTGGATTATATTTCAATACTAAATTTTCTTTGTAGTGGGAACAGTGAAAAGATAAATTCAATTTTGGTGAAGATCCAAAAGGAGTGGAAACAGGATCTTATTTTAGTGTTCTACCTTGGCACAAATGTGTGCCCCTCTGACTTTCCCTCCTGTTTTAAATTTAAAACTTGGATGTTATTATTTCAAAAGAACCATTTCTAATGTTGCCACTAGAGTCAGACTAAAAGAGCAACTTCAACATGAAGATATAACCCACCTGTTATCCTGTGCCCATATGACTTTTAAATTTAGCTTATGTAGCTCTGAGGCGGCACAGTGGCACAATGGGTAGCCATGTTGCCTCGTAGGTAGAGGTTCCAGGTTTGAATCCTTTCAGTGCAGAGTTTGTATGTTCTCCCCATGTCTGCCTGGGTTCTCTCTGGATACTCCAGCCTCCTCCCACCTTCAATAAAACATGCAGTTTAAGTGATCTGATCTTTCCAAATTGCCCGTAGGTGTGAATGTGAGCTTGAGCAGTTATTTTTCTTTTGTGTGGCCTTGCAGTGCACTGGTGTGGTGCTCTGAGTGCACCTCGCCTGTTGCCCGCAAGTCACTTTGGATAGGCTCCAGCAACCCTGTGACCCGTGAAAAGCGGATGAAGCGGTCAGGAAGATGAATTAATGTAGCTGTGTGCTTCTTAAATTTGCTTGTAATGTTTTTGTTTCACCCAACAGTTGTCCAGCAGTGGTAACCTGTAGCATTTTATTGATGTTTTGTCACTTTGGACCATGGCTCCTCAATGCCCAGCACACACAAGCTAGATCTTGAGTGACAGGCTACTTCCCGCAGAGCTGGGGAGGATAATTGGCATTCAGGATCATCTGGATGATAGGGAGGGGTTAGTGGCAAATATGCCGCTCTCTGCCTTTTATCCCACACCACACAGTTCCCAAGACCTTCATCCATTACACAGAGATGGGGGAGATTGAGGGAGAGCATGAAAATGACAGAGAGAGAGAGAGAGATGGGAGTGAGAGAGAGAGACAGACAGAGATGGAAAGAGACAGAGAGGGACAGCAGCTACTTTGCATGCAGTGAGTTAGCAATAGCATCCCCGAGGGAGACATTGTCGTTGAGGGGGAAACAGCTTTCTATGCATGAAGAGAAATCTCCTTCAGGTTTGTGTTGCAGCAACTAACCCACCCAAACACACACACACACACACACACACACACACACACACACACACACACACACACACACACACACACACACACACACACACACACGTAGAAACCTCCACGCTCATATCTGTGGGGATTTATGACCTGTCACCTTAGCAGCTCATGGGGATGCCAGGGTGGGGAGAAGAAAGGAGGGTAGAGTAATGACAGTGACAGCATTAGGGAGGGGAGGGTTCTTCATGTCACGTCACTCCTGCAAGCACAATGTCTCAATCTGTCCAGGGATTTTGTCCATTCAACCCTGTCATAGTGAGAAGAATTAACGGGGGGTTTAGGGAGGGGGGATGTAATCACGGCTATTGTGATAGTAACCACACCTAAGCTGTCTCCCAAAACAGATTTCTCATTTCACACTAAGAAGCCACAAAAATGTACTGACAGAAACAGACAGACCCTCATCAACATGTCATTGGCTGTGTTGTCAAGTTGTAGCTATGTGCTTTTTCAAAGAAAAAGAATCTTAAGTAGCAATCAAACAGTGCCATTGATGCTTTTTTTTTTTATTTGGAGAGGAGTGGAAAGTGACAGGTGCATCCAGCGTATTTCTCTATGGACATTTGATGGAAGGCATTAACCTGTAGATTTCTGCTAGTTCCCACTCAATTACTCGGATGAACCTGTGCCCCAGAGGTAGATCATTAGTGTACTTGATAGGTATAATAACGTAGCCTGGTGCATTACCATTCTGGGGATGTACAGTCATGACTAAAGAGTTCTCGGTGCAAAGAGAATTGAATTATGCTTTCTGTCACACAGTAACCATGGATTTGATGCATACTGAGGTTAGAATCAATAATTTGTCAAAAGCAGCTGATGCATTTTTGTCAACTCTGCCAAAATTAAATTACAGTATATGGAGTTATTCAACATAGGCGGTACAAAAGATTCCATATCCCCCGAGGTTGTAGAGTTGAATACATCCCTGGACTTTCAAAGGACTGTGCTGGACTCTATGACGACTACGTCAACATGTTTGAAACCAATCCCTTCTCAGATGAAACAACTGCCCAAGGTGAGAAGGTGATGGAAAGCATTGCACAAGAGCGAAGCAAGACCTGGAATGCTCTCATTGAGTCCACAGACATATCCTAAAACAGCAAGAAAGCATGGACACTTATGCACAAGCTCCGAGGTGACCCCAAACCAGCTCCTCAGCACCCAAAAGTCACTGCTAACCAAGTTGCTAACCAATTGCTCGAAAATGGAAAGTGTAAAAAGAGAGGTAAAAAGACCAAGCTAAATTGCAAGAAATAGATCGAGGACCCGACTTTTACAAGACCGCTCACTATGGAAGAGCTGGAAGAGGGTATCACTCCACTCAAACCAGGAAAAGCAATAGGACTAGATAAAATCACAACTGAACAGATCAAGCACTTCGGTCACAAAGCAAAGACGTGCCTTCTACAACTATACAACGAGTGCTTAACAACACACAAGTTCCCAAACATCTGGAAGAAAGCCCACGTTATAGACTGCTGAAACCCGGCAAAGATCCATCCGCTCCCAAGAATTTCAGACCAATCTCACTTTTGAGCCCCCCCTACAAGCTCTTTGAATGTCTGATCCTCAACAGAATTGGTTCCTACATCAACAAACATCTCATCCCTGAACAAGTAGGTTTTCTCCCTGGCAAGGCACCACTTCTCTTCAATGTCTACACCAACGACCAGCCAAAAAGTGCAGACACTTGTTGCTTCATCTACACAGACGACCTTGGCATAGCCACACAGGACACCAACTTCAAAGTTGTGGAAGACAGACTCTCCAACGCTCTGGCAGAGCTAACACCCTACTATGAAGAGAACCACCTACGTGCTAACCCATCTAAGATACAGGTGTGTGCCTTCCACCTTAGAAACCGTGAAGCAAAGCGACATCTGATGGTCAGCTGGTCAGGAACCCCCCTTGAACACTGTGAGCACCCAGTCTACCTAGGGGTAACCCTGGATAGAACCCTCTCTTTTAAGACTCATATAGAGAAAACTAAGTCCAAAGTGAGTGCAAGGAACAACATCATCCGCAAGCTCACTGGCACAACCTGGGGTGCCAACCCACAGACTCTGAAGTCAACCGCACTTGCCCTCTGCTACTCATTTGCAGAAAATGCCTGCCCAGTATGGGAACGAGCTGCCCATGCTAAGAAGCTGGATCCTGCCCTCAATGCTAGCTGTCGTCTCATCACAGGCTTTCTGAAATCCACACCAACAGAACGTCTATACATCCTGGCAGGCATAGACTCACAAGATATGAAACGATGAAACGCAGCAAGCAAGAAAGAGCGTCAACAACAATCCACCGACCAAAGATACCCTCTCTTCGGCCATGTGTCAGCCAAAAGCCGCCTTAAATCTAGGAAAAACTTCCTGAAGAATGTTCAGCCCCTCAGAACACAAAGTATAGGTAGTGAAAGAGTCACTCAGTGGGAAGAAAGACTGAACAGGCTACCACCAACAATAGCAATGGAGCTCAAGGCAAGCGAGGCACTCCCCCCTGGAGCAGACACCAACTATGCAGTATGGAAATACCTGAACAGAATAAGATCTGGTGCTGGACGTGCAAAAGCCACTCTCGCCAAATGGGGATACCTACATGACAGGGACACTGTGCGTGACTGTGGTACTGAACCACAAACTATGCAGCACCTCCTGACATGCCCCCTGCTGGAACAGTCCTGCACTGCATCGGACTTGGCAGAGTTTAACGAGAATGATCAGCGATGTGTTCACTTGTGGCTGAACCACATCCAGCAAGCCCGTAACTGACTGTATTGTGGACATGAGAGGAAGAAGAAGAAGTATAGGTAATTGTGTTTGAAACAAAAAAAAAAGAGCAGTACTTCTCTTTTCTTTAGTATCATCTTGCTTATAAATGATTTGATTCCTTATGATTCCTTATGATTCCTGAACCATGAAACAGCGTAAGATGCAGTAAAAAAGAAGTTGAGGAATAAAGCAGGACATGACAACAAACAGAAAAGTAACAGATCATAGATAGCATATAGCATGTGAATTGAGTTTGAGTTTATTGAGTTAGTGTGTGGGCACTGTTTTCATTGAAAAGATCACAAGGTAGAGTTAGCCTCAAACGTCAGAACCATTGTGAATTACGGATTATTTTTTTACTTTTCGATGTCTGTCATTCAGTGGTTTCCTGTGTGGAAACCTGTGTGGAAACCTGTGTGGAAACCACAGTATGGTCAGGTCGTCAGTTCAGAGCTGACGAAGCCTCTTGGATGAGAGATGAAACAGTGGATTGATTTAAAAAGCTTTGGATTTTTTTGTTTTTGTTTGTTTTACCATCTAATTTACTGTCATAAAGCAACTTATCCAAAGTAAAGCTTTGGTTATGAAAGAAGTTACAACACTTAGTGTTGTAATGCCTCAGGCTTTGTTTAGCTACTTTTGTTGTTATTTTTACTTCCTGTTTTTGTTTTCAATTCCTTCATCTATTATCCTCCCACATACAAAAGCTATTTTTGTGAAAGAAAGTCAAGAAAAATGGCAAATCCTGATAGCTTGAAATGTGTCACTATGGTGTCATGAGTTGAATTTTTATTTAACATTGTATTTAATGAGCATCCCATAACTACTGAAATAGCATTTTTTCAAATAAATAGATGTGATTTATTTTCAGTATTGTGGTGGTTCCATCACTTTGGGACTGAATTTATCATACAGCCAGGTGAACAAACAAGTGTGACATTGTTTCAGAAGTAAAAAAAAAAAAAAAAGAGACCTATATTTAAGACTAAGAGGAAAAAATCCCGATGAGGGTGACACATAGCCCTTGGGGAATTGACCTTAGAGGAAGAAGTGACACAGAGCTGGAGCAGAGAAAAAATGGCACAGGTGTGACTTCTGACCTCAGGGGAAGTTATAACTAGAACATTGAGCTCAGTTGTGACACTTTATCTTAATTTAAAGCCAGGATGTCTCAGCTTCTAGCCCGGACAAACTCATATGAAAGTGGTTGATTTTTTTTGTTACTTTACAGGAACAGTAGAAAACAATGGGATCAAGGTTATTGGATTCAGCAGAAAAAACAGGTACTTTTTGTTCAGCTCAGAGGCCACACTGTGGATGAAATTTGTTTTGTCATCTTGGAGTTGTAGTTATAAAGCATAAAAAACAATCCCTTGGCACATTATAGTGAACAATGCAACAGTTAGACAACAAATATAAATACTGAATAAATTTAACTCAGCTACAAATAAGGAGATATTTAGATATAGTGTGGAAGTGCTTGGCCTGATCATCATAAGCAACTTTAGTGCTATAACCTGCCTCCTCAAGCGCTTTACTTACAGCTCAGGGGTTAGGTACTAACTTACTCATGTCACAATGTATGTCTACAACTAACACACAAAATTAAATGTCTGGAATTGTGGAAATCAATCTATCATGCTATTGATCATCTATCTTATAAAACAATATGATTTTTGCAAAGATGAAATTATATAGACTGTATCAACAGACTTGTCATATTGACCAGCAAAGATTTTTATTTATTATCCAGAGGTCTGTTTCACGGAGCAGGTTAAGTGAAAACCCTGGGTACTGTATCCCTGAAATGAAGGAAACCCAGGGCAAACATGGCATGTCCGTTTGACAAGGATCCCATCGTGAAGGTTGAGCATCAATTCACAGAGAATTAAATATTATTAGACCGCGCTTATATATCCTGTCCTATCCAGACAGATATATTTGTGGTCAGTACCATTTCACGTCCCAATCCATCGCATACATCCACGAACCAATTCACCCTCACATCTGTAGCATAACAAATCACAGTTATGCTCTCACATCCCAGCAGGTATTGTGTGTAGCGCTACGTTCATTTTTTTTTTTTTTTTTGCAGCCTCAGACTTGGATTAGTAACTTTAATTTCTTTAAGGGTTTCCCAACATAATTGACTGCATAGATAACACTCACATTCCCATTAAGGCTCCCTCACATAATGAGGCTGATTATGTGAATAGGAAGTCCATTCACAACATAAATGTACAGGCATATATTTTTGACTACTGGTTCAAAATGACGCACCACAGATAAACTAATGTCTGTCAAGATCATATGTGATACTCCATGCTGCATTTCTGATATGGAGGCAAAGTGGTCTGTGTTGTTTCATGAGTCATGGTTGTATGGTGAGTCTTACCTGAGCAACAGACAGCAACGTGGTCAGTAGCCTGAAGATTTTCACAATAATTCACTTGTCTCCATCCTTTAATCTTCTCTAATATTTCCACTGTACATTACAGGAGAATTTGTTGTTTTGTTTTGTTTTTTGGGACAGGGGTTTCCCATGCCAACTGAGGTTGCTGACCCCTTACAATGACCCAGGCCCCCACTGACCCGGTGCCCACTGCAGGACGAGAGGCTGGGTTGAGATGACTATAGGCCTGCTGAAAGCCTGTTTCCAGTGCCTGTGTCACCTCAAATTGACCCCTGAGAGGGCCTGTCATAATATTGTGTTCTTTGTACTATTGCCACTATCAGAGGAGAACAACACTCTACATACTACATACTGAAGACACCGGTGATGACCCCATCCATCTGCAAGCTATCCAGGACGGTACAGCAGTGAAAGACACAACCTGCCAGAATCATTTCAGAATCAGAATCAGAAAAGGTTTTATTGCCAAGTACAGTAAAAATGACTGTCGAGGAACTTGACGCGGTGTCGGTGCATTGAAGGTGGAAGAGAATAATAGAGAATGAGGAATAGGAGCAGGAACAGAAGACTATTTACAATTCACACTACGGTGAGTTGAGATATGCTGTATGAGGATGGTGTTTGCAGGCGAAGAGAGGAAGTCCAAACAGTAAACTGTCTTTGCAGACTGGTGAGGGGCGGATGGTTACCTGGGGCGGGGGGCATTATTCATGAGGCTGACTGCAGTGGGGAAGAAGCTGTTTTTATGGCGTGAGGTCCTGGTCCGGATGGACCGTAGCCTCTTGCCAGAGGGGAGGGTCTGGAAGAGGTTGTGGCCGGGGTGAGAGGGGTCAGCGGCAATCCTGGCTGCACGTCTGCGGGTCCTTGTGTCGAAAAGTTCCTGGAGATGTGGGAGGCTGCAGCCGATGACCTTCTCCGCAGAATGGATGACACGCTGCAGCTTGGCCTTGTCCCTGGCCGTGGCAGCAGCAAACCACACTGACATGGAGGATGTGAGGATGGACTGAATGGTGGCAGTGTAGAAGTTGACCAGCATCTTCGCAGGGAGGTGAAACTTCTTCAGCTGCTGCAAGAAATACATCCTCTGCTGAGCCTTCCTGGTGAGGGAGCTGATGTTCTGAGTCTGAGTCACATCATCACCACCACAGCAGGGAATAAAACTACACACTTGCACCATTCATTTGGTCGTCTTCATTTCCTACAAATACAAAGTTTGTTTATGTATTGTTCAAAAAGTTAATATTCTAATAGTTAACGTGGTTTGCCTGTGATCATCACCGACCTCTAACTTGTGCTCCAGTATTTCTATTTCTAGCTCTGCCCTCCTGATCTTGACGTCCAAGTAAACCATTTCTTTATCTGTTTTCTGTATTTTTTTCTTTGGAAAGTTAATTGTATAAAATTCTTTAACGGATAGCTGGAAATGCATGAGGAGGACAATAAAACATACAGTTGCATATAAATTCCACAGAATGAACCTTTCTGGTTTACTGAGCATCTACCTCCTGTTTGAATCTGTGCAGTGGATGTTGAGGCACCCTTGTACTGCTGGCCAGTCATGCTCTACTAGTTTCTTGTCACTTACAAGCGTTTGTCCAAACAGTAGTCAAATTTTCAAAACTCTAAACACAATTAGCACAGCATCGGTCCTTTGTGGCCATACCATTCACACATTTCATCTTGCTTTCACACAATATGAAGTCAGTGAACATATTACCACAATGCTTTCATTTTCTTAAAAGACAAGCTATACCTCCCAACAAAATTATGGATTGTTTTTTTTATTATTTACGAATGTTAACACACAACATCCCACAACAGCAAAAACAATATTCCAAACTTTAGATACAGTATATAAACCTCTGCTTCTGCAATGATATCAGTTCAAAAACAATATATCGCAGCTGATGAACAAGCAATTGAATATTTTTTTTTTATTCAATTTTTTTTTATTTTTTGTTTTATATATTCAATTAATCCCAAAAGGGAAATTAGTGGCACATTCTAGTTAGTCAAATCAAATCACATGCATATGTTAGTGTGTACAGGCCCTGAACTCACAAGCACATACACAGGTCCTGTGCACATGCAGGGGGAGGTAGAGAGGCGGGCAGCTCCTTAATGGTGCACTCAAATGAGCAACTTGTAAGGGTGACGGTGCCTTGCTCAAGGGCGCCTCGGCAGTGCTCCGGAGGTGAGCTGACACCTCCCACTGTCAGCTCACACTCCGGGTATTTTTGGGTGGGAGTGGGAATCGAACCACCAATCTTGGATCATTGGACGACCTGCTCTACCACTGAGTCACTGCCGCCCCATTGACAAACAGCTGATCATTGCAAAGGGTGGCTCCAGCATACCAAGCGGTTCTATCCCAGGTGCATCACCTTGGATGATATCAGAGATCGTAGAAATTAGAGACGGTAATTTTGTGTTTTTTTACGTAAGCCCCCCCGCCCCCCCTTTTTTTCTGGGCTTTTTTGCTGTTGTTATTTTTTTGTTCAGAACACTGTTGTGTGTTTCACAAATATTTTGTTCACTGTAAGCTTTTTCTGTTCTATCATATTGTAAACACATTTTACTGTACCTCCTGTAATAAAAAGTAAAGGAAAAAAACTATTGCTTTTTACTGGATTGCTTTTGAGTGTGAACATTACATGTGGACATACAGTTCCCAACCAAGAAATTTTGTGTACATTTTGCATGCAAATACCAGTAAAACTGAAACATAAAAGTTTCTGCAATTTTTATAATGTCAACAATACCCAGTATTTTGAAACCTGGTGTAATTTCATGGACTGCATGTACATTATGAAGTGAAAACAAGCATTATTCTTTGACATAATAATTTCATTTTGAGTCGAATTTACAGTGTTTTGGTAAAGTTGATACAGTGGTACCTCTACTTACGGAATTAATTGGTTCCGGAAGAAATTATGCAAGTAGAAAATTTCGTAAGTAGAGAAGTGTTTTCCATGCAAATGCCCTAATTCGTTCCAAGCCCTCAAAAAATTCCGACATAAATGTTTTATAAAGCATGAAAATGCATCAAAACATGTAACAAATACATGTTATGATTAGATTATTACACAATAAATGAGAGTTCTGCAGAACATAAAAAACAAAGACTAGATTAAAGAATAATAATGACGGTCATTTACCTTTTAACTGCTGTCCTCGTTTTTTTTGCTCTCATTGGTTCATGACCTCCTGCTTCACGATGCCGAAAAACAGAGTGAATTCCAGTCCTCCTTTTGAAATTCTCCAACCACCCAAGTGATGCCTTAAACTCCTTAAACTTCCTTTTGTTTTAATAACATGGCGATTGTAGATGCATTTCGGCCATATTCTTTGGCGAGCTCAACCAAACGTATCCCTTTCTCATGCTTTTCTATGATCTCTTGCTTTGTTTGTGTTAGGATTCAGCGGTTTATCTAGCGATGCGTTCGGCAGAATAATGACGTTGAGATGAGTTCTTAGTTTAGCTTAAATGCATAACATGTTTATTTGCCCGCTACACAGAGAGCAGCCGCTTCTCTACATAGCACTGGACGACAACAACTGCACGTTGGCGCCGGGTGGGAGACAGGATGGGACGTTGTAGCTTGGGTTGCCACATCGGCTGAATACGTAAAAGTATTACACCCCAAATACCATACCGCACACCAGCAGTACATCCATACAGAACACATTATAGCATTACAGAAAACGAGGATAAAATATAACATTGTCTCTTAACACCCCCACTTATACTCTATTTGCTGTAATGCAAACAAAACAGCAAAATAGAAAACAATGTGGACCCTCTGTCTTACACATTTCAAATCCCAAAAAGAATGGGTGCAAACTCAATCAGCTTTGACTTAGTTGCTGGCTTAGTCATAATGTCAGCCACCATGACTTCAGTAGGACAGTATACCAAGTTTACTTTACCCTCATTAACTGTGGACCTGATAAAGTGGTCCTTTATGTCCACGTGCTTACATCTTTGTCTATTTACAGGATTTTTAGCAAGGGCAATTGTTCCCTGGTTGTCCTCAAATACAGTTGTTTTTGTGTATTGGTAGTCATCAATAGCCTCTAGTAACTGCTCTAGATATAAGCACTCTTGTATCATTGAAGCCAAAGCCATATATTCCGCCTCACAGGTGGCGAGCGCAACCGTAGGCTGCTTCTTAGTTTTCCAAGAAACTAAAGGGCTGTATTTACTGAGACTTACAGAGTATCCTGTGGTACTGCGTCTGTCGCTAGCATCAGATGCCCAATCCGCATCGCTGTAGGCTTGTATGCCTAGCTTCTCACTGTCGTCTCTTTTGAAACCCAAACCTTTTTCAGAAGTGCCTTTGAGGTATCTTAGAACAAGTTTCACAGTGAACCACTGCTCCTCTGTAGGCTCAGTAAAATGCTGTGATAACCTGCTTACCACAAAGCTTAACCTGGTCTGGTACAGGTGGTTAGATAGATCAGGCTTCCTACCACTTCCCTGTATATCCTGACATCACTCATTTCCACTGCATCATCAGAATATTCCAGCTTTTGTTCACAGGGTGGTTCTCTGACCTTACAATTTTGCATATTGAAACGCTGTAGTATTTTGTCAATGTACTTTTCCTGTGACATTTTTACACATCCATCAGATTGACTGAAATCGATACCCAGAAAATGTTTGAGTGTGCCAAGATCTTTCATTTTGAACTTTACCGAGAGCATCTCTTTCACCTCTTTCAATACCATTTCATTGCTGGCTGCAATGATCAAGTCATCGACCCATATGATTATGATCACCTTGTCACCTTTTGATTCTTTAGCATAAACACAATGGTCGGCTGGGTTTTGCTTGTACTCCTTATCTGTTAAATAATCATGTACGACTTTATTCCAGTTTCGCCCTGATTGTTTGAGACCGTAAAGTGATTTTTCTAGTTTGTACACTAGACCATCATCTTTCTCTTCATAACATTCTGGTGGATTAATGAAAATATCATACTCTAAAGGGGAGTGTAAGTATGCCGTTTTCACGTCCATCTGGTGAAGGAGCAAATTCTCCTGAGCTGCTTTTTGTAGCACCACTCTTACACTTGTTAGATTTGCAGTTGGTGAAAACGTCTCCCCATAGTCTATTCCCTTCACCTGTCTGTAACCCTTGGCCACAAACCGGGCTTTGTACCTGCCTCTCCCATCTACATCACTTTTGATAGAGTAGACCCATTTACCCCCAACTGTTTTCTTGCCCACTGGTAGGGTTGTTAAGGTAAATGTATTATTGTCATTTAATGACTGGACCTCCTCATCCATAGCTTTTGCCCACTCTTTTGAGTTAGTTGACGTCATAGCCTCTGCATATGTTTGTGGAACACCACACACCATTCTGTAGCAGTAGTCCACTGTGGTATGAGCCCCATCGTTATCACTGTAATCATCCACAAAATCATCAAAGTGACTAGGTTTCTTCTTTTCGTCTAGTAGGATACCTTCTACTTTCGGGTTCATCCCTTGTGTCACTCTGTTGTTAGGCTATGGTCATTAGGCCTCATCTCTGCACCTGGACTGCCATTATGTGTACCCCTGTTTCGTACACTTGGCTCTTGGGGACTCTCTGCCCTCCTATTGACCTCCTGAGTGATCTCACTAGTCCTAGGCCTTCTCATATTGTCATAATCTTTATTCGGATCTGTCTCATTTGTGTCTGTTTCTCAACAGCTGCCTTGCTCACAAACTTCACAAGCCTGTGTTTTAGTACTCTGTTTGTGTCTGGATTATAGACCAGGTACACTGGACTATATTTATCATACCCCACAAAAAGCAGAAAATGAGGATACGATATAACATTGTCTCTTAACAGTTTGTATGGACAAAAACTCTTTTTTTGGTCTTTTCTTTTCCTCTTTTCTCCGTCACTTTCTTGGGGTCCATAGCCAATACGTACTCAAAAAGTTATTATATTTGCGCAAAATTATCAGACTACCTCACGGGTGGAGTGCCGAATGCCGAAGACACTGCATAAGCATTGATCTAGTTCCTCACAGAGGTGGAGTGGCATCCCTCTTAGCCAATGGGATGCCAGGAAGATACTAACAGGTAATAGCCAATGTCAGTGCAGCTATGAGAATGCTGCGTTCAGGAACCTGTGGGATATTCGAGTATCAGCCGATACTGTGTTTTTACATTACGTAAGTCGAAATTTCTTTCGTAAGTAGAGGTAATATTTTCCTGCTGATTTTCCTATTTTGAAATGAGTTATATTTAACAAATGTGTTTTTGAGAAGAAAATTATCCATTTGGTCAATTGTGTTTTGTAGGTGTGAGTTTGTGTTAAGAGTTTAGAAAAGTATTTGAAGTGTGGGTAAGCGCTTGTTAGCTACTGAAAAAAAAAACTGTCATACTTCAGTGGAGACTAAATGTCACACAGAATATTAAGCAATGAAAAGAGAACTATCAGTAACATAAAATATCAGACCACCTTTGTTTTCTTCACTTTCTTGGTCATTTATTTTTCTTTTTATCAATTACTAACTCCTTCCAGAAGAGGCAGGAACATAGGGTGACCTATAAGAGTGGTGGTAGGAGCACACAGGTAGACTACATCTTGTGTAGACGATGTAACCTGAAGGAGATCAGTGACTGCAAAGTAGTGGTAGGCGAGAGTGTAGCCAAACAGCATAGGATGGTGGTGTGTAGGATGACTCTGGTGGTGAGGAAGATGAAGAGGACAAAGACAGAGCAGAAGACAAAATGGTGGAAGCTAAAAAAGGAAGAGTGTTGCATGACCTTTAGGAAGGAGTTAAGACAGGCTCTGGGTGGTCAGGAGGTGCTTCCAGATGACTGGACAACTACAGCTAATGTGATCAGGGAGACAGGTAGGAGAGTATTTGGTGTGTCATCTGGAAGGAAAGTAGACAAGGAGACTTGGTGGTGGAATGAGGAGGTACAGGAGTGTATACAAAGAAAGAGGTTAGCTAAGAAGAAGTGGGACACTGAGAGGACTGAGGAGAGTAGACAGGAGTACAGGGAGATGCAGCGTAAGGTGAAGGTAGAGGTAGCAAAGGCCAAACAAGAAGCTTATGATGACTTGTATGCTAGGTTGGACAGTAAGGAGGGAGAGACTGATCTATACAGGCTGGCAAGACAGAGAGATAGAGATGGGAAGGACGTGCAGCAGGTTAGGGTGATTAAGGATAGGGATGGAAGTCTATTGACAGGTGCCAGCAGCGTGATGGGAAGATGGAAAGAGTACTTTGAAGAGTTGATGAACGTGGAAAATGAGAGAGAACAAAGACTAGAAGAGGTGACTGTTGTGGACCAGGATGTAGCAAAGATTAGCCAGGATGAAGTGAGGAGAGCACTGAAGAGGATGAAGAGTGGAAAGGCAGTCGGTCCTGATGATATACCTGTAGAGGTTTGGAAGTGTCTAGGAGAGGTGGCAGTAGAGTTTCTGACTGGGTTGTTCAACGGGATCTTAGATAGTGAGAAGATGCCTGAGGAGTGGAGGAGAAGTGTGCTGGTGCCCATTTTTAAGAACAAGGGAGATGTGCAGAGTTGTGGCAACTACAGAGGAATAAAGCTGATGAGCCATACAATGAAGTTATGGGAAAGAGTAGTGGAAGCTAGACTAAGGGCAGAAGTGAGCATTTGTGAGCAGCAGTATGGTTTCATGCCAAAAAAGAGTAATACAGATGCAGTATTTGCTTTGAGGATGTTGATAGAGAAGTACAGAGAAGGCCAGAGGGAGCTGCATTGTGTTTTTGTAGATCTGGAGAAAGCTTATGACAGGGTGCCCAGAGAGGAACTGTGGTATTGTATGAGGAAGTCTGGAGTGGCAGAGAAGTATGTTAGAGCGGTGCAGGACATGTATGAGGACTGTAAGACAGTGGTGAGGTGTGCTGTAGGTGTGACAGAGGAGTTCAAGGTGGAGGTGGGACTGCATCAGGGATCAGCTCTGAGCCCCGTCTTGTTCGCTATGGTGATGGACAGGCTGACAGACGAGGTTAGACAGGAATCTCCATGGACTATGATGTTTGCAGATGACATTGTGATCTGCAGTGAGAGTAGGGACGAGGTGGAGGAGAAGCTAGAGAGGTGGAGGTTTGTCCTGGAAAGGAGAGGGATGAAGGTTAGCCGCAGTAAGACAGAGTACATGTGTGTGAATGAGAGGGACCCAAGTGGAAGAGTGAGGTTACAGGGAGAAGAGATCAAGAAGGTGGAGGATTTTAAGTACTTGGGGTCAACAGTCCAGAGCAATGGAGAGTGGGGAAAAGAGGTGAAGAAGCGTGTCCAGGCAGGATGGAATGGGTGGAGAAAAGTGTCAGGTGTGATGTGTGATCGAAGAGTTTCAGCTAAAATGAAAGGAAAGGTGTACAAAACTGTGGTGAGACCAGCGATGTTGTTTGGTCTAGAGACAGTGTCACTGAGGAAAAGACAGGAGGCAGAGCTGGAGGTAGCAGAGATGAAGATGCTGAGGTTCTCTCTGGGAGTGACCAGGAAGGATAGGATCAGGAATGAGTACATCAGAGGGACAGCACATGTTAGAGGTTTTGGAGATAAAGTCAGAGAGGCCAGACTGAGATGGTTTGGACATGTCCAGAGGAGAGATAGTGAATATATTGGTAGAAGGATGCTGAGTTTTGAACTGCCAGGCAGGAGGCCTAGAGGAAGACCAAAGAGGAGGTTTATGGATGTAGTGAAAGAGGACATGAAGGTAGTTGGTGTGAGAGAAGAGGATGCAAAGGACAGGGTTAGATGGAGGCGGTTGATTCGCTGTGGCGACCCCTGAAGGGAAAAGCCAAAAAGGAAAAGATCAATTACTAACTCCTGTGTCAATACAGCAGACAGAAAATAAAACTTGAAATGCCTAAAGCCTGTTATAAGCAGTTCAATGCCACAGCCATTGATGTAAAAACTAAAGCAGTTTTGGCTAATATCAAGGAAATCTTGAAAAATGGTTCGACATCAACTCTTGATTTCACTTCTTATGTAATTTAGGTATACAAATTAGTATGAATATTCTTCTTCTGAACTGTTTTTGTAACGTGATGTGGGTGAGAACACATTTGTGTGTGTGAAAAGAACATAATGTTGGCTATAAAAACAACTAAACTGTCAAATATCTACTTAAGATTTACTGTATAATGTCAAACATAATGAAAATGAGTTTCCAGAGTTTTCAATCTCACAGTAAGTCAACCCAGAGACACAACTTTTACTTAGGGCTTGTTAAACCTGCTTCGTAACCTCAGGACACTGAAATCTTACATGAGCAAAGTCCAGTGAAACTCCGCTATGTGCATTTTCCATTCACATCAAACACCTCGCTGTGATTGTGTCACTGTAGATAAATGAAACATTTCTTTCTGTAAAACAAATATTCAAAAATAGAAATTAAGAGGAAACAAGAGTTACACAAAACAAAGTATTAAACTGTTTTCTGAAGCAACACTGAATTTATAATACAATAATAGTAATAATCATTTGTCCACATTAAATTTTATCTTTCAAACTCAGAGAGAGACTCCACCTGTGTTGCTCTTGTCTTCCTGATGTCTTTTTGCTTTTTTTTAAATTCCTGTAGGGATCCTTTTTATTTATATTATTTTTACAGCAAAGAAAATTATGAAGAATAAATGTAAATAAAATGAACTACTTTATGACAATAACATGCATCCATTTAGAGCTTTGATTTTATAGAAGTAGTTAATTAATTCCTCTCTCTGTGATCCTTCACAGTGTCAGAGGATTTCTCTGGTGTTTTCATCAGACAAACGCTTAAGCTAAACCCTTGGACAAATAACTTCATTCAATTCACTTTCATTTAATTACAGTAGTCACAACATGATTTTGTTATTTCATAACATTTTGGATGACAGGGAAAAGACCCTTTCATTTTTGAATGGATAGAATCTGCCAAAGATTAAATTCTTTGCAGTTTTAGACCAAAGTCACCAGAGTAGAGGCCTTATATTATATGCATGGCTTGTTGTTTTCATTCTGTATCACAGCTGAAGCATGCATATTATCAAGAGATTTATGTGCATGCAAGAAACAAGTTGATGACATATTAATCATTGGATGCTCCCATGTATAGTCTACATTTGATCTGAATTACTAAGTGTCTGTGTAGGTTCTCAGTCATCCAGGTCAGTTCAGAGAGTGGCTGATATTACTAAGTGATAATCCACATTGACAAACAGAACAATTTACACTGTTATTCCCTGCCAATATTCAAATAGTGGAACATCTCCAAGTGATTAAAATCAAAGGAAAACAGGAAAGGATTTTCCTAAAGCTTACTCAGTGTTAAATCACAACAATCTTGATGTGTGTTTGCACGTGTGTGTGTGTGTGTGTGTGTGTGTGTTTCAACTATTGCCTTTTGCCGTATTTTAGTCTGCCGGTTTTGTCCATTCTTTATTGGCCTCTGACAAACAGACCCCAATGCTCTACTTACTATGATATACAATCCTGTTGTTCATGGTCACATAAAACTTTATTGTCCAACTGATCTTCAAAACACACTGGGAACTTGCTTGACTTGCTGCATGTTGTCTGGGCCAGTGGGTAATGAATGAAATCCGCCCACTCCCACTTGGCTACAGTGCCAAGCCACTTCCTGAGTCCTGTGCACTACAAACAGCCCCTCAGTCAGCCCAGACTAAATGGGTCTAATTCTAGGTGACACATTCAGCGCATGATTTAACTTGCAGACCTACAGCTGTGTCCCCCACACTCAAGACAAGACCGTGAGTGTCTCATGAGCATAATTAACCTCGTCATTATGGAAATGAGGAAAAGAAAAACAATGAAGAATTGCAGTGTGCCGGATTGGTGGGCTGGATTAAAGCAGATGTGGCGTTTTGCATGGCTGACTTTGGTCTGTCCACTTCACCAGAATCAGAGATGATATCATTCAGCATTCAGGGACCTTGAAACCGGCATCAAAAAATTAGATGCAATTGTTCGAAGGAAAGAATACAGATTCACATGCTTAGGAAACTGTTCCGACTAAAGCTCTTTTGTTTCATCTCATAACTTGTTTTGTACCCATGAAACTTTGAGTTTGGGTTTGATCCAGTGATACCTCCAGATCAGGAACACAGAACCTGATTCCAGAGTTGATCTGTTAATTATTCATTTGCAAAAAAAATATTTAGAAATCATTATTGACTTGATCACTAGAATATCAAAGTGTAATGTTCAAAAGTTACATCTATAGATGTAGATCCAGTCCAAAGGTCATAGACAAACTCATTCACTTAACTGTAAAGCATCATTATGACCTCTTATGGATTTTCAAGCAGAATCAGCATAATATTTAAAATATATTAATAAAGTGAAGTGATTATCAAAATGCTTTTCACATATTGGCCATAGGAGCATAGGTGGTGATTCCTCTTTTTAAAAGAGGGAACTAGAGGGGGTGTGCAAACTATAGGGGGAACACTCCTCAGCCTCCCTGGGAAAGTTTGCTCCAAGTTATTGGAAAGGAGGGTCGAACCTTGGACTGGGGAGGAACAAAGTGGTCTCCACCCTGGTTGTGGAAGAACTGACCACCACCAACTGAAGAAGCCTCTTGGATGAGAGGCGAAACTTCTTCAAGAAACTTTCATAAAGTCCAGTGGATTGATTTAAACAGCTTTGGATAACCGTGACCTGGATAACTGAGAACCTACACAGATAACATACCACCTCTTTACTTTTGCAAGAATCCTGGGATCCTGGAGGGAGCTTGGGAGTATGATTATCCAGTCTGCATGTGTTTTGTGGACTTAGAAACGGCATATATTCGGGTCCCCTGTAATGGAAAAAGACAACCTATAGAAAACCACTTCATGTGTAAATATTTAGATTAAGATCATGTCACACGATGCAATGTGTAAGTGTTATCTGCATGGTTTGACCTCAAAGCATCTCGTTTGTTTGCTTGTATTAGCATCTTCAAGAAACAAAAAGTTTACACTTCTGAACATGTATTATTTAACCATTTTTTGAGAAAGGGGGGTCTGACGATTTTGGTCTTTTGCAATATGTTGACGATTTGTTGAATGCTATGCCTAGAAAAGGTCAATGTGAAACTGACACTGACTTTGCTCTGATATTTAGCCGAAGGAGGTTGCAAAGCCTCCCTTTCTAAGTTGCTATTTTTTCGCAGGAGGTGACTTTACTGGGTTATGTTCTCATCCCCGCAAGTAAGTCTCTGTCTTCCAAATGTGTGGCCAGAATCGTCAACACTCCTAAACCAATCATAAAGAAACAACTGCTCTTTCCTGGGGATGGTGGTGTGTAGGATGACTCTGGTGGTGAGGAAGATGAAGAGGACAAAGGCAGAGCAGAAGACGAAATGGTGGAAGATAAAAAAGGAAGAGTGTTGCATGACTTTTAGGAAGGAGTTAAGACAGGCTCTGGGTGGTCGGGAGGTGCTTCCAGATGACTGGACAACTACAGCTAATGTGATCAGGGGGACAGGTAGGAGAGTATTTGGTGTGTCATCTGGAAGGAAAGTAGATAAGGAGACTTGGTGGTGGAATGAGGAGGTACAGGAGTGTATACAGAGAAAGAGGTTAGCTAAGAAGAAGTGGGACACTGAGAGGACTGAGGAGAGTAGACAGGAGTACAGGGAGATTCAGCGTAAGGTGAAGGTAGAGGTAGCAAAGGCCAAACAAGAAGCTTATAATGACTTGTATGCTAGGTTGGACAGTAAGGAGGGAGAGACTGATCTATACAGGCTGGCAAGACATAGAGATAGAGATGGAGGGACCTGCAGCAGGTTAGGGTGATTAAGGATAGGGATGGAAGTCTATTGACAGGTGCCAGTAGTGTGATGGGAAGATGGAAAGAATACTTTGAAGAGTTGATGAACGTGGAAAATGAGAGAGAACAAAGACTAGAAGAGGTGACTGTTGTGGACCAGGATGTAGCAAAGATTAGCCAGGATGAAGTGAGGAGGGCACTGAAGAGGATGAAGAGTGGAAAGGCAGTCGGTCCTGATGATATACCTGTGAAGGTATGGAAATGTCTAGGAGAGGTGGCAGTAGAGTTTCTGACTGGCTTGTTCAACAGGACCTTAGATAGTGAGAAGATGCCTGAGGAATGGAGAAGTGTGCTGGTGCCCAATTTTAAGAACAAGGGAGATGTGCAGAGTTGTGGCAACTACAGAGGAATAAAGCTGATGAGCCATACAATGAAGCTATGGGAAAGAGTAGTGGAAGCAAGACTAAGGGCAGAAGTGAACATTTGTGAGCAGCAGTATGGTTTCATGCCAAAAAAGAGTACTACAGATGCAGTATTTGCTTTGAGGATGTTGATAGAGAAGTACAGAGAAGGCCAGAGGGAGCTGCATTGTGTTTTTGTAGATCTGGAGAACGCTTATGACAGGGTGCGCAGAGAGGAATTGTGGTATTGTATGAAGAAGTCTGGAGTGCCAGAGAAGTATGTTAGAGCGGTGCAGGACATGTATGAGGACTGTAAGACAGTGGTGAGGTGTGCTGTAGGTGTGACAGATATTTGGTGGGGGTGTGTGTAGGGGCCACTTTGCTACCGTGGAGAGGGGGGGGAGGCCAAGGGATGGGGGTGCGGCTGGTGAGCTGCTGCTGAGGTCGTGAGGGTGGAGGGTGATAGGGGGTGGTGCGGGGGGGCCTGGTTGAACCTATTGAAAAAGACATTCAGGTCGTTGGCCCTCTGCACTCCTCCCTCCTCGGTTCTGGTCCTGGCTTTGTGGCCAGTGATGTTGTTAACACCTTTTCAGACATCCCTCATTCTGTTGGTGCTCAGCTGCTGCTCCACCTTCCTCCTGTATGCATCCTTGGGGCGGCAGTGGCTCAGCGGTAGAGCAATCGTCTTGAAGATAGGATCGCCCAGCCATCGGGGGTTCGAATTCCGCTCCCACCAGAACATCCAACCGAGTGTGAGTCGACGGTGGGAGGTGTCGGCTCACCCCCTAGCCACTGCTGAGGCACCCTTGGGCAAGGCGCCGTCCCTCCTACAAGCTGCTCAATTTGGGGCGCGGTCCAGAAGCCACTGCCTGTCAATCTGCCTCCTAATGTGTATAGTTTGATGTGTACCTGTATGTACTAACTGCATGTGTTAAGGGGGCCTGTATACTCTACTAACCTGAGTGACTATGTAATTTCCCTTGCAGGATAAATAAAATATACTTCTTCTTCTTGGCCCCCTTTACGCAGTGTTTGACCTCCCTCTGTGCCTTTCTCATCTCCTCCTTATCCTTTGTGTTGAAAGCCTTCTTTTTCTTGTTGAGGACATCCTTGACATCCTGTGTTATCCACGGCTTGTTATTTGGATAACACCGAACTGTCTTGGAGGGGCAACCACATCTACACAAATGTTTAAATAGTCCGTGAGACAGTGGGTCACCCGTCGATGTCCTCTCCATGTCCACCCAGCAGTACGTCCCAGTCCGTGGTGTTATAGCAGTCTCTGAGAGCCTCCTCTGCTTCAGGAGTCCATCTCCTGATGGTACGTGTAGAGACTGCTTGTCTTTGGACCAGGGGGGTGTACTGTGTCTGGACGTACACCAGGTTGTGGTCTGACTTGCCCAGTGGAGGCAGGGCGGTGACTCTGTACGCCTCTTTGACATTAGTGTACAGTAGGTCAATCGTCCTGTTCTTCCATGTGTGGCAGTCAACAACCTGGTGGAAGGTAGCCAGGCCAGTGTCCAGGGTGACATGGTTAAAGTCTCCAGAATTCATAATGAAGGCTTCAGGATGTTTGGTCTGCAGCCGTGCAACGACACTGGTGATCTTCTCGCATGCAGCGGCTGCGCTGGCCAATGGAGGGATGTAAACACAGAGAGAGATCACTGAACTCTCTCTGTGTGACTGAACTGAACAGAGTGACTGAACTGAACAGAGTGACTGAACTCCCAGGGTAAATAGTATGGCCGTATACTAACGGCCAGAAGCTCTAGATTCGGGCAACATACAACCGCCTTCACTGATACATGGCCAGGGTTACACCAGCGGTTGTTGGTGTAGATCAGGGGTCGGCAACCAGTGGCTCCGGAGCCGCATGCGGCTCTTTAGTGCCGCATGCGGCATGATAATACTTATCATCGTTATCGTGTTATTTAAAAATTTAGTCAGGCACCTTCTAGGACAGCTCAGATGCACTGTTGGGTCCTAAGCGATTGTTGCCCCAGCTTTAGAAAGCAGTGGTGATTGGTTGGCAGCACAGTGGGTGGGTGATGAGTGATGTGACATGAGTCCTGACCAATCGGACGAGACTCCCGGTATCTCTAGCCACCTGAGGGTGGGTCTACTCGGCTCTACTCCTTGCCGTCAGCCGCGGCACTACCACTCTGTCCTGAAGGGCTACCGGACCATGTCAGGTTGAGAGAGTCACGAGGATTCCACATTTTTTTTAATAAAGGACTGCAGTGGTCTGCTGCTTGTCAGTACACATACAGTATATGCGCATATATATGAGTTCATACAGATTAAACGGGAATTGAAAGTCGCGCTCCCCACGCTAGCCACGCTAATTGAGCTAGCCATGCTAATCGTGCTAGCTGCGCTAGTGAGGCTGGTCGTGTTAGCCATGCTAGGTGTGCTGGTCACGTGAATCGCTCCACCAGCCATCGTTAATAATAGCGATGTGAATACTGTAGTTATTATCAATAATTCAAACAAGTGTGTTCCTGTTTGGGTTTGTTCAGCCTTATCATGTGTAATATTATGTATGTATGGCCTGTCTGCAGTGCAGGTTTTTCTGGTGGGGGGTGAAATCGGGACCGGGTTCAGGACCGGAGAAGCGCCTGTTGCTGCGTTGAAGGAGGATGCATCCATTGGATGGAGGCGATTCTGGAGAGTGGTGAACTACAAAACTGAGTCGTTCACTAAATTGTGTTCTGTAATGCTGCAAGTTACTAATTAAATGCCAGAAATCAACTGTTCCCCGTGTGGTGCCTTCTCTCTGACCGGAGTTACCGCTGGGGATAAGGCGGTTCCAACACACATACAGTACCCCCGATTATATCTCCAATAGGTGGTGATTACACGAAGGACTCATTAAAATAATGTAAACAAAAAAATACAGAAAGCTATACATGATTCTCTCTGCAAAGACAGTGAAGGAAAGAAGACGCAACATCACCAGTCAGTAAGTCTAGGACATTAATTCAACTCCTGTATTACCAATTTAACGTGAGGAGTCATGTGATGTGATCGATAGTGAACAAACAGGCTGTTTTGCAGGTATGTAAACTCCAACGATTCTCAAAAAGAAATGATAGTTAATAGCACTGCTTGTTTAGAACACGTTACCTAAACATGCTCAATAAAAGTCTCCAGGAGTGGAATCACTGTTTTGTCATTGGAGCTCAAGTTGACTATTCATCGGGGATGAACAGCGAGGCTCTCACCTCCCCTCTCTGAAGTCCAGAGACGTTCATCACCATCACACACTGAACGGGGATTAATGTATTTAGGAGTAATCGTCGATATTTGAGCTGCATTTTGGAGCAGATTTAACGAGTTCATCAAAGCAACAAAACAATACAGTAATATAGTAATGGAAGTTAAACTTAAAGCACCAAATCTGGTACAACAGAGTAGTCACGTGGTGCATCATTCTCTCTAGGATGCACTGCATGGAAAATAGATAATGAATCTCATTATGCATTGTACACTGGTTAATCAATTTGACAGGTTAATATATCTAATATAGACACTTAGAGCTTGTGTTGCCTTCATATAAAGCTTATAATTTTTTGAGGCTCCCAAGTTTGATTTTATTTTTTTGGTTCAATTTGGCTCTTTGAACGTTTAAGGTTGCAGACCCCTGGTGTAGATGATGAGTCCCCAACCTTTGCTTTTCCCACATGCTTTCGTGTCTATGTCTGCTCTCACTGCAGTGAAACCTCGCAGTTCAACATTAGCATCCGGTATAGCATAGCCATGTCTCCGTAACCATGAGCATGCTGCACTCCCGGTATATCCGCCGGCTCTCCAGAGCGGCCAGCTCGTCGATCTTGTTTGACAGTGAGTTGACATTGCCCATGATGACGGAGGGAAGCGATGGTTTGAATCACCTCCGGTTTTCTGCCCGCCTAGCCTTTAACTTAGCCCTGGCTTTGCAGCCACGGTAGCGCCTCTGCAGCTCAGCTGGGATTTTGTGTCTCTGTCAGTGAGCCATGTTCAGTAACAGTAACTCCTCTCTAGATTTAGTGAGAGGGACAGTACTTGGTTGTGCGGTTGTCATATCCATGGGATATATATATGAAAGTAATAAAAGTAGAAAAAGTAGTAAAAACTGATAGAAAAACAAGCAAAGGAAAAACTGTGCTGCGGAGCGTGCGAAGTGGCTGCCGTCACCTACAGTGCTCAGGCAAAACAGTGGGTCTCACTGTGGTGAGACCCACAATGTTGTTCCGGAATGAGTATATCAGAGAGACAGCACATGTTCGAGGTTTTGGAGATAAAGTCAGAGAGGCCAGACTGAGATGGTTTGGACATGGACAAAAAAGAACACCCGGAGTGTGAGCTCTCACCCACTGCAGAGGCGCCCTTGAGCAAGGCGCCGTTCCCCTTTACAAGTTGCTCATTTGGGGCGCACTATGAAGGAGCTCTCCGCCACTACCTCCCCTGCATGCCAACAGGCCCCCTTGTGTGTGTGTGTGCGTGTGCTACAGGGGCCTGCACAAACTAACATACTGTATATGTTCACTAGTATTCACTAACTAGAGTGTGCTCTATTTAACTCACGCACACAAACACACATGTACTGTATCTATTAATATTAAATATACATGCATGAACATGTAATCTACAGTATATCTCATCGCTTTATTGAACCCTGCAAGGACTAGGGATGAGTACACCACCATCTGTATCTGTATCTGTTCAACCAACTAGATTATCTGTATCCGTATCTGTTTTCAGAATGGGCGGGGCTTAAACAGGAAGTGGGTGTGGTTTGACTGGAAATGGGTGGGGCTTAAATCACTACATTGTTTTATGTCTAAAATTGATATGGATTGATCACAAGTTGCTGTATTTTTGCTTATTTTAAAACTATTTACAAAACAGCCTCAAAATTGAAATTCAAATAAATGTTTTTGATCACAAAAGTAAGAGAACTATTTACAGAAGTTTTTTATGAAACTGAGTCAGAACATGAATATTCTTAAGTCTATGAATGAATATTTACCGAAGAGCCTCAATAAAAAAAGTAATTAACTACAAAGTATGCATGAACAAGAATTGTCATACTCAACAAAACTTTTTAATTTTTTTTCTTCTTTTTCATTTTAATTTTTTTTAGCACTTTTTTTTTTCAATTATTTATTTTTCACATAAAGTTAAACAGTATTGATTATGGTGTGTGTGGGTGTGTGGGTGTGTGTGTGCGCGCGCGCACGTGCACGTGCACGTGCTGTGTCTCACTTAAAATATTAAGTATAGACATTGTTAATTTGTATGGCAGCGTAGAGCTGCCAGACCAAGAAAATTAAGACCGGGACGTATCACGAAATTTCGTGATACGTATCACGAATTTCGTGATAAGACGAGACCGTGAAAAGAAAAGTGGTTTTATTTACTGTCTGCTGGCCATCTGTAAATCATGGCTCCTTTACATGATACCATTAAATTATATTTCATGCTTGGCTCGAGACATGGTGAGATTTTGCAGTTATTGGGCTCCGTGGATGACATTTATATCAGTACGGCAGCGTAGAGCTGCCAGGCCAAGAAAATGAAAACCGGGACGTATCACGAATTTTGTGATATGTATCACGAAAAACGTGATACGACGTCCCGTTTTTTTCTTTTTTTTCTTGGTCTGGCAGCTCTACGCTTCCGTAAATTTGAACAGAGTTTAGAACAGGTAAAAAAAAGACTTTAACCACCGAGGCGGTGGTTAAATGCATACGTACGTGCAACAAAAAAAAACAAGAAAGATCACCACATAACCAAACACCAAAATAGAGGCAAGCTGAAGAAAATCTAATAAGGACGTGAGCAACAGTGAAGCCACGAACAGAGAGATCAGTAACTGCGTGTACCGGAGACAGGGAGTGAGACGGGGAAACTCCGCTGTGACTGCAGTGAGTAGGGAGGGGCAGGAAGTATGTGTGACTGGCCAATCACAGAGCGTGACAACAGTCCGGCTGATTTTCCTTCAGTCCAATCACGAATATTATTACTTATTATTACTTTATTCGTATTCGTACTCGTCAAAATGCATTATCCGTACCGGATACTCGTATGAAACGAGTATCCGGCTCAACCCTAGCAAGGACCAATGATCATAAAACGATTTCCTATTATGTATTGCAACAATATAGCAAGCTAGTATCAACACATTGAATTAGATTATATTCAGTTTTATTCAGAAAATACTGTATATGCAATAAAAGAAATGTCAAAGTGCTGTTTTCTGGGCTCATTGACTGTTTTGTGGTTGCAGTACGGACACCCTGCCAAAGAGGGCATCCACATTCTCAATGAATGGGGCGCCGAGTAATGAAACAGTTTTCGGCACAATTGTCGCAAACGGTTCGAAGCCCCATGGGGCTCCATTCAGACATCACTACTTATGGTTTTGTAGCCCATTCCAGCCTTATGGAGTTTAACAACTTTGTCCCTGACATCTTTTGACAGCTCTTTAGTCTTGCCCATGGTATAGATGGTGGAGTATTACTGAGTTTGTGGGCTGGTGGCTTTTTATACAGGTGACAATTTGGAACAGGTGTCTGTCATGCAGGTAATTACTTCAGTGAGATTAGGAGTATTGTGAATGGTCTTTGAGGGCCAACATTGGTCCAGGATGGTTGGGGATCAAATACTTATTTCCCCCAATGACATGCAAATTAATTTTTATTTTTCATTTCATGTAATTTTTTTCAATATATTTTTTATATCCTTTTTATAACTGTTAAACTAAAGCTGCAATAAAAATCAGAGACTGTTAATTTGTTTCTTAGTATGACAACTGCCAAAATCATCGGGGGATCAAATACTTATTTCCTCCACTGTATATCATCTCCTTTGCATCGGATAGTTGTTTCATTTGTAAGTATCATTTGTAGTACCTTTGAAACCTTACATAAATCATTTATGTAAAGTATAAACAATTTTGGACCCAACACTGACCCCAGTGGTACCCCACACACAATGTCTAGTGTTTTTGATGTCCTCCCTCCCAATGTGACATATTGTGATCTCTATATGTAAGTAGGTCTTTATCCATTCCAGTACTGTACCCCTAAATCCAAATCTTTCCAATTTCTCAGATAGAATTTCATGGTTAATTGTGCCAAAAGCTATTTTGAGGTTGATAAAGATTTCTAGGGAGTACATTTTTTGATCTATGGCATCAGTGATGACTTCAATTGTTTCTGTCAGTGCTAACGCAGTGGAATGATTCTTCCTGAAGCCGTACTGACTGTTAAGAAGATTATGCTTTGTAATGAATTAATCCAGCCTTTTATCAAAAATTCTAGAGAAACTGTTTAATAACTGTGGGAGTATTGAAACAAGTCTATAATTTTTTTTTTCTTCTTTTTTTCGAATTGCCGTTCTTAAATATTGGTGTAACTTTGGAAACTTTCATTCTGTTAGGAAACACCCCAATCTGAAATGACAGATTACATACAGTGTATGTGCGTCAGTGGGGCTAGTATTACTTTCAGTATGTCCTTGATTAGTTTCATATCAATTCCATTCACATCAGTATAAGTTTTTGCAACCAGGCTGACCAGGTGTCTTATCTCTGTGTCCTTCACTGGCGCCAGAAACATTGAGTTAGGGTTTCTTCCTCCATTGTTAGCAAAATAATCCCAGTGCAAGTGTGAGACAGGAATGTTATCTGCCAGCTCAGGCCTGACACACACAAAGAATTTGTTAAATTTATTAGCAACTTCATCTGTGTCCTTTAATTCCATATTTGTAGTACAAAAGTATCCTGGATAGGATGATTTGGCCTTGTTTTGTTTTATGACATTGTTCACTACACTGCCTGGCCAAAAAAAAAGTCACGCACGCTAATATTTCATGGGACTGCCTGTACCTTTGATTGCGGTGTGCATTTGCCACGGCATTGTTTCGACAACCTCGTACAATGTCACAGCATTTATTTCTGTCCAGAATTGCATTCATTTTTGGCCGAGTTTGACTTTGAATGGGGTTAAGCTCAGGACCGGGGGGGGGGGGCAATTGATGTGTCAAAATGATTCCTCACACCCCCTGGACCACTCTTTCACAATTAGAGTCTGATAAATTTTGGCATTGCTGTCCTGGAATATGATCGTGCCATCTGGGAGAAAAAATCCATTTATGGGATTGCCTAGTCATTCAGTACATTCAGATACTCAGCTGACTTAATTTTTTTGCTGAATAATATTGCTGAGCCTAGACTTGACCAACCGAAGCAACCCCTGATTATAACATTGCAATTTGCTTATTGAAACCCAAATGGTGACTTTTTTTTGGCCGGGCAGTGTATGTCCCGTAGCTTTTTGATGTAATTCTTATTTTCTGCTCAGAGATTACTGCATGGATGCATGGTTTGATGCCAAAACGTCTTGTTTTGTCTGCTTGTGTCAGCATCTTCGAACAACCACAAGTTCACACTTTCTGAACAGATCATTTTTTGAGCAAGGGGAATATATAATCCTTTTAGACCCTTGTCTCTGCTTAGCACCTGTTAGCTGTCTCGATCTGTATAGCTGACGGGACTTCCGTGTCTGTCTGATGGCCGTCACCTTGCGTTTTTGCTGATTTTTACTCATCTGGACCAGTCCAGTCAGGGAATTTTGTGAGAGTTGGGAACTTGAGAAACACGACGCCGCTGGGCCGTGTTTCTGACCGGGATTCGAACCAATTTGATGTTTCCCGTCCGGACCGCCGGATCGCCATCGGACCGCCGCGCCTTCGCAGCCCGCTGACATCGACAGCTCCCGGAACAGGAGCCACAGCAAGTGAGCAGAAGCCACTGGACCAGTCCAAGGCCAACACCAGGCTCTACCTGATCTAAAAGCAGCTTCCTGGCTGCTGGACCAAACAAGATGCCACCAAAATCAAGGAATAACACAGCCTTGGAGGAGGAGATTGAGGAGATAAAGAAATCGCTGGACTTTATGTCTGGTGAAATAACTACTATGTCAAAACATCAAAAACTGATTCTCGAGATGATGGGTGAAATTAAAGAACTCAGGAAGCAATGTGCCGAAAAGGACAAGACGGTAACCTTTCTGAAACGCCGTGTAGCAGACCTGGAGCAGTACTCCCGCATGAATGACATTGTTGTCAGAGGGCTGCAGACCAAACTTCGGACATACGCCCAGGTGGCTTCACCAGCAGCCAGCAGTGGACCCACCGTCTCTGACCACGATTCCGTCGACCAACAGGTGATTACATTTTTCAATAGCAAAGGCATTACGGTAAATAAATAACAGTAACATTGTGCCATCCTCTCCCTCGGAGAAATAAAACAGACAAACCAGCGATAATTATTCGCTTCACCAATAGGAAGCACAAGAATGCACTGCTCAAACAAGGAAGAAAGCTTAAGGGGTCAGATGTCTATGTGAACGAGCACTTAACTAAGAAAAATGCAAATATTGGAAAGCACGCCTTCTGAGAAAGCAGGGAAAAATTCACTCAATATGGACTGCAAACTGTAAGGTGTGTATTAAGTTGAATGGGTCACTAGAGGAGGCCAAGGTTTTGGTCATCAGAGACCTGGGTGAGCTGGACAAATACAAATGACCCCACCAAGGTAACTATAACCCATAGACAATGGTAACAAATGCACTGACAAATCACCTAACTCAACATGAAGGCAATTGAACAAGACATTGATCTGGACGTAACTTCTTTGACCACTTGAACAACACATGTTGCTACTACACAGATAAACAACACAATGACCTGAATGTTAAACAAGACCATGGAATATCGATACTTCACTTTAATTGTCGAAGTTTGTTTGCCAATTACAATAACATCAAAGATTACTTAAGTAAATTTAAAAAGCCATTCAATATCATTGCATTGTCTGAAACTTCGCTCTGTCCTGAAAAGGGATTCGACCTTGAGTGAGTGCATATGAGCTCAAGTATACGAATAGAAGGGGGGAAAAAGGAGATGTGGCTCTATACATTGAAAATAGCCTAAAATACAAAGTAATGGAAAATATGACAACATCTATTGATGACCTGATGGAATGTATCAGAGTTGAGATATGCATGGGAAGACAAAAAAATATCATTTGTAGTTGTTGTTAGAATAATGAATATAAGTTACCTCTTATTTACTCTTCTATATTCCTTTATTCTTTGTACAGTCAACCCTCGGCTTTCGAACGTTTCTGTTCTCGACCAAATCGGTTTTCGACCAGAAAATCCGAAAATTTTACGTCTTTGAACTCGACCAAAATTAGGCTCGCCCAAACCGAAAGAAGCCGAGCATACCTGAACGCGACTCACTTGGGAGCCGAGCGAACTGCCCAGGATGCTTCCTCCATAGCGCATTCGTGTTCAAAGTTCGATAGGATATCTTTTATTAAAATAAAACACAGTGTATATTTCTACCCCTTTTTATGTATGGTAAACAGTATACAGTGTAATTTATGGTGTAAAATAGTAGGAAAAAAAAGTTGTTTTTTTAGACTTGGAACGGATTAAAATAATTTACATTAATTATAACGGGAAAAATAGTTTCAGATTTCGCATAACTCACGTTCTGGAACGGATTATGTTCGAAAACCGAGGGTTGACTGTACTACATACCATGACCATATAAATGTTTATATCTGTGTGTGAGGTTCTTGCTATGTATTGAGTTATTTTTTCAGGGAGACAACAGCATCAATGGGATCACCGGAGTGATAGCAGACTATCCCTTGAGCAGGGCGTGACCTCTGAACTGCTAATAAGGAATGTGCCTGGTTGTTGTTTTTGAAGGAGAGAATGCCGTAAACAGAATAATTTATTACTTTTATGGCACCATGCCACAGGTGTTGTTTTACTGTTGTTTTCTATCCCCCATCCCTTAGAAAAACAATGTAAACAGGGAACGCCCCAAGAAAATAAAAAAGAGGAGAACGGGTTGGAGATCTGTAACTGATCACATCTCTGTCCGTTCTCCTCGCAAGTAAAAAATATAATTGTTGTCTTCTCCTTTTTGTGTGTTTCAAATGTTCTAGGTTGTTTGAACCTGATAGTTGTGTGTATAGAACACCAGATTCAAGCATTGAAAAATTTAAGGATAACATGGAGTTGTTTTCAACTGACAATCAGAAGGTTATACAGTGTATATATCTGTGGAGACTACAATATCAACTTATTAAATCCCAATAAATATGGACTGACAGAAGAATTTATTAACACTATGTATAGTTTGACTTCATATCCACTGATCACCAAACCAAGTAGAATAACAGTAAAAAGTGCAACAGTAATAGATAACATATTTACAAATTACATGGAGAACAGCCTAGTGTTCATGAATGACATCAGTGACCATCTTCCCGTTTTTGTTATCCATGACTGTGACTATATCAAAGAAAAAGAGAACTGTACATTTAAGTACAGGAGAATGAGAACAGAATAAAACATTAATGCATTCAGAAATGATTTACTGATTCAAAATTGGAATAACCTCTATGAAGAAAAGGATATTGACAAAGTTTATGAAGTATTTCTTCAAACATTTCAGTTGTTATACAACAAAAATTGTCCAATTAAACAAATCAATGACAGGGAAAACCAAATCCACGTCAACAGACCATGTATAACAAAAGGATTGAATAATGCTTGCAAGAAAGAGAACACTCTCTATAAACAATTTCTGAAACAAAGAACTGTCGACGACACAATTAAATATGAGATATAAAAACAAATTAACTAACATAATGGGGAAATGTAAGAAGGAATACAGTATTATACCAAACTATTAGAGAATAATAAAAACAATATTAAAGGTGTATGGAAGATACTAAGCAATATTATTAGAAATGGCTCAAATGATAGGAAATACCCTGAATATTTTACTGATAATGAGAGGTCTTTACATAACATGAATGATGTGGTTAATGGCTTCAATAATTTCTTTATGAATATAGGTCGAAACTTGGCCCAAAAAATAAATGCCACTTGTAATGATCGGGATGCCGATGGGAGCGTCACAAGAAATCTCAACTCCTTCTATTTAAAGGCTGCAGGAAGAAGATAAATCATTGATATTGTCAATAAGTGCGAGAATAAATCATCTACGGATTGGAATGGAATTGACATGATGATAATCAAGAAAGTGATTGATTGTATTATAGAGCCACTGACATACTGTACATCTACAGTTTGTCATTGACAACTGGTACATTTCCACAGAAAATGAAAGTTGCCAAAGTTATCCCAGTCTATAAAGCCGGAAAGAAAATTCATTTCACTAATTAAAGGCTAATATCATTACTCTGTTAGTTCTCTAAAATATAAGAAACATTATTTATTGCAAGGTTAGATAATTTCATTGAAAATAATAACACTTTGACAGACAGTCAGTATGGGTTCAGGACAAGCAGGTCAACAGTGATGGCACAGAGACCACTGACTGTATTGATAGCCAGAAATATGCATCGGGAATATTTATTGATCTGAAAAAGGCTTTTGACACCATTAACCATGACATATTGTTTAAAAAACTAGACAGGTATGGTATAAGGGGCGTGGCATTAAGTTGGCTGAAGAGTTACATGCAACACAGACAGCAGGTTGTACAGATAGGTGACTACAAATCAAACTGGGCCGACATTACCTGTGGAGTCCCACAGGGGTCAGTGTTAGGCCTACTATACTATTCATTCTGTATATCAATGAGATTTGTAATGTGTCAGATATGTTGAAATTTATTTTATTTGCCAATGTCACAAATGCATTTTGTTCAGGGGAAACCTTCGCAGCTTTTAGAGGTCAATGAGTAGATTAAAACACTGGTTTGACGTAAATAAATTGTTTTTGTATTTGAGTAAAACCAAGACCATGCTATTTGGAAATTGCACAATTGATGCACAAGTGCAAATCATGGTAGATGATGTTAAAATTGAAAGAGTTTATGAAAACAAATTTCATAAACTCCAGCAGATTTCCACAAAATCTGCTGGAAACCCCATATAAGTCACATAAGGACAAAGCTTGCCCATAGTATTGTAGTTCTATATAAAACAAAGCACATATTGGACCACAAATTACTATACATCTCATATTGTTCACTTGTACTCTCACACTCACACTCATGCCCATTATGCCGTGTGGCACATAGGGCAGCAACGAAGGATCGCCACGCCTGTCGGTTTTGGGCCAGCTTCTGGATGGTACCCCACGTCTGGTGCATGTTCTTGAGCTCTACCTCCACAGTCCGGCACCAGGTGTTTCTAGGTCTTCCTCTTTTGTGCTTCCCCTCTGGCTTCCAATGAAGGGCTGTGTGGGTGATACTGTCCTGCTCTTTCCTCATGACGTGTCCAATCCATCTCCATCGCCTCCGCATGATGATGGTCTCCATGCTCTCTTGCTTGCAGCAGGCTAGTAGTTGTTGGTTGGGGATGGTGTTAGGCCAGAAGATAAGCAGGATTCTCCTGAGGTTCTTGGTGTGGAAGACTGACAGCTTGGTGATATCGCTCTCTGTCATCCTCCAACACTCAGAGCCGTACAGTAGGGTGGACAGTACACAGCTCTGGTAAATCCTCAGCTTGGTCTTGGTGCTGTACTGGGAGGACCTCCACACGTTGTTCAGCATACGGAAGGTGTTCCTGGCTTTGTTGAGACGGTTCCTGATGTCACTACCCGCTCCTCCATCATGCCTGACTGTGCTGCCCAGGTAAGTAAACTCTTCAGTTGTTGGCAGGTCTTCTCCGTTCACTTGAACTGATGCTGGGTTGGAAACATTCAGTAGCATCACTTCTGTCTTCTTCCGGTTAATCTTCATGCCCACTTGGTGTGCGTAAGTGCTAGGTCGGGTTGTCTTCCCTTGCATGTGTTGGTGGGTATGGGAGACCAGGGCCAGGTCATCTGCAAAGTCGAGGTCTTGCTGCACCAAGAAAAGGGTCCACCTGATGCCACGTGACTTGTCTTCTGTTGTACGTCTCATTACCCAGTCGATGGTCATGTTGAAGAGAAGCGCTGACATTGTCCAACCTTGTCTGACGCCGGTCTTTACTTCAAAGGTGGTGCCACTGTTGCCTACTTTGCATGTGAAGCTGCTGAAAAACTTTTGATGATGTCGACTATCGGCTGTGGTATTCCGTAGCTTCGGATGATGCGCCAGAGACTTTCCCAGTGCACGCTGTCGAAAGCCTTCTCAAAGTCTACGAAGTTGATGTAGAGTTGTCTTTGCCATTCTATGCACTACTCTATGATGTTTCACAATGTGAAGATCTGGTCTGTGCATCCCTTTCCTTTCCGGAACCCTGCCTGCTGTTCTCAGTTGTTGGTCCACTATGTCGGCGATACTCTGGATGATGATCTTGGCCAGGATCTTTCTGTGAACGGACGGTGGGGTGATTCCTCGCCATTTGTTACAGTTGTTGAGGGCGCCTTTCTTCGGGATCTTTACAATGACTCCCTCTGTCCAGTCATCGGGTAGTTTCTTCATCTCCCAAATTTTCTTAAAGATTGGCCGTAGCTGGTCTGCTGCTAACTGTGGATCTGTTAAAAAGAGTTCTGCACTGAGGTTGTCTTGTCCAGGAGATTGTCAGTTTTTGAGGGACTTGATGGCTTTAATGCTTTCCTCTTTTCCAGGTGGTTCGGTGTCAACATCAAGGTCTGTCTCTGCCTCCTGTATACTGTACGTTACTGTCGCCAAACAGAACTTAGCAGCCAAATTTATTTTTTCTTCTATTTTTCATAATGATGAATAACATATGTATATGTCACTTAAAATTAACTTTACTGTCCCTTTAACTGTCATGAACGTAGCGCAGATTGGCAGGACTCAAGTGCACGACTATGAGCAGTAAAACAGAAAAACAAGGTTAATTACAAGCGAGGGTCGATACACAGGCAAGGCAGTCAATCCAGGCAGAGGTATCCAACACGGTTGGCAGAAAGGCAAGGTCAAAATACTAGCAATGTTCAAACACAATAACGATAACAAGAACTATGAAACAAGGCTGGAACGTCAGTTATGAACTATAATGAACTGGCGACGAGAAAAGACACAAAGAGGGAATATGTGCAGGACTGATGGGGGGTGATAGGACACAGGTGTGGGAAACACAATCAGGGATCAGGTGCACGCAGACGGGGAGGGGGCAGGGCAGACAGGAACCTGGAACAGAGACAGGGGTGAGTGATCACAAAATAATACAGGAAGAGAAGACATGAAACATATGGAAGCAATACTTAACAAACAGGATCATGACAGTACCCCCCCTCAAGGGCTGGCACCTGAAGGCCTAGGAGCGTCAGGGTGGGCGGCATGAAAATCCCGGATGAAGTAGGGGTCCACGACGAACCGGGACGGTATCCAGGAGCGCTCCTCAGGCCCATAGCCCTCCCAGTCGACCAAGTACTGGACCCCCGGGCCCGACGGCGAACAGACAGGAGACGTCGAACAGTGAACACAGGATCGCCATCAATGAACCGGGCGGGTGGAGGGGGTCTGGCCAGAGGGACAAGAGTACTGGTTCTGACAGGCTTCACGTGGCTAACATGAAACGTGGGGTGGACTCGCATAGACCTAGGGAGCCTCAGCTGGACTGTAACCGGATTAATAACTTTGGCGAACCTGGGAGCAAGCTTCTTGGACTCCACCCGGAGTGGTAAGTTCTTGGTGGATAACCAAACCTTCTGGCCGTGTCTGTAGCGTGGGGCGGTTATCCTCTTATGGTCTGCGGCTGCCTTGTAGATGACGGACTGCCATTGGAGATTCTGGCGGGCCCACTCCCAGGTTCTCCTACAGCACCTCACCATGGCCAATGCAGAGTGCACCGAAGACTCCGAGTCAACCGAGGGGAACAGAGATGGTTGATGACAGTGAACAATATGGAAAGGAGACAAACCAGTGGAAGCAGACGGAAGAGTATTGTGAGCAAATTCGACCCAAACCAATTTCTGTGACCATGTATCGGGGTTCTGGGATGCCGTGATGCGTAGACCGGTCTCCAGTACCTGGTTGAGGCGTTCAGCCTGCCCATTGGTCTGTGGGTGAAACCCGGAGGAAAGGCTGACAGTGGCGCCCAGCAGACTAGAGAACTCCTTCCAGAATTACAAGATGAACTGAGGGCCGCGATCTGAGATGATGTTCTTGGGAAAACCATGAATCCGGAAAATCTTCAACATCATGACCTCAGCTGTTTCTTTGGCTGAGGGGAGTTTGGGAAGAGCAATAAAGTGAACCATCTTAGAAAATCTGTCCACCACCTTCAGAACCACAGTGTAACTGATCGAGGGGGGAAGCCCCGTGACGAAGTCCATGGAGATGTGGGACCAGGGGCGTTGAGGAATGGGAAAGGGCCTGAGGTCTCCGGAAGGCTTCTGGTGAGAGACCTTGTTACTGGCACAAATAGGGCAAGCGTTGACATAGTCAGTAACATCTTTTGTCATCTTGGGCCACCAGAAATGTTGCTGAGCAACAAAGTCTTATCGATACCAGAGTGACAGACAGTCTTATTGGTGTGGGCTCAATGAATCACTTCCCCCTTGAGAGCCTGAACCACAAAGAGCTTTCCATCAGGACACTCCGGAGGAATGAGAGCTGTTGACCCTGATCGGGATACACAAGTCACGGACAACCCCGTATCATTCCCAAGGAGACCAACAACCAGAAAGGTTCAATAGAACTCTGCTCTCCATGCTTGGTACGTTAGGCCAAGAGAAGAAGCGTACGTGGAGTTGCCATGTGCCTTACTTGGTCCATGCGTACAATAGCACTAAGTGTGATGTCACAGGTTACTGTCCTTACTACTTGATGTTCGGCAGGGAGGCGAGACTTCCTGTTGACTTGTGTTTTGGAACCTCACCAGATGGCGTTGAAGATGCGTGTCACACCAAATACATCACAAAACTAAAAGAAGACTTGAAACAAGCCTATAAATTTGCCTCTGCTGCTGCAGATAAATGGCATCAGAGAAATAAGAGACTGTATGCCCGCCGAGTTACCTTTCAATCCATACAGATTGGTGACAGAGTAATGCTCCGGAATTTAGGCGTGAGAGGAAAGCACAAGCTGGAAAGTAAGTGGAGTCCTGACCCTTATGTTGTGGTGGGAAAGATGCCAAACCTACCTGTTTTCAAGATCAGAAGGGAGGATGGAAGACAAGTGACAAAAACTGTACACCGGGATCACCTTCTTCCAATTGAAGAGTTTGTAAGAATGCCACCCACCAACCAGGTTAAAGATCCACCTTCCAAACTAAAGACCAGAGCGGACACTTGTAAGAGAAGTGAAAGAGATGCCAGTCCAGAGTTCCATGAGTTTTCTGATTCATCCTCTGATGTGGAGTATTATGTTCCTCACCATGTCACCCGGAGAGAGCCTTTAACGAGGTTGCAAAATACTGCCAGTTCAGTAGTTGATTCAGAACATGACGCTGAACCAGAATTTGATAATGACATTGAAATAGAACATGACTCATGTTGAACCTGTTTGTGAAGGTGATTCAGACCCAAATGTTGAAAACAACTCTGAAACGGAACCCAAGGATGAGGAATGTCATCAAGAGGTAACTCCGGAAGCAACCGGTGAAGCTGAAACAGAGCCTAATGAAGCATCTGAGGTCCAGGAGGATAGAATGCAGGTCAGATCTGAACCTAGTCCTAAGAGATCTGTCAAACCAATTATTCGCCTCACCTATGACGAGCCAGGTAAATCCTGGGATCAGCCCCTGGCTATTGTACACAGAGCGATAGTTATTAAAATAGGCAAGCACTAACTACTATTATTAATTATACCCTTACGACTCCTTAGATTTGTTTTGTAGTGCCTGATAAGGACACACAGACACTTAAAGGGGGGAGGGTGTAACCCTGTTAAAATTTATTCATTTCAATTAATAATTTGGTAAGTTGAATAATAAGTTAGATAATAAATATCAGTTAATAAATATAAATATAATAATATTTAAGGTTAAAAAGAGTTAAAATTAACAAGTATACTATAGAAACCCATATTATATAAAGAACACAGGTTAGCCACCTCTCTCTAATAGACTAAATACTCTAGAGAGGCGCAACACTAACATGTGTACTGTATTTTCTATGGAATTCCTCTGTCAAACAAAGCTACCAGTTTGGGTTTTTTTTTGTAAAATCAACAGATTTTCTTTTACAGTGAACTGAATAAGTAACAAAAAACCTTTACAGCCAAACACTTAAATAATATATAAACTAAAAAAGGTTAACACTTTTTAAACATTACACTTGCCTTCACCACCTCATTGATGAATGTTTGGCGTCACCAGAAAAGGAAAAAAATGTAACACTGGGTACACAGCCTAAGCATTTATAAATCAAAAAGTGATGCCTCAAGAACTGTACTACTACAGCTAAACACCCCCTACCCCCATAGAAAAAAAAAAACAAAAAAACAGTGGAAACACAAAATTAAAAAAATAACATGCCCAAGAGACAACAACAAACCAAACAAATTTGACCGCTCCTTAAATTAAAATTTCGCTCAACAGCTCAAACAAACGTGTGAATGGAGTATATGCCAGTCTTACTCGTTGTTGTCCATACTCAGACATCACACCACATCACACCACATGATCTGAAAGTTCTTGAATCAAGGTGAAGACTCAGGGGCTCACATGAAGGTGAGATGTTTTTGTCTTCTCTCCTTTAGTGCCCTTCTCTGGGTTGATGGAGAAAAAACACCCGTGGAAACACAAGACAGATGACTGTACTAATAGTAAAATATTTTCACATTAACAGCGTGTCCTAGGTCTTCCTCGAGGTCTCCTCCCGGTAGGACATGCCCGGAACACCTCCCAAGGGAGGCGTTCAGGAGGCATCTGGAACAGATGCCCGAGCCACCTCAGCTGGCCCCGCTCAAGGCAGCTGCTGTACTCCTAGCTCCTCTCAGGTGACTGAGCTCCTCACCCTATCTCTAAGGGTGCGCCCAGCCACTCTATGGAAGAGTGGCTGGGAAGAGTCCTTTTGGTCATGACCCAAAGCTCATGACCATAGGTGAGAGTAGGAACGTAGATTGACTGGTAAGCTTTGTCTTGCAACTCAGCTCCTTCTTCACTACGACAGACATATAGAGCGACCGCATCACTTTAGAAGCTGCACCGATCCGTCTGTCAATCTCAAGTTCTATCCTTCCCTCACTCGTGAACAAGACCCAAAGATACTTAAACTTCTCCACTTGGGGAAAGGACTCGCCATCGACCTGAAGAGGGCACACCATCCTTTTCCGGTCAAGAACCATGGCCTTAGATTTAGAAGTGCTGATCCTCATCCCACTCGCGTCACACTCAGCTGAAAATCGTCCCAGTGCATGCTGAAGGTCCAGGTTTGATAAGGCCAATAGGACAACATCATCTGCATAAAGCAGAGATGAAATCCTGTGGTCCCCGAACCAGACATCCTCTGGATCCTGACTGCGCCTAGAAATTCTGTCCATAAAGATTATGAACTGAACCGATGATAGAGGGTAGCCCTGCCAGAGTCTAACACAGCATGCAATTGGAACAGGTCTGACTTACTACCGGCAATGCGAACCAAGCTCTGGCTTCTGTCATACAGGGACCAGACAGCCCTCAGCAAAGGGCCCCGGACCCCATGCTCCCGAAGCACTCCCCACAAGATACCACGAGGGACACAATCAAATGCCTTCTCCAGATCCACAAAACACATGTGGACTGGTTGGGCAAACTCCCATGAACCCTCAAGCACTCGAAGGAGAGTGTAGAGGTGGTCCAGTATTCCACAACCGGGAAGAAAAACGCATTGTTCCTCCTGAATCTGCGGTTTGACTATAGGTCTAATCCTCCTCTCCAGTACCCTGGAATAGACTTTCCGCGGGACGCTGAGGAGTATGATCCCCCTATAGTTAGAGCACACCCTCCGGTCCCTCTTTTTGAAAAGAGGGACCACCGACCCGGTCTGCCAATCCAGAGGTACTGTCCCCAACTGCCATGCTATGTTACAGAGAAGTGTCAACCATGACAGTCCCTGCACATCCAGAGACTTGAGGTACTCAGGAAGAATCTCATTCACCCCATGGGCTTTCCAACCGAGGAGTTTGGCAACCACCTTCAGCAGACTTCAGCAGAGGCTGAGGTCTCCAGCTCTGAGACCTCAGCCTCTGCTTCCTCTGTGCAAGACATGGCAGTGGGATTGAAGAGATCCTCAAAGTATGCTTTCCACGGCCCGACAATATCCTCAGTAGAGGTCAGCAGCTCTGTGCCTCTACTGTAAAAAGTGTTGGCTGTGCACTACTTTCCCCTCCAGAGGTGCCAAATGGTTTGTCTGACCCATAGTCTTCCTCCATGGCCTCCCCGAAATCTTCCCAGACCCGAGTTTTTGCCTTTGTGACTACTCATGCTTTCGTATGCCTGGCCTGTCTGTACCCGTCAGCTGCCTCCGGAGTCCTACAATTCAGCAAGATTTAATAGGACTCCTTCTTCAGCTTGACGGCATCCCTTACTTCCGGTGTCCACCACCGGGTTCGAGGGTTCCCACCGCAACAGGCAACAGAGACCTTGCGACCACATCTCCGAGCAGCCGCTTCGACAGTGGAGGTGGAGAACATGGTATACTCCGACTCAATGTCCCCAGCCTCCTGCGGAATCTGGGAGAAGCTCTCCCAGAGGTGGGAGTTGAAGACCTCACTGACAGAGGGGTTCTGCCAGATGTTCCCAACAGACTCTCAAAACAAGTTTGCGCCTGCCGAGTCTGTCTGGCCCCCAGCTCTGCCAGTGGAGCCAGCTCACCACCAAGTGGTGATTGGTTGGCAGCTCTGCCCCTGTCTTCACCCGAGTGTCCAACACACGTGGTCGGAGGTCTTATGATACAACAAAGTTGATCGTCGACCTACGGCCTAGGGTGTCCTTGTGCCATGTGCACTTATGGACATCCCTGTGGTTGAACAAGTTGTTTGTTATGAACAAACGGTGACTAACACAGAAGTCGAATAACAGAACACCACTCGTGTTCAGATCGGGGAGGCCGTTCATCCCAATCACCCGTTTCCAGGTCTCACTGTCATTGCCCACATGAGCGTTAAAGTCCCCAAGGAGAAGAATGGAGTCCCCAGTTGGAGCACAATTCAGTACTCCTCCCAGGGAATCTAAGAATGCCGGGTATTCTGCACTGCCATTTGGCCCGTAGGCCAAAACAACAGTGAGACACCTGTCCCCTACCCGAAGGCACAGGGACGCAACCCTCTCATTCACCGGGATAAACTTCAATATATGACAGCTGCGCTGTGGGGCCACAAGCAAGCCCACATCAGCCTGCCGCCTCTCACCTTGGGTAACACCAGAAAAGTGGAGAGTCCAGCCCCTCTTAAGGGTTTGGGTTCCAGAGCCCAAGCTGTGGGTGGAGGTAAGCCTGACTAAATCTAGTCAGTACCTCTCAACCTTCCTCACAAGCTCTGGAACATTTCCCCCAGCAAGGTGACATTCCATGTCCCTAGAGCTAGACTCTTTGTCTGGGGGTTGGGTCGTCGAGCCCCATGCTGATGACTGCCACCCAATCCACACTGCACCCGTCCCCTACGGCTTCCTTGGCGGGTGATGAGTCCACCGGAGGTTGGGCCCACGTCATCCTTTCGGGCTGAGCCTGGCCAGGGCCCGTGGGAAGAGGCCTGGCCACCAGGCGCTCGCATACGAGCCCCAACCCCAGGCCTGGCTTCAGGGTGGGGCCCTAGTTGCGCCATACCGGGCAACGTCACAGTCCTTGATTTTTTAGCCATCATAGGGGTTTTCGTACTGCTCTTTGTCTGGCCTGTCACCCAGGACTTGTTTGCCAAGAGAGCCCCTAAAAGGAGCATAAAACCCCTGACAACATAGCTCCTGGGATGGGATCATTCGGGCACTCAAAGTCCCCTACCACGATAAGGTGGCAGTTATTATCTCGGAAGAGTTATTATTGTAATAACAATAATAGCATAAACTTACCGCTGCAGAAACTCCAGGGTTGACGCCAGGCATGATGGATAGTGTATGTTAAAGTGATAGTAGCTCCCAAACATCAGGCAAAGGGCAGAAATGAAGGAGGGGATGTTTTTTTGTACAATGCTGCAATCCACACTCAGCATGTACCATCTTGCAGAATAGCAAGATAGTCCCTTAAAGTCCGATGATCACGCCGGCGTGATCAGAGCGCATGATATTTTTAAACCATTGTTAACGAATGAACTCTGTTATGTGGGTTGCTGTGGTCGTGTTTCCGTGACAGTAGAATCGTGAAACTGTCTTCTGGTTTTTATTTGGAGCCGATCGACCCCGGAAAGCCGGAGACATGCTCATTTGCATTTAATCAAAGAAACGCACTTCAAAGCGCTCTTTTGTCTCCTTTGTCTCCGACGGCCAACGGCGTGTTTGTCTCCATGTAGTCGCCATCATACAAGTGCTGACGTATGTATTCACGTGATGTAAACACGTGTCGCCATTTGTAGAGGCTTGTCACGTGATGTAAACACGTACCATGATTGGTACATCTTGTCATGTGACGCAAACGTCAGCATGACGCACGCGATTATGCGCACGTTTTACGCACGCTGCGTGCGCACAGTCTTACGCTGAGAAACTCCTTTGAAGAGTGGCTCCAGTGACACAAACCACATACAGCCATGTTAGAAGCCTCGGGAAACCGTTTTTTGAGTTCAAAATCAAATTCAATGAGCATTTTTTGGGTTTTTATGTAAAATAAAATATAATTTGTTCCATTTTCGAATCTGACTTTGTGTCTATTTGGGCCCCAAAAAACTCCTTTGAAGAGTAGCACAAATGACACAAACTATAAAATTATGTTAGAAGCCTATGGCAAATTTTTTATAGTTCAAAATCAATTTGATAAGCATGTTTGTGATTTTTATGTGCAATTACATAACATTTTTCCATTTCCGAATTTGACTGTGTGTGTGTATTTTGCCCCAATATGTCAATATAGTAAGTTATGTGGAAATAAAAACTTTCTTCATATAGCTGCAGGTGTGCTGAAGATAAACATACCAAGCATTGGTATGTTAAATCATTTTAATGTGGTAATAGAGACAAATATCAAAAATACAAAAAAACGGACAAAATAGGTTAGGATCTTAAGGGTTAAAAAAAAAAAAAAAGAGTGTGGTTGTTAGTGACAAAAAACATTGTGCAAGATGAATCTGTGTCAAAATAGAAACTACAAAGAATGAGAGAATGACAGACCAATATTTATTTTTCTTACCACACACAACACTAGTGGGAGTCAAGGGAACTTGGTCCATCGATACTTCCCTTGTCAGGCAAGTGTCTTCCACATAACATAACATGGCATCTTCCTTTACATCAAAATAACACAGCAGAAGCAACAGCATATCTTTAAGGTCTTCATACCAACCACTCAGCTCTCCCCTCATCACCTAACACTTTGTTAGAGCCTGTAGGAACTTTCTGCTCTTGTTTGCATAAACCGTCTTCAAGTAGTTGAGGAGCCCTTTCCCCTTCAGATCCAGATTCTTTGTGAAAGCTTGTTTCAGCCCAATTCCAGTTAGCTCCTGAAAGTGGACCACCATACCAAGCTCGTCAAACAAAAATGGCGACTCTTCAAGGAGGTTCTTGATATTTCTCCCCTGGTTGACATGAGTATGCTGGGTGAAGAAAGTCAACTTCATCAGACGTTTGACCTCGTCTGGATTTGCATCATTTTGCTGAGACATCATCTTCAGTTGTTCTTTACGTTCTTGCTGGCTGTCTAAGGTCTCATCAAGGGGCAGGAATTTTAAATCCCAGTTAATGCATCCATAGGTGTCCTGGACTGCTGATCTCTGCTCTGGAGGGACTTTGTCTGTGTCAGAATCTTCAGTGTAATGCTTTCATTACACTGGGGCGGCAGTGGCTCAGCGGTAGAGCAGATCCCTTGAAGACAGATCGCCCAGCCATCGGTGGATCGATTCCCGCTCCCGCCAGAACATCTCCGGGGTGTGAGCTGACTGTGGGAGGTGCCAGCTCACCTCCCAGCCACTGCCGAGGCGCCTTTGAGCAAGGCGCCGTCCCCCCTACAAGCTGCTCTATTGGGGCGCACTCCAGGAAGCTGCTGCCCATCACTCTGCCTCCAGATGTACAAGCTTGATGTTGTGTGTTGTCTTGTATGCACTAACTGCATGCTTACAGGCCCCCTTTTGTGCTGTGGTTGTTTCAGGGGCCTGTACATACTGACTGAAAAAACTAACACATAATGTACACCCGAGTGACAAATGTAATTTCCCCCAGGATCAATAAAGTGTATCTTCTTCTTCATTTTCTTTTTTTGGGGTTGTACATCGTCTCACATTCTTTACCCTTTTGTAGCTGCTGACTCGGTGACCATCAACAATGTATGATGGTAGTGAATAAAAATCTATCAAGATAGATAGATAGATACTTCAATAATCCCAAGGGAAATTCGGGGTGACATCTGCTCACAGAGATACAAATAAATACACATAACAGTGACGAAATTGGCACCGACAAAGAAGTCACATAAATTACATAATTTACATAATGACATAATTGTACAACAGAAAAACAGAAAACCTAACATAAAAAGGAAGTGCAGGAACATGAAAGAAACGTGAGGAGAAGACAATGTTGGATCAGAAGGTGGATGAACCGAGCTGTAAACCGAGCTGTGAACCGAGCTGTAAACCGACACTAAGGACCCCCACAAAGTATCCCACAGTGCACCCCCAGTGCGTCCCGGGCCTCTCCAGTCTACCCCTTCTCGGCTCTCCTTGATGACCCTGCGGCTTTGGCCCCCCTCCTTCTGAGAGAGTGGTTGTGCCCCCTGATGGCACCAGGCACAAAAGAGGTCCTGAGTCTTTCAGTGGAGGAGCTTGGTGACAGCAGTCTGCCACTGAAGGAGCTCCTCTGCTGGGCGAAGGTAGTGTGCAAGGGGTGGGTGGTGTTACCCAGAATTAAGTAATTAATATTAAGACATTGCACCCATATACTCTGTTTTTTAACTGAGTACAGGTAGTAATCTGGATGATAGGCTGTTACATGTATATCCACCTCAAAATAAACTGTCATTCTGGATTAAAATAATGACAATTTCTCCAAACTCGATGGGCTCATTTTTGACACAAGGAAAAGTCCCTTTTTATATGAAGTACCTTTGTATTTTATGCATGTAGAAACACTGGTATTTTGTTCCAAAAATCCAGACTCACTGACTACATGTTTAATTGCATTGCTGTAAAGGCTGAGATAAAAAGTACAACTGTCTTTGATTTGCAGAGGCTGACTGCAACCTGGTCCAGCTGAGAGGTATGCTTGGAACATCTGATGTCTCTCGGACAAAGTCTGGCATATGTTTTTAAAAATTTTTAAATGCCTCGCACACCTCTTGAAGTAGCTGTGTTTACTTTCAAAACACATAGTCCATACTCTGATCAAAGGGCCAAATTTCAAAATTAGTGACAGATAATGACACATAAAATGGTGTTTGGGTTTTAGTGGCATCTCAGGAAATGAACACTTTCTTGATTCCAAATATTCTTGGATTAGAATATCAAGGCAGGCTATTTGGAACAACGAAATATTTTGTGCACAAATCAAATCAACAATATCTTTAAGTTGCAGAGATAACTGCCATACATCATCTTCTGGATTCTGCACTTTGTCACAAATTAACACAGGCAGCAATCTTAAACAATTCTAGTTCTGGATAGCTTGGCCTGAAAGCTTGGACCCCTGAGAGTTGACAGCACATGGCTTTGTGAAAGCATCAGATTCTTGGTACTTAAACTGCTTGATACGTCAGTTCAAAACTGAATATGTGAACCATTTATTTTTCTTGATGAAATACTTCAAGCACAGCGCAACATCATACGATAGGACACCCTCAAATATGTCGTGGCCTAAACAAGGTGGGGTAGCAGGTTGGCAAACATGAAAAGACTTAAGCGCATTGAAAGTAGAATTTAAATTTATGCCTTTGCTGCCTTGTCCGTCTTCAGCTTTTAGAAGTGCAGAATTGTAGCTTTCAGGCGTGCGCTGTGGACCACAAACATTTGGGTCATTATTCTGAAACTCTTTTCTTGTGATTTCACAGTATCTGCAAAAGTACTCAGAATGGCTAAATTTTTCAGTGAACCCACCAATACAATACAGAGCCCCTTTGACTTTCTCACCACCAACAGTTATTCCATTTTCCTCCAGATTTTTTAAATCCACTACCATCTCTGATAAAACCTTTGCACTTTGTTTTAGGTCACTCTCTTGACAGAATAAGACAAGGGACATGTGATCTGTATTGGACGCACATGTGCAGATAAATTTGCCACAGAAAGATAGAGTGTAAGAACGTTGTGTTTTTTCTTAGCTGAGCCAAGGGGATTCACAATTTCAAAGGCATCCTGGTAGAGAATGAATTTTAGGCATTCTGGATTATCAATGAAAAACTGCTTGTACTTGAAGTTTTGACCATCATTTAGGTCACGGAAGTATTTGGAGTGTGTTTCATAAGACTTTTGTGACACTGAATTTTTCCATACATCTGATTCTAGTAAGTTATTTATAGTTTGCATTACAGGTATGTAGTATGAAAATCTCTCCATAATATTTCTATCATTTCCTAAGTTTACCTTTTTAGGCTCTATGTATTTGAACTTTTTTTTAAAAGTCTGAGCCCTTGAGTATGTTTTCAGAGGTCCCTGATTACAGGCTGAGAACAGATCTGAATTCTTCATGCAGTCACATATTTTAGCAATAGAATCAACAGTTAGACACATGTCATTTTTCAAAAGTGAACATCATTTACTTAAAGTATAATCTTGTACATTTTGCATCTCTTCAACAATTGTTTGTATTGTTGAAGCTGGAAGGAGGAGTTGACCTTCCAGTTTTAAGTAGAATAAACAGACATTCCTAAAAAACATCTCACTGAAATTCTGTGGCAATTCACTGCTTTCATTTGTTGAAGCCTCATTCAAGCTCTGAGGAGCATCTTCACATGGGTGCGAAAACTTTTCCCTGTAAATGTCACTTATACTATCCACTGAACATGTCTTGTGTTTTATGGACATATGAGAAGTAAATGATGATTTAACACTAAATGTGTTTTGACAACCTGTTACTGGACAGGCCACAGTTCGCCCCTCGTCTATATGCTTTTTTAAGTGAGAATTAAGTTCTCTCAGCGTTCAAAATCGACACTCGCAAAGTGAAAAAGCACATGTAAAATCTGTGACCAGGGCCCCAGTAGTAATGGAGGGAGCAAGTGTGTTGTGAACTCGATAAAAATGACTCTTAAAAGCGGAATAGCCACACAATGTCCGCTTGCAATCGTCACCAAGACATTTGAATAATGGACGGGGTTTGTTCCTGTGGACTTTACAATGCAGCACGTAACCCCTGACAGTCTGTAATATCTTACTACAAAAATTGCAAGTGAACATTTTTGGAAATTTTTCCAAAAACCACCGCTTCAGAAGGGTGTGAATTCCCGCTAACATATAGTGTTAGGCAAACGGACTTTTATCCCGAAGTCCACCTAGACCAGTTGTACGTGTTCAAAACCGGAAGGAGAAAACAAGAAACAAATCCCCTTTCTACTTGAAGTTGACTAAAGACAATTCAGTTGATCTGTTTAAATATTAAGAAAAATATTTCAAAAAATATCATTTTAACATCTTAATGTCAAATGAACAGTTGTATTTGGTTGTACAACATTTCAATGTAAAGCCCAACGCTGTTGTGATGAAATTTAACTGTATTGTAACTAGCAGGAACCTGTGGAAATTCCATGATAAAACAATTATCAGACTTTGTTTTCTTTTCTTTTCTTTGGCGTCACAGGAAAACAAACCGCTGTGCCCGACGAAGCCGTAACGGCTCTGTGTGTGTGGGATGAACAAACGTGAAGACAAAGGACACTTTGGCATTACAGTCTGGCCATCCGGGTAGACGCCGGCTTCGTGAGTTCAGTCATGGTGAACAAAGCATCGGAGTTCCCCACACGACAATGTGAAGTCCGTCACAATCAAACAATGTAAACCGCTATGTTTGACAAAACCAAAGTCAAAGTCAGCTTTATTGTCAAGTGTACCATATATGCACGACATACAGCACAGATGAAATTGCAGTCCTCTCTGACCCACGGTAAACAGGCAGTACAACAGCCAGTACGACCAAGACAGTACAACAGGTAGTACAACACAGGCAGTACAACACAGGCAATACAACACAGGACAACACAAGCAGTACAACACAGGCAGAACAACAGGAAGTACAACACAGGCAGTACAACACAGGCAGGACAACACAGGCAGACAACAGGCAGTACAACACAAACATCAGACAGTACAGCACAAAGTATGATACGAAACACAAAGGGATGATAAACATCTCTATACACTCTTTAATCCCGTAATGGAAGTGATGTGTGCGCAGTCCCTGAGTTGACGGGGGGGGGGGGGGTAGTCAGGTGCTGGGAGGAGGGCAGGGCAGGGTGAGGGTAGAGTTCAAGGTTGTGGCAGGGGGCAGAGCAGGGAGGGAGTTGAGCCTCCTAACCGCCCACTCTGATGCCTCGTGACAGGTTGGCCCTAGCTGTCCTTAGGCCCACCTCGTCCCCAGCCCTGAAGACCGCGTTCCGTGCCCTCAGGAGCCTGTGGACTTCCCCTGTCAGCTATGGCTTCTGGTTGGCTCGAATGGAGGTCGTTCTGGTGACCGTGACATCATATATTTATTTCCTCATGTATGCAGTGACGGTCTCTGTGTACTCCTGGAGGTCTGTGGTGTTGTTGCTGGTGGCTGCATCTTTGAATATGCTCTAGTCTGTGGTGGAGAAGCAGTCCTGGAGTGCCTCTGAAGACCTCTCAGGCCGCACCCGTATCTGCCTTTTTGCAGGTCTGACGACTCTGACGAGTGGTCTGTATGTTGGCGTTAGCATAACAGTGATTTGGTCAGACGCCCCAAGGTGGGGGAGGGCGCGGGCTTTGTAGGCATCTTTATGTGTCGTGTAGACATTGTCCAGGATGTTAGCTCCTCAGGTGGCAAAGTTGATATGTCCATTTTGGAAACACACCCTTGGGGTTTGCATGGTTAAAGTCCCCCGCCAGAATGAGGAAGGCATCTGGGTGGGCTGTCTGCTGCTCACTGATGAGATGGTAGAGTTCATTCAGGACCTCACTGCTGTTGTTGCTGGAGGTGGGAGGGATGTATACTGCTACCAGCAATATGGCAGAGAACTTCAGCAGGTAGAATGGCCGGCATCTGATGATTATAAACTCCACCAGAGGACAGCAGTGTGTGCAGACCACAGCAGTGTCGTGGCACCAAGCATCCCTGATGTAAACAGAGTCCCCCGTGGCGGGTTTTCCCCGCCTCGACGAGCGCTTTGTCAGCCCTCGGACGTCGCCCGGGTCAACAAGGTCCGCGTCAGTTGTTAGGGAACCAGGGCAATCTGATGAGAAATGGGTTACTGGAACAAGACACACATGGACAAGGGCGGAGAATACGAAGTTGTTGGAATGCTACTACACGAGTAATCCCAGAGAAAGGGGATATATGGGGCGGATGTGGGACCAATGGATGCTTCGAAACCCACAATCAAGGCTAACAAAGAAACAGCTGTTAGCAGTGTTCCAACATCCGTAAACCGAAAACTGCTGTCACAACTAGAGATCAATGAAATACTACAACAATGCTACGGCAAGGGGGAGCCAGGACGCCAGGACAGCGGGGGGATTTCACTATCCCCCCCACAATCTGAGATTGGGTACCAAGCCCCAAGAGACATAGACAGCATCAATACAAGAGCTGCTGACCTGAGAAGGAAGATCGTGACCCAAATGGAAACCTGGAGCCTCCAACAAATACCGAAGCTAAGTTGTCAAGTACCTCGAGATGCTGAGATATAAGATCAACACAGGGCATAACAAACAATACCCTCCATGGAAGAGACGGTTAGAGGCCAAGATAAAGGTGACACGGAGAGAAGTCAGCCAGCTAGCCGAGCTACAGATGGGGAACATGGTGAATAAAGGGGTACCCAGGAAATACAGCAAGCTCTCCATACCTGAAGCACTCAAAACTGCCAAACAGAGACTAACGGCTCTGTCTACCCGACTGAAGAGATACACCAAGGAGATAGAGGCCAGGAGAATAAACAAGACCTTCTCCACTCAACCAGCAAAGGTGTACTCTCTGTGGCAGGGAAATGGCATCCAGTCAGACCCACCAAGAGCTGAGGTGGAAAAATACTGGAAGGGCATATGGGAAAGAGAAGCATCACACAACACCGATGCCCAGTGGCTAGTGGACCTGAGGACTGACCACAGCTGCCTCCCAGAACAAGAACCAGTAACCATGTCTGCCATCTTAATGGCAGACATCCAAGAAAGAGTGTCAAAGATGAAGAGTTGGTCAGCACCAGGCCCCGATATGATCCATACATCCTGGCTCAAGAAGCTGACAGCACTCCACGAGCGTCTAGCAGCACAGCTGAACCAGCTGCTAAGGGATGGGACGCACCCAGAATGGTTGACTGAAGGCAGGACAGTCCTGATCATGAAAGACCCACAAAAGGGATCTACCCCATCCAACTACCGGCCAATAACCTGTCTCTGTACAACATGGAAGCTCCTGTCAGGCATCATGGCGGCTAAGATGAGTAGGCACATGGATCATTATATGGGCGGGGCACAGAAAGGAATTGGTAGCAACACCAGGGGAGCCAAGCATCAGCTACTGGTGGACAAGGCAGTACACAGAGACTGTAAGAATAGGCAGACCAACTTGTGCACCGCCTGGATAGATTACCAGAAAGCCTATGATTCAAAGCCACACACGTTGATACTGGAATGTCTGGAACTGTATAAGATCAACAGGACACTAACAGCCTTCATCAAGAACTCAATGGGAATGTGGAAGACAACCCTGGAGACTAACTCCAAGCCAATTGCCCAAGTTAACATCAAGTGCGGCATATACCAAGGGGATGCACTATCACCACTGCTGTTCTGCATAGGCCTGAACCCCCTCAGTCACATCATCACAAAGAGTGGCTATGGATACCGATTCCGAAGAGGGACAACAATCAGCCATCTCCTCTACATGGATGACATCAAGCTGTATGCCAGGAATGAGCGAGAAATTGACTCACTGATCCACACCACCAGGATCTACAGCGACGACATAGGGATGTCATTCGGATTAGACAAGTGTGGCCGGATGGTATCAAGAAGAAGCAAGATGATCAGAACTGAAGGGGTTGACCTACCAGGGGGCAGGATAGAAGACATCAAGGACAGCTACAAATACCTTGGAATCCCACAGGCTAATGGCAATCATGAGGAGGCCGCAAGGAAGTCATCCACAGCCAAATACCTCCAGAGAGTAAGGCAAGTCCTGAGAAGTCAGCTGAATGGCAAGAACAAGGTCCGAGCCATCAACATGTATGCACTGCCGGTCATCAGATACCCCGCTGGGATCATAAGCTGGCCAAAGGAGGAGATCGAAGCCACAGATATCAAGACTAGAAAGCTCCTCACCATGCATGGAGGGTTTCACCCCAAGTCCAGCACCCTGAGGCTGTACACTAAGCGAAAAGAGGGAGGCTGAGGACTAGTGACCATCAGGGCCACTGTCCAGGATGAGACATTGAAAATCCAAGAGTACATCAGGAAGATGGCCCCAACAGATGAACTGCTCAGTGAATGCCTTAGACAGCAGAAACCTGAGGAGGAAGAGGAGGAGGAGACGACAACATGGAGGGACAAGCCCCTACACGGCATGTACCACCGTCAGATAGAGGAAGTGGCTGATATCAAGAAGACCTACCAATGGCTGAATAAAGCTGGAATGACAGACAGCACAGAGGCACTGATCATGGCAGCACAAGAACAGGCCCTAAGTACAAGAGCAATAGAGGCCAATATCTACCACAGTAGATCTGACCCAAGGTGCAGGCTATGTAAAGGAGCCCCAGAGTTGGTCCAGCATGTGGTAGCAGGGTGTAAGATGCTCGCCAGCTCAGCATACATGGAAAGACACAACCAAGTAGCCGTGATAGTGTACAGGAACATCTGTACCCAGTATGGACTAGAAGTACCCAAATCCCAATGGGACATACCACCAAAGGTGGTTGAGACAAGGCTAAGATCCTGTGGGACTTCAGCTTCCAGACTGACAAACAGCTGCTGGCTAACAAACCGGACATAGTGGTGGTGGACAAAGAGCAGAAGAGAGCAGTGGTGATAGATGTGGTGATTCCAGCTGATGCCAACATCAGGAAGAAGGAACACGAAAAGATTGCGAAGTATCAAGGGTTGAAAGAACAGCTGGAACAGATGTGGAAGGTCAAGGTTAATGTGGTCCCCGTGGTAGCAGGAGCACTTGGGGCAGTGACCCCCAAACTGCAAGAGTGGCTCCAGCAGATTCCTGGAACAACATCTGAAGCCTCAGTCCAGAAGAGCGCAGTCCTAGGAACAGCTAAGATACTGCGCAGAACCCTCAGACTCCCAGGCCTCTGGTAGAGGACCCGAGCTTGAGGATGACACAGATACCACCCCACAAGGCCACAAGGGTGAGAGAGACTTTTTTTAAATATATATATTATATATATATATTACATATATATAAATACATATAAAATTTATTATATGCATGATAGTCATATTTGAGATTTATCACAGTGAGCAAAGTCATCAATCATGTTTATGAATGGGAAACTACAGCTAGGACATAGCCCTGCAACATACGTGTTTATGCGTCTCTCTGTGCATGTGTAGGGAGTCAATTACATAAATGGCCTTTTTAGAGTATTATCTTTATTGCCAAAGATTGGGCCAATGTGCTTCTGTTTTGCCAGTAATGCCTACCTCTATGAACCCCTTTCACAGCCACAAACCCAACTTGAGAAACACAAGAAGTGTGTATGTTCCGAAAGAGTAGGGCAATCGTGTAAAGCTTTTTACTGCAGGGATTACACTGCTCGACTTTACAGAAAAAGTGAGTCACAGCACAGAAAACAATGGCCTTGGCAGAGAAAGAGGAGAACAGAGATGATCCACCTGTACCATGGCTCTCTGAGGGCTGACTAAGTCAGATGTGTGCTTTCTAAATGACATGAGCGTCTCAGCTTTAAATGCCACTGAGTATATTCTTCCTGCTTTCCCTGGCATTGAGAATTCACACCTGCAAAGCTGAGTATAAAATATTTGAACAAAATTCAATATGACATTTAGGATTTCTACTTCATTGATAGAGATAATGCTGAGCTAAATCCAAGTTTCTCTGCCATATGCAGTTGTCATGTAATAAAGGCTCCTTGAACATCAACAGATGGATGATATTTATAGAAGAATTAATATAAAATAAGCAGAAAAATTACATTCAAAAAGTATTTGCTAACATCCAAACTTTGGCAAAAAACTTGATGGTGCAAGATTTATTTATTTTTTCAATTTTTTGAAGAGGATTAATTTGAGAAATTAAACATTGGTGATGACCCACATTTGTCACTTCATCAGCTCAATGTCAGAATTTCTATTTGACAGAACATGGCACCGTCAAGTGTTGCATTACAGTGCTCCCTCGTTAATGTGTTCCAGAAACCACAAGCAAATAATAAATTCCGCGACAGAATAATAATATAATAATAAATATAGCGACAGACTATTTTAGAATTTATGGTAATTCAAACGTTTATGAACGCTCCCCATACTGATATTAAACCACCTTCTATTTGTATTAGCTTTTCCCACACTCTTATCAACTGTTTAAAGGGGTGGTATAATGAAAAACACATTTTTTCAGGTCTCTACATATACATAGTGGCCCTCTCTAACCCAACCAAATCCTAGAATCTGGAAAACAAACACTTCCTGCATCAATAGACATTTGGAATCTTCTGGATTCCAAATGAATCGGATTCATTTGGAATCCAGAAGATTCATAAAGCGCCGAACCTTACGTCATCTGCGGGGTGATTGATATCCTGAGTCATATTTGATTGTCCACCCAGATATGAGCGTGGTCATCCCCGAGGGGGAGTTCGTTCAGGCTACGGTAGCGGTGTGTGATAACGGCCTGATTCAGAGCTACACACTGAAAGTTCCTCACAATGTGTATGTGTGTGTCCGCCCAAGGCTATCCCCGGCATCACAGCGAACACACAACCAGTTTCACATTCATTACTAATTGAGAACAGTTGTCTATTTTTTGGTGAATGAAAGCAGCTCTAGCTCTTCTCAGTGGTTGGAGAGCTGTGTGTATCCACACACACCCACACACCCACACACACAACCTTGAAAACACAAGAGAAAAACTTGGTCTTACCGGTAAAATTCCATGTATCATTTGGGCAGGGTGTGGGTAGAGTTCAAGGCTGCGGCAGGGGCAGAGCAGGGAGGGAGTTGAGCCTCCTAACCGCCTAGTGAAAGAAACTGTCCTTGAACCTGCTGGTTTAGGCCCACAGACTCTGCAGTCCCCTCCCTGCAGCGGGCTGAAAAGGCTGTGAGAGGGGTGGGTGGGGTCACCTGCAATGCTGATGGCTTTGTGGGTGAGGCGGGTGTTATAGATGTCTGTGAGGGAAGGGAGAGAGAAACCAGTGATCTTTTCAGCTGCTCTCACGATGCGCTGCAGGGTCTTCTGGCAGGAAACGGTGCAGGCGCCGTACCACACACTGATGCAGCTGGTCAGGATGCTCTCGATGGTGAAGGTGAGCATGATGGGGGGGAGAGGCTCTTGCTCTCCTCAGTTTGCGGAGGAAGTAGAGGCGCTGTTGGGCTTTTTTGGCCAGTAATGCAATATTGCGGCCCCAGGAGAGGCCCTCGGAGATGTGCACACCCAGGAACTTGGTGCTGTTGAATAAAGCAGGGGTCACCAAATGGCGGACCGCAGTCCACTGGTCTCCCTCCCCTCAACAGCTAGCCGGACCAGCTAAATGGTCTAGGACAGTCTAGGACGCTGTTGGTGAGCCATGTTTCCACAAACACAAAGACGCAACACTCATCCACAGACTTAGACAATGACCGGTTAAGGTGGATGTAATCCAGCTTATTATTGGTGAGTGTGATGGTCGTGATAGCCGGCCGGTGAGAGCTATCTGCTAGCCTAGCCCAGATACCTCCGTGCTTGCCCCTCTACTGCTCTCGCATGTTCCGCCTGTGGCGCTTCCACTGCGGGCTGGGTCCAGGAGTGGGGGTCGGTGGTTTAGCAACCTCCGGAGCAGGCCACACTCGCGTAGCAGTTCCGCGTCTGCTAGGTTTAAGTTAAAAGAGTTGTTTTGCGGATGTCGAGCAGAAACTCACGCGAGTATGAGCGTCCTTAGGCAAGTAGACATGACAAAGATGGGCGTGACGAAGATGGACAAATACACGGAGTGACAAGACACAAAAACTACGATAAAACCGCTCCAGCGGGAGAGAGAGGAGCCGCAGGTTGTGCACACCCCATTATATCGGACCTTTAAAGCATTTTTGTGTCTCACAGAAGTCCAAGACTCACGGAACATAGCACACTTTCGGATGCCGTCAGCTAATAGAATACGTGTCACGTGACTACCTACCAAAAATCTGTGATGAGGTGAAGTCGCGAGTGTTAGTGCACAAATGCGCGAGGCTGCACTGTATTTCGAAAGTTTTGAAAGTTCTCTAAAATCCAGGGTGTTCCCCAACTCTCACCTGTAGCCAGCTGGGATAGACTCCAGCAGACCTGTAACTTTTAAATCGGATAAGCAGCTATAGGCGATGCAATTGCAATCATCTTGTCTACACAAAAAAATGAATGGGTGGGCGGGCGGGTGGGGACGGACAGGCGGATGGAGTATCTGTAATAATTCTAATTTGTATTATGGTCTTCTAACACTGCATGATTGTAGGAATAATTAAGTACTTCAATAATTATTTTTTATTCTTCAGTCTCCTGTTAAGACAAGAACAATCATTCAGATCATAAGCACACACAGCAAGACACATTATAAAGCCATTTCTGAGAGCTGGACAGTTGCCATTACATAAACAATGTAAAATTAAATTAAGTAATGAAGTAAATCAAAACAAATTGAGAGGTATTTGATTAATGTTCCTTTAAACAGGGGTCACGTGTCTTGGTAAAATGATATTTCACTCTGTAAGTGACATGGGAATAAAAAATATAATATATAACTGGGCCATTTGTTGATAAATAATGGTTTCAGTAGAACAAAAAAAAAAAAACCCTAAACATTTGTGAAAACAGCTGTTGATGTGGCATGTAAGAAACTGTTGCATGTATATAATCAGCTCCCTGCTTTGGTTTGTGAGCCAGATACAAGTTTGATGTAAGACTGAAGACTTTCCTTTTCAATAATAAATGTTCATTAAATGCCAAAATTGTGTTGGCACGTTTGTATTTTGAACCATGCATCACAGTGGACGAGTTTCCCTTTCTGCGGCAACCCTAGCCGAGCAGCCCCACTCTATACACACATATCCAACATTCATCTCCTCATCTCGCCTCATCTCAAATTTATGCTGTAAAATTATGGAAATCATGCAATAAGGTGCAAACATTATAGGTGTTTGGTTGTTCTGGCATCTGCTGCCTGTTAGTCACTATGTTGACGAGTTGGGAGTGCTGTCTGTTGTTTTGTGTCTATCACTCTCTCTTCATCTGTCTGTTTTCATCTCGCAGTCCTTTGCTATGTTTCTCCATCTCTGACATTGCCTCGCTGCCTTTCTGCATCTTTCTCCAATCAACCCTTGAAGAAGAAGAATAGGAATATTTTTCTTATTTTTACAAAAACACTTTAATCACACTCAATTATTTTACAATTTCACATAATATGAAAGGGCTACAGTGCTTCAAGTATAAAAATCATAAATAAAAATAAATACTATTTAAAAAAATCAGTGCATTACATCAGAAAATTTGCAAATGTAAGTTCATCTCCAACTAAAGTGCAGAGGATATTTTTGTGGCCCCAGATGTTTCTAAAACTTTTCATGTCTTTTGTTATTTTGCAAAAGCCAAACTCTTTCAAATGACATCTGATGTTGCAGCAATAAACTAGCTACTTCTTGTTCTATATTGTTTTCAGTTTTCTTCTTTCTAGTCACATGAATTGCTAGTTTTGCATCACCAGAGATGATTCTTTTTTTTTATTTGCTTTGTTGTACGCCGAACCATAAATACAATTTCTGATATTAAAGTTTTTGCTGGACAAAATAAAAACATTTGTTAAAAGAGTGAAGAGCACTACAATTCTCTTAGACTCACTGAAAACATGAAAAACTATCTCACGAAGAGGACTGAAGGGACACTGTAATTTACCCCGGTGTGTCAAGCCAGAGATAAAAGTATTAGAATTGATGGCACGGTGTAAAATTCTCCACTGGATGTTGGTTGTTTTCTTAAAAGGAGGTTTGTATGACAGTCTCCACTGTGGGTCTGGTCCATTTCCTATCATTTTGCTGGTCCAGGCAGTGGGCGCTCCATCACATAGTGAAGTATTTTGTTGTTGGCTGTGTGCAGGCTGACATCCTGAAAGTCTCTGAGGAGACAGAGACAGTACAGCTCTCCAGACAGAGGACTGATATGAACCTCCGGGAAAGGATCTGTGTTGTCCAGGAGGGGGCCTCTCTCTCAGAGAGTCTTTGCCTCCACAGTTGTAGCACCCTCTGAACCACCTTGGTGGACTGGATGTTCAGCAAGGAGCCCACCTCCTTGTCACACACACACACACACACACACACACACACACACACACACACACACACACACATAACATATATATTATACTGCTGTTTGAGGCATTCACTGAGCAGTTCATCTTTTGGGGCCATATTTCTGATGTACTCTTGGATTTTAGATGTTCCATCCTGGACAGTGGCCCTGATGCTCACTAGTCCTCGGCCTCACTCTTTCCAGTTAGTGTGGATGCTGGACTTGGGGTGAAACCCTCCATGAGCTTTCTAGTTTTAATATCTGTGGCTTCTATCTCCTAGAAGCCACATGATCCCATCGGGGTATCTGATGACTGGCAGTGCATACATGTTGATGGCTGACCTCTCAGGACTTGCCTTACTCTCTGGAGGTATTTGGCTGTCATTGACTTCCTGGCAGCCTCCTCATGATTGCCATTAGCCTCTTTTCGATACCATCCGGCCACATTTGTCTAATCTGAACGACAACCCTATGTCGTTGCTGTAGATCCTGGTGGTGTGGATCAGTGAATCGATTTCTTGCTCATTTCTGGAATACAGCTGGATGTTTGTGTGTGTGTGTGTGTGTGTGTGTATATACATATATATATATATATATATATATATATATATATATATATATATATATATATATATATATATATAATGTCAACCACACCTCTGTGAAATCGAACCGTCAACTTCGGAAGCAACACTGATTGACGATCAATTCCACATGCTGTTGTGCAAATGGAATAGACAACAGGTGGAAATTAAAGGAAATTAGCAAGACACACCACATAAAGGAGTGGTTCTGCAGGTGATGACCACAGATCACTTCTCAGTTCTGATGCTTTCTGGCTGATGCTGATGGTCACTTTTGAATGTTGGCGGTGCTTTTCACTCCGGTTGTGGTAGCATGAGACGGAGTCTACAACCCACACAAGTGGCTCAGGTAGTGCAGCTCATCCAGGATGGCAATGCCAGCTGTGGCAAGAAGGTTTGCTGTGTCTGTCAGCGTAGTGTCCAGAGCATGAAGGTGCTACCAGGAGACAGGCCAGTACATCAGGAGACGGGGAGGAGGTCATGGGAGGGCAACAACCCAGCAGCAGGACCGCTACCTCCTTCTTTGTTCAAGAAGGAACAGGAGGAGCACTGCCAGAGCAGTGCAAAATGAGCTCCAGCAGGCCATAAATGTGCATGTGTCTGCTCAACAGTCAGAAACAGACTCCATGAGGGTGGCATGAGGGCTCGACGTCCACAGGTGGGGATTGTGCTTACAGCCCAACACCGAGCAGGACATTGAACACCAAGATTGGCAAATGAGCAACTGGCGCCCTGTGCTCTTCACAGATGAAAGCAGGTTCACACTGAGGACATTTGACAGACGTGACAGAGTCTGTAGATGCCTTGGAGAATGTTCTGCTGCCTGCAACATCCTCCTGCCTGACCGGTTTTGCAGTGGGTCAGTAATGGTATGGGGTGGCATTTTTCTGGAGGGCCGCACAGCCCTCCATGTGCTCACCAGAGCTAGCCTGACTGCCATTAGATACCGAGATGAGATCCTCAGACTCCTTGTGAGACAATATGCTGGTGCGTTTGGCCTTGGGTTCCTCCCAATGCAAGACAATGCTAGACCTTACGTGGCTGGAGTGTGTCAGCTGTTCCTGTAACATGAAGGCATTGATATTATGGACTGGCCCGTCCATTCCCCAGACCTGAATCCAATTAAGCACATCTGGGACATCATGTCTTCCTCCATCCACCACCGCCAAGTTGCTCCACAGACTGTCCAGTAGTTGGCGAATGCTTTAGTCCAGGTCTCAGGTGAACACCAGCAACCTCATCAGGAGCATGCCCAGACATTGTAGGAAGGTCATACAGGCACGCGGAGGCCACACACACTACTGAGCCTCATTTTGAGTTGTTTAGAGGACATTACTTCAAAGTTGGATCAGCATGTAGTGTGTTTTTCCACTTTTCCACTTTAACTCCAAATCCAGACCTCCATGGGTTGACACATTTAATTTTCATTGATAATTTTTGTGTGATTTTGTTATCAGCACATTCAACTATGGAAAGAACAAAGTATTTAATAGAAATATTTCATTCATTCAGATCTACAATGTGTTACTTTAGTGTTCCCTTTATTTTTTTGAGCAGTGTATGTATACAAAACCCCAAACCAGTGAAGTTGGCACGTTTTGTAAATCACAAATAAAAGCAGAATTGTCATGGGAACCAGGAGTAGGAGGAGCTTACATGATTTAATCAAGACCAGGCCAATATTCAAGAAACACAATGGGCAGAGTCAGGAATCAGGTAGGGTAACATGACATAGGCACAGATACAAAATGATCGGGCACAGAACCAAGACAGAACCTGGCTTAAAAAGCCTCAGGCTAATCAAACTGATTAGGTTTGGAGACAAGCCACAGGTGTGGAGATGAGCAACAGATGTGGAGATGAGGCTCCGCCCACAAGTTTGGCTTCTCCTCCTGCCACACCCCAGTACAGCAGAGCACCAACACAGGAACCATGGCCCCCAATGTCCCAAACACAGTCCCAGGGGACGGTCAGGGTTGGGCTTCAGAATCGAATGGAGTTCAGGCCCCGGGTCAGGAACAGGTTCAGGCATGGGAGCAGGCTGGGGTCCAGGCATAGAGACAGGGGCAGGCTGGGGTGCGGACTCAGATGCAGGCTGGGGTGCGGACTTGGATGCAGGCTTGGGTGCGGAATTGGAAGCAGAATGGGGCGCCGACTCAGAAGCAGACTGTGGTGCGGACTCGGGAGCAGACTGGGGTTCGGTCTTAGGAACAGGACTGTAAGCCGACACTAGGACCAGCTCTGAGATTGGTGCAATAACATGGTAAGGGACAGGCGTAAAAACTTGAGGTGGAATTCCAGTGTAGGCCAACAGCTATGCCATGGCGGCTGTCCACCGCCTCCTCTTGGCAGCCATTTCAGGATCCCAGAACTTGTTGCTGGTTAAGGCAGAAAAAAACCTGCAGAAAGCAGGGTTCCGTTGGGTCCAGTGTAAGCCAGATCATTTTGTCATGGGGAGTAGGACCCAAATGCAGGACACCGGTAGAGGAGCATTTACTGGTCATTTAATCAAGAGCAAGCCAATATTCAAGAAACACAAGAAATATAAAAGTGTCTAACAAAACAAATAATCTGAAGGCAAAATGGCACAGTCAGGAATCAGGCAGGGTAACAAGACGTAAACAGAGATACGGATCTGGCACAGAACTGAAGAGATTTAGACATTATTTAAACACATGCTATTTTCTAATGCTATTTGCTATTTTGCTAGCTTCACCGTAGTCAGTTTTAATCACACACTCATATAATCTTTGCAGACATTTGAACCATATCCCAGTACACACAGAGCTCACGGAACTCTAATCATACCCTTGAAGTCTGCACACATTTGAACACCCACACACACCCAAGGTAACAATTCCATTTATGGAAGTTTTCACATTTATGGGGTGATCAGGTTGTAAGCAGGTTTGTTTACAGGATAAGACTGGAAACAGAAACTACGCCGAGAAGATGAGGCCAAAAACCTGTCCTGATCTGATTGGACCAGAAGACACCACATCCCCTCATGCATATTCCTTTTCTGAATTGTTTAAACTAGTGCTGTCAGGCGATTAAAAAAATAAATGTAATTAATTACAGGATATGTAACTAATCTAATTAATCGCATTTAATCTCATACCTGCTAAAGGCCCCCAAATAAAGAATTTGAATTCTAGGACATTACAAAATTATAGTGCATGACTAATCAACACCAGGAAGAAAAGATTTGAAATCCACATTTTTATTGGTTAAGTGTGCTTTATAAATGAAATTCAAAAGAAAAAAGGCCAAGCACATCAGCAAACCAATTAGGCCAGGTGCATTTCTCAAAAATGCAATACAAATACAGTTAAATAAAATAAATACAAATGAGAAATAAAATAAGGCTGAGTCAGATAGGCACATAAGCAGACACTCAATCAAAATGAATACTAAAGCTGACTCAATACAGCAATTCAAATTGAATAGTATAACATGCCTCTAAGTAAGAAAACATCAATAGCAAGATGCCAACAGGCTTTTCCTTTAAAAGGGTAAGCTAACGTTCAACTCTGTCCTTGACATGTTTTGCATTTAAATGATACGTTAGACTGGAGCAGCTTCGGTGATATGAAAATTCTCTTTTTCAAAAGGTACAAATAATAATAATAATAATAATAATAATGGATTAGATTCATGTCGCGCTTTCTCAAAGACGCTTTACGTTGGATCCATTATTCATTCACTCCTCATTCATACTTGGTGATGGTAAGCTACGTTGTGTAGCCACAGCTGCCCTGAGGCAGAGTGACGGAGGTGTCTATAGCTCTACAGCGCAGATTGGCAGCGCAGAATCACTGCGTTTTTGTTGATTGTCCCATCTTTGTTCTTTTTATAAATAAACTTTCCACCCAAAGGTCCGAGTGGACTTGCCTCGCTCTCCTGTGTCGTGTCCATCTCTGTTGTCAGTCACCCTGCTTTTGATTAGTGGCGCAGGTACAACGTGACGTGCTACTGCAGGGACAGGGACCTGCCGTTCTTTAGAATACCTTCTGGAAAGGTATCGCGCTAAAAATGTTAACGCGCTAGCCTGTCAATTGCGATTGTCCATATAATGTTAGCATTGAGTTAACCGCCATTTATTACTATTGGACTGTGTGGAATTAATAACAACTAGAGTTGTTATTAATTCCACAGTGAATTTATTTGAAAGTCGCATCTTTTTGCTGTTCTGTTGACACAACCGTTCACTGCGCAGGTAGCCATGATATTGTTGGTGTTAATCGTGTCTAGAATTGCATTGTTTCTTATGGCTGCTATGCTTGGCCCCAGTGACGTATGAGGCCCACGTGACCACTGAATGCGGAAGCTGTTGCGGCGCAGATTTTAAGCTTTTTTGACCAAACAGATGATGCTACACATATAAAATTTATTTTTTCTTCTATTTTTCATAATAATGAATAACATATGTCACTTAAAATTAACTTTACTGTCCCTTTAATGTGCAATTTAAAGTATCTATCTATCTATCTATCTATCTATCTATCTATCTATCTATCTATCTATCTATCTATCTATCTATCTATCTATCTATCTATCTATCTATCTATCTGTATCTAATGAGCTAGTTACATTAGCCACACGTTTGACAACAGGTTCAGGAAGAAACGGAGGGAAAAGGAGATGGACAAGGCCAGTTGGTCCACGTTCTTCTCATCTGCCAGCCCACCCAACAAGAAGAACTTTGCCTCTTTCTCTTCTGTCAAAACCTCTGAGCCCCAACCCAATGTGTCCTTTCCTGATGAGACCATGCAGTTGGGGAGGGCTCGACTCACAACTGCCGAACGACATTGCCACTTGAGGGACAAACTTTGCCTTTACTGTAGCCGGGGAACCCACCTTCTTATTAGTTGCCCCGAGTTGCCAAAAGGCGGGACTCAAGGGTAGGCAGGGAGGTGTTGCCTGTTCAGGTGCTGATAGACTCAGGGATTGATGACAATTTTATAGACATTGACTTTGTGAAAAAATAACAGACTTTCACTGACCCCACTGTCCTCTCCCAAGAAGAGGGAGAGGACAGTGGGAGACTCTTGGAAGAGGTAATGCACCGAACCACGCCCCTTAACTAGACTCTCTCCAGAAATCACCTAGAAATCGTTGAGTTTTATGTAAGATCTTCCCCACTCGTATCAACAATTTAAGGAACTCCTTGGTTAAAGCTATACAACACCCACATTGGCTGGTCCACAAGTACAAAAAACTGCCACACCCACTGTCTCAAATCTGCAGTACCCACCAGATCCCAGAGTCCCGACCACACCTCAGAAGTAATAGATCCAAGCAACATCCCCAGTACCATGACTTAAAGGAGGTTTTTAGTAAGGACTCGACGTGCTCTCTCCCGCTGGACAGGCCATAGTATATAGATGGCCTGTACTATATATATGCAGTATAAATTCGCTTCCCAGGGCTCCACTATCAACCCATAGAATTTACAACGTGACTAAGCCCGAACGAGAAGCAATGGAAAAATACATCAATGAATCGCTGGCTGCAGGACTCATAAGACCTTCTTCATCTCCAGTGGGCACAGGGTTTTTCTTTGTGGAAAAGAAAGATAAAACCCTGCGTCCTTGCAATGACTACACTAACCTCAATGCCATCACGGTAAAGAACATGTACCCTCTGCCCCTTCTCGACTCTGCATTCAGCCCCTTCTACAACACAACAGTTTTTCAAAGGTCCAGTCTCGAAACTGGACCTACGAAATGCCTACCACCTGGTGAAAATCCATGAGGGGAAGGAATGGAAGACCAGTCTTAATACCCATTTGGGCCACTTTGAGGACATGGTTATGCCTTTTGGACTCACAAACGCACCGGGAGTTTTCCAGTCGATGGCAAATGATGTTGCACGTGGACCATGTGAGGGCTGTTCTCAGCAGGCTGTTGGAGAATACGTTGTTTGACAAGGCAGAAAATTGTAAGTTTAACGTTTTCTCAGTTCAATTCATGGGCTACACAGTGGAGAGGGGACAACTCAGAGCCGATCCAGCTAAAATTGAGGCAGTCAGGGATTAGCCAGTCCCAACCAGTCAGAAGCAGCTACAGCGTTTCTGGGGATTACTAACTTTTACTGACGTTTCATTCATAATTACAGCAATGTTGCAGCTCCCCTCACTTGTGGAATTTCCAGCAATATTCACTTTTCATGGTCCACTTTTCATGGTCCACTGGTCAATACACTTTTGATGAGTTGACAGATCTCTTTGTAAAGGCCACTGTTCTCGTTCACCCAGATCCTGAGTAGCAGTTTGTTGTGGAGTTGCACGCGTCTGATTCAGGATTGGGGGCCGTACTCTCTCAGTGCTTGCCTGGGGACCAGAAGCTGCAACCTTGCACCTACTTCTTTCGCCGCCTTTCTCCTGCTGATCGCAATTATGATGTGGGGAACCATGAATTGCTGGCAGTGGTTCTGGCACTTCAGGAGTGGCAGCATTGGCTGGAGGGAGCAGCTAAGACCTTTATTGTCTGGACTGACCGAAAAATCTGTCCTACCTCCCCTCTGCCAAGCTTGAACTCCTGCCTTGTTGGGCTCTCTTTTTTGGGCGATTTGACTTCACCCTCACCTACCACTCCCGGAACCTGAAGCTAGACACTCTCTCCTGTCTGTTCACCCATGGGGGGAGGGGGGATTACACAGGTTCAATCCTACCTCCCACATGTGTGGTAGGTGTTGTTCGGTGGCAGGTGGAGCAGGAAGTCCTCGACTCACTCAAGGATCACCCGGTTCCGGATGGCTGTCCCCCAGGGAGGCTGTTCGTTCCCCCTACCACCAGGATGCCTGTGCATCTCTGGGGACATGCTTCATGGATCTCGTGCCACTCCCTGCTCCAACAGCGCTTCTGGTGGCCATCCATGGCTGCGGATGTTCGAGCCTTTGTTGCCTCATGCTCAGTCCTGCCATCAAGCCCTGGCAGGTATACTGTGCCCCTTGCCCATTCCTGCCTTGACCAGGGGCTCACATCCCTTGTGGATTTTGTGACAGGCCTTCCTCCATCGGAAGGTAATGACACCATCCTAACTATAGTTGATTGCTTCTCTAAGGCAGTTGATTTTATTCCCCTATCCAAACTCCCCATGGCCTTAGAAACCACTAACCTCCTGGTACAGCATGTTTTCAGGCTCCACGGGATCTCCATGGACATTGTATCAGATAGGGGTCCACAGTTCACCTCTTAAGTGTGGAAGGCTTTCTGTCAGGCGCTGGGACCTCAATCAGTTTTTTGTCCGGTTATCACCCTCAGACCAACGGCCAGACTGTGCAGGTAAACCAGAACCTGGAGACAGCCCTTCACTGTGTAGCCTCAAGCCTCCCCGTTACCTGGTCCACCCACCTCCCATGGGTGGAGTACGCCCACAACTCCTTGATCAGCACCGTCATGGGTATGTCCCCATTTATGGTTACCTCAGGCTACCAGCCCCCTCTGTTTCCCAAACAGGAGTTTCATTCCTAATTACACAGTCCCGTCCAACCAGGCCCAATTCTGGCAGGTATGGAGGGAGACAGGTATGGAGGTAGGATGACTGAGTGCAATTGGTGCCTAGCTGACCGACGGAAGACCCCAGCTCCAGACTGCCAGGTGGGGCAACGAGTCTTGCTGTCTGCACGAGAATTGCCTCTTCAAGTGGACTCCTGCAAAGGGGCCTCTCAGTTCATCAGACCCTTCCCATTTGACAAGATCATCGACCCCAGTGCTGTCTGACTCCAGCTTCCAGCCTCCCTCAAGATCCACCCGGTTTTCCATGGTGTATCTGCTAAACCATTGACCGACAGCCCCCACCAACCACCAGAGCCCCAATCTCCTCCTCCCCACATCATTCAAGGACATCCTGCATACACGTGGATTGCATCCCAGATGTCCGCAGGCGAGGCAGAGGATGACAGTACCTTGTTGACTGGGAAGGATACGGCCCAGAGGACCACTCCTGGAACTCACGCTCCCTCCTTCTGTCGTTTTTGATCTGCACGAGTATTTCCCTGAGTAAGGTGATTTTCCGTTATTACTTTGTTAGCTTAGTTTTATTCCTCAGAAAGTGATTCTCCTTGTTACTTTGTTAGTAAAGTTTTTACCTTGTGGTGATTTTCTGTTTGTTACGTTGTGCTTAATAAACTCTTTGCTCTTGTACTCTGCATCCAGGGTCCTTGCCTTGCTATTGCCTCAAGGCACATAACAATGTTGATCATTAATCTCCGGCTGATGGAGTGCCATGTGCACTTATGGACATCTCTGTGCTTGAACATGGTTTTTGTTATGGACAAACCGTGTCTAACACAGAAGTCCAATAACAGAACACCATTTGTGCTCAGGCCGTTCATCCCAATCACCCTTTTCCAGGTCTCACTGTCATTGCCCATGAGTGTTAAAGTCCCCAAGAAGAACAATGGAGTCTCCAGTCTGAGCACTTTTTAGTACCCCTCCCAGGGACTCTAAGAAGGCCGGATATTCTGCACTGCAGAAACACCTATCCCCAACCCGAAGGCACGGGACCCTCTCTTCCACTGGGGTAAAGCCAAACATATGATGGCTGAGCTGTGGGGCTATAAGCAAGCCCACACCAGCCCGCTACCTGTCACAATGGGCAACATCAGAAAAGTGAAGTGTTCTGTCCCTCTCAAGGGTTTTGGATTCCAGAGCCAAAGCTGTGGGTGGAGGTGAGCCAGACTATATCTAATCAGTACTTCCTCTAAAGCTCTGGCTCCTTTCCCTCCAGTGAGGAGAGATTCCATGTCCCTAAAGCCAGGCTCTTTGTCTGGTGATTGGGTGGCCCGGCCACCATGTGCTCAGATATGAGCGTCATTCTTGGACCTGGCTCCAGGGTGAGGCCCCAGTTGCGCTATACCTGGAGACATCATAGTATATGATATTTTCGTACTCTTGAACTGCCAATTCACACTCCAAAATTTTGGTCCACATGGGTCTTTGAGCCGGCAACCCTCTCGTCCCCAGCCCAAGACTATGTTGACTGAGTTTCAGCTGCCCCTATTAAAAGCAGATAATCACTAACATTTGGGGCAAGTTGAGTTTAAGGTCTGGCAGTATACAAATAAAAATGAATTGAGGTGAATTGAATTGTATATTTGTCATTAAACATGAGAATGCATGTATATGTGTGTCTTCCTTTATGTGAAAGCTATGACCACATTTGTATGTGTGTGTGTGTGTGTGTCACTGCGGAAATCTTCTCAGGCATGGGTTTTTATGAATTTGCATTCATAACATTTTACATCTTCTATCATCTTCTTCATCAGGACTTGGTGTCAGTGATCCAGGCCAAATAAAGCCGATAACTAATGCTGGGACAAGCTCCAGGAAAGGTTGATTCAACTCACATGTATTTTAAGAACACATTTTTACATACGTAAAAACAAAAAGTACAACTACAAAACATTTTGAGTACTTTCTTAAAGACAATTGCACTTCAAAATACCGTTAAAATATTTGGCATTAACAATTGATAGCCCAAAGAAATACCTGGGATTTTTTTTCAATTTTCTGGATGAAACAAGTTGAAGTCTTGGTTTATGTCACACTTCAATCAGATTTAGGCCCGTCCACACAATTACGGAATTTTTTGAAAGCGCAACTTTTTTGTTGCGTTAACGCCTTCCTGCACACGACAACGCACATATCTGGAACGAAAACGCAACTTTTTGAAAAACGCTGGCCAATGTGGATTTTTTTGAAAACGCTGGGGTCTGCGTTGTTGTGGTGGACGGTTATCCGCATCTTTTTTTATCCAGGGGGCGTGTCCTTGGGACCAAAACTGCTGTGACGTCATGCACGTGACCCGAATCTACATGTACAAATGGAGCTAAAACCGGCTATTTTCTGATGTATAACAGCTCCACGTCGAAGATGCATTGATAAACATGCTTTTCACATAAATATTTGTCCGTCTGTTTCTTTATTTATGTGTCATAAAGTTCATATATGTATTTATTTATTCATTCATTCATGTTCCTCGACAAAGACGCCAACGCCAGTTCTGGGTCAGGCCGGGACGCACTGTGATGGAGGTTCTCCTCCAGGAGGAACACCGTGAATTTCCGCACGTCCCGGTCCTCTCTCCTGTCGTTCTCGGAGTTGTTCTGCTGATACACATGTTGATAAACGCACTAATGCGTTTACGTGTGGACGGAGATTTTTTTTGAAAACGTCATGTGGACGCGAATCGTTTCGATGCGTTTTCAAAAAGTTGCGTTTCAAAAAATTCCGGCATCGTGTGGACGGGGCCTTAAAAAAGAAAAAGAAAAGAAGGACATGGCTTGTTGAATGGTTTGGCTGTGAATGCTGAGGGGAAATTTTCTAACTGTCCTCATGCATCTAGAATGGAGGCGCACAGAGCTGAGCTGTCGAGAGTGCCTAGCAGAACACTTTGTACTGGATATTTAGCGCCTGAAGCTATAAATTGTCATTATGTTAGAAGACTAATAGGTGATGAGAAAATAATATTCTGTATAGCAGTCAAGACTAACTGGAGTCACAAAAATCATGTTAAATAAATACTTAAATGTTTGTTTCTGTTTTATACTTCAAAGACTTCAGTTCAATATTGGATACAAACACTGAAATGAAGAGGGCAATTTAGATTTATTGTTTAATTTACAAAAACGGATGAACACAAGAAAAAAAGTCTTTATTAGAGTTGGAGTCTTAATTCACTTTTTGTTAGAAATAAAAAGTTTTGCCAGCCAATGTATTACTTATAATGCTACGTATGAAATGTAAATTATGAAAAACACGTGAGAAACAATCATGATAATAATAGGTAAGTTAAAACAAAACAGCATTATGTTAGAAACATGTTTCTGTTTTATACATATATATGTATATATACAATATATACAGTATATATATACATATATCTTCTTCTTTCCTTTTGGCTTTTCACTTCAGGGGTCGCCACAGGCGAATCAGTTGCCACCATCTAAACCCTGTCTTCTGCATCCTCTTCTCTCGTGTCCTCTGTCACTACATCCATAAACCCTCCTCTTTGGTCCTTTCTCTAGGCCTCCTGCCTGGCAGTTCAAAACTCAGCATCTTTCTACCAATATATTCACTATCTCTCCTCTGGACATGTCCAAACCATCTCAGTCTGGCCTCTCTGACTTTATCTCCAAACCTCTAACATGTGCTGTCCCTCTGATGTACTCATTCCTGATCCTATCCTTCCTGGTCACCTCCCAAAGAGAACCTCAGCATCTTCATCTCTGCTACCATCCAGCTCTGCCTCCTGTCTTTTCCTCAGTGACACTGTCTCTAGACCGAACAACATCGCTGGTCTCACCACAGTTTTGTACACCTTTCATTTTAGCTGAAACTCTTCTATCACACACCACACCTGACACTTTTCTCCACCCATTCCATCCTACCTGTACATGCTTCTTCACCTCTTTTCAACACTCTCCATTGCTCTGGACTGTTGACCCTAAGTACTTGAAATCCTCCACCTCCTTGATCTCTTCTCCCTGTAACCTCACTTTTCCACTTCGGTCCTTCTCATTCACACACATGTACTCTGTCTTACTGCGGCTAACCTTCACCCCTCTCCTTTCCAGGACAAATGTCACGCCCTGTGTTGGTGACTGTTCCAGCCTCTCTTCCTACTTCTGTGTTCATGTGTGGGTGTATGTGCATGTGTGGGCGGAGTCGTCCTGGGAGCAGCCTCACCTGGATCCCATCTGCAATCAGCCGGCTTCTTAGACCCAGCTCTCCACGCAGACGGTGCCAGATTGTTGTTCCAGTTGGATGTTGGTGATTCTGGTCTCCCGGCTGCTGCTCCCTTTTACCACAATCCCGCTGTGGTTTGAATAAACACAGATTTTTGGATTTTTGGACTCTGGTGTCACTAATTGGGTTCTTCTCGAAAGTGTGCCGTAACAACAAACCTCCACCTCTCTAGCTTCTCCTCCACCTGTTCCCTGTGCTCATTGCAGATCACAATGTCATCTGCAAAAATCATATCTCATGGGGATTCCTGTCTAACCTTGTCTGTCAGCCTGTCCATCACCATAGCGAACAAGAAGGGGCTCAGAGCTGATACCTGATGAAGTCCCACCTCCACCTTGAACTCCTCTGTCACACCTACAGCACACCTCACCACTGTCTTACAGTCCTCATACATGTCCTGCACCGCTCTCACATACTTCTCTGCCACTCCAGACTTCCTCATACAATACCACAGTTCTTCTCTGGGCACCCTGTCATAAGCTTTCTCCAGATCTACAAAAACACAATGCAGCTCCCTCTTGCCTTCTCTGTACTTCTCTATCAACATCCTCAAAGCAAATACTGCATCTGTAGTACTCTTTTTTTTGGCATGAAACCATACTGCTGCTCACAAATGCTCACTTCTGCCCTTATTCTAGCTTCGAATACTCTTTCCCATAGCTTCATTGTATGGCTCATCAGCTTTATTCCTCTGTAGTTGCCACAACTCTGCACATCTCCCTTGTTCTTAAAAATGGGCACCAGCACACTTCTCCTCCATTCCTCAGGCATCTTCTCGCTATCTAAAATCCTGTTAAACAACAGTCATGCAACAGTCTTCAATTTTTAGCTTCCACCATTTTGTCCGCTGCTCTGCCTTTGTCCTCTTCATCTTCCTCACCACCAGAGTCATCCTACCCACCACCATCCTCTGCTGTTTGGCTACACTCTCACCTACCGCTACTTTGCAGTCACTGATCTCCTTCAGATTACTCCTTCTACACAAGATGTAGTCTACCTGTGTGCTCCTGCCTTCACTTTTATATGTCACCCTATGTTCCTGCCTCTTCTGGAAGAAAGTATTCACTATAGCCATTTCCATCCTATTTGTAAAGTCAACCCCCATCTGTCCTTCTGAGTTCCTCTCCTGGATATTAAACCTGCCCATCACCTCCTCACCTCTGTTTCCCGCACCAACATGTCCATTGAAGTCTGCACCAATGACAACTCTCCCACTTCTAGGTATGCTCTGCATCACTTCTTCCAAGTCCAACCAGAATTTCTCCTTCTCCTCCAGCTCTCATCCGACCTGTGGAGCATACCCACTAACCACATTGAACATCATGCCTTCTATTTGTAGCTTCAGACTCGTCACTCTACCTGACACTCTTTTTACCTCCAGGACATTCCTAAAAAATTCCTCCTTCAAGATAACTCCTACTCCATTTGTCTTCCTATCTACACCATGATAGAACAACTTGAACCCTGCTCTTAAACTTCTATCCTTGTTACCTTTCCACCTGTTCTCCTGGACACACAGTATGTCTACCTTCCTCCTCTGCATCATTTCAACCAACTCTCTACCTTTTTCTGTCATAGTTCCAACATTCAATGTCCCTACTCTCAGTCCTATACTCGTGGAGTTCCTCTTCTCTCTCTTCCCTCGAACACACTTTCCTCCTCTCCTTCGACCAACAGTAGTCCAATTTCCACCGGCACCCTGTAGGTGAACAGCACTTATGGCGGTCGTTGTTAACCCGGGCCTCGACCGAACCGGTATGGAAGTCATAGGTTTGATTCACATGTTTGGTTTGGCAAAAGTTTTTATGCCCTTGCTTTTTTTTTTTTTTTTTTTTGTCTTGTCTGCATGTATTTTCATAGTTTAACCCCATAAAAGGGGGTTAACCTTTTATCAGATCAATGCTTATTTTAGTCTTGCAGCAAAATCTTTTATATACGCATATATATATTTATATATATATGCGTGCATGTGACCGTCACCAATCCTCTCTGGTAACTAAATTGGTCGTCCTTTATTAGAATTTCCTATTGTGAGCCAGAGAGGGGGGTGCTGCAGCTCTGTGAGTTAAGGGGGAAGGGAAAAAGGAGACAGGGGAGAGAGAACATAAACAAGTTAGTGGATAGACAGGCAGTGCTGTTGGAGTGGAAAAAAGGTTTAGGCTGTTTTATTCTATCTTAGAACTGAATCTCACACCAATGTTACAAAACATCAGATTAGTGGAGGTCCTGATAGTATAGAGTAGGCCACCAGAGGAAACCAGTGTAGGAGGAAGATAGAGGGCATAAGATTGTGATGACTGAAGTGAGACTCATCACGTTCTGACGGGACCCAATGGTTCTCAATAATTGGACTCGACAGGAGCTGGTAAGCCCTGGCCCAACATGCATGTGTGATGAAACCAACACCCAGATAGGCTACCAGAACTCAACAGGGTGATGCCAACCGAGCATTCCCAACCCCGGCAGTCAGGAGCATCAAGAAGCCACCACCCAAAGAGCCACCGGGGATACCGAGAAACCACGTATACCCGGGGACCCAGAGGAGGGCAGCGGCCGCCACTGCCAGGGCGCACGGGCCAGGCCCAAGGGGCCCGAGGCAAGGAGCCCCCCCCATCTCGCCCCTCCACAGGGCCCCCAACCCCCACCCACCCCCATCCACCACTCCCCACCCCGCCGCCCACCCCCCAACCCCTGGTGACAGGAATGCCCCCTGCAGCCCTTCCTGATGCAACCCTCGTATTTATCCGGGTTTGGGACCGGCACAATAGGACACTGGCTTGTGTCCTCTTGTAGCGCCATTATATATATATATATATATATTATATATCTATATATATATATATATATATATAGTAAATATACTGTATATATATATATATTGTAATATACTGTATATATATACTATATTACACCCCTAACCTAATCATCGAGCTGGGGTCCGGCTTCCTTTTTCCTCCCGCCACCATAATTGTTTCCACCCCTCATCCACCCTCCCACTGTGGACCTTCCTCTGTGGACCTGCACCTCCAAGCCCACCAGTATCACCACCCCATCTCTTCCATGTGCTGTGGACCTTCTCCTCCAAAGCCCACCAGGTAACCACCCCTCAACTATCCATTGGCTGGGGTCTGCTTCCTTTCTTCCTCCGTGCTGCCGTACAGTCATCCACGCAGCTGTAATTGTGCCTTGACTTTAACAACCTTAACCATATTGGCACTGTCTCTATCTGGCCTATCTGTCACTCTCTCTCTGTCTCTCTCTCTCCGACCCTGTACTTATCTTCCTTTGATTTCTTTTCCACCCAACTGGTCGAGGTGGATGGCCGCCCCAAAGAGTCTGGGTCCTGCCCGGAGTTTCTTCCTCATCGAGGGAGTTTTTCCCCGCCACTGTCGCTTATGCTTGCTCTGGAGGGTTCAGTTGGGTTTCTCTGTCTGTTAAAGCGCTTTGAAATGTCTGCTGCCATGATTAAGCGCTATATAAATAAAACTTGATTGATTGATATATATATATATATACACACACACACATATACAGTCGTGCATGTGCAGATCGACGCTCGCGACTTCACCTCATCACAGATTTTTGGTAGGCAGTCACATGATACCATAAGCGCATTCTATTGGCTGACAGCATTCGGAAGTGCGCTACATTCCGTGAGTCTTGACACAAAAGTGCTTTAAACAGTCGATAAAAGTGTGGGAAAAGGTAATACAGATAGAAGATGATGTAATATCAGTATGGGGAGGGTTCATAAACGTTAAAATTACATAATAAGCAAATAATAGTTTGTCCGCTCTCTCGTGGAATTGTTGTTAATCACGTGTGGTTCCTGGAACGCATTAACCCGCAAGAAACGAGGGCACACTGTATATACTGTATATAATTCTTATTTTTTTTTATATCTATATATTAACTTTTTTCACAAGCAGATCCAGAAGGTGCGGAAAGCATCCGCTAGTACAGCATTCCCACTAAAGATGTACACAGACAAATAAAAATATAGAAAAAAAACTTATTTACTTGTTATATTCTGTTGACAGCAAGGGTGGGGGTGTAAATCTAGAGGGCATTGCTCCTGAATGCGTCCTCTGATAAATACTGTTGTTTGTCTCCCTTTAATGCAATTAACAGATGTTTTGATCTCAATGCTTTCACTTTCATCTGGTGCCATTAATGAGATGAGAACTGTGATAACTGCTCTCTTTGTGAACTCCAGAGACCACTTCTGACAGAAAAAGAGAACATCATGTCAACCACACACAGGGAAAAAGAGAACAAGAGTTTGAAAGTGACAACAGAGAGAGAGAGAGAGAGAGAGAGAGAGAGAGAGAGAGAGAGAGAGAGAGAGAGAGAACAAATGGAGAACAGAGATGATAAGGTATATCAACAGGGGGTGAAACTGGTTCCCTATGAAACAAGACAGCTCTGCCATCTCCCATCTGTAGTGTACTGCTGTATAAAAATGTTATTTGTAATGTATAAAAACATGGCACCCTGCTGGCAATGGAACTATAATGTATTTAATATGTACTAAAGTGAATAATGCTTGTGTTTTCACTGAAGGCTGGGTAACATTCTCTTAATGGAAAAACAGATTGCAAAAGGAGTTTAATTAAAATAACAAAAAGTTCTCAAAAAACATATTTACACATTTACACATTTGACATTTATATTTTCACATGTGACAAATTCATTGGAATATTGGGTGTTCTGTTTATATAATAATTTTAAATGGCATGTGAAATATGTGGAAACACTTGTGTTCAAAGTGTTGAAAATAACTTGTAAATTCCAATGCACATACTGCTATCTCACATCAAATGCAGTCACCTGTACAGCGCTGTTTGTTTTGACACTATTATTCAGCCCAATGAACCATGTACCCAATGAGCCATTTTTTTTTTCTTTTCCCACAGCACTGAAATTCTGTGTCTTCATATTTCTACGCTTGACTATCGCTGCTACACAGGAATTTGGGGTTGCTACCCCTTGGTAATGCCATTAACTCAGTTCTATGGTCGAGTGCTCCGAATGGTGACTTCTGAGAGATCAGTGAAGCAAAAGTCTGAAAGGAAAGTCCACCATGTGTGGGCTCAAATTTAGGGGTGAGGAATTTGGACAATCCAAAGGGAGTAAAGCAAATGCTCTTTCATTTTACGAGAAGACAGTTGAACATTTCAGGCTTTAGGTGAGAGTGTCTCTTGGGTATAGTCTGTAACCCCATGGATGGATGGATAGATGGATGGAAAAGTTCATTCTTTTTTCAAAAGTTCATTCTTTTTTCAACTAGTGTTTGGAAAATTATTAATTACTATGAAAAATTGGGGCGGCATGGTGGCGCAGTGGGTAACGCTATTGCCGCAAGGCGGGTCCGGGTTCGAGTCCTGCTCTGTGCAGAGTTTACATGTTCTCCCAGTGTCTGCGTGGGTTTTCTCCAGGTTTTCTGGCTTCCCCCTACCTCCAAAAACATGCGCTTCAGGTTAATTGGCCGTTCAAAATTGCCCATAGTGTATGAGTGTGAGCGTGCATGGTTGTCTACTTCTGTGTGGCTGCGCAGTGCACTGTCTTTGCGCCCAGAGTTTGCCCCGCCTCACGCCCTAACACAGCTTGGATAGGCTCCAGCTTCCCATGACCTGCTACGGTGGATAGAGCGGTTCAAAAGATAAAAGATGAATGTTTGGAAAACAGGAGAGACAGTGAATATATTGGTAGAAGGATGCTGAGTTTTGAACTGCCAGGCAGGAGGCCTAGAGGAAGACCAAAGAGGAGGTTTATGGATGTAGTGAAAGAGGACATGAGAGAAGAGGACGCAGAAAACAGGGTTAAATGGAGGCAACTGATTCGCTGTGGCGACCCCTGAAAGGAAAAGCCGATCGGAAAAGAAGAAGAAGTTTGGAAAATTAATAAAATGCTAACTCATTACATTATAGTCAGTAATTTCACATGGAGTTTACTAATGAGAACTTAAGGTTCTGTTTTTTTATTACATGTTGGCTTCAAGTGGTGATGTATTGTGATTGTCAGTGGTTCGTGTATTCAAATTACCAGCAACAGGCGTGGTCTGGGATCACTTCATGTTCACAACCGCCTGCTTATGATTGTGGTCAAACCCAGTAGCTGCATAGCAAAAATTTCAACAATGAGACTGGCATATGAAGGATAGCAGACTGCAGAGCAAGCTGCTGAACGAGTATGACCAGAAATGAAGATGAGTTAGGCAGTGATGTAGACGCCAGAATGTGCTGGGATGATTGGAAAGTGGGTAACAAAATGTCCTGTGGAGCTGGAACAGAGAAAACAATATAAGTGTCATCATCATATTTACATGTTCCAAATGACTGCATATGAAAACAAAAAACAAAAAACATACATACAGCAAAGATGCATACAGTTGACATTTTAACATATCTCTCTGCTGTACTCAAAATTGTACTGTGTTCACTGATACTAGCTGCTTCACGGATAACTACCACATAAGTGAAATTGAAGAATGAACGATATATATCGTGACAGCCCACTGTATTCAAATGACAGGCAGAAAATCACTGAAGACTGATCAGTTCACACATTTTCCAATGGGAATCTCAATATTCTTATACTTCAGGGTGAGCTTTGCTTTCAGGGATCTCTCTGTAAAATGATCCAATTGATTGAAAACAAGATGACACTTACGTGGATGGAAATCTGTCTTCACACAGCTAAAGTCAGAGTAAAAATAAGGTGCTATAGAAGCATGTGTGGTGATCGTGAGAGTTTTGCCTATGAGCCTCATCTTATATGCCAAAGAGTCAAAACTGTTTAAATGCTAAGGTATGATGTTTTTCCCTGAGCTTCAGCCAGCATGGCACATATGATTGATGATGCCTCAGTCCCTGACATCCCTCATAGAAAAGAGCTAATAAATCTGCCTAAACCCTTTTGAACATGTTTGTTATGCATTTGAATTGGCAGGAAACCTGTATGCTCTCCTAACAACATGTCTCACGCCCACTTCACTACTCAAGTACATGTTCACCTCCTGCTTTTTAAATCGTGAGCTATAGCTGCTGTGTAGCCATCGTCACTGTATAAACTGATGAAGCAAAAATGAAGGTGACTGGTAATGGTTATTGTTTGGGCATCTCCGCTGCCATTTAATCTATTCTCAGACATTCATTAGGCACTGGAAGAACAACGCGTTCGATAAAACTTGATCTGTAAGTTGGAGACACTCAGGACAAGTACATTTTTACTCACCTGCAACTCAAATGGAACAAATCACCAGTCTCATTTCCTGTATATAAGTACTCTATCCTGATCTATCTCCCAACTATATATTTGAATCAGCTCACTTGAAAGTTAAATGCTGTGACGCTGTCCACCAACTCCACCCACTAACCGTCATCAAGCGGCCAACTAATCATGGCGCCCAACCATCACGGCACATCTGTCAGAAAAATCACATGAACAATAAGGCGTAAGGCTCTGCTAGTTAGAAGAAAATAACTAGACATGGACTTCCAGTTAACATAATTTTACAGTGTTATAACTGTTCATCACCGTGTCTCACAACATAACTTTTTTTTTTTTCACATGTTTGGTATGAAGTCTGATATTACTGTTTTATTGTGGAATTTCAACGGGTTCCTGCTATTTTTTTAAAATTCTATTTCATTATGTAACAACATTATGTAACAATGGAGGAGAAATTCATCAGAAAGGACTGTGGTCACATTAGATATTAATATTTGTTAGATGGCTGTGAAAGTAGTGAAACACAAGCAAATGTATGCCTGAAATTGTGAATTAATACACAATCTGGATTGTTGTTGTTTTTTCTTCCTCGTGGTTGCTATGTGTTATTGTGATGCTGACTTCCCTCAGCCAGTCTATAGAAGAAAAGAAGAACATGATTTACCGATTGTGAACATGGATCTGAATTACAAATCTGATCAAGGGTGACAAATTACTCAAAATTTTGAAAATATCATATGTTTGAGTTTACAGTACTGCAAAAAAAAAAAAAAAAAAAAAAGGCCCATTAACAAAAACACAGTGAATCGAACTGAAACTTCTGACCAGTCATGTGAACAAAAGCTAAAGGCCTAAAGGTGTGTAAGGTTGGTTGTAATCACACATTAATGCTAACATTAACGCTAACTTTAATCTGCTTCACAATGAAAACGGTTACATTCCAATATTTTTTTCTGATTATAGCGTTTTTACCATTCTGCAATGTACAAAATGTGCACACATCTTAAAATGATGTTGAGATTTTTGGAGAGGTCAAGTATTGGCATCAATAGGATTATCAATGTTATAATCATTCCCACTGATCTATGAATATCTTCAGCAGGTACTTTACTCTGAACCACAAATGTCAGACAAGAATGGTGTCACTGAAAATGTTGCCAAGGTCTGTGTGATTTAAAGTATCCTCTGGTGACTGTGAATGCCTAATGTTGTGCCAGTCCATCTTGTGTCTGTTGAAATATTTCATAGGATACACAGAGGTCTTGCAGGTGGCACTGCACAAAGACATTAGGTTTAATATTTTTGGGATCACTGTCCAAAACTCAATGTTATGTACCCATTAAATGTTGGGGTACTTCAGTTTGTATCGAGGTGATGGACTAATTTCCTATTTTCAAAACAGAACTGTTAGAAGGGCTACAATCAAGATAAAAGTAAATACGCATGACTGAACTACCAACATGATTTGAACTAAACACCAGAGGAGAACCCAAGTTGGGCACTTCAAAATGAATCTCCCTTTGTATCAAAGCCATCAATGACATTCTGAGTATAAATGAAACATGCCAATCTCCAATCTATATAATACATCTGCCTTGAGTGGCATTAGAAGGCAAGTAGAAAGTACTTTCTCTGTGATGTTTTTTTTTTTTTTTTTGTGAGGCACCAGGGAAGTGTGGAAACTTTCAGTCATTATTAGGAAGGACAGGGAGGAGGAGTAGGAGGAGGAGATGGAAGTGAAGGCGGGGGCTCCAGCCCCAGCTATGGGAATGGCACGAGCATATCAGGCCAAGCAGATTGTGTGGTCTGAGTTGCTATTAAAAGTGACACCATGGAGGCCTTGGAGTTTGTGAGCTGCCTGATTACACCTCTCCTCCCCAGTCCTCCTATTGACTACGGTTAGGATGCAGCTTTCCATTTCCTGCCGAAATAAATTAAAAGTCAGAAGTAATTTGCCTGATGGGGAATGCAGGTGTTTTTTCTATCTGTTTTGTATGTGTGTCTGTTTCAGAGCTTCTGAATAAAAATCATCCCAGGCTGGAAATCAATTGAACCCTTGGCTCTTTGATAAGGAAAGGGCTTATTTTCAGCTTGTGACAGTTTTGTGGCAGGGAGGAAAAAAAAAAAAAAAAACAAAAAAAAAGTAGGGATTTGATTAAAAGGGAGACTTAGTGATAGATTGAAGTCTTGTCTTGCTATAAAGATCAAGACACGTAATCACGTCTGCTACAATACTGGCTCTACCTCCATGTTTCTGCTCCACTATTGTCTCTCACATTCATACCCACACACACTCTTGATTTCTTTTCACACACACACTCACATAGACATGAAAAGCCATTCTTTCATTTCCTATGTGAGTTTTGTTGTTAAATCTGATAAGTAAGAGATAAAGAACAGGAAATACTCATGTTTACCACTTAGGTCTATTCTGCTCAGGATCCCAGGTGAACACACTCAGATTCCTGTTCTTTGAGACTGTCTCATACCTGTCACACAAATGGTGGACATGCCAATACTAAGACAACCTCTACAGCAATATAGTGTTGCTGTTCACAAAACTATCTTTTACAACCTCTAAAGCATAACTACTGCCACCTACGCAATGAGATTTCAGAATTCTTCGATGCCTTGAGAGTGCCAAAGTAAGGGCAGGGTGTGAAGACTCCCAAAGCTGTTAAACCAGTGCATGTCAAAACTTTCAACAGCTCGCTACATGACAGTGACGCTGTATGTGGGTAGACCACCTGCCACCGGGATAAATATTGCATGATGCTATACAGGGGTAAACAATGACAAAATATTGTGAACACTGCATGTATGAAAAACAACTTGTGTTTCAGAGGCATTTTGACTATGTAATTACTTTACATATGAGGCAATCACAATCCTCAAAACAGGACATCCTTGTTAGGGGAGACATTGCATCACTTATTAGGCCACAAACCAGAGTCCACAGACTTAGAATTGGTTTCCCATTTGTTACCTGTGCTTTCTTGCTGTCCAGAGTAAAGTGAACCCCTTGAACATCAAACATCCCTTTCAAGTTTCTTTTATTCCAAATGGCAATGTTTGTTCAACATCGGGAATCTGAAGCTCTTCCTTGCCCACATGGATCTTTCATATAACCCAACCTCCATCCATGCTGCTCTAAAACACCGAATGCCCTGACTTGCAAGCGCAAGTGGGATCAGAGGCATGTTTTGTGGCCAAAGGATTAAAACATTATTAAAAATAGATTACCATGTTGCTGTTTTGAACACTTCACTTTACAACATAAAAGTGTGAAAAAAGTTGCGGATTACAACCTGCCTGGTAGCCTATATGGGAGTGAAGATTCTCGCTTGAAGTTGTTCCTAGTCTAGTGACTGCACAAATAGGAGGGTAGGGCTTTCAGAAGTTGGAGGAAATAGCATACTTGGGTACTTTCACCTTTGTTCAGTTTAGATGTTGTTTATACAGTACATGTCTGTTAATTGTCGCTAGAAGATAGTTTAGAGGCACAGTGCGTAATTCAATTTTTCACCATGTGGCTGAGCTGCCCTGACTATAATATGGAATCTGGTGAGAATGATTTTTTCTCTCTAATACAGAAAAACAGAAATGCTCCCGAGTTTTGACTGCTACTTAAAGGTTGTTTTCTAGAAAATGAAGAATGAAATGACCTGTTTTTATTTAGTGTTATGGAATAAATATGCAATTGGGTTATGTTTTGGCATCTCAGTCAACAGAATAATTGCTGGAAATGTCTGTAACAAAGATTATGTTGCAAATTTTGTTTCATTTGTTGACATTTTTTGTTTCATTTTTTAATTCTTTTTTTTTTTTATAACTCAATGCTCAAGATGCAGATGCCCAAAAATTGCATGGTTTGCAACACACACACACACGCACGCACACACACACACACGCACACGCACACGCACACACACAGACACACACACAGACACACACACACAAACAAAATAAATTTGACCTTAAAAATAACTTGTTGTGTTGTCAAGAATAGGTTTAAAAATATTCACTTACACTAAGACAGCTCCAGCTCAAGTCCTAAGAGTAGCTAAAATGAGCCATTTTGCTATTTGGTTGAAGTTGTTAAAAAAAAAAAATCTTGGCTGACAGCCATTAGGCTCACATGTCACAGAACCGTCAACCACAAATGTAAAAATTTGCTCACACACTTGCTGTGACTGGTGATGTGACATGTATATAACATCCAAAACTGGCATATCCAAGGTTTGACAAAATGTGCAGTGCTAACATTCTATTCTGGGAATTGGCTATTTTTATTCATGGTAAAGTACAACACACACACACACACACACACACACACACACACACAACACACACACACACACACACACACACACACACACCACACACCACACACTTAAATAATATTTCATTAAAATTAAATAAAGCAAATGATCGTTTCTGTTTTCTATCAATTCACCAATTCACCAAATGCTGCCTAGGTGGCTGAATATGATTTATCTAACAGTTATAATGGCACATTTGCACTTAAACCTATCATTTTTCTTCCACCAGATTCCAAAACACCAAAGCAAGATGGATTAGGACAAGACACAGATGAGAGTGAGACAAAAAAGTCAGACAGACAGGGGTGGGGATGGGTTTGATGGGGGTGTTAATCAGATAGGGAGGATGTCCCTTTCTCTTCAGCAGGAGCTGTCATCCTATGCTCTCACAGTAGCTATAAACCAAAAGTGTTTTCTCCCTTAACAAGCTCAACAGGACCTTCAGTGGGGAGATGACACAGAACTGCTTTCTCTCCAGGGGTGACAGCGACTGTCTGTCATCAATCAGTTAGACTCACTGTGCTACCCACAGACAATGTCTCAACAAGGGCACAGCTCAGATTCATCACAGAAGGAGGGAAAAACAAACAACAGGCATGACGAAATACACACAGTAGCATTGAAAGTCATTTAATATTAACATGTGACATCTTGGTGTAGATAGTGCAGCAATGACAATACATGAAATTAAGTCTCATACATTGTAAAGAAATTTTTTCTTTTGTATGGCATTAGAATTGCAAATGCCAATTTAGGTGACCAATTGTCAGCAGCCATGCACTAGGACTCGCATGTGTGTCTATGCATACACCGCCACACACGCACATATATCCTTTGAACTACTGTCAGCGTTTCAAAACTATGTTATCTGTCGGCAGAAATCATTTGAAACACTTCTTTCAGAATGTCATAGCCCTGTTAAGGCTTTGATCAAAGCTTGCAATGTCAATTTTGGGAGGAACTGCTGTGTAGTAATGCATGATGAAACTGTCAGAAAGTTGTTCCAGCTAGCTCCCCTGTGCATCTTAAAATAATCATTTGGTTGCAGCCTCCTCCTATGTTTTTTTTTTTCCTTGTATTTTGCAAGGACTTCCTTGATAGTCTACATACATTAACTGACAGCAAACAAAGTGAATTACATCTGCACGGTAAAATATCCATTATTACTACAAGTAATTTACACTTCCAAGTGATGTTTGCTTCCTAAGATGAATGCTTGATCTGGTGATTATATGAATGCTTTTCTACTCTTTGCAGTAATAAACAAGTAAGAATAATGGTGACATGTTATTTAAATTTTACAACCAATGATCAAATGATCAAACACAAGATTGTTGAACACAAATGACTACTTTAATGAATGCTTTTTGGGAGTATACTATACAATAAATTAAACATTTGATAAGAATTTGATACATCGCTCCTACTTAAGTATTTCATTATTCCACAAACCTTTTATTGTGTCGTTTTCCATCTATAGCATGTTCCATGCGAATTTAAAAATATAATGTTTAATGCAATATAAATGAGTACAATTTTAAAAGAAAACTGCAAAGAAAGTTCACTCATAAAACATTAGTTTTTGGGTGAATTTGACAAGCAGGTTGTGTTTAAGTGTTTAAACTGTAGAGAGCGAAACAAAAAATCTGACAACCATATTCCAAGAAACATAAAACATAAACAGCTCAAGTTTTTAGGCCAAAAGGGACAAAACACCCACATATTGGTGGTTAATTTAGTTCACATCAAAAAAGATAAGCATTTATGCATTTCAGTAGAGAGGATGTTGAACATTTGAAATATGCAAGTACACTATGACAGAGTTAGCAGTTTTTACTTCTTCATAACTGACCTAGAAGACTTGGACTTTGGCTTTATCTTTGTCATGGGAAGTCATTTTCCACAATATTAGTACATGTCTGATTGCAGAACTGAAGAAGCCGTTCTGCGATCACCTTTCTCGAAAGTCAAGCTAACCTAATTCAACACAGATCAACAAACCATGATGACATACAACACAACAATAGTGACATAAAATTAGCACAGCAGAACACAGTACACTTATATATTAGGTAGGTACGTAGGTAGGTAGGTAACTTTATTAATCCCTTAAGGAGGTTCCACCAGGGAAATTGTCATCTGTTACACTACACACAGCACAGTAAGCACACAAAAAGAAGTACCAGACACCTTTCAAGATAAAAAGCAGACCCATCATAAAGTTTAAAACATATAAAAGGCATAAATAAGCATAAATGGATATGCTATGCAAAGTAGTAAGCACAATTATATTGTGAGTGTCAGTCAGTTAACCCTCAGCTTTTGTGTAGTCCCTCTTCTTCTTCTCTGAGGAGTTGAGCAGTTTGATGGCTCGGGTGAAGAAGTAGTTCTTCAGTCTGTTGGTCCTGCATTTTGGGAGGCGCAGCCTCTGGCTGGTCAGGCCTCTCAGGCTTCTTTGGTTGTTGGCAACAGTGTGCAGAAAGAAGCTGACAATGTTCATGATGTCCAGCAGTTTGTCCAGGATTCTCCTTTCTGCCACCGTTGCCAGAGGGTCCAGCTATATCCCGACCACTGAGCTGGCCTGCCTGATCAGCTTTGCCAGCCTGGAGAGGTCTGCCTTTGTCACGCTCCCTCCGTAACAGACCACAGCGTACGGCAGGGTGCTGGCGACCACAGACTGATAGATCATCCACAGGGGCTTTCTGCAGATATCAAATGCTCTCAGCCTCCTCAGGAAGTACCGTATTGGCCCGCATATAAGAAGGTGTTTTTTGCATTGAAATAAGACTGAAAAAGTGGGGGTCGTCTTACATTCGGGGACTAGACATTATACCCATTCACAACGCTAGATGGCGCCAGATATATTTAAAGCGAATGCTGAACTTAACTCCGCCGGCCAAAGCGAACCCCTGTCATGAAGAAGAAAAATAAAAATAGCGGTAAGAAAGAAAAGAAAAAAAAGAGAAAAGATAACAGAAAATGGAGAAATGTAGCGACAATCTGGAGAAAAGTGGGTCGGTTCTTGGATGGTAGCAAGGTTGGTGCCACTCACCATTCATTTACAAATGTGATTGCACTTTAGTTTACATATTTAAATGTTTAGATATTAAGATGTGATAGACAGTTTTTGCATGATTTGAATAAGGCAAAATAACATGCTTTTTCTCTCGAATATATTGTTATAATCATTTGTTTCAGATGTGCTGTAATTATTTTCTGTGTAAAAATTAAATTTGGTATTCAAAAAGTCTTTTTTCAAACTTGAGTCTCGAAAAAGAGGGGGTCGTCTTTTAATCAGGATCGCCTTATATTCGGGCCAATACGGTACATCCTGCTCTGAGCTTTCTTGTACAGCTGCTTGGTGTTACTTGTCCAGCCACAGCCCAATACATTTATACAGTAGGTCTGTACAACCTCCACCTCCTCTATTCCTATCAGAACTGGTCTAGGTCTTGGTCTGTCCCTCCTGAAATCAATGACCAGCTCTTTAGCTTTGGAGGTGTTGAGCTGCAGGCCGTTGCTGTGACACCAGTTGACAAAATCCCTCACCAAGCATCAATACTTTTCTTCCTCATTGTCTCTGATACATCCCACAATTGCTGTGTCATCTGTTTGCAGTGGACAGAGTAAAGAGGATAGGGGACAAGACAGTCCCCTGTGGAACACCGATGCATCTGACCACAGTGTCAGACGTGTTTCTTTTTTTTTTTAACCTTTAGCACAGTCTGCTGTGTATCCTCTGATGTCGAGGTATTTCAAATGGAATTAGTAGCTTAATTCTCAGTTTTGCTTGTGCCTCCTCTCTAACCTGTAATGTAAAGCCCATTTAGTTAATGTGTTTACATGTCCATATGAAACTCTTTCATATTGTAAAGACAAAAATGTATGTTCATAAGAAATTAATAAATTGCAATTTAAAACTACTGATTGATTCATTGTGAACTGATCTTTCATGATGCAGAACAAATAAAGAGAGAGAGAAGTTGCAAATGACTTATGACTTGCACCTGGAATTTGACATTATCCTAACCAGTCCTATCTCAGCTCTGTGTTGAGGACAACACACACCTGCACACCTCACTGTTGAAAAGAATAGATTTGAAGAATTGAACAGAGCTTCTAATTTACTTGTGCAAACTGGGAGATTGTGCTAAATATTTGTCCAACAGCGGCAGCAGTAAAGACACCAAAGCGGATTTGAACTTTCACATCAAAATAAAATGGCCCAAAAGCCCACTCACTATATTGTTCAGTCTAATTTTAAACGGCTGCAACCTGTTTTGGATATCCTTTGACAAACTGCTTGAATGAATCAGGATCTGCTTGTACTGTGGATGCTGTCAGAATATTTTGTCAAGATTTCTTTTTTCTTTCAAAACAGAATATTTGGATGGCAACACATCTTGTTGCAGCACGTATCAACTACCAGCTTGGACGCAACGGTCAGAAGTCATTTTAGCCCCAGTAGCTTGAATTTCAGTCAAAACTATGGACTATGGGCTGTGGACACCTTGTTTTAGAAGAAAAAAAAGAACATATTGATTCTCATACATGAATTGATAGTCATTATAACAGTGTATAAAAATGAATTAAAATAAACCATTGGGAAACATGTCACACTTTTTGCTGCTAGAGTCTTAATAAGTTGTTTCTTAATGGTAGAAGGATTGGTAGAAGGATACTGAGTCTTGAACTGCCAGGCCTCCTGCCTGGCAGTTCAAAACTCAGTATCCTTCTACCAATACATGCACTATCTCACCTTTCCTTTCATTTTAGCTGAAACTCTTCTATCACACCACACTTTTCTCCACCCATTCCATCCTGCCTGCACACGCTTCTTCACCTCTTTTCCACACTCTCCATTGCTCTGGACTATTGACCCTAAGTACTTAAAATCCTCCACCTTCTTGATCTCTTCTCCCTGTAACCTCACTCTTCCACTTTGGTCCCTCTCATTCACACACATGTACTCTGTCTTACTGCGGCTAACCTTCATCCCTCTCCTTTCCAGGACAAACCTCCACCTCTCTAGCTTCTCCTCCACCTCTTCCCTCCTCTCACTGCAGATCACAATGTCATCTGCAAACATCATAGTCCATGGAGATTCCTGTCTAACCTCATCTGTCAGCCTGTCCATCACCATAGCACACCAGAGGGGCTCGGAGCTGATCCCTGATGCAATCTCACCTCCACCTTGAACTCCTCTGTCACCCCTACAGCACACCTCACCACTGTCTTACAGTCCTCATACATGTCCTGCACCGCTCTAACATACTTCTCTGCCACTCCAGACTTCCTCATACAATACCACAGTTCCTCTCTGGGCACCCTGTCATAAGCTTTCTCCAGATCTACAAAAACACAATGCAGCTCCGTCTGGCCTTCTCTGTACTTCTCTATCAACATCCTCAAAGCAAATACTGCATCTGCAGTACTCTTTTTTGGCATGAAACCATACTGCAGCTCACAAATGCTCACTTCTGCCCTTAGTCTAGCTTCCACTACTCTTTCCCATAACTTCATTGTATGGCTCATCAGCTTTATTCCTCTGTAGTTGCCACAACTCTGCACATCTCCCTTTTTCTTAAAAATGGGCACCAGCACACTTCTCCTCCACTCCTCAGGCATCTTAGTAATACCACAAAATGGGGATGGGCAATGTGGCTTCACGTCAAGCAAGGCACCACCAATGTGTACAGAAACAACAAACAACAACAACAAAAAAAGATACAAATAAGAGCTGATTGATTAATTGAAGTTAAGAAGTGAAAAGAAAAAAATGCCAACTTTATTTCAGGATGTATTAAAGATCACTGTAGCATGCAATGTCATGACTGCCTCAGCCACTTTGTATTTAAGAGGTGCATTATGACAGTGTTCTTTGATCAATAGTCAATATATTTTTGGCTGTTTACTCTCTTCTTTGGATGCATTAGTGCCTAAATGAAAAATACATTAACTTACATGGACATTGGTGGTACCACTGTTTAAAAAGGATGACCTAAGTTTGCATTTTTTCCCTACCATTTTGTCTCATTACAAACATTTATTGTCGTAACCATTAGTGGCATGAAGGTACTGTAATTTTGGTTATTAAACCATTGATTTGATGTTTCCTATTACACCTGTTGCCATACATTTAATTTGTTCCACAAAAAATAAGTGGGACATAACTCAGAGTGGTTGACATCCTGTGGCTGTATCTTTATCAAGCAACAATTTTCCTCTCATCACTTGGAAAATAATCCTTGTGGCAGCTGACTAGGCAGTATATCTAAACACAGAACAGTACCAAAGGCCAACATAATTTAGCAACACATTAATCGCTTCCCTCATGCAGTCAATAGCATATTAATTGAGCTACAAAAGCAAAATTAGATGAGATGAGAAGTATTGCAACATCATTCAGCAAAGCCCTCCAGTGAAGTTCTTGAGCAGTCAGCAAGACTGTTGTGCAAATTCATTTCTCAGCTGAGCCTCATGCACTCATTCGGGGATTTGCCTTTTGGCAGATAGGTGCACAGATTCTGCAGATGTCATCCACAAATGCCAGGTTTCAGATGGCCAGGGAAGTGATCTTCAGCCTCACTTAAAATACAACCCCATTGTGATTCAAAGACAGTGGTGAGTGGAAAAACCTGAGCCAGCATGTAGTCTCCAAAGAAGGACTGGTGATAGTCGACAGCTCCATGAAATTCTCTGCAGATTTATGAATCAGAAAAGTCACCGACATTCTCTGGGTTGTCATGAGAAAAAAAAGAAGAAAGGTGGTGAAAGTATGAATGCCTGCGGCATCTCTGTGGTACCATTTAGAAAAAGGTGGATAAGCCATAAAATCAGACACATATAAAAAGACTTGATTCACGAGATTATGGCCATTGGAATGCCATCTTATATGCCAATCAATACAGCCATGTACTTTTCTTTTATTTGGTTTAAAATGCCAATTATCAGAGCTTTAACACTAAAGAAACTGTTCTATTGAGTTCAAGGTGATATTTTTTAGACTATTTGACAATGTGTCGGATATAAACTGACAACTGTCCAAAGGGTGAATTTGACTTTTTAAAATGACACAACTACAATTAAGTGTGCACTCACTCTTTACCTGCATTTATGTATGTTTACACTGACACCAGAGAAACTGTTGATAGCAACTTGTGTATTCTTCTTTAAAAATTCTTCTTTTCCTTTCGGCTTTTCCCTTCAGGGGTCGCCACAGCGAATCAATTGCCTCCATCTAGCCCTGTCTTCTGCCTCCTCTTCTCTCACACCAACTACCTTCATGTCCTCTTTCACTACATCCATAAACCTCCTCTTTGGTCTTCCTCTAGGCCTCCTGCCTGGCAGTTCAAAACTCAGCATCCTTCTGCCAATATATTCACTATCTCTCTTCTGGACATGTCCAAACCATCTCAGTCTGGCCTCTCTGACTTTATCTCCAAAACCTCTAACATGTGCTGTCCCTCTGATGTACTCATTCCTGATCCTATCCTTCCTGGTCACTCCCAAAGAGAACCTCAGCATCTTCATCTCTGCTACCTCCAGCTCTGCCTCCTGTCTTTTCCTCAGTGACACTGTCTCTAGACCGAACAACATCGCTGGTCTCACCACAGTTTTGTACACCTTTCCTTTCATATTAGCTGAAACTCTTCTATCACACATCACACCTGACACTTTTCTCCACCCATTCCATCCTGCCTGCACACGCTTCTTCACCTCTTTTCCACACTCTCCATTGCTCTGGACTATTGACCCTAAGTACTTAAAATCCTCCACCTTCTTGATCTCTTCTCCTGTAACCTCACTCTTCCACTTTGTCCCTCTCATTCACACACATGTACTCTGTCTTACTGCGGCTAACCTTCATCCCTCTCCTTTCAGGACAAACCTCCACCTCTCTAGCTTCTCCTCCACCTCTTCCCTCCTCTCACTGCAGATCACAATGTCATCTGCAAACATCATAGTCCATGGAGATTCCTGTCTAACCTCGTCTGTCAGCCTGTCCATCACCATAGCGAACAATCTGTCAGCCTGTCCATCACCATAGTGAACAAAAATGCTTCTTCTTCTTCTTTAAAAATATCTCACCTATGATTGTCACAAAACAACAGATTCCTGTAACCATCTGTTCCACATATACAGTATGTGTATTTTGATTTTGATGTGTGCATTACGAATGAAATAGTTGTATTAGACCTCTATGTGGTTGTTGGTTATTGTCAAGGTACTGTATTTATGCAACAACGTGGATTGCAGGAGTACAGTATTTTCCTATAAGGCTCACCTAAAAGCCTATAATTTTCTCATAATCCCACAGTGCGCCTTATAATCCGATGCACTTTATGTATGGATTAATATTAATATTAGTATTGGTTAAAAACAAGTCGCTGAAAAAAAGCCGGCAGTCCTGGCCGGCAGTCATGCCGCGCCTCCGCCAACCAGGGGCACCCTCACTAGGTATTCGGGCCCTACGCCCCCTAACAACGGTAGTCAAGGGGCGTCACCGAAGTCTCGGCTCTTACTGGCCTGCTGTCTGACGGCAGAGAAGCCTGCAGAGAACCCCGGTGACCGGCTACGATAACTTAGCAAAACATAGTTCAGTTCAGTTCATTTTATTACAAATATATATTAAAAGCATTAAAAATTCATTCACACACAATAGTGGCAATGCATATTTGTAAATGGGACACCCTTGAAGCAGCATTTAGCTTATGTATGGGGCCCAGAACAATAAACAATATTTAAAACAAACATTCAGTGCTTACCTAACCTGTACGTACCTAAGCTTACCTACCGACTAAAACATACCTATCTTCCCTACATACATTTTAATATTACCTACTTTACTTTAGCTATAATGTGTATCCTATGTAATTTATAAAAGTACACATTTTGTTGTAAACATTATACTACATTTTTTTTATTCCCAAGTAATACTTTGACTGATGAATGGTCGAAGTATTAATTTTGACCACTCAAAGTTAATACTTTGAATTGTCAAAGCATCACCTCGACCCTTCAAAGCTACTGGTCAAAGCAACAGCTACTGTTTATTATAGTTTCCTAAGAGCTCCGTTTTTAATTTCTTTTAAAAATGAACAGATATGATGCAGCTTTAATGTCCGTGTTCAGCTCGTTCCAAATCTGTGGGCCTTTACACATCACACCAAAGCTTGTGCACTTAGGTTTTCTCATTTTTCTCATTTTCTCATTTTGAAACTTTCAACAATTCTATTAATAAAGTTTGACTGACTGACCGATCTCAGTATTTCCCAACTACTGTGGTGCCAGAAATAACGCATTTTAAACTTAATTGGTCTAAAAATGCCATTGTGCTGTAATCAGGAATCTAGTGATGGTACATTCTATTAGTTTGCGGAAACACACGGAGAAACTGGCATAAAGGCGAATGAAAGACCCTCAAAGCTGAACTTCCAGCTTTTTCTGAAATTTCAAGAGCAGAGTCACTGCTAGACAAAGGTGTGTGGTGTGCTGCATTGATTTGCAAATGCAGTTGATAGCTCTGGGCGGGCGGCGGAAGTGCGCAGTTAGGCCTGTGTATTCTGTCTGGCAGCGATGTGACATGGGTTCAGGCTGGTGAGACACCGACGTTAAAGTCAGTTCTATGAGTAAAACAGCGTCGCATTTGCCAGTAAATTAGCAGCCTGACATTAAAAACTAGTTAAAAAATTGTTTGGGACACACAGCAGTAAATAGCTGCACCTCACCTCCGACTGGACTACCGATCGATCGAAACAATATTTAATTAATAAACGAAGACGAAAGTCGGAGCTTAAATATCTCCTTCAAACTTCAGATCAGGAAATAATCCGCCCTGTTTGAACTGAGTGGTCCACTCGAAATTAATTTAACCAGTTTTTAATGTCAGGTTTTTTAATATGCGTATTGACTTCTTTCTAAGATGGCAAAGTGATCAAGTGATCAGGTTTCCTTGATGAGGCTCAAATGGCTTCATTGAAATAACAATAGGGTCATTCACAGCTGACGAAACTTACTCACAGTCATGAATGCTCTAGCTAGTGGACGGATAGCGCAACTACAACCACTATTTTTTTTAAATCTATTTTATTTTTTTTTATTAAAACACACGGTCGAAGGTCAGGATGATACTGTTTATTCCGACTACAGATAAGTGGTGGATAATAATTGCCTTATAATGCGGTGCGCCTTATTTATGGAATAAATTATAAAATAAATTATAGTATAAACAACTCATTAAAGGTGCGCCTTATAATCCAGTGCGCCTTATAGTGCAGAAAATACTGTACTTAGAGGGTAACGAGGGCACTTTACTCACCATAGATGCAATTCCAGATATGGTTGTCAATGATAAACTCATTGAGCAAATGAGTTGGGGGGAATAGCTGGGGAATACAGTTTTTTACTCTGTTGTTTGGACTGGCCTGAGAAGGATATAAAATTTGGAGGAATCTGACAGTTGTGAGAGCGCACTCTGCAAGTCTTCTCTCCATGCTGCTTGCATTGAATAGATCTGAATCATCACACGGAGTCTGTAAGAATCGCCGACATTTCCACACTGCACAAGGAATAATTTCCCTGACAGCAAACACACACACACTCACACACACACACACACACACACACACACACACAACACACACACACACACACACACACTCACACAAACACAATATCACATTACATCCATCTACCTCATTTTATTTTCATTTCTGGCATTGACACATCCAGCTACAACACTATTTATAAGCTGCAAAACATTTAATGACAATAAATGATGAGAGGACGTAGCTCAGTGGTTGCTTTGCATCTATGCCCTTGGTTCAATCCCCTGGCATCTGCAGCCTTATGGTTGCACAAGTCAGTGAAATTTGTAGGCCGGTCCCAAGCCTGGACAAATGCAGAGATTTGCGGCAGGAAGGGCGTCCTGCATAAAAAACTAAATTGGCAAACAAAAATTATCAACTACAAATTGGAAAGTGATGACACAGTGTGGTGACCCTTAACCGGAAAAGCGAAGACGTTTACTTATAATACATGTTGTGGTTTGTGGGACAGAAGTAGCTCAGTCCACACAGTCTTGGGCTGGGGACCAGAGGGTGGCTTTGCCACGGTGCCCTGGATCAAGGTATAAGTTGCTCATAGGGAGCCCCACAAAGGAGCTACCCACCACTGTAGCTTCCTGAATGCCTGGAGGTCCCTTCAGTGTGAATATGTTTAAGGGTCTGCATCTCATATATAGTGCCCGCCATGTCTGGCGGGCACTATCCAGTGAGGGTCCTTAGGCAAGACCCTTAATGCTATACGAGCCTACCTCAATCATGAGCGAACACAATAAAGATAGAGTCATACCGGCTCGGACGTCGCCCGGATCAACAAGGTCCGCGTCAGTTGCTAGGGAACCAGGGCAATCTGATGAGAAGTGGGTTACTGGAGCAAGACACACATGGACAAGGGCGGAGAATACAGAGTTGTTGGAATGCTACTACACGAGTAATCCCAGAGAGAGGGGATATATGGGGCGGATGTGGGACCAATGGATGCTTCGAAACCCACAATCAAGGCTAACAAAGAAACAGCTGTCAGCACAGTGTTCCAACATCCGTAACCGAAAACTGCTGTCACAACTAGAGATGATACGGCAAAGGGAGCCAGCGGGGAGATTTCACAATCCCCCACAATCTGAGATTGGGTACCAAGCCCTAAGAGACAAAGACAGCCTCAATACAAGAGCTGCTGAGAAGGAAGATCGTGACCTAAATGGAAACCTGGAGCCTCCGACAAATACCGAAGCTAAGTTGTCAAGTACCTTCAGAAGATCTGCTAGAAGATGTGAATGCTGCAATAAGAACCATCCCCACAGGGAACATAACTGAGACCAACAAGCTGATTCACAGTACAGCAACAGTAATCCTCGAGGTGCTGGGATATAAGATCAACACAGGGCATAACAAACAATACCCTCCATGGTTAGAGGCCAAGATAAAGGCGACATGGAGAGAGAAGTCAGCCAGCTAGCCGAGCTACAGAAGGGGAACATGGTGAATAAAGGGGTACCCAGGAAATACAGCAAGCTCTCCATACCTGAAGCACTCAAAACTGCCAAACAGGCTCTGGCTACCTGACTGAAGAGATACACCAAGGAGATAGAGGCCAGGAGAATAAACAAGACCTTCTCCACTCAACCAGCAAAGGTGTACTCTCAGTGGCAGGGAAGTAGCGTCCAGTCAGACCCACCAAGAGCTATGTATGATCCATGCATACTAGCTAAAGAAGCTGACAGCACTCCATGAGCGTCTAGCAGCACAGATGAACCAGCTGCTAAGGGATGGGATGCACCCAGAATGGTTGACTGAAGGCAGGACAGTCCTGATTATGAAAGACCCACAAAAGGGATATACCCCATCCAACTACCGGCCAATAACCTGTCTCTGTACAACATGGAAGCTCCTGTCAGGCATCATGGCGGCTAAGATGAGTAGGCACATGGATCAATATATGAGCGGGGCACAGAAAGGAGTTGGAAGCAACACCAGGGGAGCCAAGCACCGGCTACTGGTGGACAGAGCAGTACACAGAGACTGTAAGAATAAGCAGACCAACTTGTGCACCGCCTGGATAGATTACCAGAAAGCCTATGATTCAGTGCCACACACGTGGATACTGGAATGTCTGGAACTGTATAAGATCAACAGGACACTAAGAGCCTTCATCAAGAACTCAATAGGAATGTGGAAGACAACCCTGGAGACTAACTCCAAGCCAATTGCCCAAGTTAACATCAAGTGCGGCATATATTAAGGGGATGCACTATCACCACTGCTGTTCTGCATAGGCCTGAACCCCCTCAGTCACATCATCACAAAGAGTGGCTATGGATACCGATTCCGAAGCGGGACAGCAATCAGCCATCTCCTCTACATGGATGACATCAAGCTGCATGCCAGGAATGAGCGAGAAATTGACTCACTGATCCACACCACCAGGATCTACAGCGATGACATAGGGATGTCATTCGGATTAGACAAATGTGGCCTGATGGTATCGAGAAGAGAAAAGATTATCAGATCTGAAGGGGTTGACCTAACGGGACAGCTACAAATACCTTGGAATCCCACAGGCTAATGGCAATCATGAGGAGGCCACAAGGAAGTCAACCACAGCCAAATACCTCCAGAGAGTGAGGCAGGTCCTGAGAAGTCAGCTGAATGTAAGAACAAGATCCGAGCCATCCACATGTATGCACTGCCAGTCATCAGATACCCCGCTGGGATCATAAGCTGGCCAAAGGAGGAGATAGAAGCCACAGATACCAAACTAGAAAGCTCCTCACCATGCATGGAGGATTTCACCCCAAGTCCAGCACCCGTAGGCTGTACTGTACTAAGCAGAAAGAGGGAGGCCGAGCATCAGGGCCACCGTCCAGGATGAAACATTGAAATTCCAAGAGTACATCTGAAAGATGGCCCCAAAAGATGAACTGCTCAGTGAATGCCTTAGACAGCAGAAATCTGATGAGAGAGAGGAGGAGGAGGAGACAACATAGAGGGACAAGCCCCTACACGGCATGTACCACCATCAGATAGAGGAAGTGGCTGATATCAAGAAGACCTACCTACGGCTGGACAAAACCGGACTGATAGACAGCACAGAGGCACTGATCATGGCAGCACAAGAACAGGCCCTAAGTACAAGAGCAATAGAGGCCAATATCTACCACAGTAGATCTGACTCCAAGGTGCAGGCTATGTAAAGAAGCCCCAGAGACAGTCCAGCATGTAGTAGCATGGTGTAAGATGCTAGCCGTGTCAGCATACATGGAGAGGCACAACCAAGTCGCTGTGGTAGTGTACAGGAACATCTGTATCCAGTATGGACTAGAAGTGCCCAAATCCCAATGCACATATCACCAAATTTGGTTGAGAACAACAAGGTTAAGATTAGGGATGAGCGAGTACACCACTATCTGTATCTGTATCTGTTCAACCAACTAGATTATCTGTATCCGTATCTGTATTCGGGCTTAAACCGAAGTGGGTGTGGTTTGACCGGAAATGGGTGGGGCTTAAATCACCACATTGTTTTAAGTCTAAAATTGATATGGATTGATCACAACTTGCTGTATTTTTGCTTATTTTAAAACTATTTTCAGAACAGCCTCAAAATTGAAATTCAAATAAATGTTTTTGATCACAAAAGTAAGAGAACTATTTACAGAACAGGTTTTTATGGAACTGAGTCAGAACATGAATATTCTTAAGTCTATGAATGAATATTTAAAGAAGAGCCTCAGTATTGATATCCAACGGTTTTGATCACAATAGTAAAGGAACTATATATAGAATGAGTAAACACAAAGTGCATTAATAAAGTGCATGCAATAAAAAAAGTAATTAACTACAAAGTATGCATGAACAAGAATTGTCATACTCAACAAATTAATTATTTTTCTTTTTCATTTAAATTTTTACTTTTTTTTCAATTATTTATTTTTAGTACCTAATGCTATTGCCATTTTTTTCACATAAAGTTAAACAATATTGATTATGGCATGTGCGTGTGTGTGTGTGTGTGCGCGCGCGCACGCGCTATGTCTCAGTTAAAATATTGAGCAGACATTGTTAATTTGAACAGAGTTTAGAACAGGTAAAAAAAAAAAAAAAAAAAAAGACTAACCACCGAGGCGGTGGTTAAATGCACACGTACGTGCAACAAAAAAAAAAAGAACAAGGAAGTTCACCACATAACCAAACACCAAAATAGAGGCAAGCTGAAGAAAATCTAATAAAGACGTGAGCAACAGTGAAGCCACGAACAGAGAGATCAGGAACTGCGTGTGACAGAGTGACACAGGGAAGCTCCGCTCTAACTGCAGCGAGTAGGGAGGGGCGGGAAGTATGTGTGACTGGCCAATCACAGAGCGTGACAACAGTCCGGCTGATTTTCCTTCAGTCCGATCACGAGTATTAACGGGCTTTATTCGTATTCGTATTCGTATTCGTACTCGTACTCGTCAAAATGCATTATCCGTACCGGATACTCGTATGAAACGAGTATCCGGCTCAACCCTAGTTAAGATCCTGTGGGACCTGACACAATTGATCACAATATTCTTTTGGCACGACTGGACAAAACAATTTATATTAAGGGATCAGCATTAATGTGGTTTAAGTCCTATTTAACTGACCGTTCCCAGTTTATTAAAATTAATAACAACTCCTCCCAGTCCACTACAGTTAGCTATGGAGTTTCCCAAGGCTCAGTTCTTGGTCCAGTATTGTTTATCTTATACATGCTTCCTCTAGGTAATTTGATAAGGAAACACTCCATCAACTTCCGTTGTTATGCTGATGATTCACAATAGTATCTCTCGATTAAACCTGATGAAGTCAGTCAGTTGGGCAAATTACAAGTGTGTATCAAAGAGATTAAAGATTGGATGACCAATAACTTTTTGCATCTAAATTCTGGTAAAACTGAGGTGATTGTGCTCGGCCCAAAAACTGTTAAGGATGTAGTGCCCAGTGGTGTAATAGCCTTGGATAGCATCACTTTTGAGGCCAAAACCACTGCGAGGAACCTAGGTGTCACCTTTGATCAGGATCTGTCATTTAACACACACATAAAACAGTTTTCTAGAACGGGCTTTTTTCATCTCCGAAACATTGGGTACTGGTCCTGGTTAGAAAATCAGGCATATTTTAGGCATATTTTAGGCATATCATCAGGCATATTTTAAAACGGAATGATACGGAGAAATTAATCCATGGTTTCATCACTTCCAGACTAGATTAATGTAACTCACTTCTTTCAAGATGCCCCAAAAAGTCATTTAAGACACTTCAACTAATCCAGAATGATGCTGCCTGTGTTCTCACCAGAACCAGTGCCCGAGACCATATTTCTCCTGTGTTTGCTTCTCTGAACTGGCTTTCTGTGAAAGCTAGGATAGCTTCAAATACTCCTCCTCACTTCCAAAGCCCTTCATGGCTAGGCACTGACCTATCTGAAGAAACGTTTAGTTCCATATAATCCATCTAGAGCATTACACTCTCAACATACTGTCCTACTGGTGGTTCCTAGAATATGCTAAAGTAGGACGGGGGCCAGAGCCTTTAGCTATCAAGCCCCTCTATTGTGTAACCACCTCCCTCCCTCAGTTCGGGAGGCAGATACCCTCTCATTATTTAAGACTAGACTTAAAACATGTCAATGTCTTTCATGTCTTTCAAACATTTTACAATTAAGGCAGCTTAGGCTGCTACGTTTTTTTTTCTTATAGACCTACATTGCTGGAGACTCGACATCCACACTCACTGAGCTCCTGTTTCCTCCTTCTTCTCTCTGACCATCTCTGTTACTGCTCTTCCTCTCTGACCTCACTCTCCTACTTTTCCATTTACACCCTACTAACTCAACTTCTTCTGGAGTATCTGTACTCTATGTCCTTACAGGTTTTCTCAGGTTCACCCCTCTTCCGTCCATCCGCTGTGGACCTGCTCTTTCCATCCCACCAGTATCAACCCTCACCTAACCATCGGCTGGGGTCCTGCTGCACTATGTGCTGGTGCTTTCTGTGTGCTTTTTCTGTGTTTTTGTGGACTCACTGTGCTGTGTGTAGTGTGACGGAGAAATTAATTTCCGTGACGGAACCTCATTAAGAGATCAATAAAATTTTACTCCACTCTACTCTATACTATGCTCAGTATCACCCCTCATGTATCCATCGGCTGGGGTCCTGCTACTTTTCTTCCTCCGTGCCACTCTGCAGTCATCTATGCAGCTGTTATTGTGCCTTGAATTTACCAACTACATGATGGGGAACATGTATTGAAGGCAACAACTCAGGAGTCAGTGAATGCAGCCTGACTTTCTCTTCCCCAATTCAGCGCCTGCATCAAATCATCTAACTATAACCATAAATACACTGATTCTTTCTGGCCTATCTGCCACTCTCTCTCTGTCTCTGTCTTTCTCTTACCCTGTCCTTATCTTTCTTTTATTTATTTTCCACCCAACCGGTCAAGGCGGATGGCCGCCAAAAAGAGTCTGGGTCCTGCTTTGAGTTTCTTCCTCAAAGAGGGAGTTTTTCCCCCGCTAATGTTGCTTATGCTTGCTCTGGAGGGTTCAGTTGGGTTTTTCTGTCTGTTGAAGTGCTTTGAAATGTCTGTTTCCATGATTAAGTGCTATATAAATAAAACATGATTGATAGATTGATTGATTTTAGCTTCCAGACTGACAAACAGCTCCTAGCTAACTAACCAGACACAGAGGTAGTGGACAAACAGCAGAAGAGAGCAGTGGGGATAGACATGGCGATTCTTGCAGACACCACATCAGGAAGAAGGAACACAAAAAGATTGAGAAGTATAAAGGCTTGAAAGAACAGCTGGAACATATGTGAAAATTAAGGTAGTAGGAGCACTTGGGGCAGTGACACCAGCAGATTCCTTGAACATCATCTGAAGCTTCAGTCCAAAAGAGCACAGTCCTAAGAACAGCTAAGAAACTGCAGAAGCCACAGTCTCTGGTAGAGGACCTGAGTTGAAGGATGACACACAGATACCACCCTTCAAGGGTGATTATATATATATATATATATATATATATATATATATATATATATATTAGGGTTGAGCCGGATACTCATTTCATACGAGTATCCGGTACGGATAATGCATTTTGACGAGTACGAATACGAATACGAATAAAGCCGATTAATACTCGTGATCAGACTGAAGGAAAATCAGCCAGACTGTTGTCACGCTCTGTGATTGGCCAGTCACACATTCTTCCCGCCCCTCCCCACAGACTGCAGTTAGAGCGGAGTTTCCCCGTCCCACTCTCTGCCTCCGGTACACGCAGTCACTGATCTCTCTGTTTGTGGCTTCACTGTTGCTCGCGTCCTTCTTGTTAGATTTTCTTCAGCTTGCCTCTATTTTGGTGTTTGGTTATGTGGTGAACTTTCTTGTTTTTTTTTGTTTGTTTTTTTTGTTGCACGTACGTGTGCATTTAACCACCGCCTCCGTGGTTAAAGTCTTATTTTTTTACCTGTTCTAAACTCTGTTCAAATTAACCTTGTCTATACTTAATACTTTAACTGACATAGCGCGCGCGCGCGCACACACACACACACCATAATCAATATTGTTTAACTTTATGTGAAAAAAAATGGCAATAGCATTAGGTACTAAAAACAAATAATTGAAAAAAAGGTATTGGAAAAAAATTTAAATGAAAAATAAGAAAAAAAATTAAAAAGTTTTGTTGAGTATGACAATTCTGTTCATGCATACTTTGTAGTTAATTACTTTTTTTATTGCATGCACTTCATTAATGGACTTTGTGTTTACTCGTTGATCTCAATTCTGAGGCTCTTCGGTAAATATTCATTCATAGACTTAAGAACATTCATGTTCTGACTCAGTTCTGTAAATAGTTCTCTTACTTTTGTGATCAAAAACATTTATTTGAATTTCAATTTTGAGGCTGTTCTGTAAATAGTTTTAATATAAGCAAAAATATAGCAACTTGTGATCAATCCATATCAATTTTAGACTTAAAACAATGTGGTGATTTAAGCCGCACCCATTTCCGGTCAAACCACACCCACTTCCGGTTTAAGCCCCGCCCATTCCGAATACAGATAATCTAGTTGGTTGAACAGATACAGATAGTGGTGTACTCGCTCATCCCTAATATATACATATATATATATATATATATATATATATATATATATATATATATAATTTTAGAGTTGTCATTGATGCAGGAAACAGCAGAGATGATGAGGAGATGATGGGCAGGTTTGGTATCCAGGAGAGGAATGCAGGTCAGATGGTGGTTTACTTTGAGCAAAAGGATGGAAATGGCTCTCGGGAATACTTTCTTTCAGAAGAGGTAGGGACATAGGGTGACCTACAGTATAAGAGTGGAGGCAGGAGCACACAAGTAGATTTCATTTTGTGTAGACGGTGTTATCTGAAGGAGATCAGTGACTGCAAAGTAGTGGTAGGTGAGACTGTAGCCAAACAGCATAGGATGGTGGTGTGTAGGATGACTCGGGTGGTGAGGAAGATGAAGAGGACAAGGACACAACAGAGGATGAAATGGTGGAAGATGAAAAAGAAGAATGTTGCATGACTTTTAGGAAGGAAGTAAGACAGGCTCTGCTCTGGGTGGCCAGGAGGTGCTTCCAGATGACTGGACAACCACAGCTAATGTGATCAGGGAGACAAGTAGGAGGGTACTTGGTGTGTCATCTGGAAGGAAAGTACATAAGGAGACTTGGTGGTGGAATGAGGAGGTACAGGAGTGTATACAGAGAAAGAGGTTAGCTAAGAAGAAGTGGGACACTGAGAGGACTGAGAAGAGTAGACAGGAGTACAGGGAGATTCAGCGTAAGGTGAAGGGAGAGGTAGCAAAGGCCAAACAAGGGGCTTATGATGACTTGTATGCCAGGTTGGACAATAAGGAGAGAGAGACTGATCTATACAAGACAGAGACATATATGGGAAGGACATGCACCAGGTTAGGGTGACCAAGGATAGGGATGGCATTCTATTGACAGGTGCCAGAAGTTTGATGGGAAGATGGAAAGAGTACTTTGAAGAGTTGATGAATGAAGAAAATGAGAGAGAAGAAAGACTAGAAGAAGTGGCCCTGTTGTGGACCAGGAAGTAGCAAAGATTAGTCAGGATGAAGTGAAGAGGGCATTGAAGAGGATGAAGAGTGAAAAGGCACTCGGTCCTGGTGATATACCTGTGGAGGTATGGAAATGGCTAGGAGAGGTGGCAGTAGAGTTTCTGACTGGGTTGTTCAACAGGATCTTAGATAGTGAAAGATGCCTGAGGAATGGAGGAGAATTGTGCTGGTGCCCATCGTTAAGAACAAGGGAGATGTGCAGAGTTGTGGCAACGCCAGAGGAATAGAGCTAATGAGCCATACAATGAAGTTATGGAAAGAGTAGTTGAAGCTAGACTAAGGGCGGAAGTGAGCATTTGTGAGCAGCAGTATGGTTTCATGCCAAAAAAGACTACTACAGATGCAGTACTTGCTTTGAGGATGTTGATAGAGAACTACAGAGAAGGTCAGACAGAGCTGCATTATGTTTTTGTAGATCTGGAGAAAGCTTATGACAGGGTGCCCAGAGAGGAACTGTGGTATTGTATGAGGAAGTCTGGAGTGGCAGAGAAGAATGTTAGAGCAGTGCAAGATATGTGTGAGGACTGCAAGACTGCAAGTGAGGTTGCTGTAGGTGTGACAGAGGAGTTCAAGGTGGAGGTGGGACTGCATCAGGAATCCGTTCTGAGCCCTTTTTTGTTCGCTATGGTGATAGACAGGTTGACAGACGAGGTCGACAGGATCTCCATGGACTATGATGTTTGCAGATGATATTGTGATTTGCAGTGAGATGCAGGGAACAGGTGGAGGAGAAGCTAGAGAGGTAGAGGTTGTGTCCTGGAAAGGAGAGGAATGAAGGTTAGCCGCAGTAAGACAGAGTACATGTGTGTGAATGAGAGGGACCAAAGTGGAAGAGTGAGGTTACAGTCCAGAACAATGGAGAGTGTGGAAAAGAGGTGAAGAAATGTGTGTAAGCAGGATGGAACGGGTGGAGAAAAGTGTAGTGTCATAGAAGAGTTTCAGCTAAAATGAAAGGAAAGGTGAGATAGTGCATGTATTGGTAGAAGGATACTGAGTTTTGAACTGCCAGGCAGGAGGCCTAGAGGAAGACCAAAGAGGAGGTTTATGGATGTAGTGAAAGAGGACATGAAGGTAGTTGGTGTGAGACAAGAGGATGCAGAAGACAGGGTTAGATGGAGGCAACTGATTCGCTGTGGCGACCCCTGAAGGGAAAAGCCGAAAGGAAAAGAAGAAGAGGGTCAATAGTCCAGAGCAATGGAGAGTGTGGAAAAGAAGTGAAGAAGTGTGTACAGGCAGGATGGAACGGGTGGAGAAAAGTGTCAGGTGTGATGTGTGATAGAAGAGTTTCAGCTCACCTGCTGGCCCTATCGGGCGTGGCATGTTAGGTCGACTTTGTGGCATGTGCCTTGCCGCCGCTGTTGGCCGGGGATCTGCGGTTGGTGGCCGGCAGTTGGTTTTACATTGCTGGGTGCTGGGGGCGTGGGATGGCGTTGCCGTCGGTTTCCCGTTGGACCTGGGCTATGGGCGGGGCTCGGCGTGGGGGCACCTGTGGGCGGGTTGGCTGCGGTGGGCCTCTGATAGGGCCAGGAATGGGCTGCCTCGGACGACCGGCGGTGTGCGGGGGTTGGCTGCCTCTGGTCGGCTTTTCAATTGTGGGCGGCGGCGCGGGGGGGGATTGCGGCCAGCTGGGGATCTCTGCCGTATCTGGAGGGTTGGTGTGGGCCCTATCTCTGGTCTGCCTGCGCTTGCGGGAGGCTTGACGGGCATGTGGGGTTGCAATACCCCATGTCCGGTCTAGGGGGGCTATGTAGGGGGGTGAGTCACATGTCGCCCGGTCACTGCGGCTGACCCCAGGGGCTGCGGGGGGCATTCCTGTCCCCTGGGGTTGGGGGTTGGGCGGAGTGTGGGCGTGGTGGATGGGGTTGGGGGGTGTGGTGGGGGCGGGATGGGAGGGGCCTCCTTGCCTCGTGCCCCTTGGGCCTGGCCCGTGCGCCCTGGCAGTGGCGGCCGCTGCCTCCTCTGGGTTCCTGGGTCTACGTGGTTCTCGGTTTCCCCGGTGGCTCTTTGGGTGATGGCTTCTTGATGCTCCTGGCTGCCGGGGTTGGGAGTGCTCGGCTAGTGTGGCCCTGTTGAGTTCTGGTAGCCTATCTGGGTGTTTCATTACACATGCATGTTGGGCCAGGGCTTACCAGTTCCTGTCGAGTCCAATTATTGAGAACCATTGGGTCCCGTCAGAACGTGATGAGTCTCACTTCAGTCATCACAATCTTATGCCCTCTCTCTTCCTCCTACACTGGTTTCCTCTGGTGGCCTATTCTATACTATCAGGACCTCCACTAATCTGATGTTTTGTAACATTGGTGTTGAGATATCAGTTCTAAGATAGAATAAAACAGCCTAAACCTTTTTCACTCCAGCAGCACTGCCTGTCTATCCACTACCTTGTTTATGTTCTCTCTCCCTGTCTCCTTTTTCCTTCCCCCTTAAGAGGTGCAGCACCCCCCTCACTGGCTCACAATAGGAAATTCTAATAAAGACTGACAATTTAGTTACCAGAGAGGATTGGTGACAGTCACATGCACGCATTAAAATATATAAAAGATTTTGCTGCAAGACTAAAATAAGCATTGATCTCATAAAAGGTTAACCCCCTTTTATGGGGTAAACTACGAGAATACATGCAGACAAGACAAATAAAAAAAAAAAAAGAAGAGTTTCAGCTAAAATGAAAGGAAAGGTGTACAAAACTAGTGAGACCAGTGATGTTGTTTGGTCTAGAGACAGTGTCACTGAGGAAAAGACAGGAGACAGAGCTGGAGGTAACAGAGATAAAGATGCTGACGTTCTCTTTGGGAGTGACCAGATTGGATAGGATCAGGAATGAGTACATCAGAGGGACAGCTTACATGATGTTTTGGAGAAAAAGTCAGAGGCCAGACTGAGATGGTTTGGACATGTCCAGAGGAGAGATAGTGAATATATTGGTAGAAGGATTCTGAGTTTTGAGGAGGCCTAGAGGAAGACCAAAGAGGAGGTTTATGGATGTAGTGAAAGAGGACATGAAGGTAGTTGGTGTGACAGAAGAGAAGACAGGGTTAGATAGAGGCAATCGATTCGCTGTGGCGACCCCTGAAGGGAAAAGCCGAAAGGAACAGAAGAAGACATGTGTACAATATAATTTCCCTAACTATACTCTGGTAACTATGGCTTTTCCCGCTAGCCTCTCTTCTTTCTCTTCCCTCACCTACTCATGCTCCAATTGTCTCATGTTCTTTTATACCTTGACCTCTATTAGCAAGTCAGGAATCTGTGTGAAGTGTATCTTTGTTTTAGCGCTGGAGGCGAGGCTCAGCCAGGTTGAAGGGCGACTTTGTTCCATCGAGCATAGGCATAGCCCTGTAAAAAGCAGCCCCCAGTCAGGTTTAGCGGGAGCGGAGTACCCTAGCATAACACTGTAGTTAGTAGGCCCCCGCTGGCGCTAGTCATAGGTGGTGTCCCAATTATTCAGTAGGCTTCTTCAACAATGTGAAAGCTTTCTAGGGCAAGCCTGGTCTCATTAGGAGGGACGGCATTCATCCTACTTGAGATGGTGCAGCCCTCTTGTCCAAAAATATAGTCAAAAGTCTTTTTTCTAAATTCTGAAATGCTAGAGTGGAGATCAGGCCACAGAATTGCAGTTTTACATGCTTCTCTGAAATTCAGACCCATCCTCCCGTCCATCGTCATGTGGGAACGTATGATCTCCTCCCTAACAGATGGATGAGCTGGCGGCGGTGATCCGGCATCAGAGGGACTTCCGTGAGTGCAGCGTCATGGCTGAGCGCGGACGACTCCAGACATGGCTGTTCAATCTGGACGGATTCAATCTGGGTGCGGGTGGACAGGACGAGGGAGAGCAGGAAGAGGAAAGGAGGAGGGCTGGCAGTGTTCGTGAACGATCAGTGGTGTAACCCTGGACACATCACTGTGAAGGAGCAGCACTGCTGTCGGGACATTGAACTGTTGGCGGTCGGCGTGTGGCCGTATTATCTACTGCGGGAATTCTCGCACGCTATCGTGATAGCTGGGTATTCACATTCCAACAAACGTGGCCAAAACCCGTCTGGGTCCTCAACGATTGTTGATGGGGGTCCAAAGGGGGTCGTTGGGATGTGAGTTACACCTTTGTTTGCTAATGAGGGTCATGAGCATGAGACACATCACCTGGGTCGATCTGCTGAGACAATCTTTTTGGGAGTGTCGAAAGGACATGATTATAAATGGGAGAAAGGTAATGTCGCAGACCACCCCCTCTATTCAGAGATGGCTTCTCCACTTTGATGTGGATGGCCTCTTTCACTCCTCTCAAACCATTTATCTTCCCTGTCCAAGATCTGAACATCAGTGTCATCGGTGAGTGACCCTCTTCCTTGAGGGAAGGAAGACTGCCGAGTCCTGTCCTGATGTGTTGGCTCTTCCGTGTTGAGCCATGCGTCTGTGTAGTGGTTGCTCGGTTTCCCCTATGTAGACATCTGAGCATTCCTCGCTGCATTTTACTGCATACACCAGATTGCTCTTCTGACTGTGTGGTGTGGGGTCTTTTGGGTGGACCAGTCTTTGTCGGAGGGTGTTGCCCGGCTTGAAATACACAGGGACCTTGTGTTTGTTAAAGATCCTCCTCAGCTTTTCACACACTCCGGACACATACGGGATCACTATACCATTGCGCTTGCTCTCTTCCGTCCTCACTGGGTTGTTCTCCTTTCTGGATCTTGTGTGAGCTTTCACAAAGGTCCAGTCAGGATATCCACACGTTTCAGTGCCCCTTTCAGGTGTTGGTGTTCTTTCACCTGTTCTTGGGGCACTGGTTGGTAGCTTATCAGTCCTGTCTTGCAGGGTCCCTGATGACGCCCAACTTGTGCTCGCAGTGGGTGGTGAGAGTCAAAAAGCAGGTATTGGTCCGTGTGTGTTGGTTTCCTATATACCCCAACATACAGACTTCTGTCATCTTTTATGCTGACCTCACAATCCAAAAAAGGCAAACTGTTGTCCTTTACATCCTCTCTGGTGAACTTGATGTTGCTGTCCACCGATTGATATGTTCGGTGAAAGGTTGCACCTCGTGGATTTTTACCTTAACCCATGTGTCATCCACATACCGGAACCAGTGGGTTGGTGGTGTTCCGTTGAACGAGGTAAGGGCCTTGTGTTCCACCTCTTCCATGGTCAAATTGGCCACGATAGGAGACACCGGCGAGCCCATGGCACATCCGTGTTTCTGCCTATAGAAGTTCTCTCTGTACTGGAAGTAGGTTGTGTTGAGGCAGAGGTCCAAACGTTTGCAGATCTGGTCGGGGTTGAGGTTTGTCCTGTCGCTGAGGGTGGTGTCCTGTGAAGGTGTAACTGTTACAAAGGTGTAACTCACATCCCAACAACCCCCTTTGGACCCCCATCAACAATCGTTGAGGACCCAGACGGGTTTTGGCGATGTTGGTTGGAATGTGAATAGCACTGACCACACCCCACAGGGTTTATAAGCTGGGAGTTTATCAGCCACTCTCTGAACTGAAGAAGTCTCTTGGACGAGAGACGAAACGTCTTCAAGAACTTTCTTAAATGTCCAGTGGATGACTGAGAACCTACACAGACATGTTACTTGTTTCACCAGAGACAGTAAAATACTGGACCTGTGCTTTGCCTACACCAAGGAGGCATACAGATCATCACCCCTCCCCCCCTGAGAAGATCAGACCACAACCTGGTTCATCTCCTGCCCGTCTACAAGCCTCTTGTGGAAAGGCAACCAGCTGTGTCCCACACTGTGAGGAGATGGTCCGACGAGGCTGAAGATGCTTTGAAGGACTGTTTCCACAGAACAGAGTGGGATGTTTTCTGTGATTCTCACGGGGAGGACATTGACGGTCTCACAAACACCGTCACAGACTACATTAACTTCTGTGTGGACCGTACCCACCAGGACTGCACGGTGTTATCCCAACAACAAACCCTGGATCACCCCTGACATTAAGGCCCTTCTTAAGGAGAAGAAAAGGGCCTTTAAGTCTGGAAACAAGGACGAGTTGAAGGCTGTACAGAGGGAGCTGAGGAAGAAAATCAGAGAGGGGAAGAACATGTACAGGAGGAAGATGGAGGATCAGCTGCAGCAGAACAACGTCAGCGAGGTGTGGAGAGGCCTGAAGACCATCACAAGCCATAAAGGACCCGACTGCCAAGTCACTGGGGACCAGAAGTGGGCAGATAACCTGAACGAATTTTTCAATAGATTCGATCAGGCATCCGCCCCTCCCCCAGCCCAGCCCTCCACGCTGCAGCCCCCTCCTCCTTCTCCCCCTGCCCCCGCCCCTCTCGAAGAACACCATATCCCCTCCCCCTCACCAACAATCAAATCACGGCCACCCCCAATTGCTCATGTTGTTACGGCACACTTTCGAGTAGAACCCAATTAGTGACACCAGAGTCCAAAAATCCAAAAATTTGTGTTTATTCAAACCACAGCGGGAGTGTGGTAAAAGGGAGCAGCAGCCAGGAGACCAGAATCACCAACATCAAACTGGAACAACAATCTGGCACCGTCTGCGTGGAGAGCTGGGTCTAAGAAGCCAGCAGATTGCAGATGGGATCCAGGTGAGGCTGCTCCCAGGACGACTCCGCACACACACGCACACACACCCACACATGAACACAGGAGTAGGAGGAGAGGCTGGAACAGTCACCAACACGGCGTGACAGTACCCCCCCTCTAGAGGGCGACTCCAGGCACCCAACCAGGCTTATCAGGAAAAGCCCTGTAGAAGTCACGGAGGAGTGAAACATTAAGGATGTGGCCCCGTGGAATCCAGGAACGCTCCTCCGGACCATACCCCTCCCAGTCCACCAGATACTGGAACCCCCTACCCCTACGCCGGACGTCCAGGACGTGACGGACAGTAAATGCTGGATGCCCATCCACCAACTGGGGGGGAGGAGGGGGAACGGACGGAGGGCACAGAGGGCTGCAAGAGATAGGCTTAAGGAGGGGTACATGGAATGAAGGGTGGACATTTAGAGAGGACGGCAACTTAAGGTGGACCACAGAAGGGTTAATCACTTTTTCAATGACATATGGGCCAACGAATTTGGGTGCCAGCTTACGTGACTCCACCTGGAGAGGAAGATCCCAAGAGGAAAGCCACACCTTCTGACCAGGTTTATAAAGAGGGACTGGCTTACGACGCTTATCCGCGAGCTCCTGATTTCATTTTGCCGTGTGGCGTAGAGCAGCTTGAGTGGTCTTCGACACGAGGCGGCAACGTCTGAGGTTAGCTTGGACAGAGGGTACAGAGACATCCCTCTCCTGGTCAGGCAACAGAGGCGGTTGGTAGCCCAGACAGGACATGAAGGGGGACATCCCAGTAGCAGAAGAGACAAGGGAGTTGTGTGCGTATTCAATCCATGGCAAGTATGTACTCCCGGAGGACGGCTGGCGTGAGGTTACGCAATGCAAGGCAGACCCCAAGTCCTGATTGACCCGCTCAGCTTGTCCATTCGATTGTGGATGGTAACCTGAAGAGAGACTAACAGATGTTCCCAGAGCAAGGCAAAAAGCTTTCCACATTTGAGATGTAAATTGAGGTCCTCTATCAGAGACTATGTCAAGGGGAATACCATGCAACCTATATACATTATTGACGAGAAGGTTAGCAGTTTCTGTAGCAGAAGGTAATTTAGTTAGGGGAACAAAATGCACAGACTTGGAGAATCGATCTACTATGGTAAGTATACAGGTATTACTTTCTGAAGGAGGAAGACCCCTGACAAAGTCTATGGCGATGTGAGACCATGGCCTGCTGGGAATTGGGAGTGGTTGAAGGAGACTAGCTGGCTGCTGTTGAGAAGACTTGCTGCGAGCACAAACAGTACAAGATCAAACAAAGGAACGAGTATCGGGCTTCATGGTGGGCCACCAAAACCTTTGTTGCAGAAATGAAGGTGCGGTTATAACCAGGGTGACAGGTAAGTTTAGATGAATGGCCCCATTGAAGAACTTTGGACCGGACAGAGTCTGGGACAAATAAACAATTTGGTGGGCCATTACCTGGGTCTGGCTGAGAGCGCTGAGCTTCCTGAACTGCCTTCTCAATCTCCCAGTGCAAGGACCCAATCATGCAGGCAGGCATGGTCACCAGGTAATCCACAATTTGTGCTGGAAGGAGAATGGTCTGAGGCTGAGAATCGGGTTCGTCAACAACTGACTGACGGGATAAAGCTTCCGGTTTAATTTTCCGAGAGCCAGGCCGGTAGGTAAGGGTAAAGTTAAATCTCCCCATGAAAAGAGCCCATCTAGCCTGCTGAGAGTTTAACCTTTTAGCTGCCCGCAGGTAGGAGAGATTTTTATGGTCCGTCCAGATAATGAAGGGATGCTTGACGCCATTCTTGGAGAGCCAAAACCACAGCTAACAGTTCTCTATTACCAATATCGTAATTCTTTTCTGCTGGAGAGAGCCGGCGGGAAAAGAAAGCACACGGGTGAAGTTTTTGGTCCATAGCAGAGCGTTGAGAAAGGACTGCACCTACTCCAGGTAGGTACCTCCACAATAAATTGCCTGGTGGGATCTGGGTGAGAGAGAACTGGAGCTGAAACAAAAAGAGTCTTAAGCATATTGAATGCAGCATCTGCTTCAGAGGACCAATTATATGGGATAAATGTGGAGGTGAGTTGGGTAAGAGGGGCTGCTTTCCTGCTGTAGTCCTTAATGAATCTGCGATAAAAGTTCGCGAAACCAAGAAAACTTTGGAGTTGTTTGCGGGTCTCAGGTCTCGGCCACTCGGCCACTGCTTTTACTTTTTCAGGGTCTGCTTTGACTTGACCTTGCTCAATAACAAAAACAAGAAAATGAACTGAAGGTGCATGAAACTGACATTTTTCTGCCTTAACAAAGAGTTTGTTTTTGAGCAGACGCTGAAGAACAGTACGGACTTGTTGAATATGTTGCGGAAGGTCTTTGGAAAAAATTAGGATGTCGTCTAAATAGACAAAGACAAACTTGTTGATCATGTCCCTGAGAATGTCATTAACTAAAGTCAGAAAAACCGCAGGGGCATTGGTTAACCCAAATGACACATGTCATGTTACATGTCAACCCACCCACCTCAACCACACCCCCTAGCACACAGTCCCCCAGCTGCACCCTGTCCCTCACCGAATCCCAGGTGAGAAACCAGCTCTGGAGGATAAAGACAAGGCTCAGTGGTAAAGCGGGCGGTAGAGCGGGTCGTCCTATGATTCAAGATCGGCGGTTCGATTCCCGCTCCCGCCCAAAAATACCCGGAGGTGAGCTGACAGTGGGAGGTGTCAGCTCACCTCCGGAGCACTGCCGAGGCACCCTTGAGCAAGGTGCCATCCCCTTTACAAAAAAATGTTCTATTGAGGCACACCAAGAAGGAGCTGCCTGCCAGTCTACCTCCCTTGCATGCCTCCAGGCCCCCTTGTGTGTGGTTGTGTGTATTACAGGGGCCTGTACACACTAATATGCATGCGTATGATTGAGACTAACAAAACTAGAGTGTGTGTTCTTAATTTCCCTTCAGGGATTATAACAGTGTATAAAATTGAATTAAAAATTTTAAAAAAAGGTTGCGGGTCCAGATGGCATCAGCTCCACGCTCCTGAAATCCTGCGCAGACCAGCTGTGCGGGATCGTTGGACACATGTTCAACATGAGTCTGAGGCTGAGAAGGGTTCCACAGCTGTGGAAAACGTACTGCTTGGTTCCCTTCCCCAAGGACCTAAACAGCTACAGGCCGGTGGTGCTAACATCCCACCTTATGAAGACCCTGGAGTGTCTGGTCCTCTGTCATCTCCACCCCCTGGTAAGCCCATCATTCGACCCACTCCAGTTTGCTTACCAGCCTGCCATCGGGGTGGATGACGCACTGTCTCACCTGGAGAAGCCAGGGAGCTCTGTGAGGACCATGTTTTTTGATTTCTCCAGTGCTTTCAGTACAATACAACCAGCACTGTTGAGGGACAAACTGGAGATCAACGGGTTGGACCACCACCTCACGGACTGGATATTGGACTACTTCACCAATCGCATGCGGTTCGTGAGGACCCGGGACTGTGTGTCAAACACGGTTGTCTGCAGCACGGGGGCACCACAGTGAACGGTTCTGGCTCCGTTCCCCCGCACTCCAAAGGACTTCAGCTTCCTGAGCAGATAGAGTCTGCTCTGACCCTTTTTATAGAGAGAGTGAGTGTTGGTACTCCAGTCCAGTTTATTGTTCAGCTGAACACCCAGGTACTTGTACAAGGACACCACCTTGATGTCTGTATCCTGGATATTCACCGGTGTAACCGGGCAGAGTGATCGCCTGCGGAAATCCACCACCAGCTCCTTGGTTTTACCAGCGTTGATCTGGAGGCAGTTCTCCTGGCACCAGTCCACAAAGTCCTGGGTCAGTTCTCTGTACACTCTTGTTGTCCCCATCAGTGATGAGGCCGACGATTGCAGAGTTGTCAGAGAACTTCTGCAGGTGACATGTGTAGGAGTTGTAGGAGAAGTCTGCAGAGGAACAGAGAATTCAAAGAACTAAAAAAACCAAACATTCTAAATCTGGATGACCATTGTAATCTGCAGTGTATAGTTTTATGCAGTGTAAATATAACTGTAAATTTCTGATGATATATATATATATATATATATATGTTAATATGTAAATAATATGTGAATATGTATATTTCATATGCTGCACATGTTAATATGTATGTATATTATTTAAGTATTTATGTATGACCCCCCCCCCCCCGCTACCACGATCGCACAAATTTCCCCACTGTGGGACAATAAAGAATAATATAATAATAATAATAATCACTATTATTATTATTATTATTATTAACCCAGTGGTCCACCAACCCCGGGCCGGTCCGCGGGTCATTTGGTACTGGGCGCACAGACAGAATAAAATAAGTTACATTACGTCCGTTTTATTTGTTTCGGAGTTTGAAAGTTGAAAGAGTTTGTGCGGAATGCATGCGTCTGTCCCGCTTGACGAGTCTCGGTCACATGATATGTTACCCCTAAATTAAGCGCACACAACTGCGCCAGTGTTGTGGATTAAAATCAAGGCAGATTATTCTGAGATCGCCCCAAAAGTATCGAAAACCCTGCTTCCATTTCCAACCTCCTGTCTTTGTGAAACGGGATTTTCTGCAGTGACCGTAAAGAAAACCAAACTGTGGAGTAGACCGGATGTCCGGAACACACTTCAGGTGTCATTGTCCCCCATTACCCCTTGATCACTAATTCTCATTATTGTAATTATTATTAATTGATTGACTTGTTCACCCTCTTATTGGAAATGATCGGTATGTCTCCTATGTTGTATGCATTGATTGTAAGTCGCCATGTTTCATAATAAACCTCATCAATGCAGTCACTTCAATCTAGTTTTTCTTCTTCTTTTCCTTTCGGCTTTTCCCTTCAGGGGTCGCCACAGCGAATCAATTGCCTCCATCTAACCCTGTCCTTTGCATCCTCTTCTCTCACACCAACTACCTTCATGTCCTCTTTCACTACATCCATAAACCTCCTCTTTGGTCTTCCTCTAAGCCTCCTGCCTGGCAGTTCAAAACTCAGCATCCTTCTACCAATATATTCACTATCTCTCCTCTGGACATGTCCAAACCATCTCAGGCTGGCCTCTCTGACTTTATCTCCAAAACCTCTAACATGTGCTGTCCCTCTGATGTACTCATTCCTGATCCTATCCTTCCTGGTCACTCCCAAAGAGAACCTCAGCATCTTCATCTCTGCTACCTCCAGCTCTGCCTCCTGTCTTTTCCTCAGTGACACTGTCTCTAGACCAAAAAACATTGCTGGTCTCACCACAGTTATGTACACTTTTCCTTTCATTTTAGCTGAAACTCTTCTATCACACATCACACCTGACACTTTTCTGCACCCGTTCCATCCTGCCTGTACATGCTTCTTCACCTCTTTTCCACACTCTCCATTGCTCTCGACTGTTGACCATAAGTACTTAAAATCCTCCACCTTCTTGATCTCTTCTCCCTGTAACCTCACTCTTCCACTTTGGTCCCTCTCATTCACACACATGTACTCTGTCTTACTGCGGCTAACCTTCATCCCTCTCCTTTCCAGGACAAACCTCCACCTCTCTAACTTCTCCTCCACCTCTTCCCTACTCTCACTGCAGATCACAATGTCGTCTGCAAACATCATAGTCCATGGAGATTCCTGTCTGACCTCGTCTGTCAGCCTGTCCATCACCATAGCGAACAAGAAGGGGCTCAGAGCTGATCCCTGATGCAGTCCCACCTCCACCTTGAACTCCTCTGTCACACCTACAGCACACCTCACCACTGTCTTACAGTCCTCATACATGTCCTGCACCGCTCTAACATACTTCTCTGCCACTCCAGACTTCCTCATACAATACCACAGTTCCTCTCTGGGCACCCTGTCATAAGCTTTCTCCAGATCTACAAAAACACAATGCAGCTCCGTCTGGCCTTCTCTGTACTTCTCTATCAACATCCTCAAAGCAAATACTGCATCTGTAGTACTCTTTTTTGGCATGAAACCATACTGCTGCTCACAAATGCTCACTTTTGCCCTTAGTCTAGCTTCCACTACTCTTTCCCATAACTTCATTGTATGGCTCATCAGCTTTATTCCTCTGTAGTTGCCACAACTCTGCACATCTCCCTTGTTCTTAAAAATGGGCACCAGCACACTTCTCCTCCACTCCTCAGGCATCTTCTCACTATCTAAGATCCTGTTGAATAACTCAGTCAGAAACTCTACTGCCACCTCTCCTAGACACTTCCAAATCTCTACATGTATATCATCAGGACCGACTGCCTTTCCACTCTTCATCCTCTTCAGTGCTCTCCTCACTTCATCCTGGCTAATCTTTGCTACATCCTGGTCCACAACAGTCACCTCTTCTAGTCTTTGTTCTCTCTCATTTTCCACGTTCATCAACTCTTCAAAGTACTCTTTCCATCTTCCCATCACACTGCTGGCACCTGTCAATAGACTTCCATCCCTATCCTTAATCACCCTAACCTGCTGCACGTCCTTCCCATCTCTATCTCTCTGTCTTGCCAGCCTGTATAGATCAGTCTCTCCCTCCTTACTGTCCAACCTAGCATACAAGTCATCATAAGCTTCTTGTTTGGCCTTTGCTACCTCTACCTTCACCTTACGCTGCATCTCCCTGTACTCCTGTCTACTCTCCTCAGTCCTCTCAGTGTCCCACTTCTTCTTAGCTAACCTCTTTCTTTGTATACACTCCTGTACCTCCTCATTCCACCACCAAGTCTCCTTATCTACTTTCCTTCCAGATGACACACCAAATACTCTCCTACCTGTCTCCCTGATCACATTAGCTGTAGTTGTCCAGTCATCTGGAAGCACCTCCTGACCACCCAGAGCCTGTCTTAACTCCTTCCTAAAGGTCATGCAATACCCTTCCTTTTTTATCTTCCACCATTTCGTCCTCTGCTCTGCCTTTGCCCTCTTAATCTTCCTCACCACCAGAGTCATCCTACACGCCACCATCCTATGCTGTTTGGCTACACTCTCGCCTACCACTACTTTACAGTCACTGATCTCCTTCAGGTTACATCGTCTACACAAGATGTAGTCTACCTGTGTGCTCCTACCACCACTCTTATAGGTCACCCTATGTTCCTGCCTCTTCTGGAAGAAAGTATTTACTACAGCCATTTCCATCCTTTCTGCAAAGTCAACTACCATTTGTCCTTCTGCGTTCCTCTCCTGGATACCAAACCTGCCCATCACTTCCTCATCACCTCTGTTACCTGCACCAACATGTCCATTGAATGACAACTCTCTCACTTCTAGGTATGCTCTGCATCACTTCATCAAAGTCCAACCAGAATTTCTCCTTCTCCTCCAGCTCACATCCTACCTGTGGGGCATACCCACTAACAACACTGAACATCACACCTTCTATTTCTAGCTTCAGACTCATCACTCTATCTGACACTCTTTTTACCTCCAGGACATTCCTAACAAACTCCTCCTTCAAGATAACTCCTACTCCATTTCTCTTCCCATCTACACCATGATAGAACAACTTGAACCCTGCTCCTAAACTTCTAGCCTTGCTACCTTTCCACCTGGTCTCCTGGACACACAGTATGTCTACCTTCCTCCTCTGCATCATGTCGACCAACTCTCTACCTTTTCCTGTCATAGTTCCAACATTCAACGTCCCTACTCTTAGTCCTATACTCTTGGCGCTCCTCTTCTCTTTCTTCGTGAGAACGCACTTTCCTCCTCTCCTTCTTCGACCAACAGTAATCCAATTTCCACCGGCGCCCTGTAGGTCAACAGCGCCGATGGCGGTCGTTGTTAACCCGGGCCTTGACCGATCCGGTATGGAAGTCATAGGTTTGATTCGCATCTTTGATTTGGCAAAAGTTTTACGCCGGATGCCCTTCCTGACGCAACCCTCTGTATTTATCCGGGCTTGGGACCGGCACAATAAGACACTGGCTTGTGCCCTCTTGCGGTTACATTACTTCAATCTAGTTTTTAATATAATTATTTCTTACAATTAATTTGTTTACAGAGATGTTTATCAATTTATAAAAAAAAAGGTTGTTTATTTTCTGTTGATGTCTGCATTTTACATAAAACTACTGCAGATGATTTATTATGAGACTACAGCTGTCCTGGAATCATTAGCGATTATCGAGAAAATGAAGACCGGTCCGTGAAAATATTATCTTAGATGAAACTGGTCTGTGGCACAAAAAAGGTAGGGGACCGCTGGTTTAACCATTCCGCAAGCTCAAACAACACTACCGCAGACTGGAGAGAATTTTATGATCAACAAAAACTGATGCAGCCTATGCAACCTGGATAGAAAGCTTTACGTCATATAAGAGGGGCCTACTATTCCTTTAAATCTGGAATGCGATGTTTTTCTTAGGTTTTTTTCAAAAACAAAACTACACATCTCAGGGATGAGATCAGTCGTGTACTGCCAAACAATAATCCGATGGCAGAGGAATCGATTAAAAGTAGCAATGATGCAGGATTTCTGGTATCCTGTCAGGTCTTTAAGAGTAAAACAGGAGGCAGAAGTTTTATTTTTTCTCTCTTCTGTTAAAAGGAGTTACTTTGGAGTTTCAGCCATTTCTCTTTCTTTGCTTTTCTAATTTGCTACTAACATTAAATAATACTTTTCGTTTGCAAGATACTGCCACTGTCTTTTGCTTCTGCTCGACAGATGGGGAACAAGCATGGAAGACAGGAAATCCAAAGGCTGTTGCCATGATTAAGCGTTATATAAAGAGCACCTGATTGATCGATCAATTGATTGATGGTTTACAGTCGACTAAGAAATCTGCTTTGTCTCTTTTGAATCTTGTACTGGATGAAATCATAAAGGTATACAGTATACTGATATGTGGATGTGTGACAGGGTTTTCCTTTTCTCATTTTTGAGTGCTGAACAGCAAACATCCATTGGAGTAAACCCGCAGTGCAAACGTTGTGTTTACATTAACTGCAGAAAAACCCACTGGAATAATGAATGTTAACTGTGATATATACCTCAATTATTCAAGAAATTTACATACAGAAAAAAACAACCTCAATTAGCACATGAGCAATGACTGCTGGCGTTTGATTGCAGGAGGGAAATACACAGGACAATAAACATAATTTACAAGATGTTTAATTTTGTGTTTGGAAAATTGAATCAACTGGCAATGAGAAATGTTCTGCATGTTTGTAAAAAGATGTGGCAGTTGTGATTGATTGGAGGAAACTAATCTGTTTGTATCCAACCTTTAATTCTTGGAAACTAATACAAGCAAGTGAATGGCAGTCATAGGAAAAGGCACATGGGAGGAGTTCTGGTGTACAATTCTGTTGCTGTTCGACCTAATCAAGTCTACCTCTGTCATCTGCAGATCCCCATGGTAATATAGATTCATCATCCTTTTTACTCCACGGTTCACTGTCCCTGAATATGAGGAAATAATTTCAATTTCTCTTCTTGATGAGTTCTACTCATTGGCAATTATCTCACTACAATAGATGGCACCTTAACAAAAAATTCAACTGCTGTTGTCCACAATATGAAAGAGACAGACAAGGAGAGGAAGAGTAAAAGAAAATGACCCTTCAAACCTTCCACTGACATCACAGCCATAGTTCACAGGAGTAAGCGCTCCACACAACAAATGTTTGCCATAGTCAAAATCTCCCACACTACACTTTAAGCTGTGGTGTTCAATTTCAGATAGCAATTGTCTGTGGCTGAGAGTGAGGACAATACTCCATATCCCTGCAGAAAGCATAATCTACAACCTAACGGTTTAGATTCCCTGAGGTTTGGAAAATCCATATTAGTGACATATGCTTATGTGGGAGTCATCATTGTCTGGGGACTATCTTGCGTGTAAATTGGTGTCAAACTACAGGAGCAAAGATGTTCTGACAGCACTGTGGGTAGTGGGCAATTGATGCCGCAGTCATCCTCCACAGGGACTGCTGCTATAGCGTGTCGCAAATAAAGATCCTTTAATTTGTTTTCTTTGTTCAATCATTTCTATTGTTAAAGGCATGACTGTGGAATGGAATATTTATTGAAATCGGAAATATATGATTATCATGTCCTTGGCTTGATTCTGGCCTACTGATTCAACTCCTTTCCTCAAAAGATCTGTTATATTGAAGCTCCAGCGTGAGGTCACCACATTTGGGCTATACTGTACTCGATTTCACATTCTATTTTTTTATTCACATCTCTCACAAAGTTTTTTGCTATTTCAATATGGAGCTGTCAATTGTTGCTCATATCAGGTGGTCATGTCCGTCCAATAGCACAATGACATGCCTTCATTGTCAGCTTATCACCTTTCTACAGTCTGCTTTGAATAATTATCCCTATTTGTCTAGCCCTTTCATGATACTATTTTGAGCGCACTCCATCTTCCCATTACCACCTAATCTTCACACAATTTTGATTGAAATAACTTTTTAACACAAAATCCTCACAGTTTTGGACTTACTTTACTCAAAGTCAAAGGTCACAATGGATGAAAGTTCCACAGATTCCACTGAACTATAATTTCTAAGTCAAAGGGGTACATGGCATGAGTGGAATGTCACAGCCCCTTCCTGTCTTTCCACCTGGTTTTTACATTAAGGGGCAATTTGATCCTGTCTCTACCTGTGCAGGTGTTACAGGTGGAATAAAATTGAGCAATTCTGCCTTATAAAACATTTGTAAATGTAGCAAAATCAAAGTTTTATTGTGAAATCTTTCAAAATACATACAAAACATTTTGGCTAAACCAGTTGAGCCAAAATGAATGTGAATATGGTGCCATAGAGGAGGAGTAAATATTCTTTGAAATGTGCAAAAAAAAACAAAAAAAAAACAAACAGCCACAACATCTTTAGATTTTGCTGATGTTAATTTTTAAAAACATTCATTCTATACAATCCTAAAAATCCTTTATAATCAGGCAGTGGTTCAGCAGTAGAGCAGGTGGTAGAGCAGGTCGTCCTATGACCCACGATCGGCGGTTCGATTTCTGCTCCCGCCCAGCAACCCGGAGTGTGCACTTACAGTGGGAGGTGTCGGCTCAACTCCGGAGCACTGCCGAGGAACCCCTGAGCAAGGTGCCATCTCCTTTACAAGTTGCTCATGAGGGGCGCACCATCTTATTTCAATTGTTTCTACTGTCATGAATTTGTGCATGATCCCCATTAGTAAGATTTTCCACCTGAGAAATTGCTGAATGACAGTTCCACAGATACAGGTAAAGAGAAGACAGTGAGACAAAAGCACTAAGGAGCAGTATATTAGAAAATGCTAAGCACCAATTTAGTAAGATTAAAAATAAACAAAATAAAATAAACATTTCTGTTGTTGTTTACTATTACAGATTATTATTATTTATTTACTGTAATTCTCATTCTTGTAATAATTGTTATTTGATTGAATTGTTCACCCTTTTATTGGAAATGATCAGTATTTCAACTACACTGAAAGCACTGATTGTGAGTCGCTATATTAAAAAAAAAACTCATCCGTGCAGTCACTTCAGTCGAGTTTTTAATTTAATAATTTCTTACAATTATTTCATAATTTGATGTTAATTATCAATTTATAAAACAAAAAAGGTTAATTATTGTCTGTTGATATCTGCATTTTACATAAAATGTCCTGGCTAGTGATGTCCGCTTTGTTCTGGTGCTCCAATACACGCCTCGGACTCGGTGGGCGTGCCCTTGTGAACCACTGCTTTGGAGCCTGCTTCAAACATGGAAAAACCATGTGACTGATGATGTTTGGCACACCAAGGGCACCAAAACACTAAACATCTCATTCACCAGGTGACAAACTGGCACTCCATTCACCAGGTGAAACAGTTTAGTGGTCCGGGTCAATGGGTGATCCGAAACACCAGCGAGTCCCAGATTGTGTTAAAATGGATGAAACAGCGCGGTGCGCTGCATATTGTTTCAATATCCCTTGGATTGATCAGATTAGCGTTCCAATTGCTGACAGACAGTTTGCGTGGTAATTACTTAACAATGGATCCAACCAGAAAGAGATCCCAAATCTGGGAACATTTTGAACTGATGCCGCCAAACAAAGTAGATTTTAATTTGTAACAAACTTATTTTCAAGCTCTGTTGCTCACACAGTAGAAAATAATAAACCACAAACCTCATTTTTAATTTGCAGGTGAAGTGTTTGCTTTGTTCCCAGCACCTGACATACAGTAACAACACGTCATCAACAATGCGACGTTACCGATCCAGACGTGAGAATGAAGCCGGTGGTGCTGCTGTAATGACGTCTCGGAATCCCGACTTTTATCTCACAACATAGACCTTGTTTTTTTCCAGTGACACTAATTATCCTTTTTAACTCACGCACACAGACACATGTATATAATTATATCAAATATAAATGCCTGAACATGTTATCTATATCTCTTCTTGCTTTATTGAACCTTGCAAGGACTTCTTCTTCTTTTTCTTTCGGCTTTTCCCTTCAGGGGTCGCCACAGCGAATCCGTTGCCTACATCTAACTGTTTTCAGCATCCTCTTCTCTCACACCAGCTACCTTCATGTCCTCTTTCACGACATCCACAATCCTCCTCTTTGATCTTCCTTTAGGCCTCCTGCCTGACAGTTCAAAACTCAGCATCCTTCTACCAATATATTCACTATCTCTTCTGGACATGTCCAAACCATCTCAGTCTGGCATCTCTGACTTTATCTCCAAAACCTCTAACATGTGCTGTCCCTCTGATGTACTCATTCCTGATCCTATCCATCCTGGTCACTCCCAAAGAGAACCTCAGCATCTTCATCTCAGCTACCTCCAGCTTTGTCTCCTGTCTTTTTCTCAGTGACACTGTCCCTAGACCAAACAACATCGCTGGTCTCACCAGTTTTTTACACCTTTACTGTCATTTTAGCTGAAACTCTTCTATGACACATCACACCTGACACTTTTCTCCACCCATTCCATCCTGCCTGCACACACTTCTTCACTTCTTTTCCACACTCTCCATTGCTCTGGACTGTTGACCCTAAGTACTTGAAATCCTCCACCTTCTTGATCTCTTCTCCCTGTAACCTCACTCTTCCATTTGGGTCCCTCTCTTTCACACACATGTACTCTGTCTTACTGCGACTAACCTTAATTCCTCTCCTTTCCAGGACAAACTTCCACCTGTCTAGCTTTTCCTCCACCTGTTCCCTGCTCTCACTGCAGATCACAATGTCGTCTGCAAACATCATAGTACATGAAGATTCCTGTCTGACCTCGTCTGTCAGCTTGTCCATCACCATAGCACACCAGAGGGGCTCGGAGCTGATCCCTGATGCAATCTCACCTCCACCTTGAACTCCCCTGTCACACCTACAGCACACCTCACCACTGTCTTACAGTCCTTATACATGTCCTGCACCGCTCTAACATACATCTTTGCCACTCCAGACTTCCTCATACAATACTACAGTTCCTCTCTTGGCACCCTTTCTTACGGTTTCTCCAGATCTACAAAAACACAATGCAGCTCCCTCTGGCCTTCTCTGTACTTCTCTTTCAACATCCTCAAAGCAAATACTGCATCTGTGGTACTCTTTTTTGGCATGAAACCATACTGCAGCTCACAAATACTCACTTCCGTCCTTAGTCTAGCTTCAACTAGTCACCAAGTCTCCTTATGTACTCTCCTTCCAGATGACACACCAAGTACCCTCCTACCTGTCTCCCTGATCACATTAGCTGTAGTTCTCCAGGCATCTCAAAGCACCTCCTGACCACCCAGAACCTGTATTAACTCCTTCGTAAAAGTCATGCAACACTCTTCCTTTTTTAGCTTCCGCTATTTCGTCCTCTGGTCTGTCTTTGTCCTCTTCATTTTCCTCACCACCAGAGTCATCCTACACACCACCATCCCATGCACCTCCTATACTATAGCCATATATTATAGGAAATTGTTATATAATCATTAGTCCTTGCAGGATTCAATAAAGCAATAAGAGATATAGGTAACATGTTCATGCATGTACAGTATATTTAATATAAAGATACACTGTACATATGTGTTTTTGTGCGTGAGTTACATAGGATGATTGGTGTCACTGGAATAAAAACAAGATCTGTGAGATGTCATCACAGCAGCACCACCGGCTTCATTCTCATGTCTGGACCGGTAATGTTTCATAATTGATAACGTGTTGTTACTGTACGTCAGGTGCTAGGAACAAAGCAAACACTTCACCTGCAACGAAAATGACATACAGTATGTGTGGTTTATTATTTTCTACTGTTTGAGCAACAGAGATTGAAAAGTTTGAGTTTCGAGTTTGTTTATTCTTATATAGCCCAGATTCACAAAGATAGTCTCAAAGGGCTTTACAATCTGCACATGGACGATATCCCTCTGACCTTTGTGTACTGTGAGCAGTACGACCCTCACATCGGATAGGGAACAACTCCCCCCAAAACCCCTTTAACAGGGGAAAAAAATGAATGGGAGAAACCTCAGGAAGACTACAGAAGAGGGACCCCTCGTCCAGGAGTGGACAGACGAAGCAATAGATATCGCATGTACAGATTAACAACACAATAATAATAACAATGACAGTAATAATAACAATAATAAATGTTCCTTAGAAAATAAAATGTGCTTTGTCTGGCGGCACAAGTTCTAAATGTTTCCAGCCTCGGGATCTCCTTCTGATTGGATCCACTGTAAAGCAATTGCAACGCAAACTGTCAGCAATCCACATGGTAATCTGATCAGTCCAAGGGTTTATTGACATGATAGGCAGTGCACCATGCTGTTTCATCCATTTTAACAAATCTGGGACTGGCCAGTGTTCCGGATAACCCATTGATTCGGACCACTAAACTGTTTCACCTGGTGAATAGAGCGCCAGTGTGTCACCTGGTGAATGGGGCGCTTAGTGTGTCGAAGCACTTTTGTGTCAAATGCCATCAATCACGTGGTTTTTCAATGTTTAAAGCAAACTTTGAAGCAGTGGTTCACATGGGAACGCCCAATGAGTCCGGGGCGTGTATCGGAGCGCTGGAACAAAGCAGACATCACTCTGTACGACCACGAGTTTGCCTTGCTTTGTTTGTGTTTTTCTGGATTTTGACGTTTGCCTGTTTGACCACAATTTTTGTGTTTTGAAGCCCAATGAATGACCTTTGGCTTGTCTGCTGGATTACGGATTACGGTTTTTGCCTTCCTCATTTGTACCGTCTTTTTTCTGATCATCTGGTCTTGACCCCTGCCTGGATTTGACTTCGGATGATAAAAGGTTTTTGATTAAGTAACACTTTGATTCTTGCCTGGTTCTGTTAGAATTTGCAGTTGCACCTTTTCTCTCTCTTCTTCTGTGTAACACGCCTACCACGCCTTCCCGCCTACCCGGGCGTGGCCACTCCTGGCAGCAGAGCATCACACCTGTCTTCCATTTTCCAATCTCCAGACCTTCATGAGGACCAGCTTCCTCATTCATCACCAGCTCGTTTGCACTACTTGTCAGTACCAGCACTGTGGCTCTCGTAACTCAACCCTTGACTTTTGATAATTTTGTTCTCTTCATGTTACCAGTTCCGGTCTGCCGCCTGTTGCCTGTTTACCTTTCAGCCCACCTGCCTGCCTCAACTACTTATCTCTTGCCGACTCAGAAACACAAGAGAGACACAAGATTTGGAGACACTGGTTTGGTGTCAAAAGAGCATATCATTAATCTTTTGTATGACAAAGCAGTTTCCCAAAGGGGTCTGTAATTACATTGTTGTCTTCTTTTCAGTTGACTCCTGGCAAGGGAATTATTGGTAATCATCCATGTAATGTGGTGCCACTCAGTTTTTGACAGCTGAGTGTAACGCATTGCTGTGGTTTCGTCCTTTCTGATGTAAAATCAGGGCAAAACAACCCATCTGTTCCTGAGGCTCAGTACACTGTTTCTGGCAGTCATTTATTGTACTAGCATCACAAAAATGTGTTGCTTTACACATTACATTTATACAATATCAATGAAGATATGTATAGACATCACGCAGGAATGTTGATGCATAATATTACTATGTAAGTGTGTCATTATGCCTGATCAAACATTCATACCCTAACACAGAAAACAATAACCTTGATCGCCAAAAGGACATCATTATTATTTAAAACTTTCATCTCTTCCTTTAGACCCCTTCACCTTTCTCGTGCTGGAAATGTTCTCTCTGCATGAGTGACATGGTGTCTCCATGCTAGCATTTAATAAGCACTGTTTAACCCCAAGGGACAAGGACCTCTACTGACTCTTGCACTGCCAGACTGGATTGTTGTGACACCAAAAAAACTCATTGTCTTGTCTGTCCGCAATTAGAAGTCCGCAATAAGAAGAAGACTCCCAAAGCATCTCCAAACCAGTGGCACTGTCAACACCTATTTAGGACTTGTGTTTATTCTGTGCATGGACTTGTTTATTTAAAATGAAATCATATTGTATATTGAGGTGTATGCTTATAGGAAGACACTTCTTTAGCTGGCCTGAATTTCAGGTTTTGGGTGATACTGCTTGAAACAGTACTTTTGTGTAGATATAAAATGTCTTTTTAAACTAAGCTTTAAGAAAAACACAGCTGTGTCATGCCGTGAAAGAGATGACATCAGTTTAATAGTAAAATCAAGGTCAAATACAGCATGAACAGTTCCCATAAGTACTCAGGTTTTGTTTGGGTTTTTTTGTTGTTTTTCTCTTGCAGATAGTTGATAAGTAAGAAAACAACATTTTGACAAATATTTTTTGATTTTCAGCATATCAAGCTTTCAGGCAAGGAGGGAGTGAGTCAGATTTGTAAATAATAATGCATAAAGGGTTAGCAATGCTAGAGGGCCCCCCTTGGATATTGCTGAAGAGTCTGCACACCTGCCCAGACTGTCAAGCACCAGTAAGCTTTAGTGATTTAGTTTAAGGTAAATTTTGCACAGGCCACTGGGGATTTTACATCCAATTCTCTTTTCATAATACAATAGATGTTGGAGAGGAAGGGAAGCCAAATAAATCATCCACAGGTGGAGAACTGGGCTTTTTGTCACAGGCTGTGTCACATTTAAATAGTTACATTTGAAGTTGTTCAACCACACAGAGTAAAGACAATTTTGATACGTAAAATAAGATGCAGTGGGGATCTTGCTTTATGCTCTGTACTGTTCTTTTTTTTTTAATGCAAGATTTTGTAAAACCCCAAACTGAAAAACCCTATCCCTGCAGAATCCACACCATGACCCACACACACTTAAGCTCATTGCCCACTCTCTTAAGGGTGGGACTTATGGGTGTCTGATAAGATGAATGTATTATGTGTGACCACAACCTAAAGATTTATAAAAAAAGCTAGTAGCAGTTACACAGAGAAGAATTTAATTTGTAAATGTTATTAAATTGAGGAGCCAGCGGGTGATCCTTAAAATAGATGATGAGATTACCTGTTACATGTGACAGGAAAGGTAAAAGGTAGGTTTTTTGATATAACTTCATTCTTTACAAACATCATGCTACACACTGATGATGGTACTTTATGCATTCTGCATCTTGTGCTTGCAATTGGTGACGTACTATCCTATTCTGCTTTTCTTTTTTCTCTTTAGAAAGAAATGCTCAATTTCGAGATCTGGGTTTACATTCTACCAAATACACAAAGAACACACTACTCTGTATTGAACATTTGTGATAAATCTGAACTTACAACATGATAAAAATTCATTTTTTCCTACTTGTGTGTGGCAAAACAAATTGACAATCATTCCACATTACTGTCCCAGTGAGAAACACTAAGTGTGTGCTATTACAAGCTTTTGATTTGTGTTTATTACTGAGACAAAGACATTTAGGTTTGCATGAGGACACAGAATTTTGTATCTCACAGGGATGTGGACACACAGTCCTGTGGATGGGTCTCCAACTCATCTATTTAGGTAGCTGCCAGTTAGAAGAAGATATACCAGACACAGGTTGGCTATCTATTTTCCCCCGTTTATTCACAGATGTGTTTAAAACTCTAAAAAGTAAAAAATTCTCAAAAACATAATCAGCAATGAATTAACAAATAACCCTAAATGTAGATCAGGAAGGAAAAAAAAAAGTTGTTAATTCACAATGAGGTGGGGACACAACTGGAGAGTTTTCATGTAAAACAGCTCAATTTTTTTTTTGGCCTCTATAAGCAGGAAAAAAAATCTGCTTTATCATCTGTGCTGTTAATGATGATTTGGATAAACTCCTGACATGATTAGATTGTCATTATAAATTTGGATCGCTGTCATCCTGATCATTGCAACATAACAAAATCATAATATTGTTGATAATTATCATAATTTATTTGCTTTAGATGTTCTGTGGAGTAATATTGAGTCAATAAATACTACAAATGTCAACACACACAAAAAAAATGTATGTCGCCTGAACAAGGAACTTCAAACAAATACACAAAAAAACTCTTTTGTAAAGAATCTGCTAATGAAATGTATGGAAACAGATGATTAATACTGAAAGATTTTGACCATATATTTTATCAGAGCTGGTTGTCTTGTCATGGGCCTGCTCTGGTGATTTTTTTTTCTTTTTTTTTACTTTGATTGTCTCCCTCTTCTCATCAGCAGAAATATCAGACACACCTGCGAGTTGCTGAAATCAGCTGGCTATTAAACCTTATTGCACTATGAACGCGCCCCCGTGATCAGATCACGTAATGGTCTTTAAACAATCATAACAAAGAAAGTCTGTCATGTGGATTGCTGTGTGATCTTTACACAACAGTATACAGTATATCCTCATGCATTAGAAGCTTGCGACTTCACCTAATCATGGATTTTTGGTAGGCAGTCACGTAATAATGTACGCATTCTATTGGCTGATGGCATCCGGAAGTGCGCTGGGTTCCGTGAGTCTTGGACGTACGTGAGACACAAAACAGATTTAAACGGTCCATAAGAGTGTGGGAAAAGGTAATGCAGACAGAAGGTATGAGTATGAATGAATATCAGTATGAAGAGGGTCATAAACATTTAAATTACCATAATTAATAAGAAAAATAGTTTGTCGCTCTGTCACGGAATTCACTAATCGTGTGTGGTCCTGGAACACTTAACCGCAAAGAACGAGGCACACTGTAGATGTGAAACTCTTTTCTGGATTTACTTGGAACCGAGTGACACAGAAAACCGGAGATATGATTGTTACATTTGATTGTAAGAGGTTCAAAATGGCTACTTTTACTTGGTATAATCAGATGGCAGGTGCCCATTTCTGTCCATATAGTTGCCATTGTACAAGCTGGGATGCTACTCTCACGTGCATTTAGTCGTTACTGGTCGTTAGTGGTAATCGTTAGCGGTACTGTGCGCGCTAACGAGGTCGCATTACCATGCGGCTAACGACTACCGCTATCGACTGTGCTACCGTTGTACAGTGCGAGCTGTACCTCACCTTGTTTTTGCACTTTGTTCATCTACCACTACGACGCCTAATTCCTCCATGCGGTATCAGCAAGTCACACCAGGTGAAGAAAAACTGCTTTTGAAGAGTGGCATAAGTGACACAAACTGTATATGGTTATGTTGTAAGCCTGCAGCAACCTTTTTTGAGTTCAAAACCAGATCCACGAGCATGTTTTTGGTTTTCATATGCAATAAAATAAAATTTTTACATTTTCAAATTCGACTGTGTATGTCTATTTTGGTCCAACAAACTCCTTTGAAGGCTGGGCACAAGTAACACAAACTGTATATAGTTACAGTTCAGAATCAATTTGATGAGCATGTCTATTTTGGCCAAATATGTCAATGTAGTAAGTTATACAGAAATGATAACTATCCCTTCATATAGCTGAAGTTATGCTGAAGGTAACAATACCAAGCATGGGTATGTTAAATCATTTTTAATGTGGTATATAGAAACAAATATCAAAGGTACCAAAACACAGCCACAATAGGTCAGGGGTGTAAGAGTTAAAGCCAAGCTCGACTTCCTCTCCAGTGCCAGACGATTCCTTTTGCTTCCTGCATGTTACTAGTGTTTAATTGTTCTCTTGCTTCTAGAGTTTAAAGTTTGGACAAGATGAATCTGTTCTTATGATTTTGGTTAATTCTATCAGTGTTAAATTTCTCCTGGACTTCAAGTTAATAATTTGTCAGTGTGATTTTTTTTTTTTTTCTGGCCTTGTATTTTTTTTAAGTGATGAATTTTGTTGAAATTGACCCAATTTTCCCTGCGCTCTACATCTGGGTCCTGGCTGTCTGTGTACATACCCTGACAAATCTCTTAGATTATATCTTTCATGCTCTACTGCCATCCTCATGGCATCTTGTTTGATTTTTTTAACATTAACTACATTGCAAGGCAATACAGTGCATCACATACATTTTATGCAAATGTAACCATGTCTGTATGTATCATCCCTGTCAGAAAGTGTTTAAAATAGCGAGATGTTGACAAAAAAACAAGGTCATGAGATATACCGATGTCGTTTCTGACCATAAAATGGTCCGCAATGTGTTTCAGGGTATTTACTCACCTCCATACCATTATTGGTCTAAAATTGACACACATGTGAAGAGTAAATTTTTCATCTTAACTCTTAAAGAGTAAAACTACTCACTGCATAATCACTGTCCCTCTTCTGTTTATTTGACTGACTAGAATGAGATGGAGAAGGAGGGAGATGGAAAGGTGGGGAGGGGAGCAGGCAGTGGGCAGCTGGAGACACGTACACTCATTAGCCTTGCATGCTCTCCCTTTCAAATGAAGCCTTAATGATTTATAGATGTTTGCTTTAAAAAGTCATTGGCATTAATCCCATGGCTCATTAACCATTTAATTAAAATTAAATTCTGTGTTAGGACTAAAGCAGATTGAGAGTATTTCCTTCTGGTGGGAGCTTGTTGAATCACCTCATTTTCGGAAATGCCTCATATGGGAGGGATATGTGTACTAACACATAGCTGACATGTACACAGAATAACTGAATCAGAAGCAGAACTGACCATAGTGATTGAGCTTAGCTCAGATGTTTACATACAATATTAAACATTAAATTGTTCCACATAAAAATGCCTAAAGTGACTTCATGTGATTTATCGACCTGCAGGAAGATGAACAAAAGTTAAGCAGCAAGCACACTTAACAATTTCAAAGGCAAAGTTACGCAGATTAAAATCAAAATATAGGTTGTCAATTTGTAGCATGTAAATGCAAAAAATAGCTTAAAGTGGTAGGTCATGACCTGAATAGAGTAGGTTTTTTTTTATTCTAGTTGTTTAAACATGAGACCTCTTGCACAACACTATTGAGGTGGAATGTTTTAAATACAATAAAAAAATACAATAAAATAATTTAATAAAATAATATTTCATAGAACCAAAGATCTGGATTGTTGTATTGGTGTTCTGGTGTGATCTGTATTGCATCAATATATCTGTGTGTGTGTGTGTGTGTGTGTGTCAAATCATTCAGCACTTGGGGAGATGGCACCAGGCTGTTTCGAGGTCATGAAGATTCTGCACAAAAATGATGTACTGTTTGACCATGTTTGGAAATGCTTGCGTAACTGTCGGTATCTTTAAATAATTTTGTCTGCAATAGATGTGTCCTCGCGAGGGTCGCGTGACTGATTATGTTGTGTCATAAAACTGTCGACTTGACATTGTTAACTTCTAGAGGTCATGATGTACCGACTGAAAACTGGTAAAGAACTAGTTGAGAGCAGAGGTGCTGAAGTTAAACAACAGATTCACACCTCCCCTAGCCACGCCTTTAGAGTATAAATGATGTGTGAACCTTTTCATATCTTTTGTACTTGAACACCAGCTCTCGTCTGTAAGTTTTCATGTACCCAAAATATTCTGTAATAAAACTTCGAAGGACTGTCCAGAGATCTCATTATAATAAGTATTTGTTGAACTTGTCTGTCGATATCATCGATGATATTATTGTACTGCTACTCAACGTATGCATGATTTGAATTGACAAATAAATATCTTGTATTTATACACTGTGTCCTGTCATAAGAAAAACGAAACGCCCACCACAAGTGGCGTCACAAACTGAGAGGGTTTCAAGACTCCATCCGCCGCCCATGGTCTCTCCTCGGGACAGACAGAACGCAATGCGCGCAAAGATAAGGTAAGCTACTTGGCTTTAATAAGGCACTACTGTCTGTCTTGAAGAGATGCTATGGTTTCTGGTGAGATCTGTTTGCTAAACATAATTTTAAAATAAATTTGTTTAGTTAATCTTCCTAAAACTACCTGTGTCGGTCATCATAGGTTGAGTATTTGTCCGAATATATGTTGTTTGTCTGCTTAATATCTGTTTGTTTTGCATGAACATATTTGTTTACTTTTTTCTCTTATTAAATGGGTGACATTCAATAAACTTTAGAAAACAAAAATAAAAAGGTTAAGGTTGAGGTATTAAAAGACAGTCTATTCGGCGAGAAAGTTTTGTGAAAGATGTCAGATCCAATATTGAATCGGTAAATTATGGGCATTTGGTATTTGGCTGACAGTCAATTAGCTCAAATAAATTATTTGGTTGACTGTTAAGGTCCGACATTTTCCGTCCTGGTGGGACACAGCGGGTAAAAGCCCACGGGTGGCCTTTGTTGATCGTTAAAGAACAAACAAAGCTTCCGGAAGCCACAATACAATTAGAGACTTGTTTGCTGTGATTGGATGGGATTTCTGATCGGGTGCCATACAGTTTTCTAACTTCAGGGTTGTTGAACTGTGTGGAACTGCACCTATGGGGTCTTAACTTCCTCTAAAACTGATGGTTGTTGAAGAGTTTTGACGCCTTTCAGGCAGGTGTTCCATAGGTGACGGGGTGATAAACACATGGTTGTGCGAAGAGCCGTTAGGCTGGGTTTCCCATGTGTAGTGCGGCCGGTCCACCTGAGATCTCCGTAAATAGTTGTCCGGACTGGGGAGGGATAATTTTTATGTTCTTGTTCAACTCTTTCTTGTACCATACAATTGCTTAAGTGTTTGTGGAGATTGATAAATTGGTGATCTACCTATACATATCTGTTTCTCGAAATACCCACTCTATTCTCTATTCATCTCTCTCTCACCCCGTCCCCCAATCTCTCACTCTCTACTTCTCTGTTTATCTAGTTAGGAATTTGACTGGGTGTGTATGTGTAACTGGATGTTTGTGTGTGTGGTTGAAAATGAATGATAGAAGTGATATAAAAGTGGATGATTTGATCTCTGTGTGTTAGTGATGAGTGATAAACCGTCATATTTTTATGTGTAAAAAAGCTAAATAGATTGTTGAGCTGTTAGTAACTGAACTTTAGATTCTTGCATAACTGTGGTGTGATTGAGCAGTACCATTATTTTATTTTTTTGTGAGAGAGAGCCAATGTTTGTCTTTCTCTCTTTGTTTGAGTTTGATTGCGTTAGATGCAGTTAAAGATTTATCCGAAAGCCCCCAATAATTGACATCAATTGTTATCTCTAATATTTTCACTTGTTGCACACTTTATTTTTCAATATTTTTTACTGAATTGTCAGAGTAGGCATGGAATTAAGTTCTCTAATAGTGGGTAAGGCTTAGATGTTCAGGGTTGGAGGCTATCCAACTTAGGAATACTGTTTTGGGTTCATGTTGGAGGTTATCCAATTTACGAATGCCATTTTGTGAAAAACAATTACCGTGGAGTTAAAAGCCATTTTTTTTCAGAAAATTGGGTTGTTTGATAAGTGTGTCATTTCATAGATGCTTACTGAGACAATTCTGACTTAGCTTGGCATAAATTAGCGTGTTATCATGTTAGCTTAGCATAAAATAGCGCATTTAAGTGAATATACTTTAATATAGTAGCTTTGGATAGCATAATAAGCTTAGCATTACTTAGCTTATCATTGCTAATTGTGAACGATTGGCTGTTTCAGCATCTGGAAGAGCTGTGCTGGTGGCGTGCGTGCAAAGCTAATACAAAAACATCTTAGATACGTGTAATTAGACGATTTGTTCTTTGTCTGTAGTTGGCTTGTGATGTCTGAATACACATTTTTTTACTTTTTTTGTAGTTACAGTCAACCCTCGGTTTTCAAACATAATCCGTTCCAGAAGGCTATTCGAAAAGCAAGTTGTTTGAAATTTCCCATTATAATTAATGTAAATAATTTTAATCCATTCCAAGTCTAGAAAAAAGTTCCAAGTTTTTTTTTACTATTTTACACCATAAACTGCACTGTATACTGTTTACCATAAATAAAAAGGGGTAGAAATAAACACTGTGTTTTATTTTAATAAAAGATATCTTATCGAACTTTGAACACGAATGCGCTGCGGAGGAAGCATCCTGGGCAGTTCGCTCGGCTCCCAAGTGAGTCGCGTTCAGGTACGCTCGGCTTCTTTCAGTTTACAGCATAAACTGCACTGTAAACTGTTTACCATAAATAAAAAAGGGTAGAAATAGACACTGTGTTTTATTTTAATAAAAGATATTCTATCGAACTTTGAACACGAATGCGCTACAGAGGAAGCATCCTGGGCATTCGAGTCATTCGAGTTCGCTCGGCTCCCGAGTGAGTCATGTTCAGGTACGCTCAGCTTCTTTCGGTGTGGTCGAGAGCCGAATTTTGGTCGAGTTCAGAAACGTAAAATTCTCGGATTTTCTGGTCGAAAACCGATTTGGTCGAGAACAGAAGCGTTCGAAAACCGAGGGTTGACTGTACTATTGTGGGGTTTACATAGATATTTAATACTACAGTGACCCTGGCAGTTTAATAGTGTCTAGTTGATTATGACTGATACGATTACCCTCTAAAAAAAAAAAGAAAAAAAAAAAGGGGGGTGGTAGATACAGAGTCACACAACACAGAAATATACACATACACCAATATACACATAAACATCATATAGACACATATATACATAATTCTACACATACAGAACTATTTTACTATACAGAAATATTTTAATTTAACTGCATTCAATAAAATGATCTTTTCACTGTTGGTCTGTGTTTATCATTTTACACTCTGATCTAAAACATCTTTTAAATTGTGTGTTCTGTAATTGTGTGCGAGTATCATTTTACACTATTTTTCACATCACGAACATAACTGCTTATCTTTCATTCATTATCATATACATATACATATTTCAGCTCCAACCTCTTCGTCAAGTTTGCAGACGACACGACTGTGGTGGGTCTCATCAGCAACAGACTACAGACTGAGACTGATGAGACAGACTACAGAAATAAGGTGGGCCTCCTGGCTATGTGGTGCAAAGACAACGATCTCCATCTGAATGTGGAGAAGACAAAGGAGATTGTTGTGCACTTCAGGAGAGCACGCACCCAGCATGCTCCACTAACCATCAATGGTGCTGCAGTGGAAAGGGTCAGCAGCACCAAGTTCCTGGGTGTGCACATCTCCGAGGACCTGTCCTGGGACCGTAACACCGAATCGCTGGCCAAAAAAGCCCAACAACGCCTCTACTTCCTCCGCAAACTGAGGAGAGCAAGAGCCCCACCCCCCATCATGCTGACTTTCTACAGAGGCACCATCGAGAACATCCTGACCAGCTGCATCACAGTGTGACACGGCGCCTGCACCATTTCCTGCCGCAAGACCCTGCAGCACATTGTGAGAGCAGCTGAAAAGATCACTGGTGTCTCTCTCCCTTCCCTTACAGACATTTATAACACCCGCCTCACCCACAAAGCCATCAGCATTGCAGGTGATCCCAGACTGCAGAGTCTGCGGGCCAGAACCAGCAGGCTCAAGGACAGTTGCTTTCACCAGGCGGTCAGGAGGCTCAACTCCCTCCCTGCTCTGCCCCCTGTCACAGCTCTGAACTCTACCCTCACACTGCCCTGCCTTCCCCCCAGCACCTGACTACCTATCTCTCCCTCCCCCTGTCAACTCAGGGACTGCGCACACGTCACTTCCCCTATGAGATTAGAGTGTATAGAGATGTTAACCATCCCTTGTGTTTCGTCTTACACTTCGTGCTGCACTGTCTGATGTACTGCCTGTGTTGTCCTGCCTATGTTGTCCTACCTGTGTTGTCCTGCCTGTGTTGTCCCATGTTGTACTACCTGTGTTGTACTGCCTGTTGTAATGTCTGTGTTGTACTGTCTACCATGGGTCAGAGAGGACTGCAATTTCATCTGTGCTGTATGTCATGCATATATGGTACATTTGACAAAAAAGCTGACTTTGACTTTGTTATATACACATTTTACAACACTACATAACTGCTTACATTATCTGTGCTGTGTGAATCATGGGGTCTGAATCGCAGAGTTGGACTGCAGTGGGGATTCTCAGTAAACTGAACCCACTGTTGTCTGATGAAATAAATAAAGTTTCTCAAAAACGGAGCAAGTAAATAAATAATTTGACTCTTCTAGACTCTGAGAAACCATTCCAATTGTTTGTATCATGTCATCAGGGACATGCAGTAGGGATGTTAGGCCAGAAAACAGGTATAAGCACACATGCTCAACCAATTGCCTATTATTCTGTTGCACTAACGCCAGTAGAACTAGGTTTGCCAGACTGCTTACAACACCTGGCTGCCGCTCATTTGTTGTGCTATCCCTTTGGAGTCAGCCGACATGACACTGTTCGTAGACGGCTCCTGCTACAGAGATGGGGAAGCACTCAGAGCAGGTTGTGCAGTTAAAACATGGCAAAACTGAGATTGTTCAAATGGAAGAGTGTGTGCAGCCGTGTTCTAGCCAGTTGGCAGAACTAAAGGCTTTGACGTATGTGTGTGAGTATGCAGAGGGTAAAAACGCTAACATCTATACTGATTCTATGCACATGGGGTGTGTCATTTGTTTGGTGTGGAAGAGGAGGGGTTTCAGAAAAACTGACGGCTCTCCCATTTAACACTGTGATCACATCATAAAATTATTAATGGCAATGATGAAACCAAGATCCTTAGCCATAATAGCTCAATGCATTGATGTGCATTGAGCTGCACATCAATGATGTGCAGCAAATCACCGCCGCTGGATGGCGGCAGCGGCGGTGGGTGGTTTGGCAGGCTCCACTCATCTGCAAACATTTTTTCACAAGACTGCCCTTAATCCCATCTACCATCTTTTTGTGTCATTACTAGGGCTCTTTAGCAAGCCACTGCACAACTCTAATTTGAAATGGTGTGGTATTTAGGGGCGGTAGTGGCTCAGTAGCAGAGCGTGCGATAGAGTGGGTCGTCCAATGATTTAAGATCGGCGTTTCGATTCCCGCTCCCACCCAAAACACCCGGAGGTGAGCTGACAGTGCGAGGTGTCAGCTCACCTCTGGAGCACTGCAGAGGCACCCTTGAGCAAGACGCCGTCCCCCTTACAAGTTGCTCATTTGGGGCACACCAAGCAGTAGCTGCCTGCCACTCTACCTCCCTTGCATGAGTACAGGCTCCCTGTGTGTGTGTGTGTGTGTGTTCAGGGCCTGTACACACTAACTAACATGCATGTGATATGATCTGGACTAACTAGAGTGTGCCACTAATTTCCCTTCGGGGATTACGCGAGTATATAAAATTTAAAAAAATTGAAATAAAAAAATTAAAAGAAAACGAAAATATAATTATATCCAGGCGGGTCTGTGCATTGTTTGTAGCATACTGCTGGTGCCTATTCTAACCACCTGTAACATACCTGGGACTGTGACTAAAGAGCAACACTGTATGGAGCACCCCTTGGCTCCACTTTCTGGCATTCCACCAGTAACAAAATCAAAACTGACATTTTTTGGATACAGCTATGCTGTCGTCTTTGCACAGATTCTCAAGGACGGCCGTGCTCAGATCATTCAGCCAACATGCACACCTACAACCAGAAGAACGAGCAGCAGCCGGCACACAGCCAAAATGTTTGTCCTACTGCTACCATTAGCAGGGGACGTTCAACTAAACCCTGGGCCCTCCTCGCAACAGGGCGGCTATGCAACAAACATTATCCTGCCAGTGCAATTAACAACATATCCAGCGACCGAAACCCTCCATAAGACTGCAACACCATCATTAACAATCCCGCACCTCACTGGAGAGACTGTTGCCTCTGTGGCGTTGGGTGGCGTTTGTCCATCCACAGCCGTGATGGACGGGGGTCGACTGGCCACAGAGAAGGGCTGGACGGGTGATCGAGCCATCGTCGAGCCAGCGGAGTTTGATCGGCTGCAGGCCACTGCCAGTGACACTCGGGTGAGTCCTGGGGCTGCACGCGCCTCATCACCGAACAGTGTGCAAAGCGACTCGTCTGGGACAATAGTACAGTGTAAACAAGGATGGCACCCCGCGAGGGTCACCAAACAACAACAGTCACTTGAATAACGTCATCACGTGGTTTTAAAACAGAGACAGTTCAAGTTTTTTCAAACTGTAAATCACGCACAGGTTATTTGGAACCCACAATCAAAACCCAAAGGACTATTGGGAGGTCAATTAAACATCAGACGCCTGTTACCAAAATAGATCAGATAAGGAAAGTGTTAATTGATTCTAACTTGGATTTTTTGTGTATAACTGAAACTTGGCTGAATAGCAATGTCTCCACCGACAGAATTAATATATCTGATTACACATGTTTTAGGAAAGATAGGACCACAGGGAAAGCAGGAGGGGGGGTACTAATCTATATTAGGAAAAGTATTAAATGCGCAGAGTTCAAACTTGTTGTAAACATGGAGTGTCTGGGACTCAATGTAACACTTTCTCCCAACATGAATTTCAGCATAGTTGTGCTGTATAATCCTCCATCTCATGATGCTGATTTTTATAAGGAACTGAAAAACCTTCTCTCTGCTTGTGATACAGTATATGTAATAAGACTATATTTTTGGGGGACTACAATGTGAACTGGGCTGATAAAAAGGTCGAATCCAAACTGAAATCCGTAATGGAGAAGTATAAATATAAACAGTTGATAAACCCACCCGCATCACTCGGACGAGTGAAACTCTTATAGACTTGATTTTCACAAACAGGCCAGAGAGAATAATAAAAAATTGTAATCTTATCACCGGGCTTTCAGATCACAACATGAATTTGATAGTAAGAAAACTAACAGGAAAACGTCTGATCCACCACTGTAAAACAGAAAGTCGAACCTTAACATCAGGAATCCCTAGGGCAAGTTTATTTCCATTAAATCCTGCTCAAAATTAGCTAAGTTTAGCTAATTTTGAGCAGGATTTAATGGAAATAAACTGGGATAGGGTGACTAGAGAGCAGGATCTAAATAACAGTGTGAATAATTTCACCTCAATCCTGGGCAACTTAATAAAGAAATATACCAAGACATGGAAAAGCAGGACAAAGAAATATACTCTGCCCTGGTTTAATCATGATATCCTCCAGCTCGCAAAAAAGCGAGATCTTGCCCTTAAAAAGTACCTAAAAACAAAAAAAGCAGCACTGATCACCTACTCTTCACAGGCTTGAGGAACAAAGTGCTGTTTGAGCTACGGAAGGCCAGGAGTAACTACTTCCACAAGTTTATTGAAGAGGCTAATGGCAACAGCTTTAAGCTCCTGCTGCATATAAACCATGTAGCCCACTCAAATGAGCATAAACACGTTAAAATAAAAGGTCTGAAAGTACACAATAGCCTTGTTGAAAATAAAGTGGCTATGGCTGATTCTTTTAATAATTTCTTTATTAATTCAGTAGAGGAACTGTCCACTAACTTTAGAACCATTGAGTCACCATGTGAGGATAATGACAATGCCCATCCAGATGATTTTCAAATTAAATTGGTATCCAGTGATGCAGTAAAAAATGCATCATAAAGAAGAAGAATGATATACTTTATTGATCCCCTCGGGGAAATTACATAAATATGAGTAGCTCAATGTCAAAGGACATCCATAGTTGATATGCTGAACTAGTAAAAAAAATAATCAGACCTGCTTACTAGAGCCTATCACTTACTTAGTTAATTTATCTATAAAAACAAATAGATTCCCAGAGAACTGGAAAACAGCAATAATTGCCCCAATCCACAAATCAGGGGACAAGGACTTCGCTAGTAATTACAGACCTGTTGCCATTCTTCTTCTTGTTTCTAAAATATTAGAAAAAATTGTTGCTACACAACTCACTGACCGTCTTGAGTCTAGACAACTACTGCACCCACAGCAGTTTGGATTCAGACCTAAGCACTCTACAGAAACAGCTAACTGCTACTTGACAGGTTCAAAGGACTACTGGTGAGGGGACATGTTGTGGGAACGCTGTTCTTGGACCTCAAAAAGGCCTTTGACACTGTCCATCATGGATTCTGTCTAAGTTAAAACACTTTAAAATGTCAGCAGAAGCTCTACAATGGTTTAAGTCATATCTGGGAGGGAGACAGCAGTTTGTCAGTCAATGGGGAGAAATCAATGTTGCTCCTTAACAACATGGGAGTGCCCCAAGGGTCGGTACTTGGACCGCTGCTGTTTACTATGTACATAAACGATCTTCCAAATACCTGTCCAGGCGTTAGCTGCCAGATGTATGCTGATGACACTGTCATCTATGCATCTGCTAAAACAGCCAGCATGGCAGCTGCGCAGCTGACACGGGAATTAGAGAACATCTCAAACTGGCTAGAGTCATCACAACTAACTTTAAATGTACAAAAAACTGTTTCAATGTGCATCTCCATCTGCAGCAGGCCTGCTGCCAATACCTTTGAGGTTCGAATCAAAAATGAAACTCTTGCTGAAATGAGTGAAGCAAAATATTTCGGTATAATCTTGGATAAAAACCTAAAATTTGAAAAACAGATAAACTATATATGCAAGAAGGTTAAACCCAACCTAAATTGTTTCAGTCATATCAGAAGGGACCCATCAGCCAAAACTGCACGACTGTACATGCATGCCATGATTTTCTCACACCCGTCATACAGTATTACAACATGGTCACAATCCTCTCAAACTGTCTTAAAACCAATAACATCATTATACAAACAGGCTATAAAAATCATGGATCAAAAACCGATGAGATGGCACCTTTGTGGCATCCGAAAAAACACAACCTTGTTACATTTGAAAATTTTGTATTATATTCTACTATCAAACTGGTTTTTAAGTGTTTGCATGGTCATGTTTCACCTCTGTTCTCTGGACTGATTAATAGACTCCCGAGCTCTGGTAGAGCAACCACATGAGCCTCAGCAAGTAGCAACTGTATTGTTCCCAGGTGTAACAACTCATTCAGACAGTCTGCCTTCTCAGTAAAGGGAACATGTCACAGGGTGTGAACAGGACCCAAGTGCAGCACAAAGAGACAAGACAGGAGTTAAGTTCAACAGTGTTTATTTTCAGGCAGGGCGGAGTGGGAATCGAACCTGGGTCTCCCAGGTGGCAGGCAACCACTAGGCCAGCGGAGCACGCTGGAGACACAATGGATCCCTCCAGAGAAAGGGGGCAGGCAGGAGATGATGTCAAGGGACGGAAGGCTAGTCAATTTACCGGGGCTGGAACAGGTGGCAGAGTCGTTGGACAGGCAAGGGTCAGGTTTACCAGCACAGAGAGATGAGGCAGAATCCGTGGACGAAGGGCGGGTAGGTTGGCTGGGAAGCAGACGAGAGGCAGAGTCCAGGGACGAAACAGGTCATGATCGGGCAGGCAATCCGGAGTAGAACGCTGGAGAGTAGGACATGAGTCAATTACACTCTGGCAGAGACTGAGTGTGAGATGTGGTTTTAAATACCGGACTGATTGCAGATGGGCTGTAGGTGTGGGTGATCAGCAGGAGGTGTGGTCAGGCTGGGAGGTGGGACAGTGGAAACTGTGGAGCAGACTGCAGGAACGGAGTGATCATGACAGAGCAAACCTATGGAACTCTGCCCATGGTTCTAAAACTAGAGATAGATGGTAATGTGTTCTGCAGAGGGCTCAAACTATGGTCAAAATCAAATCAACTGTGCTCACATGTATAGCCTCTGACTGGTTACTAAATTATGTTTTCTTTTGTACTAAAGGTTATGTAATGTACTGAAATGTTGCTCTAAATATTAACAGAATGTATTTTATCTTCTGTATTTGATTGGGTGTTTTGTTTTATTAACTATAGTGATACTTTTTTTCTATTAGTATTCTCTTGTTTTTTAGAAAAGTCTCCCATGGACAAGTGGTGAAAATTACCACTCGTGCTAAAACACTGTAAACCGACGCATCTACAAGTTGTGCAAATGTGCAATGAGCAATGTGTTTTTTATGTCCATGTCAAATAAGTAAACATAACATATTTGTTGAACTTGTCTGTCTGTACACTCAAAAAAATAAATCATTGGATGAACAAGATTTTATCATACCACCTATATTCCATCAAAACTACCTAAATTAAGTCAATTAATCTTGACTATGTTGTTTCAACATAACATACATTTGTTGGTGCTACATCATCTGAATATGTTCATTCAATTAGTTTGCCTTTCATTGAATTAAAATCTTTGCATTTAGTTATTCCAATCAAATTCAGTTACATTTGGTCTATAATGATGAAACATTTTAAATGACCAAAATTCAACCTTGTTTTCTGAACTAATTTGGGTTTCATTTAATTTATTTGTTTTGATCTTGTTGAATACATTAAGGTTTTATCCTTTATACCATTATAAACCCAGAAAAATGACAAAATGCATTATATATAATATATATATATATATATATATATATATATATATATATATATATATATAATATATATATATATAAATTTAACAACAACAGTGAAGAAGACTGCAAACATACAATGGCATCAAAAGGTGCATTTAAGTTCTGGAGGGTAACTCAGGTTCAAACAGTATGTCAGCCCAAACAACAGAGCACAAGCTGTTCCAATGTCCCCCAACTCACAGAGGACCTGAACACCTTCAATCAGGACACCAATGTCTTCTGGGTCATCTCCAGGCTCAGCTCCATCCTTCCTTATAACATACACTCCCATCACGGTTTGCTCCATTGAACTGTGGGACTCCATGTCTGTGTCCTGAAAAATACAACAAACACATTTTCTTATGTAGATAAGCAATGTAGATGCATACATTCCAAAAGAAGCACAAAAGAACTACCTTCTACAGTTGGACATTCCAATGAGCACTAAAAATTTAAAGGAAGTTATTACAGAGACAACTGTCACTGTAAAAAAGCTCCAGATTTACCAGCTAGACTAGTAATCTTCAGATTTTAAAATATCACACCATACAGTGAACGGTTTTACATCTGCATCAAAACTATAAAGAAAACTGCATTTTATTGTTCATCTAGATGGAATTGTCCATGGTTACACAATTGCCAATATGCACTATATCAGCTAATAGAGTAGTGCATGTAGTGGATGCACTACTCTATACTCTATATGCAAATATTCACTGTCAGTTAGTATGTGTGCTACTAACTGACAGCAACCACAATCACAAATAGAATCTGATGCAGTATCACAGTCGTCTTCTTCTTTTCCTTTCGGCTTTTCCCTTCAGGGGTCGCCACAGCGAATCAACCGCCTCCATCTAACCCTGTCCTTTGCATCCTCTTCTCTCACACCAACTACCTTCATGTCCTCTTTCACTACATCCATAAACCTCCTCTTTGGTCTTCCTCTAGGCCTCCTGCCTGGCAGTTCAAAACTCAGCATACTTCTACCAATATATTCACTATCTCTCCTCTGGACATGTCCAAACCATCTCAGTCTGGCCTCTCTGACTTTATCTCCAAAACCTCTAACATGTGCTGTCCCTCTGATGTAACTCATTCCTGATCCTATCCTTCCTGGTCACTCCCAAAGAGAACCTCAGCATCTTCATCTCTGCTACCTCCAGCTCTGCCTCCTGTCTTTTCCTCAGTGACACTGTCTCTAGACCAACAACATTGCTGGTCTCACCACAGTTTTGTACACCTTTCCTTTCATTTTAGCTGAAACTCTTCTATCACACATCACACCTGACACTTTTCTCCACCCGTTCCATCCTGCCTGTACACGCTTCTTCACCTCTTTTCCCCACTCTCCATTGCTCTGGACTGTTGACCCCAAGTACTTAAAATCCTCCACCGTCTTGATCTCTTCTCCCTGTAACCTCACTCTTCCACTTTGGTCCCTCTCATTCACACACATGTACTCTGTCTTACTGCGGCTAACCTTCATTCCTCTCCTTTCCAGGACAAACCTCCACCTCTCTAGCTTCTCCTCCACCTCTTCCCTACTCTCACTGCAGATCACAATGTCATCTGCAAACATCATAGTCCATGGAGATTCCTGTCTAACCTCGTCTGTCAGCCTGTCCATCACCACAGCGAACAAGAAGGGGCTCAGAGCTGATCCCTGATGCAGTCCCACCTCCACCTTGAACTCCTCTGTCACACCTACAGCACACCTCACCGCTGTCTTACAGTCCTCATACATGTCCTGCACCGCTCTAAAATACTTCTCTGCCACTCCAGACTTCCTCATACAATACCACAGTTCCTCTCTGGGCACCCTGTCATAAGCTTTCTCCAGATCTACAAAAACACAATGCAGCTCCGTCTGGCCTTCTCTGTACTTCTCTATCAACATCCTCAAAGCAAATAGTGCATCTGCAGTACTCTTTTTGGCATGAAACCATACTGCAGCTCACAAATGCTCACTTCTGCCCTTAGTCTAGCTTCCACTACTCTTTCCCATAACTTCATTGTATGGCTCATCAGCTTTATTCCTCTGTAGTTGCCACAACTCTGCACATCTCCCTTGTTCTTAAAATGGGCACCAGCACACTTCTCCTCCACTCCTCAGGCATCTTCTCACTATCTAAGATCCTGTTGAACAACCAGTCAGAAACTCTACTGCCACCTCTCCTAGACACTTCCAAACCTCCACAGGTATATCATCAGGACCGACTGCCTTTCCACTCTTCATCCTCTTCAGTGCTCTCCTCACTTCATCTGGCTAATCTTTGCTACATCCTGGTCCACAACAGTCACCTCTTCTAGTCTTTGTTCTCTCTCATTTTCCACGTTCATCAACTCTTCAAAGTACTCTTTCCATCTTCCATCACACTGCTGGCACCTGTCAATAGACTTCCATCCCTATCCTTAATCACCCTAACCTGCTGCACGTCCTTCCCATCTCTATCTCTCTGTCTTGCCAGCCTGTATAGATCAGTCTCTCCCTCCTTACTGTCCAACCTAGCATACAAGTCATCATAAGCCTCTTGTTTGGCCTTTGCTACCTCTACCTTCACCTTACGCTGCATCTCCCTGTACTCCTGTCTACTCTCCTCAGTCCTCTCAGTGTCCCACTTCTTCTTAGCTAACCTCTTTCTTTGTATACACTCCTGTACCTCCTCATTCCACCACCAAGTCTCCTTATCTACTTTCCTTCCAGATGACACACCAAATACTCTCCTACCTGTCTCCCTGATCACATTAGCTGTAGTTGTCCAGTCATCTGGAAGCACCTCCTGACCACCCAGAGCCTGTCTTAACTCCTTCCTAAAGGTCATGCAATACCCTTCCTTTTTTATCTTCCACCATTTCGTCCTCTGCTCTGCCTTTGCCCTCTTAATCTTCCTCACCACCAGAGTCATCCTACACGCCACCATCCTATGCTGTTTGGCTACACTCTCGCCTACCACTACTTTACAGTCACTGATCTCCTTCAGGTTACATCGTCTACACAAGATGTAGTCTACCTGTGTGCTCCTACCACCACTCTTATAGGTCACCCTATGTTCCCTGCCTCTTCTGGAAGAAAGTATTCACTACAGCCATTTCCCATCCTTTTTGCAAAGTCAACTACCATCTGTCCTTCTGCGTTCCTCTCCTGGATACCAAACCTGCCCATCACTTCCTCATCACCTCTGTTACCTGCACCAACATGTCCATTGAAGTCTGCGCCAATGACAACTCTCTCACTTCTAGGTATGCTCTGCATCACTTCATCAAAGTCCAACCAGAATTTCTCCTTCTCCTCCAGCTCACATCCTACCTGTGGAGCATACCCACTAACAACATTGAACATCACACCTTCTATTTCTAGCTTCAGACTCATCACTCTATCTGACACTCTTTTTTTACCTCCAGGACATTCCTAACAAACTCCTCCTTCAAGATAACTCCTACTCCATTTCTCTTCCCATCTACACCATGATAGAACAACTTGAACCCTGCTCCTAAACTTCTAGCTTTGCTACCTTTCCACCTGGTCTCCTGGACACACAGTATGTCTACCTTCCTCCTCTGCATCATGTCGACCAACTCTCTACCTTTTCCTGTCATAGTTCCAACATTCACGTCCCTACTCTTAGTCCTATACTCTTGGCGCTCCTCTTCTCTTTCTTCGTGTGAACGCACTTTCCTCCTCTCCTTCTTCGACCAACAGTAATCCCAATTTCCCCGACGCCCTGTAGGTCAACAGCGCCGATGGCGGTCGTTGTTAACCCGAGCCTCGACCGATCCGGTATGGAAGTCATAGGTTTGATTCGCATATTTGATTTGGCAATGTTTTACGCCGGATGCCCTTCCTGACGCAACCCTCTGTATTTATCCGGGCTTGGGACCGGCACAATAAGACACTGGCTTGTGCCCTCTTGCAGCTACATTGATGCAGTATCACAGTCCTAAGTTAAAAAAAATAAGTTTCTCAGGCACTTTAAAACTCAAAAAGCAGCTTGCTAGCATGATTCCAACACACTTCTGTTTGGGCTTCAAATGGTTGTTTTGCTGTGAAAACTATTGCTTTTTTAACCCTTAATTTTTAAATTTAATATACCAGGGAAGCAAATATGTGCTTTGTCCAATTGATCAATAGACTGTTCAGACTACAGGCAAATCGCAATCCAATCAGATTTCCTTTCATATGTGATTTTAAGGGCTGACTGTTCACACTGTTTTTAGTAAGTGTCCAAATGTGATCTTGCTCTGTTCAGACTGGGCCACATAATTGGCTGATCTGACAGGTTGCCGTAGCAACGACATTGGGACAGAGGCGTCCTCCATGGTCCGTTATGCGCAGTGCCTGTTGCGGCGTGTAGAGTGATATCACTAACTCTCAGAGCCGATGTTTTGGAGCTGTTCAGGCTGAGATGCATCTGTCCAAATGCGATTTGAAGCTACCTCCGGAATGTGGTTTCAATCTGTGTTTGAAAAAATCCAATTTTATGTGGTATGTGACTGATTGAAAGAGCATCACTTTCAATCTGGAAGGGCTAAAAATATGATTTTGGCTGCTGAACGCAGCCTTAGTCTTAATCCAGATTGGAAGCGGATGACTGTTTGGTAGTCTGAACAGTCACATACCACATAAAATCTGATTTTTTTCAAAGACAGATTGAAACCACTTTCGAGAGGTAGTTTCAAATCGCATTTGGACAGATGCTTCTCAGTTGGAACAGCTCCAAGCACACTGATCGGATTCAACTGACCGTGACGTCGCTTTACACTACGCAAGAGCCAATGCGCATTACGGGCCATGAACGACGCCTCCATCCCTATGTCGTTGCTACAGCAATCAGTCAGATGGCCGATAATGTAGCCCGATCTGAACGTTCAGCCCAAAAAACTCAGACTTGAAAGAACATCTGATTGGAATCCGATTTGCCTGCAGTTTGAATGCAGCCTTAGTTTCACTTAGTTTCACTTTGTGTATGTAACTCACCATGTATTTTATGAGCTTTTCTTGGTCTTCGTTCAAGTAGATGCACAAGGATTGGACGGTGCATGCTCTTCTTTTGTGTATCGAGTCATCCTGATGGGGAAAAATAGGAATCCATTTAGACAAAATGTAACCCTTGAGGAGGAAGAAGGAATTCTGCAGTTGTGATAACAAACTAAGTTTTACAGATTTTGAGCATCCCAACTGTTTTTTTTGTCAAGGAGCCCAACATTGACACACATCAGACAATGAACCCGCATCTCATGACATTTAATTACTCCATACTTGTCGGGATTGGCAGATTAACAATGAAGAGTGGGGTACCAATAACAGTAGTCATTCTTAAATATTCTCTTGTTTTCATACTGACCAAATCGTTCATGAGATGATTTACTTCTATATATCTGGCCGAAGCTGACGTGATCAATAAAAATCAGGATTAAATACTATATTTTGATTAAGTCAAAATCTTTATCAAATAACTGTACAGATAATTCTTGCAATCATGCAACTGACATGACAGGGGAAGTAAGGCATTTTGTATGCATAGGTGTACCGACACAAACCTGGGAAAAGGCCGCCATGTGCTGTCTTATTTTTCTTCCAGCCACACCAGCCTTGTGTTGAAAGAGCACCATCATGCGTGGAGAGTAGTGGTCAAGTTCAGCAAACAATGTAGATAACAGAGGAACAGTTGATATGCTCAGGAACTCCTTATCAATCTGAAAAACATGAACAATTCACAAATAACTCAACCTACCCAAAAAGACAACAAACAAATAAATAATACAACATAGGAAGGATGAACAATCAAATCTTTGAGTGTGTGTGAATGATGCTTCCTCTTTTTGTGTGTGTAAAAAGTACTGTAAACATTTGTTTTGAAAGGACAACCAAAAAACACACAACTGTTTTGTTACTTTGTAGGTGTGTTCCAATATGAACAAAATAATCCCTCTCACTGGCAAATTCAATACATTCACTTAATTCAAACTTAAATGTCTGTCACGACTCGGCTCAGGACCCGCCCCCAGTCTCGCGCTGGGTTTCCCGCGGCGCAGATCCCACAATCCAATCATTCTCGACACACCTGCCACCGTTTGAACCCCAATCATGAACTATAAAGACTCTGCTTGAACACGGACCCAGTGTCAGATCCTCTGTGTAGATGCCTTGTTTGTCACCAGTTCATCCTGACTCCTACCTTGACCCCGGATTATTTTTTGGACCTGCCTGCCTGGACCCATATTAGAACTCTGCTTTGTCCCCGACCACGAACTCTGCCTCTCGGACTTGTACCTCTGCCTGCCTGTCTGTTTCCCCGTGAGTTCTGTCAGTATCCTCCCGTGTCCCCGTGATCCCCGGGAGGTCCCCCGGGGATCTCCCTGCTCCGTCACCGGAGCCGCGTGTGGGCAACCCTGAAAGGTTTGACGGAGATCATACTCGACTCTGCCCCTTTCTGACAAACTGTAGACTTTTATTCGCCCTTCAACCCCGGACTTTGCCTCTGAACCAGCGCGGGTGGCCTACGTCATCACCCACCTCACGGGCCGTGCTCAGCTTTGGGCAACAGCTGAGTACGAGCGTCACTCTCCCGCCTGCTCCTCCTTCCACCTGCTCTCGGCGGAAATGATCAAGGTGTTTGATCTCGGGTCTTTGACGGCAGAGGCATCCAGAGAACTCATGTCGGTTCGGCAGGGGCGGAGCATGGTGGCGGATCATGCCATTGACTTCCGGACTTTAGCAGCACGCAGTTCATGGAATAATGAGGCGCTGATGGACGCTTTTTACCACAGTCTGGCGGATTATATTAAAGACGAGCTGGTCTCCCACGAACCCCAGACCACTCTTAACGGAGCCATTGCCTTGGCGACGCGGATCGATCAGCAGGTCCAGGGTCATTGACTGGAGAGAGAGCGCCAGACTCCTACGCTCCCCAGCACTCGCCGATCCAGCGTACCCGGAACTGCCACACCCGAACCTGCTGAGAGACCTGATGAACCCATGGAGGTGGGCCGGTCCTCACTCAGCGCTGCGGAGCGTCAACGCCGGTTCACCGCCAACCTGTGTCTGTACTGCAGGGAGGGGGGGCACCGAGTAGCAACATGTCCGTTAAAAGCCAGAGCTCACCGGCAGTAGGAGGGGTCCGGATGAGCTCAGTTACAACTCGACCCTCCCAGACAACTAACCCCCGCAAGCCCCTCGTCCAGGTCCGCATTCATCTCCCTGATAAGCTCCATAGCCTCTCCGCCCTGGTGGACTCCGGGGCCGAGGCGAACATTATGGACTCTGAGCTGGCCCGCCAGTGGAACCTGAAACGCCAGCCTCTACCCACTCCTGTTCCTGCCCGGGCGCTGGACGGTCACCCCCTGGGCATTGTCACCCATGTCACCGCACCGGTCCAGATGTCCATTCCTGGAAATCACCAGGAGGCCATTCAGTTTCATCTGCTCCGGTCGCCCGACCAGGCTATTATTCTCGTATATCCCTGGCTCCGCCGGTACAATCCCCGCATAGACTGGGTAGCGGGCTCCATTCTGGAGTGGAGTAAAGACTGCCACCGGACATGTTTAAAGGCAGCAATACAAGACTCTAGCAGACCTCCAGTTGAACCACTTCCCGATATCTCCAAGGTTCCTGATGTTTATCATGATTTAAGAGAGATGTTCAACAAAGCCAAGGCTACCTCTCTGCCACCACACCGGCCCTACGACTGTGCCATCGACCTGCCTACTACTCCACCCAGGGGTTGCCTGTATTCCCTCTCTGTTCCTGAAAGGAGGTCTGTGGAGGACTATATTAATGACTCCTTGGCTGCAGGCATCATCCTGCCGTCGTCCTCTCCCGCTGGTGCGGGGTTCTTCTTCGTGGGGAAGAAAGATGGTTCGCTCCGTCCCTGCATCGATTACCGGGGACTGAATGAGATCACGGTCAAGAACCGGTACCCTCTTCCCCTGCTCTCTTCTGCTTTTGAACTCCTCGAGGGGGCCACGGTCTTCACTAAATTGGACTTACGCAACGCCTACCACTTGGTCCGGATCCGGGAGGGGGACGAGTGGAAGACGGCGTTTAACACCTCCACTGGACATTATGAATACCTAGTGATGCCGTTCGGACTTACAAATGCACCGGCGGTCTTCCAGGCTCTGATCGACATTCTGAGGGACATGTTAAATAAATTTGTGTTTGTTTATCTAGATGACATTCTGATTTTTTCCCGGACTCAGTCACAGCAAGAGAGACATGTCCGCCTGGTGCTCAATCGTCTGCTTGAGAACTCATTATTTGTTAAGGCAGAGAAATGTGAGTTTCATGTCAAATCCACTTCCTTCCTGGGCTATGTAATTACAGAAGGGAATATACAAATGGACCCAGCCAAGGTCTCTGAAGTGGCCTCTTGGCCAGTTCCGGATAACCGTAAGAAGCTCCAGCAGTTCCTGGGGTTTGCGAACTTCTATAGACGTTTCATCCGGGATTATAGTTCCATTGCAGCCCCTCTCACCACCCTCACCAGTACCAGACAGCCATTTTCCTGGACCCCTGTGGCTGATAGGGCGTTTAACACTGTCCGGACCCGTTTCTCCTGTGCACCCATCCTCCGCATGCCAGACTCTGAACGCCAGTTCGTCGTGGAGGTGGACGCTTCTGATGTGGGGGTGGGAGCGGTGTTGTCCCAGAGGTCGGCAGAGGACGAGAAGCTTCACCCCTGTGTGTTTTTCTCCCGTCGATTGTCGCCAGCTGAGCGCAACTACGACATCGGGAACCGAGAACTGCTGGCGGTAAAACTGTCTCTGGAGGAATGGCGTCACTGGCTGGAAGGCGCTTCCGTCCCGTTCCTGATATGGACAGATCATAAAATTCTGGAATATATTCGTTCAGCGAAAAGATTCAATCCCAGACAGGCCCGGTGGGCCTTATTTTTCACCAGGTTCAACTTCTCCTTGTCATACCGCCCTGGTTCTCAACGTTAAGCCTGACGCACTTTCCCGCCAGTTTGCCGTGGATGACGCTTCACCCCAAGACGGCGCACCCATTCTTCCCGGCCCCTGCGTGGTTGCTGCCCTGACCTGGGATGTCGAGGAGAGGGTGAGAGAGGCCATTCGTAACCAACCTGGACCCAGTGCCTGCCCTGCTGACCGCTTGTTCGTGCCAGAGGACGTGAGAACTCCAGTCATCCAGTGGGGTCATGAATCCCGTCTGGTCTGCCACCCCGGTTCCGCTCGTATAGCTTCTCTTATCAGCCAAAGGTTCTGGTGGCCCAGCCTGAAGAAGGATATCCTGGACTATGTACGAGCCTGCCCTATCTGCACTCGGAATAAATCTGTGTGTCGCCCCCCAGCTGGACTTTTACAACCCCTGCCGGTGCCCAGTCGCCCATGGTCTCATATTGCCCTGGACTTTGTTACGGGACTTCCATCCTCTGACGGCATGACCACCATCCTCACGGTGGTTGATCGGTTCAGTAAGATGGCACATTTTATTCCCTCTGTAGATGCCTTGTTTGTCACCAGTTCATCCTGACTCGTACCTTGACCCCGGATTGTTTTTTGGACCCCGACCTGCCTGCCTGGACCCGCATTAGAACTCTGCTTTGTCCCCGACCACGAACTCTGCCTCTCGGACTTGTACCTCTGCCTGCCTGTCTGTTTCCCCGTGAGTCCTGTCAGTATCCTCCCGTGTCCGCATGCCGCCCGCCCCACTCTTTTTCCCTGGACTCGTGCACCAGTTGTTCCCGTGCTTCTCTCGTGTGCCTTTGCTGAAATAAAGACTTTAGTTCAGACGCACCTGGTCTCCGCTCCTGTCTCGGCCTTGGCAATGTCACAGAGTTAGAGGCTATCTGTGTAAGATGAGCAGAATGAGCTTTATGCACATGGGTGGCAAGTCCACTCCACGTCTTTAATGTGCATGGACAATTTACATATATGCACACATAATGTTGATCTCGTCCATAATGGTGGAGTAGTCTGTAATGTTCAAGTAGTGTGTACCTACTACTCTCCTTAGTTGTACACTATTTGCACTGCCACATACAGATCACTAAAAGATGAAGAAAGAAAAACATTTGCAAATGATGTAATGAGTAGGAATTATCAATACAAAGGCACAATAATAGATGGGTCGGTGATATGCAACTAATGATGGTATTTTTGTATACTGTTACTTAATTTTAGTTCTATTTTTAAATATACAACATTGTCTGAATTATTTCAAGTCTTGTTTTTTTTAGTTAACTTTGATATCTATTTAACAATAATGTTACAAATATATAAACTTACCATGTAATGACGAGGAGGTGCATACAAATCCTCATAGCATGGGGCCATTGCTTATTTATGAGATTTATTTCTGGAGGAAAAAAAGACATTTTTTAGTTGTGCAAACATTGTTTTTAAAAGAACTAATACATGTCATTGTTACAGTAAGTATTTGGGGCTGGTGAATTGACCAGTGGATATGAATTATAAGAATTAGCAAGCAGGTCTTCGTGAGCTTTCAGAACTGAAACGCTGAATAACTAAAAATCAAACAAATTGTTTTTGGTTAGCTGCCTTGCTCAGCTTCAGCTCAGGAGTTAAACCAACGAAAGTTTCCAATTCATTACGTGTGAACATCAAACCTTTAAATCAAATCATACACACAAACTTTGGTCAATATATAAACGTAGTGGTTCTGATTCTGTGCATTTTTTTATATACTGTTATTTTATTCCAGTAATCAGGTCACCTTCTAGTTTCAGCAGAACTTTAGAAGTCTCTTGGATGAGAGACGAAACGTCTTCAAGAACTTTCTTAACGTCCAGTCTTTTACAACGCCGGGTCTGCGTTGTCATGTGGACGCTGCATCCGCAACTTTTTCTATCAGGGGGGCGTCTCTCTGCGACGAAAACCGCTGTGACGTCACGCATGTGACCCGCGTCTACATGTACAAACGGAGCTAAAACCGGCTATTTTCTGACGTATAACAGCTCCACGTTGAAGACGCGTTGATAACCATTCTTTACACTTGAATATTTGTTCGTCTGTTTCTTTCTTTATGAGTCATAAAATTTATATATTTATTTATTCATTCAAGTTTCTCACCAAAGACACCGACGCCATTTCTGGGTCAGACCGGGATGCGCTGCCTGCTGGTGGGAGAACTTTTTCTATGCGGGGTGAAAAAAGTAGCGTTTTCAAAAAGTTCCGGCACCGTGTGGACGGGACCTACGTCTCCCGTTCCCTTACTTTCTCCCGCTCACACACACTTGACTCCGTCATGGCGGAGCCTCCTGCCAGTTCAAACTAGTTTCATGCAACTGACGGGTCAGGCAACAGTTTCCACACAGAGAACGAAAACTGCGCTTTTCAGAGAAAAAACACCCCACAACAATAAAATATGGCAGTACTGTATCTAAATTCGCCATCTGTTAACTTTGAGACAAGAGTGAGAAAACACTTGTTTTGGAAGAAACTATTGGTCCTACCATAGCAAAACTATCGGTCTGAGAATTGTCTCGTACATGTCAAATAACTATAATTTAACACTGACCCTATCAAAATAAATGAATAAATGAATAAATATTTGATTACTTACCGTTAAAAAAATAATTACTTACCGTTAAACTGAAGGAACAGTGTTGCTGCATTGATATCGATCTCCCTCCAAAAATGTGCACAGCGGGAGGAGCAAGCACATGCGCAGTAGAATCATTGTTGCGTTGAGGAACCTCAATGTCATCGGGCTGACATGAATGAAGCCAATTCGTCCAGTTTTTGTAAAATCCATGTTCAACAGACATGAATGAACCATTTAATGAACATAAACATGCTTAATTCTTTTGAGATGAACATAGTTCTAGATTATTGAACAAACACATGTCCTAGTTCATTTTTTTGAGTGTATCATCGATGATATTATTGTACTTCTACTCAACCTATGCATGATTTGAATTGACAAATAAATATCTTGTATTTATACACTGTGTCCTTTCCTAAGCAAAACGAAACCCCCACCACACTATTCTGAAGCATACATTATTTTCATGCCAGCTGATGGTGCTTTTGCTCACGAAAAAATCTCCCTTTGCAGTTCTGTGTTTCTGATGTCAATTTCACCACACACACACACACACACACACACACACACACACACACAAACACACACACACACACACACACACACACACACACACACACACACAACACTTATTAACAAAACCATATTTAACAAGAAGAAATGACACTGGCATGAACCGATGTGACTCCCTGGAAGGAAGAAAATAGGGCATTTGTCACTCTTCCTCTCAGACACTAACAATACATTTCATATATTGCAGCTGTATACCTGATTATTCCTTTCTGCATTAGTCCAGATCAATTATTGTGAATCATTTCTTCTTGTACCTTCTGCTGATAGTAATACAGGAAAGCTTTGCAAAATGATGATACACTATAATTAAGAAGCAACACTCCATCACTGGCCATGGAATCTGTGTATTACCTTAAATTGCTTTCTAAATGGGTCTATGTTACCTAATATGTGGTTTTCTCTGCGTGTTTCAACAAAGTGAAATGAACTTGGTGGGAGGATAGAAATAAAAAAGCACAGATTGATTAGTGTGCTCATTGGAGTAATTCAACACCACTCATTTTCCCTCTGCAGGTTTTTATAGCATTTGCAACAGCAAAGCAGTAATGGCCCGCACACAAACACACATACATGCACTCAGAAGTACACACCGAGCACTTTGCAGGACAAGATGTGGTCTAAAAGTGCTGGGAAATGAAAGAGGGTCAAAGGGATTAATTCATGTCTCTACACTCGATTGAAAGTGTATTTGTTTGCCACCTATGTAAGCTGAGATATAATGGTCCATTTTGGTCATCTGATTATCTCCTACACATCTACTTCTTTACACATCACACATTTTCTATGCACTCTCAAAGCAGAATGGTACAATACAGACTAAGCATTTAACTGCTTAAAGGGACAGTAAAGTTAATTTTAAGTGACATATATGTTATTCATCATTATGAAAAATAGAAGAAAAAATAAATTTTTATATGTGTAGCATCATCCGTTTGGTCAAAAAAGCTTAAAATCTGCACTGCAGCAGATACAGATTCAATTAATAAGTTATACAGTACATTTATAATACTGATATATGTGTCCTACCATCCCTCCTGTTGAGACATGTTTAACACCATGGCTCAAAATAGTCTCCCATTTGCATAGGTTTCTGGGTAGGACAGGTTTATTGCTGGATCATACATAGATGTCGTTTCACTAAATTGCTCCATTCTTTTTCCAAATTTCTTGTTCAAATTCAGGACTATATTGTTGCATTTCTTTCAGTATTGTATCATCTGAAGTTGATTTTTCTTCTGTAGTTGATTCATATCTATCATGCTGCAGCTGCTTTAGCTGTCTTTTCTGCAGCTTACTGACAATAATATTTGGTGCCATCTTCAGGAAGTGGTAACGATGTTGCTGTGTTTAACGTTATACACCGTTTGATAGTCAAATGAGGTTGCGATAACAATGTTGCCATGCAAGAAAGATGTCTTGCCGGTGATAAAAACATCATATTAACAACATGAGGGACGTGTGGTCGGGAATGAAGAAAATCACAGGGAGCTCAGGGGAACAATGACAACCATCAGGTGGTCTAGACAGAGCCAACGAGCTGAATATTTTCTTCAACAGGTTCAGTTCACAACCGTTTACCACCCCTCACATCCCGACCCCCCATGCTCCCCCTCCACTTCCATCACTCCTCTCTCCACCACTCCACCACACCAATCCCCCCCCCACCCCCCAGCACCCCCACCCACCCACATGTCAGTGACTACAGGCCATGTCAGGAGACAGCTGGAGAGACTTTACCAGAGGAAGGCAGCTGGACCTGATGGTATTAGCCCCAGGATCCCGAAGACCTGTGCCCCACAACTGTCTCCAGTCATCACACACCTCTACAACCTGAGCCTGAGCCCGGAGAGAGTCCCGGTGTTGTGGAAGAAATCATGCTTGGTCCTTGTCCCTAAGAAGTCGGCCCCATCGGAGTAGAATGACTACCGACCAGTTGCCCTCATGTCTCACCTGATGAAGGCGCTGGAGAGGCTGGTCTTGGCCAGCTTGAGGCCTCAGGTGAAGGAGTTGCTAGAACCCTACAGTTTGCGTATCGGCCCCAATTGGGAGTTGATGATGCTGTCATCTACCGCCTGCAGAGAGCCCATTTGCATCTGGATGGTGGGGGAAGCACTGTCAGAATCACCTTCTTTGATTTTTCCAGTGCTTTTAACACCATTCAGCCAAGGCTGCTGGGTGAGAAGCTGCGGGGGATGGGTGTCGACACCTCCACCATCTCCTGGATCGGTGACTACCTGACAGATAGGCCACAGTTTTTCCGTCTGGGCAGTGTTCTGTCTGATGCAGTGGTCAGTGATACAGGAGCCCCTCAGGGGACTGTGCTGTCCCCCTTCCTCGTCACACTGTACACAAACGACTTCCAGTACAACTCCGAGTCATGCCACCTACAGAAGGTCTCGCAGTTGTTGGGTGTATAAGTGAGGGAAGGGAGGGGGAGTACAGGGCTGTGGTGGATGACTTTGTGGAGTGGGCTGGAGCCAATCACCTGAGGCTGAATGTTGGCAAGACCAGAGAGATGGTGATCGATTTCAGAAGGAAGGGGAACACTCCACAACCAATCTACATCCTAGGAGAGGCTGTAGAGCAGGTGGAGGACTATAAGTACCTGGGTGTCAAGATCTCTAACAGACTGGACTGGAATTCAAATGTCGATGCTGTCTGCAAGAAGGGGATGAGCAGACTCTATTTATTGAGGAAGCTGAGATCTTTCAACGTATGCAGCAAGATGTTGGAGATCTTCTACCGGTCTGTTGTGGCCAGCGTACTTTTCTTTGCTGGGGGAGCAGCATCAGAGCCAGCGATACCAACAGACTTAATAAGCTAATAAAGAAGGTTGGCTCTGTGATTGGCTGTAGTCTGGACACTGTGGAGGCCGTGGTGGAGAGGAGGACTCTTAACAAAGCTTTATCCATCATGGATAACCCCGCTCACCCTCTCCACCACACACTGGGCAGACAGCGGAGATTGTTCTCCAATAGACTACTACAGCTCCGCTGTCGAACAGAAAGGTACAGGAAGTTATTCCTGCCACAAGCAATCGCGCTGTACAACAGCTCTGAGATATCAGACAGAGTCCCACCACCAGTCTGATGTTTTGGTATCGCTTCACTAGGTCCTATGTATGGCCACAGAGTGTCACACTTATTTATTTCTGACTAAAGGCCTACCATGCTTGGGTACTGTTGTTAGTGTTGTTATTATTATTATTATTTCTATTATTACTAGTGTTGATATTGTTTTGTTTTTGTTTTTTTTCTGTTAATATTATCATTATTATTATCTTTCCCTGTCTTATTTTTCCTCAATGCACATTTTCTGTATATTTTCTGTAATAATTCTGCTCTGCTACTGTGATGTCTAAATTTCCCAGTTTAGGATAAATAAAGTATATCTATCTATATTAGTCTGCAGACGCAGAGCAGAGATAGCATGTGGTACTCTCAAAATTAAGGATGAAACAAGACTTCCGTAGCACTTGTTTCTACAGTCATGTATGCTGCAATAACTGCTTTAACACAGTGTGGCAATGCACATGCTACACTATCCAATTTAGATGAGAAATATACTATTGACTTCATTTTGTTTCCACATTGTTGTCCCAAAACTGAGGTTATAAAATGACCTTTACAATCTACCATTTGAATAAAAGGGCTACTGTAATTTGGCAAGGCTAATGCAGTACTAGATACCAGAGTTTGCTTTATTCTACAAAAAGCACCTTCAGCCTGTTAATTTTAGAGGTGATGTCATTTTCAGGTCTTCGTCATGCATCATTTTACTCAAAGGTGAGGTTATTTCTGCATAATTTGACACCCAATTTCTGCAATAATTTGTCCGGCCTAATAAATTTACAGGACAATCAGGAAACATTAATATGGACATCTGACAGGAGTGCTCTTGAGGATCTCTTAACCAAACAAGTTCTGATTGTGGTACAGCGGACATTTTGCCATTAGCAGATCTCACTATCTGGTTACTTTGTCTGGAGCCTGGAATAGACTCCTTACATGTCGTTTTACACGCACCAGAGTCACAAAAAAGTCAAAGGTTGTCCATTTACCAATAGCAGTATTTCTGGTTTAACTCCATCCATCAACAACAAATCTTGTAAGTTTATAAGAACTTCTTTTGTCTCACATTCCACTTTAAATGTGATTCTGTCAACGAATCACATTCTCCTAGTCAATCTTAATCTCCTCCTTTCTTATCAGAACAAACTCTAGCTACGTGTCCTTCCTTCACATTAATGTAAACTCCTTTTGTGATACGGTGCCAAAGTGAAACATTTATAATCACATTTTTTCCCTATGATTTGAACTGACTCAGGGACATGAATACTTGTACTTTCAATGGGCTTACAAATTCACATTCACACTGATCTTCCCATACGCATATGGTTGGATCTCATCCAACACATAATAACTTTGGGTGACCTTCTTTCAGCCAGGTGGCTTGTTTGACACTAATGTTCCAATCAGCTAACCCCTATAATTTGCACAAGATGTATACCAGACACTGAAACACTCACCGCAGTTTACATCAATTACTTATATAGTTTATACATTCATATGCCCATTTCATTTCAGTGGGATATGTGTGCTAATTCTTTCTTTTTCTTGTTTTGCCTTTTTACTTTTCTTTTGTTTTTACTTTTATCTAATTTTATTTTTTCCCCACTATGTTGTAGCTACCCTTTTTTTTATATTTATTTTTATAATTACTTCCTGAAGTGCTGCTATGTTTATGTGTTCAATTTACCTCCAATTTATACTATCATCTATTACCATCTGTCTAAATTTTAAACTTTTTTAGGATCCTGTTTATTGATAAGTTTCCAATACAATTTTATTTTGCTTATTCCTTTCCCCATTTTTAGGAAATTTAGTCCAGTCTGTCAACACCTAGGGTGTTCTAAAAACTGGTTTTCAATCAGCAGGGCAGCAACTTAAATTTTCTGTTGTGGTAATTCTCACTTCAATTCTTTTGAGTGGAGAATTCTTGCCTTTGCATTCACACCAGTCTGCTGCTTACGATCCAACTGCTTTGGTATGAAATAAAAATACCTAGTGGTATTTTACTTACGTTCACACTCTCACTCTCACTCTCTCACAAATTTTGCTTTACGGAATTTAAGCTTCTGCTTTGCAGGACTCCGCCGTTCCCCAATTTACACGGAATTTGTCAGACTCCGCCGTCCCTCGTTACCTGCTAGTGACTAGTATGTTCAGGGTTTTTATTCTCACTTTTCACAATGACCCTCTGTCATTCACTTAATCTTTTTTTTTTAAAAAAACTTCCTCTTTCAAAATACCGTCACCCCGTGGATCCCAGCTGGTGATTTGGAGGCCGGTCCTGGAAAGGAGCTAATAGGCAGCTCCTAGGCTAGCCTGCCATGGCCATGGTCTTTCCGGTGTCCTTGTCACCCGCTGGAATCCTTAGGTATATTGGCATCCGGCTCGAAGGACCAAATTAATGTCAGGTTCAAATAACCTACATCTGGTTGTGCATATTTACACACATAAGAACTAAAAACAATGATCCAAAAGAGGGTTATCATGGGTTGGCAAGTCAGGTTGGCACGTAGGAATTCAGTCCTATAAACTGCATGACAACTTGCAAATGCTCTTTGGTTACTTTAAATGCGGGTGTGATTCTTCTTCTTCTTCTTTTCCTTTTGGCTTTTCCCTTCAGGGGTCGCCACAGCGAATCAACCGCCTCCATCTAACCCTGTCTTCTGCATCCTCTTCTCTCACACCAACTACCTTCATGTCCTCTTTCACTACATCCATAAACCTCCTCTTTGGTCTTCCTCTAGGCCTCCTGCCTGGCAGTTCAAAACTCAGCATCCTTCTACCAATATATTCACTATCTCTCCTCTGGACATGTCCAAACCATCTCAGTCTGGCCTCTCTGACTTTATCTCCAAAACCTCTAACATGTGCTGTCCCTCTGATGTACTCATTCCTGATCCTATCCTTCCTGGTCACTCCCAGAGAGAACCTCAGCATCTTCATCTCTGCTACCTCCAGCTCTGCCTCCTGTCTTTTCCTCAGTGACACTGTCTCTAGACCAAACAACATCGCTGGTCTCACCACAGTTTTGTACACCTTTCCTTTCATTTTAGCTGAAACTCTTCTATCACACATCACACCTGACACTTTTCTCCACCCGTTCCATCCTGCCTGGACACGCTTCTTCACCTCTTTTCCACACTCTCCATTGCTCTGGACTGTTGACCCCAAGTACTTAAAATCCTCCACCTTCTTGATCTCTTCTCCCTGTAACCTCACTCTTCCACTTGGGTCCCTCTCATTCACACACATGTACTCTGTCTTACTGCGGCTAACCTTCATCCCTCTCCTTTCCAGGACAAACCTCCACCTCTCTAGCTTCTCCTCTACCTCTTCCCTACTCTCACTGCAGATCACAATGTCATCTGCAAACATCATAGTCCATGGAGATTCCTGTCTAACCTCGTCTGTCAGCCTGTCCATCACCATAGCGAACAAGAAGGGGCTCAGAGCTGATCCCTGATGCAGTCCCACCTCCACCTTGAACTCCTCTGTCACACCTACAGCACACCTCACCACTGTCTTACAGTCCTCATACATGTCCTGCACCGCTCTAACATACTTCTCTGCCACTCCAGACTTCCTCATACAATACCACAGTTCCTCTCTGGGCACCCTGTCATAAGCTTTCTCCAGATCTACAAAAACACAATGCAGCTCCCTCTGGCCTTCTCTGTACTTCTCTATCAACATCCTCAAAGCAAATACTGCATCTGTAGTACTCTTTTTTGGCATGAAACCATACTGCTGCTCACAAATGCTCACTTCTGCCCTTAGTCTAGCTTCCACTACTCTTTCCCATAACTTCATTGTATGGCTCATCAGCTTTATTCCTCTGTAGTTGCCACAACTCTGCACATCTCCCTTGTTCTTAAAAATGGGCACCAGCACACTTCTCCTCCACTCCTCAGGCATCTTCTCACTATCTAAGATCCTGTTGAACAACCCAGTCAGAAACTCTACTGCCACCTCTCCTAGACACTTCCAAACCTCTACAGGTATATCATCAGGACCGACTGCCTTTCCACTCTTCATCCTCTTCAGTGCTCTCCTCACTTCATCCTGGCTAATCTTTGCTACATCCTGGTCCACAACAGTCACCTCTTCTAGTCTTTGTTCTCTCTCATTTTCCACGTTCATCAACTCCTCAAAGTACTCTTTCCATCTTCCCATCACACTGCTGGCACCTGTCAATAGACTTCCATCCCTATCCTTAATCACCCTAATCTGCTGCACGTCCTTCCCATCTCTATCTCTCTGTCTTGCCAGCCTGTATAGATCAGTCTCTCCCTCCTTACTGTCCAACCTAGCATACAAGTCATCATAAGCTTCTTGTTTGGCCTTTGCTACCTCTACCTTCACCTTACGCTGTATCTCCCTGTACTCCTGTCTACTCTCCTCAGTCCTCTCAGTGTCCCACTTCTTCTTAGCTAACCTCTTTCTTTGTATACACTCCTGTACCTCCTCATTCCACCACCAAGTCTCCTTATCTACTTTCCTTCCAGATGACACACCAAATACTCTCCTACCTGTCTCCCTGATCACATTAGCTGTAGTTGTCCAGTCATCTGGAAGCACCTCCTGACCACCCAGAGCCTGTCTTAACTCCTTCCTAAAGGTCATGCAACACTCTTCCTTTTTTAGCTTCCACCATTTCGTCTTCTGCTCTGTCTTTGTCCTCTTCATCTTCCTCACCACCAGAGTCATCCTACACACCACATTCTATGCTGTTTGGCTACACTCTCGCCTACCACTACTTTGCAGTCACTGATCTCCTTCAGGTTACATCGTCTACACAAGATGTAGTCTACCTGTGTGCTCCTACCACCCACTCTTATAGGTCACCCTATGTTCCTGCCTCTTCTGGAAAAAAGTATTCACTACAGCCATTTCCATCCTTTTGCAAAGTCAACTACCATCTGTCCTTCTGCGTTCCTCTCCTGATACCAAACCTGCCCATCACTTCCTCATCACCTCTGTTACCTGCACCAACATGTCCATTGAAGTCTGCACCGATGACAACTCTCTCACTTCTAGGTATGCTCTGCATCACGTCATCAAAGTCCAACCAGAATTTCTCCTTTCCTCCAGCTCACATCCTACCTGTGGGGCATACCCACTAACAACATTGAACATCACACCCTTCTATTTCTAGCTCAGACTCATCACTCTATCCGACACTCTTTTTACCTCCAGGACATTCCTAACAAACTCCTCCTTCAAGATAACTCCTACTCCATTTCTCTTTCTATCTACACCATGATAGAACAACTTGAACCCTGCTCCTAACTTCTAGCCTTGCTACCTTCCACCTGGTCTCCTGGACACACAGTATGTCTACCTTCCTCCTCTGCATCATGTCGACCAACTCTCTACCTTTTCCCTGTCATAGTTCCAACATTCAACGTCCCTACTCTTAGTCCTATACTCTTGGCGCTCCTCTTCTGTTTCTTCGTGCGAACGCACTTTCCTCCTCTCCTTCTTCGACCAACAGTAATCCAATTTCCACCGGCGCCCTGTAGGTCAACAGCGCCGATGGTGGTCGTTGTTAACCCGGGCCTCGACCGATCCGGTATGGAAGTCATATGTTTGATTCGCATCTTTGATTTGGCAAAAGTTTTACGCCGGATGCCCTTCCTGACGCAACCCTCTGTATTTATCCGGGCTTGGGACCGGCACAATAAGACACTGGCTTGTGCCCTCTTGCGGCTACATTTAAATGCGGGTGTGATTATTCCCCTTAAACCCCACAACTTAGCAAAATTCTTCCTGTCCTTGGCTTGTAACATACATTTCCCTTGTCCTTCAAGTCAAATTACACTTTAACATTCACTCATTCATTTAATTTTCAATACCCACTTCTTCTGCTCTCATAGGTCACGGACACTTTAACATTGGACCACTTTTTTGATAGCAGCGTCACATACATTGAACTCGTGACTTTTAGGAGAATTTTTTCTTGAATATCTTTGCACAACACCAGAATAGCTGTCAGGTTCAAATAACCTCGAACATTTAAAACACACTCACAAAAAGGAGAAGACAACAGTTATATTTTTTACTCACGAGGAGAACGGACAGAGATGTGATCAGTTACAGATCTCCACCCCATTCTCAACATGTCTCTGCCGAAACCTCTTTTTATTTCAGTTGGGCAGTCCCTGTTTACAATGTGTCTTAAAGGGTAGGGGACAAAATATCAGCAATGCACCATGTATGGTATAATGTCACAAGAGTAACCTCTTCCTTTTATGGTATTGTCCTTTTATCAGCAGGTCATGGTTTACATCTTAAACTAATCATCAGCTGCTACCTCAGTTATGACCTTTCAACCTCTGCCTAAACATAACTCAGTGCATAGCAAGACACACACAAACACATTTATTTGCTCATGGTATGCAGCATAAGGAATAAAAGAATGTAAATAAGAAAATATGGGATAACTTATGTACATTATTCTAACAATAGCTAGTGTCTGAGATTGATGTCAAAGATCCAAAGAGCCCTGAGTTACAATAAATATAGTTTAATTGAAAAAAAAAATCTATAACACTTGAATGCAGTTTGCATAATAATTTGGAATGCAGTGTATTTATGTTTCTGTGACATGAGAATAACACTTTTTAATAATGTAGATGAAAAGCATTAGTATAAGGGTATGACCAATCTGGCTTTGGGGTCCTACAGTTGATGCCATTTTTGTGTAATAATTGCCACAATCGCGTTGATCCTTCCACAAAACACTTTGAGGGTAAACCTTTGAAACAATATCTCTTATCACACTGTTTGGGCAGATGATAACAGTTCCTCCGAGGTTCTGATTTTTCCCACCCATTTCTTTGCTTACATCTGGCGAACAGCCACAAGGCATCACCACATCAATATCACAACTACCCACCAGAGTCAAGCTCAAACGATTGGGGAGTTTGAAGGTAGCAGATGCTGAGTTGATATGGGGTTTCCTGAGTTCTACCCAGGGGTTTTAGATTCATTTCAATGATGGAGATTACTTTTAAGCACTATACGCATTAATTGATGTTGAGAGCTGAGAAATATGGAAGCTTGAGGATATAAGGCTACCATGAATGGAATTATCCGATCTCTTTATTTTCTGTGAATAAATAGACACATATGTCCACACAAAGAAATGTCTCAAGGACTTGTTCTTCAACTTGTCTGCCAAAGACAGCAGGAATTTACTTTGTACTAGTACTTTGTACTGGTACTACCAAAGAGTGGATTTTATTTTAATGCTTCACTTATTTTGTTACTTCTCATCTCAGGAGAGTCTGAGGGTCCTTTTTTGACATGGCATGCTTCGGATTGAACTAACAACAAAATGGGTGACCCCTCCCTCAACCCGCTCATACCCCCCACCCCATGCATATAGAAAGATTATATCCTGCCCTATTATCCTTTCTGTGTCTTTCTCATAGGCCTCATTGTAATTTTTCCCTTGATTTTTGCCAACAAGGTGCTGCTAGTTCCCCAAGGAGCATACTGGCTCGTGGTCAGAGACTCTTTCAGCTGCCAAGTCAACTGAGGGCAATGCTCCCCCTGCTGTGGGTTTCTGCACGAAGGCTGTTGGGACGCTGGTACTGGCCAATTGATTTACTGCCTTTGGCTAGGACACTCTCAAAGGAACTTCCATACTGGCTAGGACATCATTTATTTGGGGCACATTTGGCAATGGTGGCACATCGGCCCTCTTTAAAATGCATCATCCAGAGACAAAAATAAATGAATGGTATCAAAGACATGTCAACCATGATGCTTTTTTTTAATGACAGATGGAAATAAAGGACAGCACACTAAAGCATTGTTTCTCCATGCAGAACAGTATTAAATTAAGAACAGACAAAGCACAAACAGCGCAAGGAAGCTTGACATGAATAAGACTGTTTTGGATGTGAATACATGAGTGATGTACATGTCAAAGTCATCTGACAGAGCTGTGTCTGACATTTAATAATTCTCCACCGGTACTATATAAACAAGTGATTTTATATATCTCTGATCAAGAGAATCAAATTATGTCGTTCAAAAATAAATGCCAGAGCATTGCTGTGTGACACATGCAGTTCAATGTTTATTCCTTCATAGTTTGTCACTAGGTCCAGTTAATAGCAACCTAGGCATTGTGAGAAGTCTTTGTGCTCCACAATTTCTAGGTACAATTTATTCGTTGATACTTATAGACAAGGGAAAAGTGAAAGATGTGGATGAGTGCCAAGCATTTTGTTTTGCATTTGTCTCCAAATAGATGCATAGCTGTCATTCAAGGTCCCATTGAAGATTGCTATCAAATGTAATCGCTTCAAAGCTTATTCCCATGAATGCCCGCTTACGGATACAGCTCTTTCAGGTGTCTGTCAAAGGGATGTTGCAGAGGGGCATGCAACGAAATCTTCAAATATATGAATTTAAATATAGAAGGGGCACAGACATTACAATTCACATCAGGCACTCCTCAAGCAACAAAATGAATGTGGTTTCATTGTGTTTTCATCTCGTATAAGACTATTACTTTTCTGAAAAAAATAAAGAAGAAATGGATACATAATTTGATAAAACTCAGATTTCAGTGTTTTAATAGTTTTAAAATCACATAAAATTAAATGGTGATCTTTTCTTTACATAACAAAGTCAAGTAGTTTCTCAAAACAGAATTTGCAACAAATTATATATGCACATTGTGTTTCAAATCCACCTTGATTAAGTAATCGTTCCCTTTTCTTTTTTTATCTCTATTTTCCAAATTATTAGAGCTGCTTGGTTGAGTGGTTTAACTTTTGCTCAGCAAATTGTGTCCGGAAAATCAATCAAATATTACAAAGTACATCTTTGCAATATTTGGAATCAATCAACTGATGACTTAGTATGGATTTGCTATAGTACACCTTGCAGTCTTCTTAACAGCAATCAAGGCCTTTCAGTCAGACTCTGCAGTCACCTTGGACAACAAAAATATTGGTTCAAAGATGTTGCCATTAAAACACACAAACAAAATAATCAGTTTTTTCCATCAAAGTGCTGCAGGAAAAGTAAATTGTTGTAGAAGTTTGGACATTCTATAAACAAATTGCGGACTCAAGTGCAATAAGATATACATGATAACTGAAAATTATACAATTTTTTTTTTTAATATGGCAGAAATGAAATCCCTCTTTTAAAAGGCGACATACCAGACTGTAATGCACATGGACACAGCTACATATCTGCTCTTTAGATAATTTAGAGACGGTAACATGTTTGTTTGTTTGTCCAATTAGATAACCAAGAGATTTTTGGTTGTGATAGGAAGGGATTAAAAACGGAATGATGAAGACATTTTTAACGGAGGGATCACCAAAAACTTTGTGAGGCTGCACAATGATTCATTTAATTATATTCTGTTCTTAACATGGCAAAATTCTCACAACAATGGCAACATAGTAATCATTATTCATGTAGTTTGATAATTACAGTAGTACTAAACATTATATCCTTCTTAGGATGATGGGACTCCTATTAGTTTTGCAGGTATTTGGGTATTTGTGTCCTATTATGAAAAATCACACTTTTTCAGGTCTCTACATATACATAGTGGTCCTCCCTAACCCGACCAACTCCTAGAATCTGGTAAACAAACGTTTCCTGCATCAATAGATATTTGGAGTTTTAGGAATTCATGGCCCGGACTGAATCAAAACAATCGGATTTTGCTAGAATGGCCATTTGTTACGTCACAAATGGCGCGCTGTGATTTCGCAGAGTGATTGACGATATTGATTGGTTGACATGGCCAAGGGCATGGCAATCCCCAAGGGGGGGGGGGGGGGTTCGTTCAGGCTATTGTAGTATTTTGTGGTAATGTCCTAGCTCAAAGCTACACACTGAAAGTTAGCATTTGGCTAACTAGTAAGGTCAACTTCAGTCATTGTTAGAATAATGTACATGTTATCCCATATTTATTCTTTTACATTATTTTATTCTTTGTACTGCATAGCATGACCATATAAATGTTTACATGTGTGTGTGATTGTCTTGCTATGCATTGAGTTATTTTTCAGGGAGATGACATAAACGATGGGAGTGCCAGAGTGATTGCAATAGGTAACTTGAGTAAGATGTGACCTCTGAACTGCTGAATGATGTAGGAATGTGTCTGGTTCTTGCTTTCAAAGGAGAAAATAACTGCTGTTTTCTATCCCCCATCCTTTAGAAAAATAATGTAAACAGGGATCGCCCCAAGAAAATAAAAGAGGATTCGGCAGAGTCATGCTTCACAGCAGGTTGGAGATCTGTAACTGAGCATATCTCTGTCCATTCTCCTCACAAGTAAAAATACAACAGTTCCCTTCTCCTTTTTGAGTGTGTTATAAATGTTCCAAGTTGTTTGAACTTCACAGTCGTGTGTGTGTGTGTGTGTGTGTGTGTGTGTGTGTGGGTGCGCACATTTGTGTGTGGTTCGTGATCAGGCTACGTAGCGGTGTGTGGTAATGACCTGGCCAGGAGCTACACAATGAAAATTCCTCACAAGCTGTGAATTCAGCTAGCATTTGGCTAACTAGTTAGTAGTCAGATGTGTGTGTGTGTGTGTGTGTGTGTGTGTGTGTGTGTGTCCGCCAAAGGCTATCCCCGGTTCAGAACAATTTTCTCTTTCTTGGTGAAAGAAAGCAGCTTTAGCTCTTCTAAGTGATCTGCGTGTATATACACACACACAAACACAGACGACAATACAAGAGAAAATCCCATGTTTCATTAGTTTGCGTTAGCTTAGCTCTCGTGTTATCCACGATCTGTCATTGTCCATGCCGATTTTCGGAAAACACAGCTTTAACAATCACAATACATCACCGCTTTGAAGCGGGATGTAATTATCTCACCGGCCGGTCTCATCGTGTTTATGCAATGAGCCACGAGTCTTTGTTCAGCAAAGACTGGGGAACATGAGAAAGTAGGTCCACGCTCAACGCCGAAAAATCAACCGTTAAATCATGAAAAACACAAATGGAAAACACAAGAAGAATTAGAGCGAAATATGTAGCAGCAAAGTTACTGAAAGTTAAAAAGACTATGCCGATCGATCGAACGATCTATAATGCAGGCGCGTTTGAGTGGCGCACATGAACGCATGGGGCACGGCAGTGTTGATTGGGCAGCTCAGAGGGGGAAGAGAGATAGGGAAGGCTCAGAGGGGGGAGGGGTGGAGATAGGGAGCTGAGAGCTACCCCCCAGGGAGACCTTTAGAGAGCGGAAGTGGATTTATCAATATTCAATAAAAGATATTGAGGACCACGGATCACTTTGGGGCAAGACATTTCAAATACAGTGTTGTTGGATATCTGGCAGCTGAATGAGATGAACTTAAAAAAAACCATAATATGGGACCTTTAATAGACCTAATTAAGCTGGTAGCTAACATGTTAAAAGAATACTAAGAGGAGGGAATCACAGATAAAAGTCGGCTTACACAATAATAACAGACTAGGTGAATAATTTTGTTGGTCAGAATTTTTTACATTTAAAAAAAATCAATTTTGAGGTTAATTATTCTTGCTCATTTGTAGCTCAACTTTATTCCTGTTTTGACTGCTTTGACAAACTATATTTACTGGAATTTGCATCAGGAATGATACAAAAATCTTTTGATAATATATTTTTATTTATTTATTTATTTATTTCATCAGAGTAAATATTTATATGGATAATTGTTTAGTCATTTCAGAAGAGTGCAGGCTGTTTATGACTCTAGATTTCTTCTGCTGACACTTAATTTTGAGAGATCTCCATGTGAAAAGAGGGAGGTCACTCACAGAACCTGAGTCACAGTGCAAAACAAGCTCTGATTTGTTTGAACTGTATAGGAACCACTGAAAACAGCTTAGCAAAGAAGTAGGGAAGTCATATGACTCTAAAAGCATCACCAGTGCTCAGCGAATTCAACAATGAATTATGTATTGAACAATATTTATGGACCCAAGAGATGACAGGGTTTTGATACATCCTGCTGACACTGTCAAAGCCAGGAACCACAGGGGATGACAAAGTCACTTAAGTTAGTCCACAAGATACTTATGTATTGAAAGATAAAGAAAGTAGATCTATCCAAGCCTCTGACAGACAGGGCACTGGTCCTGATGAGGGGTCATGGACATCACCCATTGTATTCAATGTCCTCAAAAGGGGAGATATGCTGCCACATTCAGTTGATAGAGCTGGGTTAATATTGACAGAGGCATCCAGGTAGCTGCTTCACTGCTCTCTACCAATGACACCCACTTCCACAGGTGAAGTGTATCTGCATGGCAGAAAGCACCAGCAAGTCCCCCAAAGCACCCTGATCCAGTAGCACAATCCTCCCTCATATCCTTAAATAGTGGTCTGCCCTCCTGTCTGTTCCACAAAAAGTCCCTGATATGTATCACTATAATGATGTAAAGGGCTTAAGAGAGGACTGTCTCTTCTTGTGTTCCTCCTCTACCCATGAGGACAAGAAAGGAAAAAGCTCAGTTGTTTTAGTGGTGCAGCTGAGCGAACATTAGGGAGAAATGTTGGACATGCAAAACTACACCTATACTGTCTAGGCAAAAGCTCCAAAAGCATTTCCCCCCACTGATGACGCAGATGTCTTAAGAGATGGATGGCTGTTTCAATGGACACATGTCTCATTTGCACCAATCTCTTTTTTCTAAATTAAAATTAATAGACTGAATATTCAGTTGTATTTATTTTTTATTCCTGCTAGGTAAAGTCTAAAGCACACCACAGAACTGAATCAACTTGAAATGTATCACTCATTCCTCTACTGATGGGTTTGCTGAGGTGTGCACATGGGACCACTTCACAGGCACAAGCTCTTTGGTGCTGCCTCATATTTCAAAGGTGCATTTGAAGTGGCTGCACCTGAATAGGTGCATCACTATGTGGCCAGGACATCAGTCTAAAATAGTGGATGGATGAAGAGAAATTATGTTCACTTGAAACAAGATTTACCTGGGGAAAATACGAAATGCTTTTCTTTTCATTACAAAGACTTCAAAAACAGTTTTTATTTGGACATTTTAAGAGGGGCTTGTTTTGATAAGTGTCATCTGGAAATGACCAGTTTTGCAGAAATTGAGCAAAATTCACCTGTATACTGTGTATTATGATCCCCATTCCATTGAGTGAGTATTTATATACAATAGTCTATTTATTTTTTTGGATTAATGTTTGTGATCAGCCTTCAGTCACCTCAAAATCATCTTTTCACAAAAACCTCAACTTGTTGAGAAAATTCAAAATGCCAAACCATCTTATCATGTTGATATACCTGTAATGGTTGGTGAAGTTGAAATGAATACATTTTATGCGCTGGACAAGATAACCACCACTCAGTCACCTAATGTAACATGTTCCTGTGGAGACCACACAAAATAAAAAATAAAAAGGTAATATGCATGGTGAGGTTTATATGTCTAAATTTTGTTGTAGTTGTATCTATCAAAGAGAATTTAAAGAAGACACTTTCTTTCAGGTCGGAGGATTTCTTCTTCCTTTATTGTACTTTACAACAGCATGTCCCCCAAAAAGACTATGCTCTCATGAGGGGAATATGCATATATGTCGGAGAAAGGGTAAGTCTCATGGACTGGCTACAATAAACAGGTCATTGTAGGTTTAGGGCGATGAATTATTTTTTCTCCAGAGCACAAACAGCTGTGGCACACGCAAAGCCATTCATGTCAAATATGACATGTTGATGCTTCACTCCACATATCATTGTTACATACAGTGTAGCTGCTCGTGACAGGCCACAGTTTCCCTGCAAGCATTGACTTAGTTCAGCAAACCTGACTGGATCAATCCAGAGGCTGGTGTGGAAATATTGGAAATACAATTGTGTTTTTTTATATTCACTGATTCTCTCTGCTGGTATATGCTGTTCTTGATTCAATGTGAAAACTTATCAAAGTGGGTGTAACAGTGGTGCGGTGGTTCGCACTGTTGTCTCACACTAAAAAGGTTTGAGTCCTGTTCTGTGTGGAATTTTAATGTTCTCTCCGTGTCTGTGTGGGTTTTCTCTGGTTTATCCTGTTTCCTCTTATCTCCAAAAACATATACTTCGGGTGGATTGGGCAGTTCTAAATTGTCTGTAGGTGTGACTGTGTACGTGAGTGGTGGTTTGTCTTTTGTGTGGTTCCGAAATACGCTGGCAAAGTCTCCGGAGCGTTTCCTCGCTTCATATCCTCAAAACCGTTGGGAAAGGCTCCAGCAACCCATGACCCGCAAAAAAACGGAAAAAGGGGTTCGGAAGTTGAATGAAAACTCAGCTCCATGGTGAGTAGAATCAGATGAGAAAATATACAGGTAAAAGAAAGTTTGTGGTGATAATAGAAGTTGCTGTTGCATACAATTTCTCTGAGCATAAATTATATATAAATCAGTTGGTTTTTAATTTTGGTGCAGTAAATATTGATGCAACGCACAGCCAGTTAGTTTAGCTCACCATTGTTGACTCTTAACAACACTGTGAGAAGTAAATGTAAAATTGACATGTCACTTTTCCATCTCACTTTATGCACAGATTAAACTAATATAATATTACCAGGATATTACCAGTTGATCCCTCCTGCTTGGAGTGTTTTATTTTAAGTTAAAATCAGCTTATGGCTGTAGCTTAACATTCTGAATATGTGACTGTGTTGACTTGCTCATTTAATTTTTAGCAAGACAGTCAGTGGACCATATCATCAAATTCTATTCCAGTTTTTTTCAAATTCAATCTTATAGGTCCCATATTACGCTTTTTCACTGTTTGTGAAATGTCTTGCACCAAAGTGATCCGTGGTCCTCAATATCTTTGAATGAATGTTGATAAATCCATTTCCACTCTCTAAAAGTCTGTTTTAATGGGACGTAGCCCTCAGCTCCCTATCTTCACCCCTCCCCCCTCTGAGCTTTTCCTATCTCCCTCCCCCCTCTGAGCTGACCAATCAACACTGCCTTCCCCCATTCACGTGCGTTTGTTTACTTGCACCACTTGAACGCACCTGAATTACAGATCTTTCGCTGTAGTGTGGAACTTTTTTAACTTTCAGTAACTTTGCTGCTACGTATCTCGCTGTAATTCTTCTCGTGTTTTCATTCTTGTTTTTCATGATATAACGGTTGATTTTTTGGCGCTAAGCTGGACCTGCTTCCTGATGTTCCCCAGTCTTTTCTGAACAAAGACTTGTGGCTCATTGTGCAAACACGATGAGACCGGCCTGTGAGATAATTACATCCCGCTTCAAAGCGGGGGTGTATTGTGTTTGTTAAAGCTGTTGTTGATGTATTCCTATATGGCCTCAGCATTTTTGTAGTGAGACAGCCGGTTCTGCTTCGTGGAGCATGTTCACTTCCTTATAAGACAATATACGTTGTGCCTTTCAATTGTATTAAGGTGTTACCATATATAGGAATGAAAGTATATGCGTTGTAACTTGTGCCTGAAAAGGATGTCATCTGAAGGTTGTTTTACTGAAAAGAGACAGGCCTGTTAGTTTTACATAGGAACAGAGTGTGGTGTAATATTGCCTGATGTTAAGACACACCTACTGAAGAACATAAATACTGAGTGATTTCTGTATTTCTTTGCACACTAGCACTGCATTATGGATAAGCCTATTGTGCCCAGAATATTCTACAGTATAATAAAGCTTCGAAAGATTTTTCATCTGTTTCCAGTCTTTCTTCGTTACCAACATTTTCACTACCCAAAAACAAACGAACACGCAGAAGCTCAAGGAGACAAGCTTCCAACACTGGACAATGACAGATCGTGGATAACACGGGAGCTAAGCTAACGCAAACTAATGAAACATGGAATTTTACCGGTAAAATTTTTACCGGTATCGTTTTTCTCTTGTATTGTTGTGTGTGTGTGTGTGTGTGTGTGTGTGTGTGTTTGTGTGTGTGTGTGTTTTTGTGTGAAGGGATACACACAACTTTCCGATCACTTAGAATAGGGTTGAGCCGGATACTCGTTTCATACGAGTATCCGGTACAGATAATGCATTTTGACGAGTACGAGTACGACTAAAGCCCGTTAATACTCGTGATCGGACTGAAGGAAAATCAGCTGGACTGTTGTCACGCTCTGTGATTGGCCAGTCACACATAGTTCCCGCCCCTCCCTACAGACTGCAGTTAGAGTGGAGTTTCCCTGTCTCACTCTCTGTCTCCGGTACACGCAGTTACTGATCTCTCTGTTCGTGGCTTCACTGTTGCTCACGTCCTTATTAGATTTTCTTCAGCTTGTCTCTATTTTGGTGTTTGGTTATGTGGTGAACTTTCTTGTTTGTTTTTTTTTGTATTTTTAGGCACTAAAAATATATAATTGGAAAAAAAAGTACTAGAAAAAAATTTAAATGAAAAAGAAGAAAAAAAATGTAAAAAGTTTTGTTGAGTATGACATTTCCTGTTCATGCATACTTTGTAGTTAATTACTTTTTTATTGCATGTACTTCATTAATGCACTTTGTGTTTACTCATTCTATATATAGTTCCTTTAATATTGTGATCAAAAGCGTTGAATCTCAATTCTGAAGCTCTTCGGTAAATATTCATTCATAGACTTAAGAATATTCATGTTCTGACTCAGTTCCATAAAAAACTTGTTCTGTAAATAGTTCTCTTACTTTTGTGATCAAAAACATTTATTTGAATTTCAATTTTGAGGCTGTTCTGTAAATAGTTTTAATATAAGCAAAAATACAGCAACTTGTGATCAATCCATGTCAATTTTAGACTTAAAACAATGTGGTGATTTAAGCCCCACCCATTTTCGGTCAAACCACACCCACTTCCGGTTTAAGCCCCGCCCGTTCCGAATACAGATACGGATACAGATAATCTAGTTGATTGAACAGATACAGATACAGATGGTGGTGTACTCGCTCATCCCTAACTTAGAAGAGCTAAAGCTGCTTTCATTCACCAAAAAACAGACAATTGCACTGAATTAGTAATTAATGTGCAAATGGTTATGTGTTCGCTGTGGTGCTGGGGATAGCCTCGGGCGGACACACAAACTCACACACATATACACACCTAACTAGTTCGCCAAATGCTAGCTAATTGCAACAGTTTGCGAAGAACTTTCAGTGTGTAGCTCTGAGCCAGGTCATTACCACTCACCGCTACGTAGTCTGCTCACGAACCACACACACGCGCGCGTGCGCACACACACATACATTGACACACATGATTGAAGAAGGACTAACCAGTTAGCCAAATGCTAACTGAGTTCAATAGTTTGTGAGGAACTTCCAGTTTGTAACTCTGAGCTATGACGTTACTGCACAATGCTACAGTAGCCTGAATTCCCCCCTTGGGGATGGCCATGCCTTTGGGCATGTCAACCAATCAATATCATCAATCACTCTGTCCAATCACAGAGCGGATTTGTGACGTGACAAATACACTCTAGCAAAATACGATTGTTTTGATTCAGTCCGGGCCATGAATTCCTAAAACTCCAAATATCTATTGATGCAGGATGTGTTTGTTTACCAGATTCTAGGAGTTGGTCGGATTAGGGAGGACCACTATGTATATGTAGAGACCTGAAAAAGTGTGATTTTCAATATAGGACCCCTTGCGTGTATCTATTGTTTGCCAACAGAAGTTTTTTTTCAAGTTTGCAACGTGAGAGTCTGACACAGACTTGATTCCCAGGTGTTTTACTCGGATTATTGCCCGGTTAGAGGTCAAATATGATGCCTTATTAGCTCATGAAAGAGCAGGACAGAGTGCCAGGCCATTGTTCTCAAGACTGAGATGAAAGGCTAGCTGACTAATGAACATCTGCCAGTGAGCATAAGGACCCCAGCAGACACACAAAACCTTGAATTGACCATTGCTGAGCGCAGCTGCTCTGATCAGAAAGATTTTGATGTAAATTTAGACAGAAGGGGCACCATGAAGCAGCTGTAATACCCAAGGATTAGCAGGAGGGAATACTTCTCTTGTATGTCTGAAATACCAAAGCTCTTTCACTCAGACTATATCAGGCTGTTGTTCTATATGCCAACTCCAGGATAAAAAGAAAGAGTGATGTAGATTTCAAAGATATGCAATCACCTTTTCAGCATACCATTTGTTTTTTCCTGGATATGACTGTAACACTACCTAAAATCCCTGATGGAAAGTGATCCTTAAAACATGAGCATTATTTAATTATGCAAACAAAGACAAGTAAGCCACGTCTGTGTGTCTGTCACATTTCTACTATACACCACATGCTGTCTTGTTGTCTATCACACAATAAATTAATTCAGTCATTAATTTATAAGGGGCGGCACGGTGGCAGAGTGGGTTGTACTGTTGTCTCACAGCAAGGCGGTTCCACATTGAAGTCCTGTAAGGAGTTTGTATGTTCTCCCCATGTCTGCGAGTTTTCTCCAGGTCCTCTGGTTCCTTCCCACCTCCAAAAACATGTGTTTCAGGTTGTTTTGTTGGTTCCAAAAATGTCTGTAGGTGTGATTATCTGCATGTGAGAGTGGTTGTCATTCTTTTGTGTGTTCCCGCGATTGCAACCTATTTCGAGCGTCTCCCCACCTCATTCTTGTAAGTCCATTGGGATGGGCTTCAGTAACAACTGTGACCCGCGAAAGTGGAGGAAGCAGTCAGAAAATGAATGACTGAATTAAAAACTAAATGTACAGTCTGAATGTGAGTCCATTCATGACTTTGTGCCTTTGGTTTGATCAGGTTCTAGTTGACATTTCCTCCCACTAACAAAAAAATGTCATTTAGCTGAACTGGTCATTCCAAAATCAATCATAATTGTGAATATGAATAGCTATTGGTGTTTGCTCTGGCCCTATAATGAACTGACATCTCATCTGGGGTGGATCCCACTTCTCGCCTATGGCCAGCTAGGGTAGACTCCAGCAGAACCCATTACCTTTGGATAAGCTGCTGTAGACATGAGGGTTATAGTTACCGCATTGTCAATAAGATGTATAAATGTTTTAAATATCAGTAAAATCTAATGCAAGTCAGGGAAGGCACTTTCCAGCTGAATCCCACAGCTTTGAAACACTGGTAAGAGTACAGACAAAATAAATAATATTTAATTAAATGAAGAAAGTGAACGTAATTCTGCAAAAGACTGCTTTTTTGTAGGACCACACATATATAGAAAAATGTTACTTACATGGGATATTTCTTTCTCTAGAAAAATGCTTAACAACAACCTCCCCTCCCAAAAAAAAAATCTTTTCTGTCATGTTTAATGCATCATTAGGTTATCCTCTGCATGATTCTATCTAAAGTCATTTACATAATGCAATAAGTCTAAACCCTAAAGTGCAATTAGAGTGCTCATACCACCATGCATTAGGAAATGATTCCCCTAACTACAGTGTCAGAACGCATCACAGAACATATCAAAGCAGGATCTGAATGCGGCAAAGGCTACAGTGCAGTTAATTAGGTTACTGATACTTTCCACTACACAATTACTCTGTCAGAGTGGCTCATCTTTCATTTTCTCTGGTCACCTCCTTCCCCTATTCGTTTTTCTGAGAAATTTATTTGACTGTTCACACTCATGAAGGCTGTGAGCAGGGAGCAGGGAGGGTAAATGCTTATAACAACATCTCTGACCGAGTCTTTTTGAGGAAATAATAAATATGTGCTGAGCGTAGCTATTCATATAGTTGAAGAAGATTGAAATACTTCAACAGTTTGCAGTGGTGGGGGAAGAGGCAGATGGATGATTTAGGGCCAGCTCTGAGGAGCTGGTAGAAGCAGTGCTTGAGAGCATCAGAGCTCTCACTTCTTGGGCTTACACAAACAGAAACTTGCCCCAGGAGATACAGGGGGGCTTTGAGGTAATTATGTACAGATCCTCTACTTACAATTTAAAGAGGCTGATACATTTTGGGAATTAAAGAGACTTCAGGCAGAATGTCTTGGTCACACAACCTGAACTATTCGAGCTTGAACAACAGTCAAATGAAGGTGGTGCAGCGGTGTGTGTGTCAATTGTGCTCATGCATGTAAGTGTTTGTGTAGAAGGCAGGGGGTCATTTGTATTAGCAGTGAAGAATCTTGTCCAAGACAGTGAGTATTTAACCAGCACTCAGCTGGTCTGCCTGTGTTTGAGGAAGAGTTGTCTCCAGTCTTGCCAAAGCACCAAGGATCACAGTTGGCTACTGTCCATTAAGTAAGTCTAGCACTGCCAAGTCAGAACAGGCCTGTGGGAGACACCCGGTCAGTTACAGAGACAGATCTGGCTCCACACATAAAAATAGACTGTACTACAATACATGATATGCGACAGAAAGTTAGTATTACAATTGATATTTTGAAGCTGGCCAGTTAGATGCACCTTGTTATCATAATACACATTCTAGTATGGTGCATCTTTACAGTATGTCAAAGTCAGCTTTATTGTGTACAATATATGCACGACATACAGCACAGATGAAATTGCAGTCCTCTCTGACCCACGGTAAACAGGCAGTACAACAGGCAGTACAACACAGACAGTACGTCGCAGGCTGTACAACACAGGCAGGACAACACAGGCAGTACAAGACAGTACAACAGAGGACAACACAGGCAGGACAACACAGACAGTACATCAGACAGTACAGCACAAGGTATGAGACGAAACACAAGGGATGGTGAACATCTCTATACACTCTTTAATCCCGAAGGGGAAGTGACGTGTGCGCAGTCCCAGAGTTGACGGGGGGAGAGAGATAGGTAGTCAGGTGCTGGGGGGAGGGCAGGGCAGAGTGAGAGTAGAGTTCAGGGTTGTGGCAGGGGGTAGAGCAGGGAGAGAGTTGAGCCTTCTGACCGCCTGGTGAAAGAAACTGTCCTTGAGCCTGCTGGTTTTGGCCTGCAGACTCTGCAGTCACCTACCTGATGGCAGCAGGCTGAAAAGACTGAGAGGGGTGGGGGGCATCACCTGTAATGCTGTTGGCTTTGCGGGTGAGGCGGGTGTTATAAATGTCTGTGAGGGAAGGGAGAGAGACTCCAGTGATCTTTTCAGCTGCTCTCACAATGCGCTGTAGGGTCTTGCGGCAGGAAACGGTGCAGGCGCCATATCACACTGTGATGCAGCTGGTCAGGATGCTCTTGATGGTGCCTCTGTAGAAGGTGAGCATAATGGGGGGGTGGAGCTCTTGCTCTCCTCTTGCTCAACGCCTGGTCAACAGGAGGGGGCGGAGTCTTCTGTGCAGGGATGCTGTTGTCTGCCTCAAAGCACGCAAAGAAGTCATTCAGCTGATTAAGCAGAGTGGTGGAGCTGTCGCAGGACTGCGGAAGGGGCTTGTAGTCCGTAATGGACTGAATCCCCCGCCACAGATTACTGGTGTCTCTGCTGTCGCTGAAGTGGGTGGCGATCCTCCTGGAGTACAGTCTGTTGGCCACTCTGATGCCTTGTGACAGGTTGGCCCAAGCTGTCCTTAGGCCCACCTCATCTCCAGCTCTGACGGCCGCGTTCAGTGCCCTCAGGAGCCTGTGGACTTCCCCTGTCTGCCATGGCTTCTGGTTGGCTCGAATGGAGATGGTTCTGGTGACCATGACATCATCCATGCATTTCCTCATGTATACAGGGACGGTCTCCGTGTTCTCCTGGAGGTCTGTGGTGTTGTTGGTGGCTGCATCTTTGAAGTCCTGGACTTCTAACAGACTTAGTTGATGATCGGATAGATAGATAGATAGATAGATACATACAAACATACATACTTTATTAATCCCGGAGGAGCAGGGATTGTAGTCCAGTTTATTGTCCAGCGAGCGTAAGTTGGTGAGTGTGATGGTCGGGTTAGCCAGCCGGTGAGAGCTAGCGACTAGCCTAGCCCGGATGCGTCTGCACTTGCCCTGCTTCTGCATGTTCCGCTTGTGGCGCTTCCACTGCGGGCTGAGTGCGGGAGTGGGGGCCGGTCGTTGAGCAGGCCTCTGGAGCAGGCCGCACTCGTGCACTTCCGCATCTGCTGGGTCTAAGTCCGAAAAGGTTTTTCTGCGCATGTCAAGGAGAAACTCACGGGAGTATGAGCGCCTTGGGGCAAGTAGACATGATGAAGATCGACATGACAAAGATGGACAAACACACGGGGAGACAAGACACAAAAAACACGAAAAAAAAACGCTCTATTGGGAGAGAGAGGAGCCACCGCGTGTGCATGCGCCGCCATCCCAGGAGAAAGTTAGCCTATAAAATCATAAATCAGGTCATTCTGAATTTAATTTTCTGTGCTTGAGGCTTAGTAATTCATTGTATTGTAAGTGCAACAGTAAGGACAGTTTGATGACATGGGATCATGGAGTTCTTGAAAATCACACTTTTTCAGTTCTCTACATATACATAGTGGTCCTCCTTAAGCCAACTAACTCCTAGAATCTGGTAAACAAATGCTTCCTGTATCAATAGATATTTGAAGTTTCATGGCCAAGACCAAATCAAAACAATCGGATTTCGCTACAGTTGCCCTTTGTGATGTCACAAATGGTGCTCTGTGATTGGACAGAGTGATTGGCAATTGTCACGAATGGCGGGATATGGACCAAAATGCAAGACACCAAAAGCGAATCTTTTCTCCATGATTTAATAACAAATTCAAAAAGTCTCCAGACAGACAAGAATCACAAAATCAGAAAAACCCAACAGGAACTAACTGGAGAAAAAGAACCCACTCTGAGTTCTCATCCAACCTGGCTTAAAAAGCCTCATGATGATTACACCAACGATGTTCAGGTGTGAAACTCAGTTACTGGTGTGTTGATGAGTATCAGGTGTGGAGCCATGGCTCCACCCGCAAGCCTGGCCCATCTCCCTGCCACACACCAGCACTGCCACGCCGAACTGTGACAGGCAATATTGATTGGTTGACATACCAAAGAGTGTGACCATACCGAGGGGGAGTCCAGTCAGGCTACGGTAGCATTGTGCGGTAATGTCCTACCTCAGAGCTACACACTGAAAGTTCCTCACAAACTGTTAGCATTTGGCTTACTCAGTTGGCATTTGGCTAACTAGTTAGGTCAACTTCAGACATGTGTGTGAGTGTGTCTGTGTGCACGCATGTGTGGTTCATGATCAGGCTATGTAGCAGTGTGTGGTAATGACCTGGCTTAGAGCTACACTCTGAAAGTTCCTTCTGAAGTCAGCTAGTATTTGGCTAACTAGTTGCTTCAGTCAGGTTTGTATGTGTGCGTCCGCCCGAGGCTAACCCCAGCATCACAGCAAACACATAAACAGTTGCACATTATGTTACAGTTTCCAAAGGTACCAAGCGCGAGAGTCCGTAGTCAAATCCAGGCAGGGGTCAAAACCAGATGATCAGAAAAAGATGGTACAAAGGAGGCCGGCAGGTTTGGGATCAATCAATTTGCAGTCATAGGGTCTGTGAGGAGTTAAACAGGTAGCACGAGATCTACTAAACACCATTCTCAAGTCCTGATACGCTTTGGGGACCTAATCGAGACAAGAAATATCTTCTTCCCGATGAGCAAGAGCATGATTACATGCTGGAACGAGACATGACTCGACACAAAATGAGCTCCAGCCCTTAATCTTAATCTTCTGCCATCAGGTAGGAGACTGCAGAGTCTGCAGGCCAGAACCAGCAGGCTCAAGGACAGTTTCTTTCACCAGGTGGTCAGAAGGCTCAACTCCCTCCCTGCTCTGCCCCCTGCCAAAACCCTGAAATCTACTCTCACTCTGCCCTGCCCTCCCCCCAGCACCTGACTACCTATCTCTTTCCCCCTGTCAACACGTCACTTCCTCTACGGGATTACAGAGTGTATAGAGATGTTCACCATCCCCTGTGTTTCGTCTCATACTTTGTGCTGTACTGTCTGATGTACTGTCTGTGTTGTACTGCCTTTTGTGCTGCTGTGGGTCAGCAGTTCATCTCGATCTGACAGGCTGTTAAGAAAACGTCATAAAGGGCTCTCCTCTCCCAACCACTATTGGTGGCAAGGGCCTGAAATTCAATAGCGAAATCAAAGACAGTTTGGTTACCTTGCCTGACTCGAAGCAGCTCCCTTCCCGCCTCATGGCCATGGCGAGACCGGTCGAAGACTCTCTCCATCTCTTCCTCCAACAGGGCTGACGTTTGAGTGCACGGTAACCCAGCCTCCCACGCTGAAGTCGCCCACTGCTTGGCCTTGCTCGCTGCGTAATGATGTAGGCTACACGGTATTGCTCTGTGGGAAAAGTTCTGGGCTGGAGACTGCAGATTAATTTGCACTGGGTTAGAAATGCTGACCATCATACTTCATGGGAGGAAGAAGCCGGGGTTCAGACAGAGTTGACGGGGCAGGCTGTGGGGAATGAGTGTGAGCCGGCTAGCTCCCATTGTGGATGTCAGGTCGGTCATCTGGTGCGTAATGATCTGCAGTTATTGCATTACTGTTAGTAGCTGTTGTTGTTGCTGATTCAGAATGGCCTTCTGTTGCTCCACCGAAGCCTGGAGCTGTGGGTCTCTTGCTGGTTCCATTTTGGTCCCAGTGTACTGCTACGGTTTCCAAAGGAACCAAGCGCGAGAGTGTCACTTCATCAAAAACCTTTAATCAGTCCGTAGTCAAATCCAGGCAGGGGTCAAAACCAGATGATCAGAAAAAGATGGTACAAAGGAGGCAGGCAAAACCGTAATCCAGCAGACAAGCCAAAGGTCACTCACAGGGCATCAAAAGACAAAAATCCTGGTCAAACAGGCAAAGATCAAAATCCAGAAAAACGGACAAGACAAGGCAAACTCGTATGCTGTATGGTGTCATGCCAAAAAAGAGTACTACAGATGGAGTATTTGCTTTGAGGATGTTAATAGAAAAGCACAGAGAAGGCCAGATGGAGCTGCCCAAAGAGGAACTGTGGTATTGTATGAGGAACTCTGGAATGGCAGAGAAATATGTTAGAGCAGTGCAGGACATGTATGAGAACTGTAAGACAGTGGTGAGGTGTGCTGTAGGTGTGACAGAGGAGTTCAAGGTGGAGGTGGGTGTCAGGCTCAAACAACCTAGAACATTGAAAACTCACACAAAAAGGATAAGACAACAGTTATATTTTTTACCCGTGAGGAGAACGGACAGAGATGCTCAGTTAGAAAATCTCCACCCCGTTCTCCGCATCCCAGCTGAAAACCTCTCCTTTTCAGTTGGGCAGTCCCTGTTTACAATGTGTCCTAAAGCAGTGGTCCCCAACCCCTGGTCCGCGGACCGGTACTGGTCCGTGGGTCATTTGGTACCGGGCCACAAAGAAGGAAAAAATAATTTGCATTACTTCCATTTTATTTATTTCGGAGTCTGAAAGATGTTTTATTTTGAAAAGTGACGTCTGTGCGGAATGATGCACAGGCAAATGCGTGTGTCTGTCTCGCTTAACAGGTCTCGGTCACATGACAGGTCATCAACCATTACCCCTAAATTAAGCGCCCACAACCACGCCAGTGTTCTGGATTAAAGTCAAGACAGCTAATCCTGAAATCGCCCAAAAAGTATCGAAAACCCTGTTTCCATTTCCAACCTTCTTTTCTTGTGAAACGGGATTTTCTGCAGTGACCGTACTGAAAACCAAACTGCGGAGTAGACCGGACGTCCGGAACACACTTCAGGTGTCATTATCTCCCGTTACCCCTAGATCAGTGGTCCAAATCCGCTGATTCTCCTTATTGTAATTATTATAATTTCATTGACTTGTTCACCCTTTCATTGGAAATGATCAGTATTTCTCCTACGTTGAATGCACTTATTGTAAGTCGCTATATTTCAAAATCAACCTCAGAGCCGTCACTTCAATCGAGTTTTTAATATAATTATACAGTATCTTACAGAGATGTTTGATTATCAATTATGAAAAAAAAAAGGTTTATTGTCTGTTGATGTCTGCATTTTACATAAAACCACTGCGGAGGATTTATTATTAGACTACAGCTGTCCTGGCGTCATTAACAATGATTGAGCTAATGAAGGCCAGTCCGTGAAAATATTGTCTTAGATGAAACCGGTCCGTGGAGCAAAAAAAGGTTGGGGACCGCTGTCCTAAAGGATGGGGGACAAAAATATTAGCAATGCACCATGTATGGTATAATGTCACAAGAGTATCCTCTTCCTTTTATGGTATTGTCCTTTTTTCAGCAGGTCAAGGTTTACATCTTAAACTAGTCATCAGCTGCTACCTCAGTTGTGACCTTTCGACCTCTGCCTGAACATAACTCAGTGCATAGCAAGACACGCACAAACACATACACATTTATATGCTGATGGTATGCAGTATAAAGAATAAAGGGATGTAAATCAGTAAATATGGGATAACTTATGTACATTATTCTAACAGTGGGACTGCATCAGGGATCAGCTCTGAGCCCCTTCTTGTTCGCTATGGTGATGGACAGGCTGACAGACGAGGTTAGACAGGAATCTCCATGGACTATGATGTTAGTAGATGGCATTGTGATCAGCAGTGAGAGCAGGGAACAGGTGGAGGAGAAGCTAGAGATGTGGACGTTTGTCCTGGAAAGGAGAGGAATGAAGGTTAGCCGCAGTAAGACTGAGTACATGTGTGTGAATAAGAGGGACCCAAGTGGAAGAGTGAGGTTACAGGGAGAAGAAATCAAGAAGGTGGAGGATTTTAAGTACTTATGGTCAACAGTCGAGAGCAATGGAGAGTGTGGAAAAGAGGTGAAGAAGCATGTACAGGCAGGATGGAACGGGTGCAGAAAAGTGTCAGGTGTGATGTGTCATAGAAGAGTTTCAGCTAAAATGAAAGGAAAAGTGTACATAACTGTGGTGAGACCAGCGATGTTTTTTGGTCTAGAGACAGTGTCACTGAGGAAAAGACAGGAGGCAGAGCTGGAGGTAGCAGAAATGAAGATGCTGAGGTTCTCTTTGGGAGTGACTAGGATGGATAGGATCAGGAATGAGTACATCAGAGGGACAGCACATGTTAGAGGTTTTGGAGATAAAGTCAGAGAGGCCAGACTGAGATGGTTTGGACATGTCCAGAGGAGAAATATATTGGCAGAAGGATGCTGAGTTTTGAACTGCCAGGCAGGAGGCCTAGAGGAAGACTAAAGAGGAGGTTTATGGATGTAGTGAAAGAGGACATGAAGGTAGTTGGTATGAGAGAAGAAGATGCAGGAGACAGGCTTAGATGGAGGCAATTGATTCGCTGTGGCGACCCCTGAAAGGAAAAGCTGAAAGGAAAAGAAGATTATAAAACTACAACAAATTAATAAGAATACATTATTTTAACAAGAACCAATGTAGTTAGAGACTGCAAAATCCCGCGACTTACCCTGACCTATTTCCAAGGTAGGTCAAGTTTTCACCATAGCTCACCATAGCTAGTGAATAGGTAGATCAAAACACTAGCTTTGATATATGGTCTTACACTGGCCTTCTCCCTTGTCTTCTGAGTGTACAAAGTTAAAATTTGACCTTGATCTAGTTTTGTCAAGGTCATCATCTGATTCTTATCCCCTTTGCTGCCTGAGTAATCTGCTTTTTGTTTCATCTTTCTATCTGCAACTGTTGCAAAGATATTTGGTGGACTGACGAACAGACGAACAAATGAACGAACCAATGGACGAACACATGAACACTCACAATTACAATACATCACCACTTTGAAGCGGGATGTAATATATGCCATACATCTAATTACGACCATAAACTGTATATAATTATATATTTCATGAATACAATTCCTTTACATTTCAGAGAAGGTTGTAGGCAGAACTATAAAAAATGATCTACATTGATTTTTAAGTAGCAGAAAATGTGAGAAGAACATTTGTAGGTTTAATGAGTGGGCGACAGTCTATTTAAAAACAATTTTACGAAACAGTTTCTGAAATGGCTGTTTTATATCAAGGTTAAGTTGTTCATATGACTTTTTGATACCCATGATTAATGCTCCTGTTGACATGATTCCATTCACCAGTGAGTATGAAATGTTCTGCCCACCAGCTTCCCACTCTTTTAGAGTGAGGAGAGGGTTACATCTAATACATGGAAAAGGAAAATAGTGATCCCACTAGAAGTGTTTTTTTTTTTTGCTTCCAAAGGCTTCGTGTAAATGTGAATCTGTTCAAACAGTGAACATTAGCTTTATGATGATTCTTGCGAAACTAACCAATAAAGACTGAAGTCAAAGCAAAGTTGAGTAGGATACCTTGCATTAACCTTTAGTGTGTAGCTGATATCCATTGTGATCAACAGCTTTGTGTGTATAGGTATCACTATCTGAAAATGGGCATATATGATTTGATTTGATTTGACACAATATGATAAGTCATGGATTAAAAAAAAATAGAAGGTGACAATTGAAAAAGTCAGTCTACCATTGTGTTCTTGTTCATGTAATTATACCCCTGAAATGAATGCTAATTTTATAATAGGCAAAGGCAGTAATCCCCAAAGAAGCAACTGCAAACACAACATAATGCGTCAGTACTCTGAGTTGCATAGTAGGATTCACAACAACAATTTTTAAGAAAGGTCAGTTTTGTTTTGTTTTTTTTGTTTTATCTGTAGCATTGTTCTTCACCACTTTGGATCACATCTCTTGCTGTGTATTAATATAGTAATGATCACCAAAATCTCGGGCCAAAAGCTGCCGTTGCTTGAAAACCTTCAGGAGTAGACTGTTACACACACAGTGTAGAAAACAGTGCTACCAAGGGTCATCCCCTTTGTTGTTAAACTGTTCAACAACACTGAACATACATAAAAATATTACTGTATTGTAATACAGTAAGGGGTGGGGGCAGCAGTGGCTCAGTGGTAAAGCATGCGGTTGAGCGGGTCATCCAATGTTCTGAGATCGGCGGTTCAATTCCTGCTCCCGCCCAAGAAAACACCCGGAGGTGAGCTGACAGTGGGAGGTGTCAGCTCACCTCCAGAGCACTGCTGAGGCGCCCTTGAGCAAGGTGCTGTCCCCCTTACAAGTTGCTCATTTGGGGCGCACCAAGCAGGAGCTGCCTGCCACTCCACCTCCCTCTGCATGCGTACAGGCCCCCTGTTCGTGTTTATTTGCTCAGGGCCTGTACATACTACCATATGCATGTGATTTGACTTGACTAAGTGAGTTTGCCACTAATTTGGTCTTGGGGATTAATGGAGTATATAAAATAAAAAATAGAATTAAAACAAAATAAAATATTTCTACCCTGCCTGCCCAAAGAAAAATAGTCACCACCAAAAAAAGGTTGCACACTAATATTTTATTGGACTGCCTTTAACTTCCGCGGTGCACTGGCTTTGTGCCCGGAGTGTACCCTGCCTCACGCCCTATGCCGCTGGGATAGGCTCCAGCTCCCCGTGACCCGCTGAGGTGGATATAGCAGTGGTAATATGTAAATGACTGATTGACTGCCTTTAGCTTTGATTACGGCACACATTCGCTGTGGCATTGTTTCAATAAGCTTCTGCAATGTCACAAGATTTATTTCCACCCAATGCTACCGTACTGTTTCACCAAGATCTTGCATTGATGAAGGTAGAATCTGACCACTGCGCAAAACCTTCTCCAGCACATACCAAATGTTCTCAAAGGGGTTCAGGTCTGGACTTTGTGGTGGCCAATCCATGTGTGAAAATCTAATGTGAAAGTTTAATGCTCCCTCAACCAGTCTTTCACAATTGAGGCCGATGAATGCTGGCATTGTCATCTTGGAATATGCCCATGCCATCAGGAGAGAAAAAAAATCCATTGATGGAATAACCTGGTCATCTACTGTAGTCAGTAGATGTAGTCAGTAGATTGTGGTAGTCAGCTGACCTCATTCTTTGAGCACATATTGTTGTTGAACCGATACCTGAAAAAACTGCAGCAACCCCAAATCAATACACTGCCCCACAGGCTTGTAGAATGGGCACTAGGCATGATGGGTGCAGCACTTCAGATGCCTCTCTTCTTACCTCTCTTCTTACTTCTTATGCTCCTGTCACTCTGGAACAGGGTAAATCTAGGCTCATCAGATCACATGACCTTCTTCCGTTGCTTCAGAGTCCAATCGTTGTGCTCCCGAGCAAGTTGAAGTCTTTTTTACCACTGATTAGTGGTTTTCTTATGGCTACACATCTGTTCAGTCCCAGTCCCTTGAGTTCCCTTCCCATTGTGCATGTGGAAATGCTCTTACTTCCACTATTAAACATATCCGTGAGATCTACTGTTGTCTCTCTTCGATTTGATCCCACCACACATTTAAGTAATCAACAATCACGATCATTCAGAAAAAATTTTCTGGCCACATTTCTTCCTCAAAGATGATGGGTGTTCAGTATCCTTCCAGTTTTTATTAATGCGTTGGACAGTTCTTCAACTATTCTAGTAGTTGCTGCAATCTCTTTTGATGTTTCTCCGCTTGATGCAGGCCATTAATTTGACCCTTCTCAAACAGACTAACATTTTCCCTCAACCATAGGATCGAGAAAAATATGTTTATAAAATAACAAGTTGTTTAGAAAATGAGAAGCTCTCATTGCACTAAATTAAATAATTTGTTGCCAGTTGAAAGATAATCGCTCATTCAGTAATTATCCAATAGGAGGCGCTTGTACCGATTTGCTTAATTAAATCCAGGTGTTTACTTTTTTTTGGCCAGGCAATATATTTTCATGTATTATATTTTTTGGAACCCTTTTCGTTTTGTTTTGCTTTTTTACTGGCACTTGTATAGTCTCTGCTGCTGTAACAAAACAAATTTCCCAAGTACTATTATCTCCTATTTGTTAAAATCCTGAACACACACAAATCAATGTTATGTTTTATGAATGAGTTCTGTTCAACTATTTGTCATTTTTGGTTCCTAGACCATAACTGCATTTTTTTCACCAGCATTACACAAATCATAAGAATGAATTGAGAAACTGCTTTTCGATAATGGATTTTTTTTCCCATGGTTACACGTTTTATTGGCCTCATTTAGGTGGTTACTGTACTTTCTTTTTCAGAACAGATTTCTAACAGCATTCTTTAATTTTTGACCAGACTTTTGACCCCCATCATCCAAGTGCCAACACGGTGCTTTTTGCTATTTATGAACTTTTGTTGTTGCTTTTTCATTGTAATTTCCATGGTAACTGGAGTGTTGGCTCATTCTGTGTGTGAGGTTTGTATTAGATGTTGGTTTTGAGGGCATAAGTTTTTTTTCTAAACATAAAATAAAAAATGTAAAAATTAAAATGAACAGCAACTTGAAAAAAAATTGACAGTCATCAATTAAATGCACCTATGGTGGAGTATTTCATGATTGTGTGTTCGGCCACAAGGCAAGTCTGACAAGAACTGCCTTCAGCATTGTGCTGTTTGGAACAGTTCAACTGAGAATGAAAAGTTACTCTGTTTTGTTAGGTTGCTTTTGAAATGTACTTTCCTTTCTTAAGTCAGCTCTTCAAAACTGATAGACTAAAGTGCAACAGTAACCCCAAGTAGATCTTGGATTGATACGCTAGGGAGACTTCTGTGATGTTTTTTCTCTTGGTGTCTTTGTGTAAGTGTGTGCAGATGTTCTCCATGAAGGAGTTTGCATTGTAAACACTGTAGCTTGTAAATGCATTGTGGCTGTGTGGCAGGGAGCCTAATTGACATGACAGCCATTAAAGACCACAGTGGATGACTTGACAATTTCTCAGGGTTTGAACTCCATTCTTGGCATGTAATCGTCATGTCTCCAGCTCCTATAGTCATGACAAGCGTCTCAACCCAAGGCAATTACAATGGATGGGAATCAGGAGCACAAAAATCCATGTGAAGAACCTTCTAAATAAGGAGTCATTTTCAATTCTACCTCTCACTTGCATATATAGGAAACATGAATGAATTATCTTTTATCTATCTACTTATTAAAATACATGAATGGGGGATGACTATGATAATAATAAGAATGTGCTTTTGCTGTGTTTAAGTGAGCAAGACTGGTGAGCCACAGATAAATAACAGAAAAGTGGAAGATGACATGGCAATGCTATACCTGGAGCAGCCAATTTGGACCCAGAGGGCGTCAGGAGCAGCACTGTGCTGCAGCGTAACAGTAAAAGAAAGCCCCTCTCTGCTACTCTGCTCCAAATACCTCCTTTGATCACCAGCTTGAATGTCATTCTTCACTTGCAGTGCTTCTTATTGCTGAGAGCGGCATGTGCAGGAATTCCATGAGTACATATGATATGAGGAGGGTGGGTGTGTATGTGCAACTTCTGATTGTAATTTTTTTTAAATTTAAATTTTATTTTTCTGAAGTGAACATAGACTCTGAGAACATAATACAACCAAGGAGTGAGACAGCCGGAGAGACAGCCGGCAATTTAATTTATATTTGGGAAGACTGAAAATTTAATTTGGCCACTGAATCAATATGGTGATCCCTTGACCAATTATCATATGACAGAGGCAAACACGAGTCTTTTCCCTTTTTATTTGATTTCTGAGAAAATTTTGCATAGAAAATACATTCAGGATTTACAAATTCCTTTTTTTCACACAAGAGACATGAAACACACAATAGAGGATTTAATTGTACAGTCAAGAAAATCAACACTTCATTTCAGCCAATAACTGATTAGTAAACTTTGAATAAACACTACATATGACCTGCTAATGATGTTGATTCAAGCCTTTCTAACTTCTTTGAGATTTTTGTTGTTTATATGCAGTCTTTGATAACAGGTTTGAATTCAACCCAAGCCGTTGTTGTTAACTTGAAATTAAATTCTAATCAAAGTAAAAATGTCTGCAGTTCCTTAGTCTGCAACAGCAACATTTACTTAAGCGAATTGGAAACAGACTTCAATAGCATGGCTTCACGTATACTTTCACCAAATACCCAGATAAAAACAGTGCCCTGCCTTTTACAAAGATGCTGTATCAATTACAGCTCATTAATACTTTACAGAGTAAACTGTGCTGACTCTCATTACATGAGAGTCAGCACAGGTTATGATCATGTATGATGCAAAGCTCAGTCTGTGGCTGACAGTATCTAACATCTAATATCTTTCAGATGCGAGGCCACCCCACCCTCATCTGAAGGGCCATAGGGGATCTTAAGAGACAGAGGACTCAAATCTCAGAAGGTAGGTGGCAGTCTCTAGTTCAGCCAGGAAGTCTGGTTGGGATGAAGAAAGATCATCCACATCTGAGTACAAGACAACCCTCCAAATATCATGCCAAAATTTCAGGTTTTTACCATGGATCTGGATAAAAAAAACATATATATATATATATATTATCAGGCTAGTTTTACTGAAATGCTTACAAGTGTTCAAACACAAATGTACATGGCAAGCTTGCTCATATCTATACAAGATGTTGATTGAGCCAATTGTATTTGGGGCTGGCCAGCTGATAAGTTCAAATGTCTTAAAAATTATAACAAGACAAGCACATGGATGCCAGGATATTTCAGCCAACATTTGTTTTTTTTTGACCTCACAGCATTTCAGTTAAAATAGGTGCCCAGCAGAAGTTTATAGAATACATCTAAACCACAGCATTATCAATGTCTTTTGAAGGGAACCCCATAGATGTCAAATGATCAATATCACTTAGTCTTTCCTCCTGCTTTTACATCTCTACCTTTGCTGAATGAATTTTTGCCTCGGGGGTGTAGAGGCTAAGTTAAGCTTTAATGCCACTGCCACTGATTGATAACCCTGATTTATTTCATTTAAGTTATGATCAAATCACAAAACATTCAAGTTCAGTGTTCCAAAAAACTGTTAATGCTTCCATACAGAAACATTGGTTCTTACTTATATTTGAGCACCAGTCATCCATGGGAGACCCAATACATCCTTCAGCTCCAACATGGGGACAACCCATGCCAATGATTTAAATAAATAAATAAACAATAATTGTAATAATAACAATAAATAAATAAAATTGTGACAGAGTTTTGTTACAGGTGGCCTGTAGATTACAATTGTCCACACTACCTTTCAACCTGACCCACATTTTTGGTCGTCTTGATGTTCTCAAACATCCCCATGCATATAAATACATTGTCCGTTTGTTCCATGCTGAGAAGTTTGTAGAGATGTGGATAAAAGAAGGATGATAAACTACAGATGACGCACCAACAGGAAAGCTTGAGGTCTGACATCAGAGCAAACTGTTCACTTAGTCTTATATGTGTAATAACAGGAATACATTTTATGTATTGAGGCGCCTGAATGTTTTAAGGGTGGATTTAAAGCGACGTGAATGAGTTGAATTGGCTTTAAATCAGTGGTTAACCTGGGTTCAATTGAACCCTAGGGGTTCAGTGAGTCGGGTCTCAGGGGTTTGGCGGAGATTGGAGTTCAAGACAAAACACTCGACATGATGTGTCGGTGTTTTTTGCCGAACATACGCGAAACACTGTGTAAGTTTGACACATTGTGTCAATTCGTGATGACACACCCCCTTTAGCCATCACTGGCTAAAGTGATCATGCTACATTGATTTATGCCTGTCTTGATGGTACGTCATCTGATTGCTTTCTTAATATTTTAGTTCATAGTAACTATGTTGAGCAAAAAAAGAAAGTGGTCGGACAAATATGTGCAACGTGAATTTATATCTACTGTATAACAGAACATGATGGGAGTCAGCGTTCTATATGGTTTGCAATGTCAAGTTGAGCAACTCTAGACTTGCACTGGCAAAAATAAAGGAACACTTCCTTAAGCTTCATGGAAAACAAAAGAAACAGACTTTGCTGTGAAAATGACACAAGAATAGCACTTGCCAAGGTGAAGCCATGCATATCTGAACTGGTCTCTCAATAACAACAGCAGAAGTCACACTGATTTGAAGGTAGGTAATTTCTTGTGAGTTCATGCACTGTCTTGGTTTTGTTCTTTGAAAAAGGTGACATTAATACACAATTCATTAAATACACCAGTAAAACATATACTTATGTCTTAAATTTAAAAAAAAAACAAAACTTTTTTTTTACTAAAGAAGGGTTCGGTGAGTGAGCATTTGAAACCGGCAGGGTTCGGTACCCCCAAGAAGGTTAAGAACCACTGTTTTAAATGCATATCCAACGCTGTTTAAGTCTTAACGTCCAGTGGATTGACTTAAACAGCGTTTGATAACCATGACCTGGATACCTGAGAACCTACACAGACATCATGCTTTAAATGCAAGGAGGAGTGTCTTGAAATAAATAAATATGGTATTTGATGGGGAGCCAGATGTGGTGGAATGAGGAGGTCTGGGTGATGATGTGGGCAGCTGAGTTCTGAACCAGTTGGAGTTTATGGAGGGTTTTGTGAGGAAGATCAGAGAGGTGTTGCAGTAGTCCAAGCGGGATGTAAGACTGCTGTGGACGAGAATAGCAGTGATACGAGAGTTGATGTTGTGCATGTGGAAATACACAGACAAGGCGACATTATTGATGTAGGATTTGAAAGAGAATACTGTCAAGAATGACACCCAGACTCTTAACCTTGGGGGAGGGACAAACAGTGCAGTTGTAGATAATCAGAGGGAGACTGTCAGTTTTGGATAATGTTGATTTGGCAATTATGAGAACCTCAGGTGGGCCACTGTTGAGTTTGAGGCAGTTAGATGAGAACCAGGTTATGGTTTCTTATAGGCAGGAGGTAACGGAAGAGGGCGGGAGGTTGGAAGTGGGTTTGCTGGGGAGCTAGAGCTGAGTGTCATCTGCCTCGGAGTGAAAGTTGATATTGTATTTCCAGAAAATATTTCCACAGGGAAGAAGACAGATGATGAAGAGGAAGGGACCCCAGGACTGAGCCCTGGGTTGTTGAGAGATAAATGAGAGTGGAGTTTAGAGACACTGTTTTTTTTAAGGATTTTTAAAATGAAAGGAAGGTTGGAAGTTGTCCTGGTACGTGTCTTTAATCAAGACATGCACCAGGCCAATAGATTCACTGGGAGTGGGATTTAGACCCAAATGCAGGACACGGGTGGAGATATTGTCATCCATATTTTAATCAAAACAAAACAAACAGCAAGGAAACAAAAAAAATGCAGAAGTGCAAAAATAACCTGGCAACACACCAAAAGAATAAACTAGCTTATAAAGCCTCAGGCTAATCAGCCCAATTGGGTCCAAGTGAGGCTCCACCCACAATTTCGGCCTCTCCTCCTACCACACCCCAGTACAGCAGAGCAGCAACATCGTACTGTGGGTATCCCCCCCTCAAGGGAGAGCCCTTGACGTCCCAAAAACAGTCACGGGGGAGGGTCAGGGTCGGGCTCCAGGATCGATTGGAGTCCAGGACCAGGAACAGGTTCAGGAACTAGCTGGGATCCAGCCGTGGGAGTCGGCTGGGGTTGGAGGACGTGAGCAGGCTGGTGCGTGGACTCGGGAGCAGGCTGGTGCACGGACTCAGGAGCAGGCTGGTGCGCGGACTCTGGAGCAGGCTGGTGCGCGGACTCGGGAGCAGGCTGGGGCGCAGACTCGGGAGCAGGCTGGGGCGCAGACTCGGGAGCAGGCTGGGGCGCGGACTCGGGAGCAGGCTGGGGCGCAGACTCGGGAGCAGGCTGGGGCGCGGACTCAGGAACATGCTCAGGAAAAGACTCAGGAGCAGGCGTGGAAGCCGGCACTAGAACAGGCTCTGGGACTGGTGCTGGAACAGGTTCAGAGACAGGCAAAAAAACTGGAGCCATGGTGGCTATACCCCGCCGCATTTTCTCAACAACCAGTTCTAGATGCCAAAGCTCGCTGTTGGCCAGGGCGGCAAAACCCTGAGGAAAGTTGGGGCCAGCTGGACCCACTGTTGGCCATGTTCTGTCACGGAATGCGTAGGACCCAAATGCAGGACACCAACAGGGAGATTATCATCCATCTTTTAATCATAGTTAAATCAAGGCACCCAAGAAAAGCAGAGGAACAAAAACAACCTGGCAATGAACAAAAAGAAGAAGCCGGCTTATAAAGCCTCAGACTAATTAACCCAGACGAGATGAGGAGTGTGGAGATGAGTAACAGGTGTGGGGACGAGGCTCCACCCACAAGTTCAGCCTCACGTCCTGCCACATTCCAGCACAGCAGAGCAGCAACACCAAACAGTGACAAATAGATTGTGAAATAATCACTCTGACAAAATATGTAAAGACATACAATGTGACATTTCAATGGTGAGAGGAGAGAATGAGAAGCACCCAGACAACAGAATTAGAGTGCCAGTTGATACAAAGGAAACGGAGAAAAATGCCACACCGTTAAGTGCATTGTTGCTTTGTTTCTCATTAAACTTGCATAGTTTGAAGTGTTTAGCTGCCGAGCTTGTTGACACAGTGGTGCTGCCTGATGCACACGAGGCAAACAAGCTCTACTGCCAACCAGAAGCTGAGAGCTTACACCAATACAGTAATGAGCCTGGAGAAAATGTAAAGCAGGGGAAGATGAAACAGACTCTGTGATCCATCAGCTGTTGAATCTCATGGATATCTCACAACTCCTCTGAGCTGCAATGAAAAGGCTGATCGACAAGTGGAATGGGGGCAGAACCTTTGCTATGAGAACAAATGCGGTACCAGGTGGAGGATTTTCACAAATCACACATCTGAAAGATTTAATTTAGCACTGATCAACAGATGGCTTTCAAACTAAGACTGAATTATCCTATATGGCAACACATTATGTTGGAGATTATTATATGCTCTCCAGAAGATTTGCTTTATTCATCTTTCCTATTGTTGACGATGACTGAGCACTCGCCAGAGAGAAGTCCAGATAATTGGTTTGATTCACCTCCTCCTTGAGTCCCCCACTATTTTCTGACACTCTTGCAAATCAACTAAAAGGCAAGACCTGACAGCTCCTCACATCACATTCTTTATAAATAGTCAACATTTCTTTAGATAGCTCTTTTTGGGCCCGTTTCACGATGCAGGTTTAGTGGAAAACCTGGGTAAGTTAACCCTGAAATCAGGGAAAACCAGGGTTTTCGGTTTCATAAAGGCAGGTAACTTAACCCAGAGTTAGAGCAGTAACCCTAACCTGTGTCATGAAGCGAGGTAAACTGAACCTCTGGGTTTGTTGCCGCAGTAACAGACTCTCTGAAGCTAACCTGGTCAATAGCAGGTTTTGTTCCACAAACCCAGGGTTTCCTCTAAGTCTGCCCCCTTTCACCGCCGCTCGCGGGGTTTCATTTCCTGGTTCTGTCAGATGGAGAGTTTTACCGAAGTAAGGTTTTATAAATAACTCCGTATTTTAGAGGCAAACATGGCATGGCCGTTTGACGTGGAGCCCCTTGATGGAGTTTCCGCATTAATTCACATAGATCTAAATATTTTTGTATCATGTTCAGATGTCCCGTCATATCCAGACAGTTCTCTTTATGATCGGTACCGGTTCACGTCCCAATCCATCTCACACATCCACGACCTGATCCATCCTCACATCTGCAGCAGCGTTGTGTGTAGTGCTCCGGTCAGTTTTTTTTTTTTTTATTTGCAAATGGTAGCTTTTCTTTACAATGTGATGATATTCTCTTAATGACGTTGTGCTACAACATCAGAATTGGATTATTAACTTCTTTTAGGATTTCACAATGTAATTGGCTGCTTAGATGGTACCCACATTCCCATCAAGGTACATGTAGACTGAAAACTGTTTCAACATGTTAAAGACTGCATCATAGACAAACAAGCAACTGCCCAGATCATGTGTGATGCTGCAGACTACATTTCTGATGTGGAGGTCTGAGTCTGTTCCTGACTCTTGGATGTATGATCATTCTTACCTGAGCAGCAGACTGTAATGTAGTCAGTAACCTAAAGATTTGCACAATCATTCACTTGTCTTCATCAATGTAGCCGCAAGAGGACACAAGCCAGTGTCTTATTGTGCCGGTCCCAAGCCCCGATAAATACAGAGGGTTGTGTCGGGAAGGGCATCCGGCATAAAACTTTTGCAAAATCAAACATGCGAATCAAACCTATGACTTCCATACCAGATCGGTCGAGGCCCGTGTTAACAATGGCCGCCATCGGTGCTTCTGACCTACGGGGTGCCGGTCGAAATTGGACTACTGTTGGTCGAAGAAGGAAAGGAGGAAAGTGTGTTTGTAGGATGAGAGAAGAAGATCGCCAAGAGTATAGGACTGAGAGTAGGGACGTTGAATGTTGGAACTATAACAGGAAAAGGTAAAGAGTTAGTTGACATGATGAAGAGGAGGAAGGTAGACATACTGTGTCTCCAGGAGACAAGGTGGAAAGGTAGCAAGGCTAGAAGTTTAGGAGCATGGTTCAAGATGTTTCATCATGGTGTAGATAGGAAAAAGAAATGGAGTAGGAGTTATCTTGAAGGAGGAATTTGTTAGGAATGTCCTGGAGGTAAAAAGAGTGTCAGATAGTGATGAGTCTGAAGCTAGAAATCGAAGGTGTGATGTTCAATGTTGTTAGTGGGTGTAATGGTTATTTCCTGGGCCTATTGATAACCATTGGTGGCTGAGCAAAAATGTCTGACTCTCTAGCAGTCCAAAATGATCCAAAGTCCACAAAAGTTTGTATCCAAAAAATAAACCAAGATTTATTACAAACTAAAATTAATACAAAACCCCAGAAGATTAATTCATTCATTGTCATGTACCACCGCTGTATCCGCCGTAGCGGGTCATGGGGAGCTGGAGCCTATCCCGGCTGACATAGGGCACGACACCAGGCACGACGCCAGTGCACAGGCAATTTGGGACCAGCCAGTCAACCTGAAGCGCATACTTTTGGAGGTGGGAGGAAGCCGGAGAACCCGGAGAGAACCCACGCGGCCACGGGGAGAGCATGCAAACTCCGCACAGAGTGGGACTTGAACCTGGACCCGCCGTGTTGTGAGGCGACAACGCTAACCACTTCGCCACCGTGCCACCCCAGAAAATCAATTGCTAAATTCTAAATTTATATTATATTATTTGAATTCAGAAGATCAATTGCAAAATTCAAACAAAGACTGCACTGATAAAGTTAGATTTTACAAAGGAGGAACAGCCTAATCTAAAGCTTGGAGGTTATGCATTGAGGTCAAAGACTGTGTCTTCCTGCTCCGGCCAAGCCCTCCAGGTAGGATGACTGGACCTTTATGCCCCAGTCCAGCCACTAGATTGGGTGAATCTGAGATATGGATCAAAGAGAACATAAATGAGTTCATGCAAACAAACATTCATTTTGGCTCCGACAGTGGTTATGCTCCACAGGTAGGATGTGAGCTGGAGGAGAAGGAGAAATTCTGGTTGGACTTTGATGAAGTGATGCAGATCATACCTAGAAGTGAAAGAGTTGTCATTAGTGCAGACTTCAATGGACATTTTGGTGCAGGAAACAGAGGTGAAGAGGAGGTGATGGGCAGGTTTGGTATCCAGAAGAGGACAGCAAAAGGACAGATGGTAGTTGACTTGACAAAAAGGATGGAAATGGCTATAGTGAATACTTTCTTCCAGAAGAGGCAGGAACCTAGGGCGACCTATAAGAGTGGAGGTAGGAGCACACAGGTAGACTACATCTTGTGTAGACGGTGTAATCTGAAGGAGATCAGTGACTGCAAAGTAGTGGTAGGCGAGTGTAGCTAAACAGCATTGGATGGTGGTGTGTAGGATGACTCTGGTGGTGAGGAAGATGAGGAGGGCAAAGGCAGAGCAGAGAATGAAATGGTGGAAGCTGAAAAAGGAAGAGTGTTGCATGACTTTTAGAAAGTTGTTAAGGGTGGTCATGGGTGGTCTGGGTGGTCATGAGGTGCTGCCAGATGACTGGACAACTACAGCTAATGTGATCAGGGAGACAGGAGGAGAGTACTTGGTGTGTCATCTGGAAGGAAAGCAGATAAGGAGACTTGGTGGTGGAATGAGGAGGTACAGGAGTGTATACAGAGAAAGAGGTTAGCTAAGAAGAAATGGGACACTGAGAGGACTGAGGAGGGTAGACAGGAGTACAGGGAGATGTAGTGTAAGGTGAAGGTAGAGGTAGCAAAGGCCAAACAAGGGGCTTATGATGACTTGTGTGCTAGGTTGGACAGTAAGGAGGGAGAGACTGATCTATACAAGTTGGCAAGACAGAGACAGAGATGGGAAGGACGTGCAGCAGGTTAGGGTGATTAAGGATAGGGATGGAAGTCTATTGACAGGTGCCAGTAGTGTGATGGGAAGATGGACAGAGTACTTTGAAGAGTTGATGAACAAGGAAAATGAGAGAGAACAAAGACTAGAAAAGGTTGCTACCAGGAAGTAGCAAAGATTAGTTAGGATTGAAGTGAGAAGGGCATTGAAGAAGATGAAGAGTGGACAAGGCAGTCGGTCCTGATGATATACCTGTGGAGGTATGGAAGTGTCTAGGAGAGGTGGCAGTAGAGTTTCTGACTGGGTTGTTCAACAGGCTGTGCCGTCAGGGTGCTCTTCTTTGACTTTTCGAGCGCCTTCAACACCATCCAGCCCCGGCTCCTGCAGGATAAACTGACCTCCATGGCTGTGGACCCCTACCTCGTGAGCTGGATCACGGACTACCTAACGGACAGACCCCAGTATATCTGTATGGGGGACTGCTTGTCTTCTATGGTGACCAGCAGCACGGGGGCACCACAGGGGACCATGCTCTCCCCCATTCTCTTCACCCTCTACACATCGGACTTCTCAAGCTTAACTCGGATACATGCCACATACAGAAGTTACTCCGATGACACTGCGATTCTGGATGTATATGTGAGGGTGATGAGGGGGAGTACAGGGTGGCTGACTTCGTGGAGTGGTGCCAACAGAACCAGCTCCAGCTCAACGTCTCCAAGACAAAGGAGATGGTGCTGGATTTCCGGCCGGGGCACCTCCCTCTCCACAGCCAGTGATCATCAAGGGGCAGTGAGGTGAGGTGGTAGGAAAATATAAGTACTGGGACTGCAGCTAGACAGCAGACTGGACTGGTCACTCAACTCGGGGACTGTGGTACAAGAAGGGGCACCGCAGCAGGACTGTACTTCTTGAGGACCGCTGGCCTCCTTCAACATCTGTCCTAAGGCTCTTCCCATGTTCTATCAGGTCCGTCAGTTTCCCAGTGTGCTGTCATACGCCATTTGTGTGTTGGGGTGGCGGGGCAGGAAAAGAGATATGGGCCGTCTTACTGGACTCTGTGGAGACAGTTCTGGAGAGCAGGACCATGTCTAAAGTTAAGGCCATCATGAACAACACCAGCCACCCCTGCACACCACCTTCTCCCAGCAAAGAAGCACCTTCTGCGGCAGACTGCTGTCACACAGCGCCTCCAACTGAGAAGCTGAGGTCCTCCTTCGTGTCCCCCGTGACATCAGGGTGGTACAATGACTCTCTCAGGAGAAGCGGGGGGGAGGTGGCGAGGTCAGCATGCAGTTGAATGGATTAAATTTAATTTTATACTGTTCATATTTAATTTTATACTTTATATTTTAATTTTATACTGTTTATATTTTATTTATAGTTAAGTATATGTCCTTTTAATGCTGCTTGTGTCTGTTAGTGTAGTGTATGTCTTGTGGTATGTTCTGTGATGTCAGTGTTTCTTTTTTTCCTGGTGTTTATCAGTATTATTACGTTTATGTAATGCTGAGCAGTGGATATGTGCAATTTCCTCCAGGATTAACTGAAGTATCTATCTATCTATCTATCTATCTATCTATCTATCTATCTATCTATCTATCTATCTATCTATCTATCTATCTATCTATCTATCTATCTATCTATTTAGAATCTTAGACTGTGAGAAGATGCCTGAGGAATGGAGGAGAAGTGTGCTGATGCCATTTTTAAGAAAAGGGAGATGTGCAGAGTTTGTGGCACGCCAGAGAATAAAGCTAATGAGCCATACAATGAAGTTATGGGAAAGAGTAGTTTAAGATAGACCAAGGGCAGAAGTGAACATTTGTGAGCAGCAGTATGGTTTCATGCCAAACAAGAGTTCTACAAGTGCAGTATTTGCGTTGAGGATGTTGATAGAGAAGTACAGAGAAGGCCAAAGGAGCTGCATTGTGTTTTTGTAGATCTGGAGAAAACTTATGACAGGGTTCCCGGAGAGGAACTGTGGTATTGTATGAGGAAGTCTGGAGTGGCAGAGAAGTATGTTAGAGTGGTGCAGGACATGTATGAGGACTTTAAGACAGTGGTGAAGTGTGTTGTAGGTGTGACAGAGGAGTTCAAGGTGGAGGTGGGACTGCATCAGGGATCAGCTCTGAGCCCCTTCTTGTTTGCTATGGTGATGGACAGGCTGACAGACGAGGTTAGACAGGAATCTGCATGGACTATGATGTTTGCAGATGACATTGTGATCTGCAGTGAGAGCAGGGAACAGGTGGAGGAGAAGCTAGAGAGGTGGAGGTTTGTCCTGGAAAGGAGAGGAATGAAGGTTAGCCGCAGTAAGACAGAGTACATGTGTGTGAATGAGAGGGAGCCAAGTGGAAGAGTGAGGTTACAGGGAGAAGAGACCAAGAAGGTGGAGGATTTTAAGCACTTAGGGTCAACAGTCCAGAGCAATGGAGAGTGTGGAAAAGAGGTGAAGAAGCATGTACAGGCAGGATGGTACGGGTGGAGGAAAGTGTCAGGTGTGATTTGTGATAGAAGAGTTTCAGCTAAAATGAAAGGAAAGGTATACAAAACTGGTGAGACCAGCGATGTTGTTTGATCTAGAGACAGTGTCACTGATAAAGATAAGAGACAGAGCTGGAGATAGCAGAGATGAATATGCTGAGGTTCTCTGCGGGAGTGACCAGGATAGATAGGATCAGGAATGAGTACATCAGAGGGACAGCACATGTTAGAGGTTTTGGAGATAAAGTCAGAGAGGCAGACTGAGATGGTTTGGACATGTCCAGAGGAGAGATAGTGAATATATTGGTAGAAAGATGCTGAGTTTTGAACTGCCAGGCAGGAGACCTAGAGGAAGACCAAGGAGGAGGTTTATGGATGTAGTGAAAGAGGACAAGGTAGTTGGTGTGAGAGAAGCGGATGCAGAAGACAGGGTTAGATGGAGGCAACTGATTCGCTGTGGTGGCCCATGAAGGGAAAAGCCGAAAGGAAAAGAACAAGAAATAACAATATAATTTTTTTTTTTAATCAAATGTACTTATTTGTGTTACAGTTTGTATGTGTAAATAATTGTGCTCTGAGACTTTAAAAATAACCTACTTACTGTTGATAATTTAATGGTGAATAAGCTACACTGTATTTAATATTTTTCAAAATCTAATTATGATGAAATAAGTGCCTTACCAGCCATGAACCTCACCGCACGTCACTGACTGGAAGCAAGCTCTGTCTACTGATGGCTTTGTTTATGCTGTCTTATTTTTTCTTTGCAGAGCACATCACATGAAATTATTTATCTCCGAGTCACTTAGCCTATATCTATGTCTCTTATTTTGTCAATGTGTGTGTATTTGTGGTACAGAGTGCAATTTGCTCAGTTATTCTATTTCTATCAGTATCGACTTACTTTAAGGTCAAAATTGTGCTAAATTCAGCATCACACATCCTCAAGTCCTGATGAATCCAGGTGCCGAGTAGGAAGTACAAAGGACAGATGATTCTTGATAGGGTGAGATGACATCATGCTTTTTCGGCTGAATGGGCAGCAAACTCCCGCAACCCGACTACGGTTAAGCGTTGGAAGATGGATGGATGGGCAGCAAACTCTCCTCTGTTGAAACAGACTATACTGTTACTTCGGAAATAAGAGCTGTGTGATGTCATTCTCTTTTTTTAATGAATCAATTGACATCTAAAACAACTTATTCTGCAATTTCAAGATTTTTCTTTTCATCCCCAATCTTTGTTCAATGCTCATTTTAACTTCCTATACATGTACTTTTGTATTCTTTGTGGCAACAGTATTCTTGAGTATTTTATTTTATATACAGAGTAGTATTGTAGCTGTTGCATTGCTGCCCTTAAACATTAAAGGGTTTTTAAACTTCAAAGCAAATAAGAACAACTTCCACTTTTCCTATCAAGCTTGTTTTTCCCGATGTAACTAACTGAGATAACAGAATTTGGCTCCAAGAAAATGCACTGAATCAATCAGAAATTGAATCCTGCAATGGTTAAAGATTCTTATTTAATAGTAGAGGGCAATTCAGCTGCCCCAAGACACCGTGATGGATAAATGGCTGAAAAAATGGTGGGGACCCCCTCCAGTCAACATCTCTGTGTTTCTGACATGGCTATTCCACCATCACACTGCTTGAAAAATGAGCTCCGTAAAGGCTTGCAGTCCCTGCTATGAGATTGCACTTCATAAAAGGGAACAGCTCACAGGGGTGAAATTCTACTGTAGGGTTATGGATTTTCCAGTACATCACTGATAGATTGCACTAATATAACCTCAATAAAGAGTTTGAGAACAATTTTATGGATGTTTTCTCTCTTTTGTCATCTCATTTTTCTCTTGTATGATGTGTGCTCCACATGATTTGTCTGCTTTTACTATGACTTTGTCTGGCTGTCACTCACGGGGCTGCAGAGTATCACACTCTGAACACATTACTCATAGGATATGAACCATGCAGGATTTCATCCAAAGTTTCACAACTTGAGCCTCAAGTAGCTTGTTTGTTTGCTTGTTTTGGCTTCAAGCTGCAGCAGAAACATATATCTGTTGACTATGATATGTACATTGCACAAATTCCTAAATAGCAACAGTTGGCAACAAAGAGAAGAGCGTTTCGTCCAACTTTCTTGTAATTGCTTCAAGGCATGTCCTCAACTCAAGATCAGATACAGATGTGCTGTAATTATGACAAATAACGGTGAGGACAACACTTTGTGTTTTAAGTAAATTTAAGTTAGCCTACATCCATTTGTTGCTGTACTGTGGTTCAAAGAAGTAATATTTTCATTTTTGTACAAAACTGTTTCAATCACTAAACAGCCATACAAGAACACATGCATACAGTTACATTTATTCCGCAGAGGGAGAAGAAACTGGATAATTTGCAATGGTAAAATACAAGGATCTCAGTTTCTGATCGTCTTTATACTTCTTGTACTCATTTGTAAATACATTCAAGAGAAATTGTTGCTTTGTTGTACTCACACTGCAATTGACAAGGTGTATCGATAGATAGATAGAAAATTTATCAACATTTTGATTGAAACAAAGTGCAGTCAGCTCTGCATCTTCAAACTACAGCTTAATCTACAGCATATTTGAAGATGAGCTTTTACTTATAATTTTCTAACGCCATCTGATTTTCTTAGACCTTAGGCTCACCTTCACCTCTGACTGTGACCTAATTATTCATTAAAGTTTTTCATCAAGGTCAAGGAATACATTTTATTAAAAGATTTTTTTAGCTTCTGAACCAAAACACAAATTTTAATGGTTCTTTTAGAGGTTATAAAATATTGGTCTTTTTATATATCATCCATTATTTCTCAGAAATCAGTCACGTCATCTAAAATCAATTTTGCTAACAACTGTAATCTTCACATCAATGATTCTGCATATTCAGTCAACATGTGCAACTTGCTGAGGCCAGTTTCATGACCTTGCACTTCTACCACTAGCTTCCAGTTCAATGCTCTTCTGTGCACTTCCTCAACTCCTGTCAGTAAGACCTTGCCCCATAGCAGCCTGTTACCGCACCACACAACCCCTCATCAGTCTCTTCTCTCTCTCTCCATCACTGTCCCTCCCTGCAACCTGAGGGAACAATTCAATCACCTATGACCCAATCCATCTTCTAATGATGTTCGGACACTACAAGACCCACCTGTGCCCAATAAAAGGCTCATCTCACAAGTTGTGTTCTTTACTCAATAGTTACACACTAAAACTGATTCTGCAGGGTTGTGTTTGTGGTGGACCAGATTCACATTCTTATGATAATCCTCCCCAGCTTTTACCCATATCCATTCTATTCCAAAGAGAAACAACCAACAAATTTTTGGTTGTTTATACTTGCATGATAGGAGAATCTGGAGGTGGTGAGTAATGTGCCAGGAAAAACATATGGCACTGCTTGGATTCAGACACCTGCTGTTGGACCAGGGAGAGAGTTTCCTGAATGATTATGAATCAAAGGAATGTAATGACTTCTCAATACAAATCTGTTTCCTGGGTGGGCCATCTTACCCCACAAATGAGTAACTTGCAATTCAACTTGTTGTGCTTTCCGTTTTTGTCTTAGGTTTTAAGTGTTAGGTATGCATGTGGGTGTAGTAACACCAACTATGAAATTAATAATAATAATCTATACTTTATTTATCCCTCTTGGGGAAATTCTTTTTACACTCACACTCCTACATGTACATATATGTTTTAATTACACACATGGGTTACAGGTTACAGACCCCCGAACAGAGCACACACTAGGGGCCTGTAGGCATGCAATTAGTAAGCAGAGAGGACATACAGTGGTACAAGGGAGGTGGAGTGACGGGTCACGCACAAGGGTCGCGCCCCAATGAGCATCTTGTAGGGGGGACGGCACCTTGCTCAAAGGCGCTTCGGCAGTGGCTGGGAGGTGAGCCGACGCCTCCCACCGTCAGCTCACGCTCCGATGGATGTTCTGGTGGGAGCGGGATTCGAACCCCCGATGGCTGGGTGATCCTGTCTTCAACACGATGCTGCCGCCCTCTATGTTACAACAAATAACAGACTAGATAGAACAGTTAAATGTAATCACAATACAATTTCAAACAACTTGTCAACCATAATTATGTGTGTGTAGGATTGTCATAGACGGGTGACACGGTGGCACAGTGGGTAGCGCTGTCGCAGCACAGCAGGGCGGTTCCGGGTTTGTGCCCCACTCTCTGAAGAGTTTGCATTGTCTCCCTGTGTCTGTGTGGGTTCTCTCCGGGTTCTCCTGGCTTCCAGACACATGCGCTTCAGGTTAATTGGCCAGTCCCAAATAGACCGTAGGTGTGTGTGAATGTGTGTTTATCTGTGTCACTGTGTGGCTCCGTGGTGCACTGGCGTTGCGTCCAGAGTGTCCCCTGCCTCACACCCAAGTCATCTGGTATAGGCTCCAGCTCTCCACGACATGGATGGATGGATGGATGGATGGATTGCCATAGACCAAGGGTGTCAAAGTCAAATACATGGAGGTCCAAAAAGACAAATTTGCTACAAGCCGAAGGTCACACTGGTTCAATGTTTATTAAACAATATTGAAATGAACATAGCCTATTGACCTAACACGGTTGCATTATTTAATGATTAAATAAATAAAGCGATATTTTTTATGGCTCTGTCAGTAACTTCAAGGGGAAACATTTCAACAGGCAAACAGCAAAAAAGAAATTGTCCTTCATAAAACAAAATATGTTCCTTAACCCTTGTATGGTGTTCGGGTCTGTGGGACCCACTTTCATTTTTTTTAATCAAACAAAAATGATACAATTAATTATTTTTTCAAACTCAGACTCATTGGCCTTGGCTCATTTTTCTGTGAAGAACATATATCAGAAATATCAGAACACATTTCAATGACCACATACTGTACACCCCCCTACACATTTATATTGCATAGAGGATGTCCTGGGCAAACTGGACCCAGGACTAATAAAACTGGAAATTGTAGGTCCTGTGTGCCTTCACTCTGTCCTCCTCCTGTCTGGGCCAGCTGTTAGTAAATATGTATGTGTGTGTGTGTGTGTGGTGTGTGTGTGTGTGTGTACATGTGAGTTTTGTTTTTCTACCCCTGCTGTTCCCGCACAGGGTTGCAACATTAACCTCTGTCTTGCGGGAACCATGTCATACTCTATCCTAGGTACAAATTGGGGGTAGGACACAATAATATAGCTTTGCCAGTGTGGTTCCTCATCACGACTAATCAAGATGGCCAAAGATTCTCTGCTCAGAGGGCCTTGCAATTGATGTGGAATGACAGTTGTACTGAACATGACTCAAGGATTCAGTGGACACAGCATCACAAGCAACATTTTTTTTTACCTCGCACAAGCTGGGACAGGAGCTCCTAAAGAGGAAGCTGACCATGGTGGGAATGACACAGAAAAACAAGCCTGAGCTCCCACCCCAACAAAGAACAGGTCTGTCAAGTCTTCCAAGTTTGTGTACATGGCTGACACATCCCTGGTATCCTATATGCCAAAGAAAGGCAAGAATGTGGTACTCACGAGTATACTGCACAGGGATGGGAGAATCTGTGGCCAGGATCATCAGAAACCAGAGATCATCATGGACTACAATGCCACAAAAGGAGGGGTAGACAACATGGACAAGCTGGTGACTGCTTACAGCTGCAAACGGAGGACCCTACACTGGCCACTGGTGATATTCTTTGACATTTGGGACATCTCAATGTGCAATGCCTTTATCATCTGGATGGCACTGAACCCAGAGTGGAACAGAGGGAAGCTCCAGAGGAGACCCCTCTTTCTCGAGGAACTGGGAAAGGCACTGGTGAGACCTCAAATCCAGAGAAGAATAACATGTTCCAAGAACCCCAGCCTCTGCAGCCATAATGAGGAGAATTCAGGAGGAGAATGCTGGTGGCCCCATCCATCCGACCTACAGAACCACCATCTGCAATGCTGAAGTGTGTGCTGCAGTGCAGTATTTGTCTGATGCTCATGCCTAGTGAGAGAGAGAGAGGTGTTAGTAAAATCCCTGATTTTTTAATTATTCTAGGTTGCGGCCAGCAGCAACAAAAAGAAGCATAGTGTGTGGACCCATGAAGGACAGAAAAACACAATATACATGCATCAAGTGCAAGAAGTACATATGCATCATACACAAAGTAAAACTCTGCCCTTCATGTGTTGTATAGGCTGGTATGAAAAGGCAATGTTTTCAATGGGGCTGATGTGTTGTCTAGACTGACATGGTTACTGTATGTGTTCAGCTTGTGTTGTGTAAACTGACCTGAATGAGTTAAATTTCTAATGAAGTTCAATAAATAAAAATCAATTGTTATGAAAACCTTGCTTCATTTGTAAATTTGTTGATTTTTTTCCAGTCATATCTTGATTATAATTGATTTTCTTTTTTTAGTACATTTAACAAAATATTAGTAGCACTTTAATTCATAAATGTGATCTAACAAAGGTAAATGTCAAACATTAACCATATACAGTATACTTTTATATTACTTGTAATTGGGATGAAATAAACCTCTGTTGAGTATTTTAGCATAAAATTGTCAGATTGTGTTGCAATAAAACCCCCAAAATGCAGCGGGTCCACCAGACCCATGAACACTGGCTGAATAACAAAAATATGAACACCACACAAGGGTTAATATCAAGATAAAGGCATAAGTGAAACTGCATGTATTATAAACTGAAAATAAATTATTGCGCATGCATTATTGCACGCACAATAGTAGTACTGTGCATACACAAGTAGTAATGCATTATTGTGCAAATAAAAAAAATAGATTGCGCTGCTCTATGATTCCTACCCAACCACTGCTTTCAAATAGCAAAATTTAAAAGAAAGAAATCAAATTAGTTGTGTCCTTTCTCATGGCTCTTATCTGTAATTTTCCCTGAGTCCATTCAACTGAATAAATATAAATAAATAAAATAAAATACAAAAATGTAAGGCACACAGACAAAACAATACTTCCTTCAAGAGACATCATGTCTTGTAGATAAAAATAAAAATTTAACTGAATTAAACTGAAAATACGTCACTGCTGTGTGATGCTCACTTGTCTGAGGCTGGCCCTAATGTTTGATGGTGTCCTCATCTTTCATATAAGTTCATGAATGTTCAGGGTCAGGCTCTGAACTGAGGAAACCCTCAGGATTGAGTACAGGTGTTTATCAGTCAGATGGCTCCTGTGTGATGTTTCGTTCAGCTTCATCAGAGAAAACAATTGTTCACACAAGTTTGTGCTATAAAACATACAGCGCGCCCGAGCAGCTTGGATGCACAGCTGGAGCACTGCGATGGGGAAAAAGCATGTAATCTCAGCAGAAGACACACAGGTTTACCTTTTACCTCTTTGAACATAAATTCTGACTCCCACCTGGCTTGAAACCCCCTGCTCTCAGCGTCCACCTTCCTTTAAGCCAGTTTTGAGGAGGGTAATGGATAAATTCAACCTCTGCTCTGACTGCTGATAAACATCCATCCATCCATTGTCATGACCGCTTCATCAGCTGTCATGGGTAATGAGAAGCTGGCTTAGGACGTGAGATGGGGGAAACTCCGGGCCAGTGCACCGCGGAGCCACACAGAGACACAGACAACCACGCACACTCATTCCTTTGGTCAATTTGGGACCAGTCAATAAACCTGAAGCGAATATTCTGGGAGGTGGAAGGAAACCAGAGAACCTGGAGAGAACCCACGCAGACACGGAAAGAACATGCAAACTCCACACGGAGCGGGATGCAAACCCGGAATCGCCTTGCTGTGCTGTGACAGCGCTACCCACTATGCCACTGTGCCGCCCTGCTGATAAACATTGCAACCAAAGCCCGCTTGCTGCGCTGAAGTGACTTCTGCTACCGTTGCATTGTGGGGAATTTAGTTTTGGTGCGTGCAAAAACGAGCAGGCCGATGTGGTCTGTTGGCGGGTTCTAATAGTAATTGAAAATCATCCGGTGGACCATAAATAATTCGCCACAGGCTAGATCTCGCCCGCGGGCTTTGACTTTTACATAGACCAACACTGGGTAGTAAAGTTTGAAAGGTAAGGCTTTTTAATCTTTCCAGAACCAAACGCAGAATTGAAAATGTTTGTATCCACTTAAATAACGTTGGAGTAATTGACTTGCTAGCTAATTAGCTTTTAACTTAACATAGTTAGTAACAAAGATTTATGTAAACAGATCAGAAACTAATTATGAAAATCCCTTCAAATCCATGCAGAACACAAAATTATCAACTGACCTTTACTTAGCTAATATACTGTACATGTAGCTTCTTTATCCTGGCCTCCAAGATAAGACTCCATGGATGTTAACAAATTACATTTCATGTATAACAATATGGTCAAAAAACCTTGCCTCTAAAAAAGAGGAGGCCAGAAGTAAGACTTCATCTTTACTCGGAACACTATTTGTGAAAAGGTATATTGTTATTAAATCAGCTAGTTGATTTTCATAATGTAGCTGCTGAAACCTGTTTCTGCATGAACTGAGTTCATTTCAGTACATGTCAGTAAGAAATAGATATAGATAGAAATATAGAATAGATAGGTATAACATTGTGATGGACGACATAGCGTCCCATTTAAAAAGCAGGAAACAGCCTGAAGCACTATCCATGTTACTGAATTATTTAAAGCAAACTCAAAATCCAATTTGCAAATGTCCAGGCTATATTTTTGCTAGCTCCATCAGCTTCCTTGGTACATTTCTTGTCTAAAAATGGTTCAAAACAGTATTTCACATAGCAGCATATTCCTCCAGCCTCCCTCACACATACTCACTGAAGTCTGAGTGGGAACCCAGTGAGGATCAGTCTGTACCTCTGTGTTGGTAGCACTAATTAGCAGTATTGCAGAGCAGGAGCGAGTCTAACTTTGTGTCACTATATTTGTTTATTAACATTCCTAGACTATGTCATGAAACATCACTTTAACAGGCCTACATTTTCCTTTATTATTTTGACCACTTTGAAAACATAACTAGACAATTAATTTGTTACATGATAATATTAGTTACCAATTTGTAAATTAGAATGATACCATACTACTGAATCTCATAATACCGAAGTACCAATACTTTAAAAACACAGCAATTACATTCAAGCAATCACATTCCAACCAAGGCTGAACATATCTTCTTCTTTTCCTTTCGGCTTTTCCCTTCAGGGGTCGCCACAGCAAATCAATTGTCTCCATCTAGCCCTGTCCTTTGCATCCTCTTCTTTCACACCAACTACCTTCATGTCCTCCTTCACTACATCCATAAACCTCCTCTTTGGTCTTCCTCTAGGCCTCCTGCCTGGCAGTTCAAAACTCAGCATCCTTCTGCCAATATATTCACTATCTCCAAGGCTAAACATATATTATGCATATATTTTGTGTATGTATATATACGTATATATTATGTGCGGTTATGTGTTAAAATGTTCCATCCTCTCAATATGTCCAAAGTCATCTATCTTTCAGACGGTGTCATTTCTTTCTTTCTGTCAAGAAAGACAATAAATATTTTAAAAATATTTTTAAATTCTGGTATGAAACCTTAATCTTGAGTATTACATACTGCTGTTACCCACCACATGTTCATAGGAATTGTATTAAATGTAAAACTTGAAAAAAACATTTTTCCATTAGGGGCTAGGCAAATCATTTTCTTATTTCATAACTTAACAAACTGAGTCAGAATGGATACACTTTTTGCAGTGTGTCAGATATTCTGCTGTTTTTGCATTTTTTGTTGATATTTACATTCTGTTCTTTTGTGACATATTTGCATAATCTTTTTTATGAGAAATTCACAGTAGTTTCACTACTTTCCCTGAGAAGCTTCAGGTAGTTTTGCTGTAGTTCAACTTCTTCCAGTGTGGAGGAACTGGTACTGTCGCTTGGAAAGCAATGCTTTCAAAGGCACTTCCCAGACAATGACATGTTTTGGCATGTGTCCTACTGGGGAAAAATTGTTGCTGGCAGTTCAAAACGTAGCAGCTGGCAATATCATGTGCCTTAGAAGAGGCTCACCATCTCCTAGCAAAAAAAAAAAAAAGAAGTTAGCAGTGACAAACAGTAAAGAAAATATGACACTGTAATATTGAAGGTGGATGGCAAAAATAACAATTTAAATGAACACCTCCTTTATTACTTATTTGGAAATGAAATATCAGCGCTGAACTACTCCACTACTGTAGCATTTTTTTCATTATTAAATGCATATCAACCATAACAAGATACTCATTTTTAAGAGGACTGATGATGGTAATACTGGGTTACTAGACTGGTTGGTAATGCAGAATATTTAACCTTATATTGGACAAAATTACACTGACTGAACCAGGTGCACATAAAAAGCTTTACAAAACTGTACATTTAGTACAGATGGATATCCATCCATCCATTTCCTTTTACCGCTTCATCTGCTGTTGATGATCAAACTGTTTTTTTTTATAAATTATTTACTTTTTTTACCACCTAATGTTCTTGCCATTTTTTTTCACGCAAAGTTAAACAAAATTTATTAAGGTGTGTGTGCATGTGTTTGTGTGCATCTGTTTGTGCATGGGTGTGTGACTGAGTGACTGTAAGAAGGAGAGAAATAGAGAGAAACAGAAAGTGTGCATGTGTGTGGATCTGTGTGTGGGCACACTATGTAACAGTTAAAATATCTATACAGTATAGAAATAATTAATTTGAAGTGAAGTGAGAAGGTGTCAAAGAAAGAGCAAGCAGGTAAGAAAAATAAAAAAAAAAACCCGCCTGGAATGGAGGCAGTTTCAGCTCTGTCTGGTCAAATGCACCGCGTACATGCAACAAAACAAAACAAGAAACGAGTTCACCAAGTAACCTTAAATAGACCGAATTGTTTTGTTTTTTTTTAGTTTTATACACTGTTATAATCCCCGAAGGGAAACTAAGAACGCACACTCTAGTTGTTATTAGTCAATCACAGGCATTCATATTAGTGTGTACAGGCCCCTGTAATACACACAACCACACACAAGGGGGCCTGCTCCAAAGGTGAGCTGACACCTCCCACTGTCAGCTCACCTCCGGGTGTTTTTATTTGGGTGGGAGCGGTAATCAAACCACCAATCACAGAACATTGGACGACCAGCTCTACCACTGAGCCACTGCCGTCCCAAATAGATGCAAGCTGAAGAAAACCTAAGGAAAGCAATGTGAGCTACAGTGAAGCTGTGCACAGACAGATCAGTCAATGTCTATGTGTGTGTGCGAGAGTGGGCCAGCGACAGCTCTGGCTGCAGTGATGTCTTATGTGTCTCTGTAGGGAGGGGCAGGCACTGTGCATGACTGGCCAATCACAGAGCATGAAGACAGTTTTGAGGATTTTCCTTGAGCTATGCCAGGCTCCAGTTCCCCGTGACCTGCGCAAGCAGATGAAGTGGTCAGGAAAATGAATGAATGAACGAGCACGAGTACGGACGAGTTTTACTTATAACATGCTCGTACTCGTCAAAAATGTGTTATTCGTACCAGATACTCGTCTGAAATGAATACCTGGCTCAACCTTAGTTCCTGTACACTATCACAGCTACTCGGTTGTGCCTCTCCATGTATGCTGATCTGGCTAGCATCATACACCCTGCTACCACATGCTGGACTGTTTCTGGGGCTTCTTTACACCTTGGGTCAGATCTACTGTGGTAGATATTGGCCTCTATTGCTCTTGTACTTAGGGCCTGTTCTTGTGCTGCCATGATCAGTGCCTCTGTGCTGTCCGTCAATCGAGTTTTGTCCAACCATCGGTAGGTCTTCTTGATATCAGCCACTTCCTCTATCTGACGGTGGCACATGCCGTATAGGGGCTTGTCCCTCCATCTTATCTCCTCCACCTCCTCCTCCCCTTTCTCATCAGGTTTCTGCTGTCTGAGGCATTCACTGAGCAGTTCATCTTTTAGGGCCATCTTCTTGATGTGCTCTTGGATTTTCGATGTGTCATCCTGTTCAGTAGTCCTCACCCTCCTTCTTTCTGCTTAGTGTATAGCCTCAGGGTGCTGGACGTGGGGTGAAATCCTCCATGCACGGTGAGGAGCTTTCTTGTCTTGATATCTGTGACTTCTATCTCCTCCTTTGGCCAGCCTATGATCCCAGCATGGTACGATCTGATGACAGGCAGTGCATACTTGTTGCTGGCTCGGACCTTGTTCTTACATTCAGCTGACTTCTCAGGACTTACCTTACTCTATGGAGGTATTTGGCTGTGGTCAACTTCCTTGCGGCCTCCTCATGATTGCCATTAGCCTGTGAGATTCCAAGGTATTTGTAGCTTTAGCGGTAAACGGCTGTTTCGTCAGCTGATGCGCGGGCGCTTAACCACGGAGGCATTGCAGCGCGGACAATCAGCCAAACCCCACTTGTAAATATTGTATTTTCATTATAGAGTACTCGGCAGAGCATGTCCGCACCCGTGTTTGCCTTGATAGTCCCAGATAAAGTTTGTGTGTAATTCAGTATAGTTCGGCCATTCAGTTTGCACATTTAAGTAGTTTATGTATGGTTGTGCATAATTGCAGTGATGAGCGCTCCCGGCTCATCAACTTGACTCACCTGTGTCAAGTCAAGCAGGAAAAAGAGACACCACTGCAGAGCAGAGAAGTTTAGTTTCCCCACAGAGTGTGTAACAAGTACTAACAAAGAGTTGAACGGACCACCGGTAAGAACACTTTTATTTCTATGTGTGGATGCGAGGTATCTGAGATGTGGGTGAAGTTATTTGTAGCGCCCGGTGCTGTGTGTAAATGTTGTCTGGTGAGGAAGAGTCAGTGTAACTTGTTTGGTCCGACTACAATATTGCAGCAGTCTGCTTTATCCATATTAAAAGTATTTGATGTGCAGACATAACTGTGCCAGATCATTGGCTGCTAGTGAGGGCATGGGATAATTGGGTCATTTTTTTTCTCTACCTGCAGACAGCATGTTTAAGGCTGCTAAAAAAGTGACTTACAGAAAAAATAATAATTTTATAGTGGATATGGGATGTAAATGTGTGTCTAAACCTGGGGGAAATTTTGGGTTGATTAGTTATTTATTAATGTGTATGTTGATCTAGTAAAATGCTTAATTCATTGGTTCCATGGTTTAAAGGAAAACAAAAATGTATTTTCTATATTTTGATGCATTTACATTGAAATTATTTACTTACATCTGTTATAACTTAAAGGGAAAATATTTAATCTATTTTTATGCACTTGGTTAATGGTTAATGTGAAAGGGGTTTGACAGTTGATCATTATTAATTTGTATTTATTATAATTAATGACTGATTATAGGTCTGATAATTATTTGATTTGTTAGAACCTGATTTACAAAATGATACTTCTCTGGTGTTTGTCTGAGGTTTTTCAACTGTTGAAGAAAAAGGTTGTAAAGAAAAATTTAAAAAATAAAAAATTTTAAAAAAGGAACAACGACCTAGTCTTCAAGTGGATTCCAGCTTTTGATGTTCGGCGTTGGTACACCCCTTCAAGTGTGGGGTTAAGAAAGCAAGCAAGTAAAACACTTGACAGTAGCTGTCTTGGATGTCTCCTATCCTGGCCCTGATAGGTCAACTACTTCAGTTCTGATCATCTTGCCTCTTCTCGATATCATCCAGCCACATTTGTCAATCTTGTTGAGCTTATACAGTTCCAGACATTCCAGTGTCCACATATGTGGCACTGAATCATAGGCTTTCTGGTAGTCAATCCAGGCGGAGCACAGGTTGGTCTGCCTGTTCTTGCAGTCTCTATGGACTGCTCTGTTCACCAGTAGCTGCTGCTTGGCTCCCCCTGGTGTACTACCAACTCCCTCATGTGCCCTGCTTATATATTGAACCATGTGCCTACTCATCTTAGCCGCCATGATGCCTGACAGGAGCTTCCATGTTGTACAGACACATGTTATTGGCTGGTAGTTGGATGGGGTAGATCTTTTCTGTGGGTCTTTCATGATCAGGACTGTCCTGCCTTCAGTCAACTATTCTGGGTGCGTCCCATCCCTTAGCAGCTGGTTCATCTGTGCTGCTAGGCGCTCATGCAGTGCTTTCAGCTTCTTTAGCCAATAGGTATGGATCATATCGGATCCAGGTGCTGAGCAACTCTTCATCTTTGACACTCTTTTTTGGATGTCTGCCATTGAGATGGTTATATATATGTGTGTGTGTGTGTGTGTGTGTGTGTGTGTGTGTGTGTGTGTGTGTATTATAATATTGTGTTATCAAGTGACAACATGGGAAGGATTCTGCAGACACGACATGATAATAACACAACATGTTATTATCCCAGTCTATTTCAATAAGTGCTTTGTTTCTTTGTTGGTGTTGCAAGTTATGAATAGGACACATATGTTGACCTGACAAAGGGATGATGTTTGTGAAGCTGATTTATGAAGTTGGATATTTATCCTCTTTTTAGTTTCATGACGTTTTGCTCCAAAATTTCTTACATTCTGAGCAATAAATGGGAATTTTAGATCAGTGACATCTGTTTCAACTCTGTCTATTCAAAGAAGGAGAGGAGGAAAGTGCGTTCGCACGAAGAAAGAGAAGAGGAGCGCCAAGAGTATAGGACTAAGAGTAGGGACATTGAATGTTAGAACTATGACAGGAAAAGGTAGAGAGTTGGTTGAAATGATGCAGAGGAGGAAGGTAGACATACTGTGTGTCCAGGAGACCAGGTGGAAAGGTAGCAAGGCTAGAAGTTTAGGAGCAGGGTTCAAGTTGTTCTATCATGGTGTAGATGAGAAGAGAAATGGAGTAGGAGTTATCTTGAAGGAGGAGTTTGTTAGGAATGTCCTGGAGGTAAAAAGAGTGTCGGATAGAGTGATGAGTCTGAAGCTGGAAATCGAAGGTGTGATGTTCAATGTTGTTAGTGGGTATGCTCCACAGGTAGGATGTGAGCTGGAGGAGAAGGAGAAATTCTAGTTGGACTTTGACGAAGTGATACAGAGCATGCCTAGAAGTGAAAGAGTTGTCATTGGTGCAGACTTCAATGGACATGTTGGTGCAAGTAACAGAGGTGATGAGGAAGTGATGGGCAGGTTTGGTATCCAGGAGAGGAACGCAGAAGGACAGATGGTAGTTGACTTTGCAAAAAGGATGGTAATGGCTGTAGTGAATACTTTCTTCCAGAAGAGGCAGGAACATAGGGTGACCTATAAGAGTGGTGGTAGGAGAACACAGGTAGACTACATCTTGTGTAGACGGTGTAACCTGAAGGATATCAGTGACTGCAAAGTAGTGGTAGGCGAGAGTGTAGCCAAACAGCATAGGATGGTGGTGTGTAGGATGACTCTGGTGGTGAGGAAGATGAAGAGGGCAAAGGCAGAGCAGAGGACGAAATGGTGGAAGCTAAAAAAGGAAGGGTATTGCATGACCTTTAGGAAGGAGTTAAGACAGGCTCTGGGTGGTCAAGAGGTGCTTCCAGATGACTGGACAACTACAGCTAATGTGATCAGGGAGACAGGTAGGAGAGTATTTGGTGTGTCATCTGGAAGGAAAGTAGATAAGGAGACTTGGTGGTGGAATGAGGAGGTACAGGAGTGTATACAGAGAAAGAGGTTAGCTAAGAAGAAGTGGAACACTGAGAGGACTGAGGAGAGTAGACAGGAATACAGGGAGATCCAGCGTAAGGTGAAGGTAGAGGTAGTAAAGGCGAAACAAGAAGCTTATGATGACTTGTATGCTAGGTTGGACAGTAAGGAGGGAGAAACTGATCTATACAGGTTGGCAAGACAGAGAGATAGAGATGGGAGGGACGTGCAGCAGGTTAGGGTGATTACGGATAGGGATGGAAGTCTATCAACAGGTGCCAGTAGTGTGATGGGAAGATGGAAAGAGTACTTTGAAGAGTTGATGAATGTGGAAAATGAGAGAGAACAAAGGCAAGAAGAGGTGACTGTTGTGGACCAGGAAGTAGCAAAGATTAGTCAGGATGAAGTGAGGAGGGCATTGAAGAGGATGAAGAGTGGAAAGGCTGTCGGTCCTGATGATATACCTGTAGAGGTGTGGAAATGTCTAGGAGAGGTCGCAGTAGAGTTTCTGACTGGGTTGTTCAACAAGATCGTAGATAGAGAAGATGCCTGAGGAGTGGAGGAGAAATGTGCTGGTGCCCATTTTTCGGAACAAGGGAGATGTGCAGAGTTGTGGCAATTACAGAGGAATAAAGCTGATGAGCCATACAATGAAGTTATGGGAAAGAGTAGTGGAAGCTAGACTAAGGGCAGAAGTGAACATTCGTGAGCAGCAGTATGGTTTCATGCCAAAAAAGAGTTCTACAGATGCAGTATTTGCTTTGAGGATGTTGATAGAGAAGTACAGAGAAGGCCAGAGGGAGCTGCACTGTGTTTTTGTAGATCTGGAGAAAGCTTATGACAGGGTGCCCAGAGAGGAACTGTGGTATTGTATGAAGAAGTCTGGAGTGTCAGAGAAGTATGTTAGAGCGGTTCAGGACATGTATGAGGACTGTAAGACAGTGGTGAGGTGTGCTGTAGGTGTGACAGAGGAGTTCAAGGTGGAGGTGGGACTGCATCAGGGATCAGCTCTGAGCCCCTTCTTGTTCGCTGTGGTGATGGACAGGCTGACAGACGAGGTCAGACAGGAATCTCCATGGACTATGACGTTTGCAGATGACATTGTGATCTGCAGTGAGAGCAGGGAACAGGTGGAGGAGAAGCTAGAGAGGTGGAGGTTTGTCCTGGAAAGGAGAGGAATGAAGGTTAGCCGCAGTAAGACAGAGTACATGTGTGTGAATGAGAGGGAGCCAAGTGGAAGAGTGAGGTTACAGGGAGAAGAGTTCAAGAAGGTGGAGGATTTTAAGCACTTAGGATCAACAGTCCAGAGCAATGGAGAGTGTGGAAAAGAGGTGAAGAAGCGTGTACAGGCAGGATGGTATGGGTGGAGAAAAGTGTCAGGTGTGATATGTGATAGAACAGTTTCAGCTAAAATGAAAGGAAAGGTGTACAAAACTGTGGTGAGACCAGCGATGTTGTGTCACTGAGGAAAAGACAGGAGACAGAGCTGGAGATAGCAGAGATGAAGATGCTGAGTTTCTCTTTGGGAGTGACCAGGAAGGATAGGATCTGGAATGAGTACATCAGAGGGACAGCACATGTTAGAGGTTTTGGAGATAAAGTCAGAGAGGCCAGACTGAGATGGTTTGTCCAGAGGATAGTGAATATATTGGCAGAAGGATGCTGAGTTTTGAACTGCCAGGCAGGAGGCCTAGAGGAAGACCAAAGAGGAGGTTTATGGATGTAGTGAGAGGACAAGGTAGTTGGTGTGAGAGAAGAGGATGCAAAGGACAGGGCTAGATGGAGGCAATTGATTTTCTGTGGCGACCCCTGAAGGGAAAAGCCGAAAGGAAAAGAAGACTACTCTCATGTCAATGGTGCCCATTGCTTTCTTAATTAGCAAAGGGTATTATCTCTTTTTTTTTTCTTTCTAGCAAAATAAGTAATAAACAAATGTTCATGGTAAGATAATACAAGGATCCCTCAAACCCAAACAGATCGTGTTCTTTCACACATTTTTCAACTATTATAAAATATAACCAAATGTCCATGTTTGTAATGTTTAGAGATCACCATCTGGTTGGCTAGTTCTGTTACTCGGTGTGTCACATAGATTTGTTTTCATAATAGGTATGAATACCAGCCGAGGCACAAAGTGGTGAGAGGAGGCAGGTTGTTGTGTAGCAGAAGGGGAATCAGTAGTTTTACTAAACATTCATGAAAGATCTGGAGGAACCATTTACTGTCAGGTGCTAATTAAATAACGGTCAGTAACTTCAGCTTTGTTTATTGAAACAAGACATTTTCTTAACCACTGAGCTGGATTCGACCTCTACTGAAGTTAGATATTTCAACCAGTATTTCAACAAATAAATTGGCTGTTTCTGAAAGAAGAAGAAATACACTTTATTTATCCCCTTGGGGAAATTGTTATCTTTTCACTCATGCTTAGTATATGTTGTGAAACTTGCACAGATATGTGTACAGGCCACTGAAACACACACATACACACACACATGGGATCTGTAGGCATACAAAGTATATACAAATACAAATGGGAGGCAGACTGACGGGCAGCTCATTCGTGGTGCGCCCCATATTGGGGGGTGGGGGGTCGTTGCTCAGGGGCATCTCGGCAGTGCTCAGGGGGTGAGCTGACACCTCCCACTGCCAGGTCATGCTCCAAATTTCCAATGCTCTAATGGTCTTGAACCGGCGACTTCCGGTACCCAGCCCAAGACTTACTGTCTTAGCTACTGCCGCCCCAAATGCAGTTCTTGTTTTCTGAATCATCCTCTAAACTCAAAACATAGAGTTAGCCTGGCTCTCTTCTGACATACTGTAGCAAACAGCACCTTTCAGCTCCTTTGAAGGTGACTAATTAAGACTGGCATTATCATCACATCCTGCTGACAGGAGAGTAGTATCAATATTCTCATCAGGCTCTCAAGTGAATGAACATATTTCACAAAAATGATGAACTAGCTGAAGCAGCTTGATCCGCTCTGCTACTGCTCTGTTGTTGATGTGGCTGTCTTTACTGCCCTAACATAATGCTGATCCAAGGCATCCCAGTGATTTGTTAAGGGATTTGTTTACTGACTCCAACTCAGAGAAAAACAAGGGTAGAATTAAATATTGACTGTGTTGTGAAATGAATTGGAGTGGCTGATGTAGATAATCAGAATAAATTTAATCTACACCACGTGAAGAAAACAAATGAATAATAGAATAAATGGGACACACAGTAGAGTACCTTGTGATCAAATTAATGAAGCTTTTGGTTGCTATATTTTTACAGTTAGGATAAAAAAGTAGCAAATATCGACAATCATTGGTGATTTGAAACCATATAAAATAATAATAAGCCTTCTCCAAGTCCACAATGAAGTCCAGGAGCTGACAAAGTGCATTGACTGTCTGATTAAATATGTTTTTTGAGTGTATGATGCTGATTCTTGATTAACAATTGTAATCAATCCCAGGCCTTTATCCCCTTGAGCTTACTCAGAGTACGAGCCAATCTAGATAGCTGTGAATATTTTTGAGCTGTGTCACCACATACTCCCTGCCATGATGGGCCTAAGGCACTTATCGCCAATCACATGAAGAGTTGTGAATGGCACATAGTGACAATCAGCAAGCTGACCCGTGCTGGGCTGAGTGAGAAAGTGAGATGAACATGCTTTGAATTTTCACTTCTAAAGTCTTTGATTGTGCTCGCAAATATCCACTTATGCTTTTTGAACTTGACAAAGATACATTCCAATCGTTTGTGATGGCATAATCTTTGGAATTCTCCTTGTTCATAAGCTCAATTGTAGGAAACTGTTGTTTAAACTTAGGATAAAATTAATCTCTAATTATTTTGTATTGGCTACAAACGTTCAATATTTATTTACTTCTAAAACTCTGTTTTACTCTCAATGTGACTTTACACTAATAGACCCGTCAATGGGCTCAATATAATTTAACATGACATGACAATAGAAACTGATAGCTTTTATTAAATCGCAAAAGAGTGTTTGCTGGAAAGCATTGGATCCAAATAAACTAATGTAACAGGTGGTACTTTTGGACCCATAATAAATCAAAACGCAAACAGCTGAGTAAGCTAATTATTCATGGCTTTTAAGGATTGTGTGCTCAGAGCTGCAGACCTGTGTACAGTCTCTCAAATATTTGCCTAGTGATCATGTTTGTTTGGATGTGTGGCCATTGATTTTCTGTACAAACAAATTTCATGAGCAAGACCAAAATAGCATGTTCCACTTCACTGACTGGTTCACAATAAAGGATGGGCTGATGGAGAAGAGTGGAAGAAAATATCACATTTTAAAAGCCTAATAGTGTTGTGTAAGATAAGTGTTGTGTTCCGAGATGGTGCCTCTGACCTCAGATTGCTATATTTAGGAATAAAGGCTTTATTGTCATGTGCATAACAATGACTGGCAATGGAATTCTTGTGTCACAGGCTCCCTCCACAATGCTTAGATATGTAGAGATGGGAAAATAAAAATTAAGTAATAAGATATCGGTCTAAAATATGAATTTACGGAACAAAATAAAAATAAAATGATGTCCAAATTATCACCATTACAGGTGCAGATTCTTTAATGTAGCCGCAAGAGGGCACAAGCCAGTGTCTTATTGTGCCGGTCCCAATCCCGGATAAATACAGAGGGTTGCGTCAGGAAGGGCATCCAGTGTAAAACTTTTGCCAAATCAAAGATGCGAATCAAACCTATGACTTCCATACCGGATCGGTCGAGGCCCGGGTTAACAACGACCGCCATCTGCGCTGTTGACCTACAGGGCGCCGGTGGAAATTGGATTACTGTTGGTCGAAGAAGGAGAGGAGGAAAGTGCGTTCGCACGAAGAAAGAGAAGAGGAGCGCCAAGAGTATAGGACTAAGATTAGGGACATTGAATGTTGGAACTATGACAGGAAAAGGTAGAGAGTTGGTTGACATGATGCAGAGGAGGAAGGTAGACATACTGTGTGTCCAGGAGACCAGGTGGAAAGGTAGCAAGGTTTAGGAGCAGGGTTCAAGTTGTTCTATCATGGTGTAGATGGGAAGAGAAATGGAGTAGGAGTTATCTTGAAGGAGGAGTTTGTTAGGAATGTCCTGGAGGTAAAAAGAGTGTCGGATAGAGTGATGAGTCTGAAGCTAGAAATAGAAGGTCAGTCAGTCAGTCATTATCCGAACCCGCTTAATCCGCTGACGCGGGTCGCGGGTGACCCGGTGCCTATCCCGGCAGTCTCAGGGCGTGAGGCAGGGGACACTCCGGGCACGACGCCAGTGTACCGCGGAGCCACACAGAGACAAACAACCAATCACACACACATGCACTCCTACGGTCAATTTGGGACCGGCCAATCAACCTAAAGCACTTGCTTTTGGAGGTGGGAGGAAGCCGGAGAACCCGGAGAGAACCCACGCAGACACGGGGAGAGCATGCGAACTCCGCTCAGAGCGGGACTTGAACCCGGGTCCGCCGTGTTGTGAGGCAACAGCGCTACCCACTGCGCCACCGTGCCGCCGAAATAGAAGGTATGATGTTCAATGTTGTCAGTGGGTATGCTCCACAGGTAGGATGTGAGCTGGAGGAGAAGGAGGAATTCTGGTTGAACTTTGATGAAGTGATGCAGAACATACCTAGAAGTGAGAGAGTTGTCATTGGTGCAAACTTCAATGGACATGTTGGTGCAGGAAACAGAGGTGATGAGGTGATGGGCAGGTTTGGTATCCAGGAGAGTAACGCAGAAGGACAGATGGTAGTTGACTTTGCAAAAAGCATGGAAATGGCTGTAGTGAATACTTTCTTCCAGAAGAGGCAGGAACATAGGGTGACCTATAAGAGTGGTGGTAGGAGAACACAGGTAGACTACATCTTGTGTAGACGATGTAACCTGAAGGAGATCAGTGACTGCAAAGTAGTGGTAGGCAAGATTGTAGCCAAACAGCATAGGATGGTGGTGTGTAGGATGACTCTGGTGGTGAGGAAGATGAAGAGGGCAAAGGCAGAGCAGAGGACGAAATGGTGGAAGCTAAAAAAGGAAAGGTATTGCATGACCTTTAGGAAGGAGTTAAGACAGGCTCTGGGTGGTCAGGAGGTGCTTCCAGATGACTGGACAACTACAGCTAATGTGATTAGGGAGACAGGTAGGAGAGTATTTGGTGTGTCATCTGGAAGGAAAGTAGATAAGGAGACTTGGTGGTGGAATGAGGAGGTACAGGAGTGTATACAGAGAAAGAGGTTAGCTAAGAAGAAGTGGGACACTGAGAGGACTGAGGAGAGTAGACAGGAGTCCAGGGAGATACAGCGTAAGGTGAAGGTAGAGGTAGCAAAGGCCAAACAAGAAGCTTATGATGACTTGTATGCTAGGTTGGACAGTAAGGAGGGAGAGACTGATCTATACCGGTTGGCAAGACAGAGAGATAGAGATGGGAGGGACGTGCAGCAGGTTAGGGTGATTAAGGATAGGGATGGACATCTATTGACAGGTGCCAGCAGTGTGATGGGAAGATGGAAAGAGTACTTTGAAGAGTTGATGAACGTGGAAAATGAGAGAGAACAAAGAGTAGAAGAGGTGACTGTTGTGGACCAGGATGTAGCAAAGATTAGTCAGGATGAAGTGAGGAGAGCACTGACGAGGATGAAGAGTGGAAAGGCAGTCGGTCCTGATGATATACCTGTAGAGGTTTGGAAGTGTCTACGAGAGGTGGCAGTAGAGTTTCTGACTGGGTTGTTCAACAGGATCTTAGATAGTGAAAAGATGCCTGAGGAGTGGAGGAGAAGTGTGCTGGTGCCCATTTTTAAGAACAAGGGAGATGTGCAGAGTTGTGGCAACTACAGAGGAATAAAGCTGATGAGCCATACAATGAAGTTATGGGAAAGAGTAGTGGAAGCTAGACTAAGGGCAGAAGTGAGCATTTGTGAGCAGCAGTATGGTTTCATGCCAAAAAAGAGTACCACAGATGCAGTATTTGCTTTGAGGATGTTGATAGAGAAGTACAGAGAAGGCCAGATGGAGCTGCACTGTGTTTTTGTAGATCTGGAGAAAGCTTATGACAGGGTGCCCAGAGAGGAACTGTGGTATTGTATGAGGAAGTCTGGAGTGTCAGAGAAGTATGTTAGAGCGGTGCAGGACATGTATGAGGACTGTAAGACATTGGTGAGGTGTGCTGTAGGTGTGACAGAGGAGTTCAAGGTGGAGGTGGGACTGCATCAGGGATCAGCTCTGAGCCCCTTCTTGTTTGCTATGGTGATGGACAGACTGACAGACGAGGTTAGACAGGAACCTCCATGGACTATGATGTTTGCAGATGACATTGTGATCTGCAGTGAGGGCAGGGAACAGGTGGAGGAGAAGCTAGAGAGGTGGAGGTTTGTCCTGGAAAGGAGAGGAATGAAGGTTAGCCGCAGTAAGACAGAGTACATGTGTGTGAATGAGAGGGAGCCAAGTGGAAGAGTGAGGTTACAGGGAGAAGAGTTCAAGAAGGTGGAGGATTTTAAGTACTTAGGGTCAACAGTCCAGAGCAATGGAGAGTGTGGAAAAGAGGTGAAGAAACGTGTGCAGGCAGGATGGAACGGGTGGAGAAAAGTGTCAGGTGTGATGTGTGATAGAAGAGTTTCGGCTAAAATAAAAGGAAAGGTGTACAAAACTGTAGTGAGACCAGCGATGTTGTTTGGTCTAGAGACAGTGTCACTGAGGAAAAGACAGGAGACAGAGCTGGAGGTAGCAGAGATGAAGATGCTGAGGTTCTCTCTGGGAGTGACCAGGAAGGATAGGATCAGGAATGAGTACATCAGAGGGACAGCACATGTTAGAGGTTTTGGAGATAAAGTCAGAGAGGCCAGACTGAGATGGTTTGGACATGTCCATAGGAGAGATAGTGAATATATTGGCAGAAGGATGCTGAGTTTTGAACTGCCAGGCAGGAGGCCTAGAGGAAGACCAAAGAGGAGGTTTATGGATGTAGTGAAAGAGGACATGAAGGTAGTTGGTGTGAGAGAAGAGGATGCAAAGGACAGGGTTAGATGGAGGCTATTGATTCGCTGTGGCGACCCCTGAAGGGAAAAGCCGAAAGGAAAAGAAGAAGAAGAAGAAGAAGACAGGTGCAGATTCTTCTTCAATGTACTCTACTGGAATGTAAAAGGCCTGAAGGATGAAGCTGGGTCTGATCCGTCAGTTCTGGGTACGGAGCATCCGTGGTAAAGCCAGCCTGCCCTTACCACTAAAATGTATTAATTATTATTAGTTTAGTCTAATTTATTTTTGCTCAACATGGTCAGGACCTCCTCAAACATTTTTTTACTCTACATGGCCCAACTTGAACACTTGAATGGTGCTAGGCCAGCTATGAATCAATTGTTTGCATCCATCCATTTACAGCCACTGTATTCGCGGCAGTGGGTCACGGGGAGTTGGAGCCTATCCCAGCTGGCATAGGGCGTGAGGCAGGGGACACTCCGGGCACGACGCAAGTGCACCGCGGAGCCACACACAAAGACAGACAATCATTCACACACACACTCACTCCTACGGGCAATTTGGCACTGGCCTATCAACCTGAAGCGCATGTTTTTGGAGGTGAGAGGAAGCCGGAGAACCCAGAGAGAACCCACGCAGACACGGGGAGAGCACAGAAGCGACAGCGTTATCCACTGCGCCACCGTGCCGCCATCAATTGTCTTCAGTTTGGACCAATTTTTATTACCTTATACGCACACTAGCGGGAAAACAAGAATATCAGACTTCAGAGAATCAGAGAATCAGTCTTTATTTGTCATACTGACACACGTTTCCACAGCTGACAGCACGAAATATGTCTCTAGAGGTCCCAGTAAGCCCGGTCGATAAATAAGATAAATAAGTTAAGAGAAACTAGATAAAAAAGTTTAAAAAATGCAAGATAAATAAGTTAAGAAAACCTAGAGAAAAACAAAAAGTTAAAAATGTAAGATAAATAAGAAAAGAGAACAAAGAAAAGTAAGATGTAAGATATATAGTTGAAATTTAAAGTGTCTGGACAGCAGAATGTAGTTCACAACAACAACAACAACAACGCAGCAGCTCAAGTGTGTAGGTGCTCCATATATTGCACTTGGAGAAGCACCATATTGCACTGAATCCCCATGTATTTGTGGTGACACACGGGGCGTCGTGAGGGTGACTACAGAGCACCACAGGAGTTCAGCTGTCTAACAGCCTCTGGAAAGAAGCTGTTCCTCAGCCTGGTGGTCCTACTCCGGATGCTCCGTAGTCTCCTGCCTGAGGGTAGGGGTTGGAATAGACTGTGTGCTGGGTGGGTGGGGTCTGTCATGATGTGGGTGGCCCTCCTTCTACACCTACTCGTGTAGATTTCTGTGGTGGTAGGTAGGCCACCCCCTACAGTCCTCTGTGCAGCCTTCACTCTGCAGCGCTTTCCTGTCTGCTGCAGAGCAGCAATGATGCTGGTGGTGAGGATGCTCTCCACCGCACCCCTGTAGAAGGCCTTCAGGATGGGACCCCCCAGTCCAGCACGCCTCAGCTTCCTGAGGAAGTAGAACCGCTGGTGGGCCTTCCTGAGCAGGTAGGAGGTGTTACAGCTCCAGGTGAGGTTCTCAGTGAGATGAATCCCTAAGTACCTGTAGCTGGACTTCATACCAAACATGAAAATAATAAATAGCTACCTTGTTTGATGGAGCTAACACTACACTGCTAACGCGGAGAGCTCCAGCTAAACAATAGCCAACTGACGCTAGTCAAGCTTTTGCTGCAACAAAATGTGAGACACGGTGATGTCATGCATGCTAGCGTATATTCCTTCTAGATTACTTCACTACCTGAACAGTGATTTCTACATGTTATTAAACAATAAAAGTTGAAGTTTTTGATGATTGTAATTTTCCAGAGTTGGAAACATCCTTATACGAGCGTTGGACACCAGGAACCAAAGCCAACAGGATGTCCATTATGGTGCTGATGCCATCCTGACCACCGTTGAGTCTGTAATCTGGTGGAGAGACTTTTCAAAATCATCCGTACAGAATGAGATCACAGTAGGGATTCAGCTCGTCTTCATTGGAGGAGCATTAATAAATTCAACAGAGTCCGCAGCAGAAACACAACTGGATGGTCTGATGATGTTTCCTTGCTGTTTTGGCCATAGATTGGTTGTTGATAGCATACATGAGCAAGGCTTGACAGAAACTTAATAAAAGTGCAAAGCAAAGCTTTCATTTCATCATTTTCAGTTGAGTTTTTCCCATTGTTTTGATGACGATACGACAGTATTTAGAAAGGTTTTCACCCCCTGATGTTCACAAACAGACGACGCCGCAAATATGAGAGGTTCCTTTTTGGCTGAAGCAGTCATTGTGTAAACAGACATACTTATTGTATACCCCACATTCATTGGCTCTGGTTAAGTAGTCCTTCTGTTTTTGTGACGCAATCCTTTCCTCTCTTTCAGTTGGAGATTCACTCAGAATTTGTTGCCGTTTTCTGTCTTGTTTCTGCTGTTTGAACTCTGCTCAAAAACATGAAAAATGTTGGAACAGTTATGACTCTGTAAAATTATGTTAACTGGGAAGTCCATGTATAGCTATTTCTTCTCTAACATAGCAGATGCCTTACGCCACATTGTTCACGTGATTCCTTCTGGCAGATGCGCTGTGATTGGTTGGGCGCTGGGATTAGGAGTTTGATTGACCAGTAGTGGGTGGAGTTGGTGACAGTGTGACAGCGTGAGACTTTCAAATGAGCTTATTCAAATAAATAGCTGGGGAGATTTTATTTGGTATAAAAATGACACACAAAGTACCTGATTTAATCATTTATTTAAATTCAAGTCAAACAAATGCATGTGGTACGTACATCCTGTTCTGGCATAAATATTCTAAAAGGTTCACACCTGGTTTCAATGAACATTTTATAGGGAGCTGAAAGAGCAGAGCATACCACTGTGAATTGAGTGGTTGATTTTTGTTAAAAAGTATATGCTTTTGTTACAAATTATGAGTTTTCTGAATTTAAACTGACTGCTTACCAGAAGTGGTGAAATAATGTGACATCTGGTTTTAAAATGTTTTTTTGTTCATTTTTGTCACCAAAAGTATGGGTGAGTTTGGGCTATGTTCCTTTGAAAGGACAGTTGGTCATTACCAACAGTATGAAGGCCATGTGCTAAAGCTAGGAGGCTCATCAATGACCCAGCCCCGCTTTACATCGACGGTAAGTATGTAGAGAGGATCCAAACCTTCCGGTTCCTCGGCGTCCTCATCTCCTCCGATGTCTCCTGGTCGGACAACACCAATGCCATCATCAAGAAGGCACAGCAGCGGCTCCACCTCCACCGCATCAGTCCAAAGCCTGCTGACCTACTGCATCATAGTATGGTACGGCAGCTGCAGCATGGCGGACAGGAAGAGGCTCCAGAGAGTTGTGAAGGCGGCTGAGAAGATCATTGGCTGCTCTCTGCCCTCCCTGTCGGAGATCTACTCCTCCCGCTGCCTCAGCAGAGCGATGAACATTGTAAAGCACAAATCCCATTCCGGTTCAGGCCTGTTTGACCTTCTGCCCTCAGGCAGACGATACAGGTGCATCAAATCAAGGACTAACTGGTTCCACAACAGCTTCTTTCCGAAAGCCATCACACATCTAAACTCAAACACCCACTGATACCCCCCCCAACACACACACCCACACACACACACACCCACACACACATACACACACACACACACACACACACATTCTTTGAAATTCCTCAATCGGGCACATGCAATACGCCGCGCTGGGCATGGCGCCTCTTGTGAATTTGATTTAAGCACCTGTAAACAATCAGAAGCGTAACAACCTGTAGATACTTGTATTTGTATTTATTCTTACTCTTTTCTACTGTAAATAATTGCACTGCAAGGAATTGCTCAAATCTCATTATACTATGTATAGTGACAATAAAAGGCTTTCTATTTCTATTTTCTATTTCTAGTGATGGTGAGATGAAGCCTAATGAGGCTTCAAACCACTTCAGGCAAGTGGTTTGAGTAATGGTTCATTTCTTGATGCTTCATGTGCACACAAAACCACCTTCCGGCCTTGGATACATTTACAGGCAGCTGTTGTGTCTTCATGTGTGATCCATTCCGACATCTTTTTTCGCTCTTGGAAATGACTATGTACTACAGAAAAAAAAATAAAAGTATGACCAAATAATCAATAGGCAAAGTGTATGATAAATTCATGATATATGTGTGTATATACTGTATATATACGTGTGTGTGTGTGTGTATATATATATACAGTATCTCCCCACTTATATATTTGAATAAGCGAACTTGAAAACCTCACACTGTCCCGTTTTAACTCCACCCACTACCTGTCAATCAAGCGCCCAACCAATCACGGCGTCTGCCAGACGGAATCTTGTGAACATTATGGCTCAAGACATCTGGCAGCAAGGCTTTTTGTTGCGATTACGCCTTTCGTCCACACAACAACGCAAATATCCGGGACAAAAGCGCCGGCCAAAGTGAAGTTTTTTTGAAAACACCGGGTCTGCGTTGTTGCGTGGACGAAACATTTTCTATCCGGGGAGCGTCACCCTGCGATGAAAACCACTGTAATGTTAGTGTGTGTGACCCGTGTCTACATGTATACACAGAATGGACGGAGTTAAAACCGGCTATTTTCTGACATGTAACAGCTCCACGTAAAAGAAGCGTTGATAAGCATGCTTGAGAATTGGACATTTGTTCGTCTATTTCTTTGTTTATGAGTCATTAAGTTCTATATATTTAGTTATTCATTCATTCATCATTCATTCACGTTTCTTGCCGACTCCAGTCCATATTCATCCTAAGGTCATCAGGCAAAAGTAAGGGAAATACTGTCAAAAAAAAAAAAAAAGAAATCACCTAAGACCTGCCGCAGTTGACAAAAATGTTGTTTTTAAATAAAAACCAGTGATATGACCAAGCATAATCACTGGCTTTACCTCAGCGTAACAAAAGCACAATCACTGTCCATACCTCAACCCCAACCATCCTCCCCTCACTGTATATGTTTACTGTATTTTCATTTTCGTCATGTCCAAATGATCATTTTCCATACTGCCAGTATTTTTCTGTGTGTGTGTGTGTGTGTGTGTGTGTGTGTGTGTGTGTCTAGGTGAGCGTGTGTGTGTTTGTGTGTGTGTGCTATATACGTGTGCAAGCATTTTGAGTAAAACAAAAGTAATTTCCCTACAAGAATTATTAATAGATTTATATATTTGATTTTTTATTTTTTGTACACACACACACACACACACACACACACACAAAGTCAAAGTCAAAATCAGCTTTATTGGCAAGTGTATCATATATTCACAACATACAGCACAGATGAAATTGCAGTCCTCTATGACCCACGGTAAACACACAGTACAACAGGCAGTACAACACAAGCAGTACAACACAGGCATTAAAACACAGGCAGGATAACGCAGGCAGGACAATGCAGGCAGGACAACACAGGCAGGACAACGCAGGCAGGACAACGCAGGCAGGACAATACAGGCAGGATAACACCGGCGGTACAACACAGACAGGACAACACAGGCAGTACAACACAGGCAGCACAACAAGCAGTACACCACAGACAGTATATCAGACAGTACAGCACAAAGTATGAGACAAAACACAAGGGATGATAAACATCTCTATACACTCTTTAATCCCGTAGGGTAAGTGACGTGTGCGCAGTCCCTGAGTTGACGGAGGGAGAGAGAGATAGGTAGTCAGGTGCTGGAAGGAGGGCAGGGCTGAGTGAAAGTAGAGTTCAGGGTTGTGGCAGGGGGCAGAGCAGGGAGGGAGTTGAGCCTCCTGACAGCCTGGTGAAAGAAACTGTCCTTGAGCCTGCTGGTTTTGGCCCGCAGACTCTGCAGTCTCCTACCTGATGGCAGCAGGCTGAAAAGGCTGCGAGAGGGGTGGGTGGGATCTCCTGCAATGCTGATGGCTTTGTGGGTGAGGCGGGTATTATAAATGTCTGTGAGGGAAGGGAGAGACACCAGTGATCTTTTCAGCTGCTCTCACGATGCGCTGCAGGGTTTTGCGGCAGGAAATGGTGCAGGCGCCGTACCACACAGTAATGCAGCTGGTCAGGATGCTCTCGATGGTGCCTCTGTAGAAGGTGAGCATGATGGGGGGTGGGGCTCTTGCTCTCCTCAGTTTGCGGAGGAAGGGGAGGCGCTGTTGGTTTTTTTTGGCCAGTGATGCGGTGTTGCGGCTCCAGGACAGGTCCTCGGAGATGTGCACACCCAGGAACTTGGTGCTGCTGACCCTTTCCACTGCAGCAGCATCGATGGTTAGGGGAGCATGCTGGGTGCGTGTTCTCCTGAAGTCCACAACAATTTCTTTCGTCTTCTCCACATTTAGATTGTTGTCCTTGCACCACATAGCCAGGAGGCTCACCTCATTTCTGTGGGCTGTCTCATCATTGTTGTTGATGAGACCCACCACAGTCTTGTTGTCTGCAAAATTTATGAAGAGGTTGGAGCTGGACGTTGGTGTGCAGTCGTGGGTCATCAGAGGAGGGGGCTCAGTACACATCCTTGGGGGGCTCCCGTGTTCAGCGTGATGGTGCTGGAGGTGTTGTTACCAACTCGAACTGCCTGTGGTCTCCCTGTCAGGAAGTCCAGCATTCTGGCGTACGACTCTTTGATCTCCAGGTGGGTGAGGGTTGAGTGTAGGGTAGTGGAGAAGGCGTCATTGGTTGAGCGGTTGGACCGGTAAGCAAACTGAAAAGGGTCCAGTCTTGAAGGGAGGGCAGATTTGATGTGGTGCATGACTAGCCGTTTGAAGCACTTAATGAGGATGGGAGTGAGTGCAACTGGTCGGTAGTCGTTGAAGCCAGATGGGGGCGACTTCTTTGGGACTGGGATAATGGTGGTGGCTTTCAGGCAGGTGGGGACAACAGCTTGGCTCAGGGAGATGTTGAAGATGTCTGTTAAGACGTCTGTGAGCTCATCAGCACAGTCCCTCAGGATACGACCAGGAATGTTGTCAGGACGCACGCACGCACTGTACTGCCATCACTAAAATATACATTATTTTGCATACTTCCTTATTTTGCTGACAGTTTTATTCACAGGCTTTCTGCAAAATGTCACACACTTCAAACTCATGCCAACTGATACTTTAAGATTCCAGTAGATGTCATACTAGAGCAAATGAAGCCTTATGAAGTGTTGAACCGCAGTGAAGAAATTGGGATGAAAAGCTTCAAATGCTTCATGAAGCTTCTTCTGCCCATCACCAACTATACATAGACTTCCCAGTTAACATTATTTTAGAGTGTCATAACTGTTCCAACAATTTTCATTTTTTGGGGCAGAAATTAGCTAACGACACAGAAAATGGCATAGAAAATGGCAAAAATTTCTGAGTGACACTAGCATGAACAGTCTGTCCAGCTATGGTTTCTGTTTGGAATGGGACAATCGATGTAGTATCCAAAATGCTCTTCGAGCATCTGACAACACCCTCTTTAAGTAACTACATACACTTCTGTTCATGTAGTCAGCTAACAGAACTATAACTTCTATAAAATTTCTTTTCCACTTGCTCTTTTAACGGGTGCCTTTTTCCTTCAACGTTAGTGTCAGGTTCAAGCAACCTAGAACATTTAAAACACACTCACAAAAAGGAGAAGACTACAGTTGTATTTTTTACTCACAAGGAAAACGGACAGAGATGTGCTCAGTTACAGATCTCGTCCGCGTTCTCAACATTTCTCTGCCGAACCCTCTTTTTATTTCAGTTGGGCAGTCCCTGTTTACAATGGGTCCTAAAGGGTAGGGGACAAAAATATCAACAATGCACCATGTATGGTATACTGTCACAAGAGTAAAACCCTTTTCTTTATATGGTATTGTCTTTATTTTCAGCAGGTCAAGGTATACACCTTAAACTAGTCGTCAGCTGCTACCTCAGCTGTGATCTTTTTGACCCCTATCTAAACATACTCAGGGCATAGCAAGACACACACAAATCCTTTATTGGTTCAAAAATGAAAACGAGTAAATATGGGATAAAATGTACATTAATCTAACAGTTAGCTCCTTTCTGAATCTCACGATTAGTTGGCTTTTTTCTCCAGTTAGCCTGCTAACATTCATCTACAGCTTTGCAATGCCTGCCCAGCACAATCCATGATTTGTTAACACAAATTCGTTAATTCACCACGTTGATAATTAACTACGTTGGGTGTGCTTGGTTTATAATACCAATACATGTATTTTCATATGTTTGGTATGAAGTCTGATTATATTGTTTTATCGTGGAATTTCCACGGGTTCCCGCTGGTATATCTTCTTTTTTTCCGTTCAGGGGTCACCACAGCGAATCAGTTGCCTCCATCTACCTCTGTCTTCTGCATCCTCTTCTCTCACACCAACTACCTTCATGTCTTCTTTCACTACATCCATAAACCTCCTCTTTGGTCTTCCTCTAGGCCTCCTTCCTGGCAGTTCAAAACTCAGCATCTTGATGTCTTCTCCCTGTAACCTCACTCTTCCACTTGGGTCCCTCTCATTCACACACGTACTCTGTCTTACTCTGCTGCTAACCTTCATGCCTCTCCTATCCAGGACAAACCTCCACCTCTCTAGCTTCTCCTCCACCTGATCACCAGCTTTATTCCTCTGTAGTTGCCACAACTTTGCATATCTCCATTGTTCTTAAAAATGGGCACCAGCACACTTCTGCTCCATTCCTCAGGCATCTTCTCGCTATCTAAAATCCTTTTGAACAACCCAGTCAGAAACTCTACTGCCACCACTCCTAGACACAAACCTCTAAAGGTATATCATCAGGACCGACTACCTTCCCACTCTTCATCCTCTTCAATGCCCTCCTCACTTTCACTTGACTAATCTTTGCTACTTTCTGGTCCACAACAGCAACCTTTTCTCACTATCCAGTGAGGGTCCTTAGGCAAGACCCTTAATGCTATACCAGCCTACCTCAATCATGAGCGAACACAATAAAGACAGTCATACGGGCTCGGACGGTCCGCGTCAGTTGCTAGGGAACCAGGGCAATCTGATGAGAAATGGGTTACTGGAACAAGACACACATGGACAAGGGCGGAGAATATGGAGTTGTTGGAATGCTACTACACGAGTAATCCCAGAGAGAGGGGATATATGGGGCAGATGTGGGACCAATGGATGCTTCGAAACCCACAATCAAGGCTAACAAAGAAACAGCTGTTAGCACAGTGTTCCAACATCCGTAACCGAAAACTGCTGTCACAACTAGAGATCGATGAAATACTACAACAATGCTACGGCAAGGGGGAGCCAGGACACCAGGTCAGCGGGGGGATTTCACCATCCCCCCCACAATCCGAGATTGGGTACCAAGCCCCAAGAGACATAGACAGCCTCAATACAAGAGCTGCTGACCTGAGAAGGAAGATCGTGAGCCAAATGGAAACCTGGAGCCTCAGAGAAATACCGAAGCTATGTTGCCAAGTACCTTCAGAAGATCTGCTAGAAGATGTGAATGCTGCAATAAGAACCATTCCCACAGGGAACATAACTGAGACCAACAAGCTGATTCACAGTACAGCAACAGTAATCCTCGAGATGCTGGGATATAAGATCAATACAGGGCATAACAAACAACACCCTGAATGGAAGAGATGGTTAGAGGCCAAGATAAAGGCGACACGGAGAGAAGTCAGCCAGCTAGCCGAGCTACAGAAGGGGAACATGGTGAATAAAGGGGTACCCAGGAAATACAGCAAGCTCTCCATATCTGAAGCACTTGAAACTGCCAAACAGAGACTGACGGCTCTGGCTACCCGACTGAAGAGATACACCAAGGAGATAGAGGCCAGGAGAATAAACAAGACCTTCTCCACTGAACCAGCAAAGGTGTACTCTCAGTGGCAAGGAAATAGCATCCGGCCAGACCCACCAAGAGCGGTGGAGAAATACTGGAAGGGCATATGGGAAAGAGAAGCATCACACAACACCGATGCCCAGTGGCTAGTGGACCTGAGGACTGACCACAGCTGCCTCCCAGAACAAGAACCAGTAACCATCCAAGAAAGAGTGTCAAAGATGAAGAGTTGGTCAGCACCGGGCCCCGATATGATCCATACATACTGGTTAAAGAAGCTGACAGCATTCGATGAGCGTCAAGCAATACAGATGAACCAGCTGCTAAGGGATGGGACGCACCCAGAATGGTTGACTGAAGGCAGGACAGTCCTGATCATGAAAGACCCACAAAAGGGATCTACCCCATCCAACAACCAGCCAATAACCTGTCTCTGTACAACATGGAAGCTCCTGTCAGGCGGCTAAGATGAGTAGGCACATGGATCAATATATGAGTGGGGCACAGAAAGGAGTTGGTAGTAACACCAGGGGAGCCAAGCACCAGCTACTGGTGCTCTGTGTACTGGACAGAGCAGTACACAGAGACTGTAAGAATAGGCAGACCAACTTGTGCACTGCCTGGATAGATTACCAGAAAGCCTATGAATCAATGCCACACACGTGGATACTAGAATGTCTGGAACTGTATAAGATCAACAGGACACTAAGAGCCCTAAGAGGAAGAGGAGGAGGAGACAACATGGAGGGACAAGCCCCTACACGGCATGTACCACCATCAGATAGAGGAAGTGGCTGATATCAAGAAGACCTACCAATGGCTGGATAAACCAGGACTGACAGACAGCACAGAGGCACTGATCATGGCAGCACAAGAACAGGCCCTAAGTACAAGAGCAATAGAGGCCAATATCTACCACAGTAGATCTGACCCGGGCGGCACGGTGGCGCAGTGGGTAGCGCTGTCGCCTCACAACACAGCGGACCCGGGTTCGAGTCCCGCTCTGTGCGGAGTTCGCATGCTCTCCCCGTGTCTGCGTGGGTTCTCTCCGGGTTCTCCGGCTTCCTCCCACCTCCAAAAGCATGCGCTTTAGGTTGATTGGCCGGTCCCAAATTGACCGTAGGAGTGAATGAGTGTGTGAGTGGTTGTTTGTCTCTGTGTGGCTCCGCAGTACACTGGCGTCATGCCCGGAGTGTCCCCCGCCTCACATCCTGAGACTGCCGGGGTAGGCACCGGCTCCCCCGCGACACATAAGATAATGACTGACTGACTGACTAGATCTGACCCAAGGTACAGGCTATGTAAAGGAGCCCCAGAGTCAGTCCAGCATGTGGTAGCAGAGTGTAAGATGCTCGCCAGCTCAGCATACATGGAAAGGCACAACCAAGTAGCCGTGATAGTGTACAGGAACATCTGTACCCAGTATGGACTAGAAGTACCCAAATCCCAATGGGACATACCACCAAAGGTGGTTGAGAACGACAAGGCTAAGATCCTGTGGGACTTCAGCTTCCAGACTGACAAACAGCTGGCTAACAAACCGGACATAGTGGTGGTGGACAAAGAGCAGAAGAGAGCAGTGGTGATAGATGTGGCGATTCCAGCTGACGCCAACATCAGGAAGAAGGAACACGAAAAGATCGAGAAGTATCAAGGGTTGAAAGAACAGCTGGAACAGATGTGGAAGGTCAAGGTTAATGTGGTCCCCGTGGTAGTAGGAGCACTTGGGGCAGTGACCCCCAAACTGGAAGAGTGGCTCCAGCAGATTCCTGGAACAACATCTGAAGCCTCAGTCCAGAAGAGCGCAGTCCTAGGAGCTAAGATACTGCGCAGAACCCTCAGACTCCCAGGCCTCTGGTAGAGGACCCAAGCTTGAGGATGACACACAGATACCACCCCACAAGGGTGAGAGGGACATTTTTAAAAAAAATATACTTTATTTTTTTTTTAAATCTTCTTCTTTTCCTTTTTGGCTTTTCCCTTCAGGGGTCGCCACAGCGAATCAACCGCCTCCATCTAACCCTGTCCTTTGCATCCTCTTCTCTCACACCAACTACCTTCATGTCCTCTTTCACTACATCCATAAACCTCCTCTTTGGTCTTCCTCTAGGCTTCCTGCCTGGCAGTTCAAAACTCAGCATCCTTCTACCAATATATTCACTATCTCTCCTCTGGACATGTCCAAACCATCTCAGTCTGGCCTCTCTGACTTTATCTCCAAAACCTCTAACATGTGCTGTCCCTCTGATGTACTCATTCCTGATCCTATCCTTCCTGGTCACTCCCAGAGAGAACCTCAGCATCTTCATCTCTGCTACCTCCAGCTCTGCCTCCTGTCTTTTCCTCAGTGACACTGTCTCTAGACCAAACAACATCGCTGGTCTCACCACAGTTTTGTACACCTTTCCTTTCATTTTAGCTGAAACTCTTCTATCACACATCACACCTGACACTTTCCTCCACCCATTCCATCCTGCCTGGACACGCTTCTTCACCTCTTTTCCCCACTCTCCATTGCTCTGGACTGTTGACCCCAAGTACTTAAAATCCTCCACCTTCTGATCTCTTCTCCCTGTAACCTCACTCTTCCACTTGGGTCCCTCTCATTCACACACATGTACTCTGTCTTACTGCGGCTACCTTCATCCCTCTCCTTTCCAGGACAAACCTCCACCTCTCTAGCTTCTCCTCCACCTCTTCCCTACTCTCACTGCAGATCACAATGTCATCTGCAAACATCATAGTCCATGGAGATTCCTGTCTAACCTCGTCTGTCAGCCTGTCCATCCCCATAGCGAACAAGAAGGGGCTCAGAGCTGATCCCTGATGCAGTCCCACCTCCACCTTGAACTCCTCTGTCACACCTACAGCACACCTCACCACTGTCTTACAGTAATCATACATGTCCTGCACCGCTCTAACATACTTCTCTGCCACTCCAGACTTCCTCATACAATACCACAGTTCCTCTCTGGGCACCCTGTCATAAGCTTTCTCCAGATCTACAAAAACACAATGCAGCTCCCTCTGGCCTTCTCTGTACTTCTCTATCAACATCCTCAAAGCAAATACTGCATCTGTAGTACTCTTTTTTGGCATGAAACCATACTGCTGCTCACAAATGCTCACTTCTGCCCTTAGTCTAGCTTCCACTACTCTTCCATAACTTCATTGTATGGCTCATCAGCTTTATTCCTCTGTAGTTGCCACAACTCTGCACATCTCCCTTGTTCTTAAAATGGGCACCAGCACACTTCTCCTCCACTCCTCAGGCATCTTCTCACTATCTAAGATCCTGTTGAACAACCCAGTCAGAAACTCTACTGCCACCTCTCCTAGACACTTCCAAACCTCTACAGGTATATCATCAGGACCGACTGCCTTTCCACTCTTCATCCTCTTCAGTGCTCTCCTCACTTCATCCTGGCTAATCTTGCTACATCCTGGTCCACAACAGTCACCTCTTCTAGTCTTTGTTCTCTCTCATTTTCCACGTTCATCAACTCTTCAAAGTACTCTTTCCATCTTCCCATCACACTGCTGGCACCTGTCAATAGACTTCCATCCCTATCCTTAATCACCCTAATCTGCTGCACGTCCTTCCCATCTCTATCTCTCTGTCTTGCCAGCCTGTATAGATCAGTCTCTCCCTCCTTACTGTCCAACCTAGCATACAAGTCATCATAAGCTTCTTGTTTGGCCTTTGCTACCTCTACCTTCACCTTACGCTGCATCTCCCTGTACTCCTGTCTACTCTCCTCAGTCCTCTCAGTGTCCCACTTCTTCTTAGCTAACCTCTTTCTTTGTATACACTCCTGTACCTCCTCATTCCACCACCAAGTCTCCTTATCTACTTTCCTTCCAGATGACACACCAAATACTCTCCTACCTGTCTCCCTGATCACATTAGCTGTAGTGTCCAGTCATCTGGAAGCACCTCCTGACCACCCAGAGCCTGTCTTAACTCCTTCCTAAAGGTCATGCAACACTCTTCCTTTTTTAGCTTCCACCATTTCGTCTTCTGCTCTGTCTTTGTCCTCTTCATCTTCCTCACCACCAGAGTCATCCTACACACCACCATCCTATGCTGTTTGGCTACACTCTCGCCTACCACTACTTTGCAGTCACTGATCTCCTTCAGGTTACATCGTCTACACAAGATGTAGTCTACCTGTGTGCTCCTACCACCACTCTTATAGGTCACCCTATGTTCCTGCCTCTTCTGGAAGAAAGTATTCACTACAGCCATTTCCATCCTTTTTGCAAAGTCAACTACCATCTGTCCTTCTGCGTTCCTCTCCTGGATACCAACCTGCCCATCACTTCCTCATCAACCTCTGTTACCTGCACCAACATGTCCATTGAAGTCTGCACCAATCACAACTCTCTCACTTCTAGGTATGCTCTGCATCACTTCATCAAAGTCCAACCAGAATTTCTCCTTCTCCTCCAGCTCACATCCTACCTGTGGAGCATACCCACTAACAACATTGAACATCACACCTTCTATTTCTAGCTTCAGACTCATCACTCTATCCGACACTCTTTTTACCTCCAGGACATTCCTAACAAACTCCTCCTTCAAGATAACCCCTACTCCATTTCTCTTTCTATCTACACCATGATAGAACAACTTGAACCCTGCTCCTAAACTTCTAGCCTTGCTACCTTTCCACCTGGTCTCCTGGACACACAGTATGTCTACCTTCCTCCTCTGCATCATGTCGACCAACTCTCTACCTTTTCCTGTCATAGTTCCAACATTCAAAGTCCCTACTCTTAGTCCTATACTCTTGGCGCTCCTCTTCTCTTTCTTCGTGCGAACGCACTTTCCTCCTCTCCTTCTTCGACCAACAGTAATCCAATTTCCACCGGCGCCCTGTAGGTCAACAGCGCCGATGGCGGCCGTTGTTAACCCGGGCCTCGACCGATCCGGTATGGAAGTCATATGTTTGATTCGCATCTTTGATTTGGCAAAAGTTTTACGCCGGATGCCCTTCCTGACGCAACCCTCTGTATTTATCCGGGCTTGGGACCGGCACAATAAGACACTGGCTTGTGCCCTCTTGCGGCTACATTACTTTATTTTTTTTTAAAATATTATTATTATATTATTATTATAAAAATATTTTTTATAAAAATATACATTATATATTATATATTATATATTATATATATATATATATATATAATTTCCTTTAAAGTTATCTTCATTGAAAAAACCAGTGCTTTTCTTTAAAAAAAAGGACATTTCTAAGTGATCCCAAACTTTTGAACGGTAGTGTATATATATTGTATATTAGTGCTGTCAGGCGTTTAAGAAAATTAATCTAATTAATTACAGGATTTGTAATTAATTAATCTAATTAATCACATTTTAATCTCATTTTATACCTGTTAAAGGCCTCTAAATAAAGAATTTGAATTCTAGGACATTACAAAATTGTAGTGCATGGCTAATCAACAGAATACACCAAGAAGAGAAGATTTGAAATCCACATTTTTATTGGTTAAGTGTGCTTCATCAATGAAATTCAAAAGAAAAAAGGCCAAGCACATCAGCAAACCAATTAGGCCAGGTGCATTTCTCAAAAATGCAATACAAACACAGTTAAATGAAATAAATAAAATTCAGAAATAAAATAAAGCTGAGTCTCAAATAGGCACATAAGCAGACTCTCAATCAAAATGAATCCTAAAGCTGACTCTATACAGCAATTCAAAATGAATAGTATAACATGCCTCTAATAAGGCAACATCAATAGCAAGATGCCAACAGGCATTTCCTTTAAAAGGGTAAGCTAACGTTACAGGAACTGACAACAGACAACTCTGTGTCCTTGACATGTTTTGCATTTAAATGATACGTTAGGCTGGAGCTGCTTCAGTGATATGAAAATTCCCTCCTACGAAAGGTACAAATCACTGCGTTTTTGTTGATAGTCCCGTCTTTGTTCTTTTTATAAATATACTCTCCGGCCAAAGGTCCAAGTGGGCTTGCCTCGCTCTCCTGTGTCACGTCCACCTCTGTTGTCAGTCACCCTGCTTTTGACTATTGGGGGTAGGTACGAAGTAACGTGCCACTGCAGCCTACGGGTCCCTCAATGGGCCAAATTTAAAATGCTTGTGCATTAACTTGCCACTCACGATTTATTGAGTAAATTTTTATAGCGCGTTAATTTGCAGCGTAATTAATTAATCTAATTAACGCGTTAAACTGACAGCCCTAATATATGTATACTGTATATGTGACATGCAGTGAGGTTCACAGCCACAAGAGGAATGTAGCCACAAGAGGACACAAGCGAGTGTCTTATTGTGCCGGTCCCAAGCCCGGATAAATGCAGAGGGTTGCGTCAGGAAGGGCATCCGGCGTAAAATATTTGCCAAATCAAACATGTGAATCAAACCTATGACTTCCATACCGGATCAGTCAAGGCCCGGGTTAACAACAACCGCCATCGGTGCTGTTGACCTACATGGTGCTGGTGGAAATTAGACTACTGTTCGTCGAAGAAAGAGAGGAGGAAAGTGTGATCATAGGAAGAGAGAGAAGAGGAACACCAAGAATATAGGACTGAGAATAGGGACTTTGAATGTTGTTACTATGACAGGAAAAGGAAGAGAGTTGGTTGACATAATGCAGAGAAGGAAGGTAGACATACTGTGTGTCCAGGAGACCAGGTAGAAAGGTAGCAAGGCTAGAAGTTTAGGAGCAGGGTTCAAGTTGTTCTATCATCGTGTAGATAGGAATAGAAATGGAGGAGGAGTTATCTTGACATGGACATATTCAACAGGTTGCTCATTGATTATTAGTAGGGGTGACAGCCAGGAATCATCTGTGAGTCAAAGTCAAAGTCAGCTTTATCGTCAAATGTACCATATATGCACGACATACAGCACATATGAAATTGCAGTCCTCTCTGACCCATGGTAGAGAGTACAACAGTTAGTACAACACAGACAGTACAACAGTTAGTACAACACAGGTAGTACAACACGGGACAACACAGACAGTACAACACAGGCAGGACAACACAGGCAGGACAACACAGGCAGGACAACACAGGCAGTACAACACAGGCAGTGCAACAAGCAGTACAACACAGACAGTACATCAGACAGTACAGCATGAAGTATAAGAAGAAACACAAGGGATGGTTAAGGGATGGTTAACATCTCTATACACTCTAATCTCATAGGGGAAGTGACGTGTGCGCAGTCCCTGAGTTGACGGGGGGAGGGAGAGATAGGTAGTCAGGTGCTGGGGAGGGGGCAGAGCAGGGTGTGGGTAGAGTTCAGAACATGTGTAATGTGTGTTACATTTTTTACAAGGGTGGCGAACGTGCAGTATTCAAAACGTGCAGCTTCACTACATCGCAGATTTTTAAAATTATATATATTACATCACGTTTCAAAGCAGTGATGTATTGTAATTGTCAGTGTTCGTGTGTTCATCCATTCGTTCGTCCGTTGCAAATATCTTTGCAAATGTTGCAGATGGAAAAATTAAACAAAGAGCACATTACTCGGGCGGCAAAGGGGATGAAAATGAGATGATGATCTTGACCTTGAGAAAAGTAGGTCAAGGTCAAATTTGAACTTTTGCACACTCAGGAACTGGATAAGGGAGAAGGCCAGTGTGAGTAAGACCATAGAAGCTAGTATTTTGATCTATATTAGTAGGTCAGAGCACTAGCTTCAATCTTTGACCTATGCAAGTAGGTCAGGGTAAAATTTTGAATTCAGGGGTGTCGTGGGATGTTGCAGTCTGTGACTGCCTTGGTTCTAGATATATATTTTCCTTGAGGAGACGTATCTCCTCCAGGACAAGGGAGAGAGTGAGAGGAGAGGAGCATGTGTTTCCCATGAGCTGTAGTCACTTGAGACCATACGCGCATACTATTGACTGACAGCATCCATGTGTGTACTGCATTTGGAGAGTCAAGGTTCCTCCTGCAAGTTTACTTTTGTTTTGTGAAGTGGATTTTTTTCTTTGTGAAACCCTTGCAACAGCTCCCAAAAGGTAATACCAATATAATGTGGTATAATAGGGTTCATAATCATTTAAATTATACAAAGATAAAAAAAATATATATTTGGTGATGTTTCCCGGGTGGTCGTGGAACACATTAGTCGTAACAAGGGATTACTCTATCTCCATTTCAGTTGGTCAAAGGACTGCTGGGCATCTAACTACCGTATTGGCCCGAATACAGGACGACCCTGATTATAAGACAATCCCCTTTTTCACAAGACTCAAGTTTGAAAAAAGACTTTTTGAACACCAAATTTAATTTTTATACAGAAAATAATTACAGTACATCTGAAACAAATGATTATAACAATATATTCGAGAGAAAAAGCCTGTTATTTTTCCTCATTCAAATCATGCAAAAACTGTATCATCTTAATATCTGATGGGCATCCTGTCCTTTCGTTTCTCATCCATGTACGTGCACACCCTCCTGTCAAGCTCTTGAATGTGGCTGCTCTGAGGACCATGGAAAGCTTTTCTCTGACTGTGAGCATTTTTTAGGCGATCTTTTTGAGCTCCCTATCTCAGTACAGTACACTCTGTGACACCATATTTCACAGCCGCTTTGCAATTGTTTGAAGACTGCCTCATTTATCACCATCATCTTGAAGTTTGCATCATAACTTCTCCTCAGCTGCCGGTTAACCTGGCCGATCTTCGACCCACTTTTCTTCAGATTGTCACAACGTTTCTCCATTTTCTGTTATCTCTTCTCTTTTCTTTCTTACTGCTATTTCTTATTTTTATTCTTCGTGCTACCGCTATTTTTATTTTCTTCTTCGTGACAGGGGTTCGCTTTGGCCTGGGGAGATAAGCTCAGCATTCGCTTTAAAGATATCTGGCGCCATCTAGCGTTATGAATGGGTATAATGTCTAGACCCTGAATATAAGACGACCCCCACTTTTTGAGTGTTATTTCAACGCAAAAAACACTGTCTTATATTCGGGCCAATACGGTATATGATAGCAGTGTATTAGAGTAAATAGTATTTAACAAGTGGCCAGTGGTCAGAAACATGATCTGTTTGGAAAAAACCTGAGTGATATAGGTGAATTTGGACACTAATATATTTACTTAATGTTTGTTTTGTTTTTTTATTTTATTTAGTTGTTTTTTGGTTGCTATTTAGCAAACTTAGGGTCAAATCTTACCATTCTCTATCACCTTGCACTCCTTTGCACTGCCTAGCAAGCAGCTTGTCTGTCTTTTCACAAGTTCAAAATGCATTTGTTTTAATGTACAAATATAGTGTTCATATTCATATTTTATCCATACAATGTTTTTAAGGATATCTTCAGATTTTCACCCTCCTTAAGTGTTAAGAACCCTCTAGAGCATTAAGTTCAATCTCAATTTCAGAGAGACACTTCTTTCTAACTTTTTACTTGCTGACTGATATTATATGACCTCTCATAACAACTTTAAATTACTCCTATAGTGATGAGTCTGAAATAGCACCATTGTGCTGATTCTCTGAACTGATTCTCTGCAAAATGACTAGAGGAAGAGGAAAATTGGAGGATGGGAACAAAAATATGAAGGATACTCTAGACCAGATGGTCTCTTCTATGAAAGGGTTAAAGAGTGAATTAAAGAGCAACTTTGATAAGCTTTGATAAGTTAGGAGTGTCTTTGATAAAAATTTGGAAGAAAAGCTAAAACTGGTGCTAGACGCCATGGAAGAAATGAAGGACGAAATGAACAAAATCCAGAAAGACATAGATGGAAAAGACAGAAGAATTGTTGTCTTAGAAAAGGGACAACAAAGCATTTGTATGAATGATGTGATCATCACAGACATCAAAATCAAGCCGAGGAATTACGCTCATGCTGTGGCCAGGGGAGATGAAACCCAGCACAGCGCTAACATCGAATCTCTGGAGCAACAAGTGAGTTCTCAACTGAGAGATCTGGAGATAACTATAGATTTGGACCAGATTGAGGCATGTTACCCATTACCGTCTGGAGGTAGGAGACCACCTGCAGTGCTGATAAAATCCAGAATCGTAAACACAAAATTGCTGTTTTGAAAGAAGGCTTCAAACTGAAAGGGAAAAATGTCTACATTAATGAGAATCTCACTAAAAAGAATGCTGATATTGCTAGAAAAGCTTGACGACTGAAGAAGAATGGGCTGATCGACAACACCTGGACAAACAACTGCAGGATCTTCATCAAAACAAAGGGGCTTTCTCCAGACCAGATGGAAACAATAATGATCAGGAGTGCAGAAGAGTTGGTGAAAAACGAGCAATAAAGACGGACAAGAGTTGTTATTATACCTAAGATCTGTACTACAGAGTGACTTCAATAGTGGGTGCTCTACACCAATTTTGGACACGTCTAGTACTACATGAAACAGTTGAAAAATTCAACATCATCAACGTTAGAAACACTGGATTACTGAACAAAAAGAACATGGATTTCTGATAACATGGGATAACGTTAAGTTTGAGACCTTGAAGATCATGTTGATATCTTTTGACGATATAATGGAATGTGACACTGTTAAAATGTATGCAATAAACTGGTTAATTCTTGAATAAACACTGTTTGCTGAAAGAGGTGAATATGATCATTATATTCTTGTTGAAAACACCGGCAAGGTCAACTTCTTGTTTTGACTATCTATGATGTTAACAAACCTTGTTGTTCCTAGGAAGAATGTAAACATCGTTATTAGGGATGAGCGAGTACACCACTATCTGTATCTGTGTCTGTTCAACCAACTAGATTATCTGTATCCGTATCTGTATTTGGAATGGGCGGTGCTTAAACCGGAAGTGGGTGTGGTTTGACCAGAAATGGGTGGGGCTTAAATCACCACACTGTTTTAAGTCTAAAATTGATATGGATTGATCACAAGTTGCTGTATTTTTGTTTATTTTAAAACTATTTACAGAACAGCCTCAAAATTGAAATTCAAATAAATGTTTTTGATCACTAAAGTAAGAGAACTATTTACAGAACAAGTTTTTTTATGGAACTGAGTCAGAACATGAATATTCTTAAGTCTATGAATGAATATTTACCAAAGAGCCTCAGAATTGAGATTCAACGCTTTTTGATCACAATTTTAAAGGAACTATATATAGAACGAGTAAACACAAAGTGCATTAATGAAGTGCATGCAATAAAAAAAGTAATTAACTACAAAGTATGCATGAACAAGAATTGTCATACTCAACAAAACTTTTACATTTTTTTTCTTTTTCATTTAAATTTTTTTCTAGTACTTTTTTTTCTATTATTTATTTTTAGTACTGAAGGGAAATATAATCAAATATATTTTCCAGTTCTGTATTTACTTTATATTTCATTTAATAATATTATAGCCAAATATATTGTGTAATGGGCGTCCCCCGCTTGACGGTGGACGTCAGTTGTGTAACTTGTTTGACTCTTTGTTTAGATGACCGGAAGGAGAACCAACCAACCAGAGAACGACACGGTGTCCATGAGTTGACCAGTCGGAGAACAACACGATGTCAATGAGTTAATGTATAGTGGCCCATCCTTAAGGTGGAGCCTAGTGATGTGCATAATAAATATCTGGGATCCTCTGGAATGTGTTGTTCCTGCCCCTTGTCACGGTTCATACAACACCAGACTTTGTGTTAGGGACAGAGAACCCAGATCTGCTTAGAAATATTGTGTTAGGGTAAAAATACATATTTGATAAACGAGACAATTTGTTTCTTGTTCTTCCTTCCGGTTTTGAACACGCACAACTGCTCTGGGTGGACTTCAGGATAAAAGTCCGTTTACCTAACAGTATCAAATGCTATTGCCATTTTTTTCATATAAAGTTAAACAATATTGATTATGGTGTGTGTGTGTGTGTGTGTGTGTGTGCGCGCGCGCGCACGCACTATGTCTCAGTTAAAATATTAAGTATAGACATTGTTAATTTGAACAGAGTTTAGAACAGGTAAAAAAAAAAAGACTTTAACCACCAAGGCGGTGGTTAAATGCACTCGTAAGTGCAACAAAAACAAAAACAAAAAAAAAACAAGAAAGTTCACCACATGACCAAACACCAAAATAGAGGCAAGCTGAAGAAAATCTAACAAGGACGTGAGCAACAGTGATGCCACGAACAGAGAGATCAGTAACTGCGTGTACCAGAGACAGAGTGAGACAGGGAAACTCCGCTCTAACTGCAGTGAGTAGGGAGGGGCGGGAAGTATGTGTGACTGGCCAATCACAGAGCGTAAACAGTCCGGCTGATTTTCCTTCAGTCCGATCACGAGTATTAACGGGCTTTATTCGTATTCGTACTCGTACTCGTCAAAATGTATTATCCGTACCGAATACTCGTATGAAACGAGTATCCGGCTCAACCCTAATCGTTATGCTCTAGGTTAAAAGGCTAATATCCGGAAGTGGATGAGAGTATGAACATTTGTCAGAATACAATGGATGAATTGGTTGAAAAATTTAATATCTGAGTTTGTTGACAACATATTGTAATGAGAGAGATGTTTGTTGATTCTGGGCGAAGGCAATTTTTGAAGCCAATTGGCTTCTACCCATCAGCCTTTTTTTTCGGATTTTGTTGTTGATGTTTTAAATGTTGATGAAGGTGTGAAGTCTGTTATATTAACATGTCCGAAAAACAAAAAAAAACTAAACTAAAACTAAATTGTGATTAACCAGTTGTCACGACCCCTGTCATTACTGGAGTTCATTCGTTTACACTGTACCCACACTAGTGTTTTTCTGTTATTAACGTGTCGTGAAATTCTCCAGAAACCCTCTTGACCTTCCTGCATTCAATCAACTCATTCCTCTGTGTTTCTCAGCCACCTGCTGCCCATCAGTCAATCAACCCCCACTACCTGTAGTCTGTTCAGCCGTTTGTTCCCTGCCACATTGTTAGTGACTTGCCCTATTTTCCCCTATTCTTGTTCAATGTGACTGTTGTGTTCTGATTCTTCTTTTTCTCTCCTGGATTCTGCATGTTTCTCCTCGATCCCTTTCTAATGTGTTTCCCGTCTGTCTGTCTGCCCTTTTGATATCCTGGTTTTTGACCACCCTAATTTGGGAATCAAACTCTGGATTTGGACTTACTTCTTCTCCCATGCGGTTTTGGTTCTCTGAGTCTGCCGAGTGATACCAGCATAAAGTCTGACATCCTAGTACAAATGCATTCTTGAAAAAAAAATTGTTATGCATGTTATGTATGTGGTGCTGATGACTTTTGATAGTTCAACATCAACCAATCGATCCTGGTAAATCTACCATGTACAGATAAAGAAAAAATGCACCCCAAAGCCAAAAATGTTTGGCTTTGGGGTGCTTATGTCTATATATATATATATTTTTTTTTTAAATTTTATATACTGATTATAATTCCCACAGGGAAATTAGTAGCACACTCTAGTTAGTTCAAATCAAATCATGCATATACTGTATATGTGTGTACAGGCCCTGAACACAAACACACACATGGGTCTGTACGCATGCAGAGGAGGTAGAGTGGCGGGCAGCTCCTTTATTGGTGCGCCCCAAATGAGCAACTTGTAAGGAGGACGGCACCTTGCTCAAGGGTGCCTCAGCAGTGCTCCAGAGGTGAGCTGACACCTCCCACTGTCAGCACACCTCCGGGTGATCTTTTTTTGGGCGGGAGTGGGAATCAAACCGCCGATCTTTGGAACATTGGACGACCCGCTCTACCGCGCATTCTACCACTGAGCCACTGCCGCGCCTCCATATCGTGTGTATACAGTGATTGAGAATGTTTCCTGGATTGCTCCATCACTCAAAAAGTCAGAAATGCACAGTACATGTAGAACAGAGACGTGATGCGGTGTTTCAGTCGTCTTAAATTTCCCTTCGGGGATTATAACAGTGTATTAAATTAAATTAAATCAAATACATTGAGTATCAATGTATTTAATTTCAAAGTTCCGCCTATTAAACCAAATCAGCCAGCTGACTCAGTCTGAATGTAGCAGTGAAATGGTTCAAACGTCGTCAGTGACATCAACTGAAGCAAGCTTCAGCCCACTGCTTCACTATAAGCAGCATTTGGAGTTTGAAGCGTGCTTCACTGTTACAGGTAGCATCACTACATTTAACCAAACCAGCCAAGTTCATCCAGCAAGTTCACATTTAAGATTGTCTGAGACCAGTCACTCGGGTATCTACTGAAGCAATCGGTTTACATAACCCAAGAATGTCTGCACAGACTGCCAGATGGCAGACTGTCAAGCTACTGGCGGTAGTAGCTCGGTCCACAGACTTGGACTGAGGAACAGAGGGTCGGCGGTTCAAGATCTTTGTTGGGCATTAAAAAAAAATCAGTGGGAAGGACGTGTCAGTTCACCTCCTGAGCACTGCCAAGGTGCCCTTGAGCAATGTGCCTTCCCCTGTTTAAGCTGCTCATTGGGGGCGTACCATGAAGGCGCTGTCCACCCCTCTACCTCCCCCTCACATGCCTACGGGCCCCTTCATTTGCTTGAAAATTGTTAATGATGCCAGGACAGCTGTTGTCTAAAAATAAATCATCCTCAGTGGTTTTATGTAAAATGCAGACATCAACAGACAATAAACTCCCTTTTTTTCATAAAATGATCATCAACATCGTCGTAAACAAAATAATTGTAGGAAATAATTATATTAAAAACTTGATTCAAGTCACTACACTGACTTTATTTCAAAATATAGCGACTTACAATCAGTGCATTCAACGTAGGAGAAATACTGATCATTTTTAATAAAAGGGTGAACAAGTCAATCAAATAATAATAATTACAATGATGAGAATTAGTGGTTGGGGACCGCTGATCTAGGGGTAATGGGAGACAGTGACACCTGAAGTGTTTTCTGGATGTCCGGTCTACTCTGCAGTTTGGTTTTCTTCACGGTCACTGCAGAAAATCCAGCTTCACAAAGACAGGAGGTTGGAAATGGAAGTGGGGTTCTCAATAAGTTTTGGGCGATCTCAGGATAATCTGCCTTGACTTTAATCAAGAACACTGGCTCAGTTGTGGGTGCTTAATTTCGCCCGGTACCTAATGTCCACAATGCGGTGGTTGGTGAGCATTGACACAGACGAATGTACATAAAATTGGTTAATTTTTCAAAATAAAACATCTTTCAGACTCAGAGAAAATAATTTACATTACTTTCTTTTTATTTATTTAATTCTGTGCGGCCCGGTACCAAATGACCCACGGACCGGTAATGGTCCGCAGCCTGGGGATTGGGGGCCCCTGCTCATAACTGACCGTCTTTATGCTCTTTGATTGGCCAGTCACACACAGCGCCCGCTCCTCCTACAGAGATTGCAGCCAGAGCAGAGCTGTCACTGCCCCACTCTTGCATACACACACAGACTTTGACTGATCTCTATGTACGTGGCTTCACTGTAGCTCACATTGTTCTCCTTAGGTTTTTTTTTTAGCTTTCCTCTCTTTTGATCTATTTAAGGTTACTTGGTGAAATTGTTTCTTGTTTTGTTTTGTTGCATGTACGTGGTGCATTTGACCAGACAGAGTTGAAAATCAGTCACTGCCTCCACTCCGCCTTTTTTTTTTAAACCTGTTGCTCTTAGTTTGACAACTTTCTCACTTCAGTTCAAATTAATAATTTATACACTGTATAGATATTTTAACTGTTACATAGAGCAGGCACTCACACACACATGCTCTCTTTCTCTATCCCTCTCTCTTTCCCTCTCTTGCTGTAAAAAACAAGAAAAAAATTATTAAAAAGAAAAAATGATAAAGTTGTGTTGAGTATGACAATTCTTGCTCATACTTTGTGGTTCATAATTTTCTATTGCATGTGTTGTATTCATTAATGTACTTCATGTTCTGAGTTCATGAAAAAAACGTGTTCTGTAAATAGTTCTCTTACTTTTGTAATTAAAAACATTGATTTAAATCTCGATTATTAGGCTGCTCTGTAAATAGTTTTAAAATAAACAATAAAGCAACTTCTGATCAATCCACATCAGTTTCAGACTTAAAATAATGTACTGATGTATGCCACACCCATTTCCGGTCAAACCACACCCACTTCCATTTCAAGTCCCACCCATTCCGAGTACAGATACAGATACAGATAATTTAGATGGTTGAACAGATACAGAAACAGATAGTGATGTACTTGCTCATCCCTAATTTAAATGTATGCAACTACTGGATTATCAAAGAAGAAGTGCACACTATCACAGAAATAGACATATTTGTGCATGTAGTGTAGACTATTAATTTCCTTTCTGGGATCAATACAGATAATAACCCCCCCCCCCAAAAAAAAAAATGGAAGTACATGGCCCCATGTTGCAAGAATCTGTACACAATTCTAAGAAGCTGAAAAACATCCCAGTTATTGCATGGCAAGGCATAATCATGCCACCCATGCCAGAATCATGCCACCCATTGAGCAACGTAGAGTGCATCCATCCGTTACTCGTGGTTAATGCGTTCCAGGAACCACAAGCGAATGTCTGTGATATAGCGATGAAGAATATATCTTTTTTATTATTTACGGTAATTTAAATGTTTCTGAACCCTCCCCATACTGATATTAAACCACCTTCTATCTATATTACCTTTTCCCACACTCTTATCAACCATTTAAAGCACTTTTGTGCAAAAGTCCGAGACTCACGGAACGTAGCACACTTTCGGATGCCATCAGCCAATAGAATACGCGTACGGTGTCACACGATGAGATGAATTCACGAGTGTTGATGCACAAATGTTTGAGGGCGGAATGTGTACAGCATCGTGTTCCAGTTCCTGCCAATATCCAATAACTTTTCACAGCCATTGAAGAAGAGTGGATCAGCATTCCAGAGCCCACAATCGACAACTGTGCGAAAAAGATTTGTTTTACTGCATGAGGCAAATGGTGGTCACACCAGATACTGACTGGTGTTCTGAGTCCCCAGACCTCCCCTACCCATTCAAACAAAAATGTAGGTTTCAGAGTGGCCTTTTATTGTGGGCAGTCTAAGGCATACCTGTGCAGTAATTATTCTGTCTAATCAGAATCTTGATATGTCACACCTGTGAGGTGGGATGGATTATCTCGGCAAAGGAGAAGTGCACAATATCACAGAAATAGACAGATTTGTGAACAATATTTGAGAGGAATTTTGTGTATGTAGAAAATGTTCTATATCTTTGACTTTGTAAAAAAACAGGAGAAAATAACAGTGTTGCGTTTATATTTTTGTACAGTATACTTGGAAGAGATGAGTTAGAAAGTGACTAAAAAGTCTTCCATCTGGGAATGGACTAAAAAAAAAAAAAACCCTCAGATGCGCAGTGAGATATGTCATCTACAAACAAGTAAGACATTAAATACAGACAGTGCACATCTTACAAACACAATAGGTTCTGAGAGCTGAATTGCTACTGAGAAGTTATTTATTAAATTTCAACCTACAATTGATTGGGATGATTAATTATTCTATTCTAATTAATTAGTGGAGGTGAGTGTTGGAGACGTTGCTTGGCGTGGGTTTTGGCAGAAAGGGGAACTATTCAGATGTGGCGCACAGTTCAAATTCGAGCTTGCAAACAAAAGTATTTCACAAACATTCATGGGCATCATTTAGTGGTTGTCCATATCTACAAATTTTTGTAAGTCTGATGTTCGTATCTCAAGGAATTGCTGTACTTGTAAATCTGTTCAAAAATTTTTTCCAGAGCATTGTGAAGCGTAGTGAAGGGTTATAGAAGTTACAAAAGACTCAAACAAAATGAAATAAGACCTCTGTCACCTCAGTAAAGCTTAGTGATCATAGATCCACAATTTTAATTACACTCTAAGCAGAAATGTTTCTCATAAAGGAGTAGAAAAGTAAAAAAAAAACAAAAAAAAAACATGTTTAACACAAAAGAACATTAACGTTCATCTCAGTCTTGCAGTAGCACACATTAATATCCTCTTGACAGAATACTCTAGATACTGATGATTCAAATTCGAAACTCTTTGAAAGACAGAGTTCCAGTTATTTTAAGAACGGAGCTTGCAATGTGCAGTTGTATGAATGGTTTGCTATTTCATTGCCAGCTGAAGCCCAAGTGGGTTATGCAGAAAGACAATGATGCCAGTCATAAAGTACTGTACATCACCTTGCGGACAAACCTTTTCAAATTTCAGATATTAATCTGATCAGGATACTGTGGCAGGACCTGAAAAGTTCTTTCCCTCCAATGTGGCTAAATTAATTCTGCAATATTCCAAAGATGGTACAAGTAATTGTTAAGTTCAAGAAGTGAATAACCTTTGTTGTCTAATTATAAATTGTCAAGATTAACACAGTTTATACAAGACATAACCAAAGAAAGGACAAACAATCAGGGGACATGGATTAGGGAAATGTTGAGAGTGTAGCACACATGTCAAGGCTGTCCTGCAGCAGTCATTGTGGTTTGATTCTGCCCATGGCCATTTGATCTATCCTTTGCTTACTCTCCCTCATTTCTTTAACAAATAAAGGCAAAACGAATTAAAAAAACTACCTTTTAAAAAAATGTTTGAACATGACACTACATATTAGTATTATATTTCTAATGAAGATGATAATGAACTGCAATAGAGCATAAAACATTGAAGACCATTAAATGAAGAGACAGTGGCATTTAAATAATAAGGGATGAGTTGGTTTTGACTAGCATGAACATATTTTCACCTACAGTCAAATACATCTTGTAATAGAAAGGTCTGATGCTTTATTGTATTCATTGTATTTGTCCTATTGAGTTGTAACACATGATTGACATTTGAGAACAGAGCACTCACTGTGCTTTCACTACATATGTTGTTTAATCTAGATGCAAATGCAGCCTATTTGGTCATAAATGTGGACAAATGTGGTAAAATTTGTTGCTGAGTCCAACTGACTGCCGCATCAGCTACTCTGAATACAAATTATGTTCTGGAAGAAGTCTCCCTACAATCCCCCTCTCCCTCTCCCTACTTCTCCTTCTGTGTTTCTGTCTTTCACTGTCGCAAACCCCTTTAACATTGCACTCACATTTTTCCTAGACATCACCGAGAGGGAAAGGTTGGAAATTACGTTAATAGTAGCAGCATGGCATGCATAAAACTCAAGGGAGATATTTATTCATTTATTTTATAGGTTATTAAGAATAGGTCTCAAGGACTTGACAACATTGTCTTCACAATCTTCTCATTCAGGCAATATATTCCCTTGACAGTATGCATAGGTGCATAAAGGTACATAAAGAACGTTCATTTTGACAGAAATGATGACTCCACACTAAACCATATGGTATATTAAATTTAAATATTAGCACTATACATAAGTATAGTACTATACATAAGTTAGTATGAATTTTATACTGCCATCATTAACAATACAAAATCTCCACACAGATTACAGAATATAGGCTTACATACAACAGCCTCAGTTACTGCTCATTTGGAAAGATGTTACTGTTCATTTAGAAAGATGTACACTAGAATAAACTTGAATAATAAACAGTTGAATAAACTACTGACAGTCCCTCTCTTAAAAAGCAAGGGAATATAATCAGTCATCAAATCATACCTGAGCAAACATATCTTTGCTTTACAGTTCTCCTCATGTTAATGTAGCCGCAAGAGGACACAAGCCAGTGTCTTATTGTGCCGGTCCCAAGCCCGGATAAATACAGAGGATTGCGTCTGGAAGGGCATCCGGCGTAAAACTTCTGCCAAATCAAACATTCAAATCAAACCTATGACTTCCATACCGGATCAGTTGAGGCACGGGTTAACAACAACCGCCATCAGTGCTGTTGACCGACAGGGTGCCAGTGGAAATTGGATTACTGTTGGTCGGAGAAGGAGAGGAGAAAAGTGTTCATAGGAAGAGAGAGAAAAGGAACACCAAGAGTATAGAACTGAGAGTAGGGACGTTGAATGTTGGAATTATGACAGGAAAAGGTAGAGAGTTGGTTGAAATGATGCAGAGGAGGAAGGTAGACATACTGTGTGTCCAGGAGACCAGGTGGAAAGGTAGAAAGGCTAGAAGTTTAGGAGCAGGGTTCAAGATGTTCTATCATGGTGTAGATAGGAAGAGAAATGGAGTAGGAGTTATCTTGAGGGAGGAGTTTGTTAGGAATGTCCTGTAGGTAAAAAAAAAGTGTCAGAGTGATGAGTCTGAAGCTAGAAATCGAAGGTGTGATGGTCAGTGTTGTTAGTGGGTATGCTCCACAGGTAGGATGTGAGCTGGAGGAAGAGGAGAACTTCTGGTTGGACTTTGATGAAGTGATGCAGAGCATACCTAGAAGTGAAAGAGTTGTCATTGGTGCAGACTTCAATGGACATGTTGGTGGAGGGAACAGAGGTGATGAGGAGGTGATGGGCAGGTTTGGTATCCAGGAGAGGAACGTGGAAGGACAGATGGTGGTTGACTTTGCAAATAGGATGGAAATGGCTATGGTGAATACTTTCTTCCAGAAGAGGCAGGAACCTAGGGTGACCTATAACAGTGGAGGTAGGAGCACACAGGTAGTCTAAATCTTGTGTAGATGGTGTCATCTGAAGGAGATCAGTCACTGCAAAGTAGTGGTAGGCGAGAATGTAGCCAAACAGCATAGGATGGTGGTGTGTAGGACTCTGGTGGTGAGGAAGATGAAGAGGACAAAGGCAGAGCAGAGGACAAAATGGTGGAAGCTGAAAATGGAAGAGTGTTGCCTGACTTTCAGGAAGGACTTAAGACAGGCTCTGAGTGGTCAGTAGGTGCTGCCAGATAACTGGATAACTACAGCTAAAGTGATCAGGGAAACAGATAGGAGAGTACTAAGTGTGTCATCTGGAAGGAAAGTAGGTAAGGAGACTTGGTGGTGGAATGAGGAAGTACAGGAGTGTATACAGAGAAAGTGGTTAGCTAACAGGAAGTGGGACACTGAAAGGACTGAGGAGAGTAGACAGGAATACAGGGAGATGCAAGGTAAGGTGAAGGTAGAGGTAGCAATGGCCAAACAAGGGGCTTACGATGACTTGTATACTAGGTTGGACAGTAAGGAGGGTGAGACTGATATACAGGTTGGCAAGACAGAGAGACGGAGATGGGAAGGACATGCAGCAGGTTAGGATGATTAAGGATAGGGATGGACATCTATTGACAGGTGCCAGTAGTGTGATGGGAAGATGGAAAGAGTACTTGGAAGAGTTGGTGGACCTGTGAAATGAGAGAGAGCATAGACTAGAAAAGGTGGCGGTTGTGGACCAGGAAGTAGCAAAGATTAGTCAGGATGAAGTGAGGATGGCATTGAAGAGGATGAAGAGTGGAAAAGCAGTCGGTCCTGATGATATACCTGTAGAGGTTTGGAAGTGTCTAGGAGAGGTGGCAGGAGAGTTTCTGACTGGGTTGTTCAACAGGATCTTAGATAGTGTGAAGATGCCTGAGGAATGGAGGAGAAGTGTGCTGGTGCACACTGGGAGATGTGTAGAGTTGTAGCAACTACAGACGAATAAAGCTGATGAGCCATACAATGAAGTTATGGGAAAGAGTAATGGAAGCTAGACTAAGGGCAGAAGTGAGCATTTGTGAGCAGCAGTATGGTTTCATACCAAAAAAGAGTACTACAGATGCAGTATTTGCTCTGAGGATGTTGATAGAGAAGTACCGTGAAGGCCAAACGGAGCTGCATTGTGTTTTTGTAGATCTGGAGAAACACATGACAGGGTGCCCAGAGAGGAACTGTGGCATTGTATGAGGAAGTCTGGAGTGGCAGAGAAGTATGTTAGATTGGTGCAGGACATGTATGAGGACTGTAGGTGTGACAGAGGAGTTCAAGGTGGAGGTGGGACTGCATCAGGGATCAGTTCTGAGCCCCTTCTTCTTCGCTATGGGGATGGACAGGCTGACAGACGAGGTTAGACAGGAATCTCCATGGACTATTATGTTTGCAGATGACATTGTGATCTGTAGTGAGAGCAGGGAGGAGAAGCTAGAGAGGTGGAGGTTTGTCCTGGAAAGGAGAGGAATGAAGGTTAGCCGCAATAAGACAGAGTACATGTGTGTGAATGAGAGGGACCCAAGTGGAAGAGTAAGGTGGAGAATTTTAAGTACTTAGGGTCAACAGTCTAGAGCAATGGAGAGTGTGGAAAAGAGGTGAAGAAGCGTGTACAGGCAGGATGGTACGGGTGGAGATGTGTCAGGTGTGATGTGTGATAGAAGAGTTTCAGCTAAAATGAAAGGAAAGGTGTACAAAACTGTGGTGAGACCAGCAATATTGTTTGGTCTAGAGACAGTGTCAATGAGGAAAAGACAGGAGACAGAGCTGGAGGTAGCTGAGATGAAGATGCTAAGGTTCTCTTTTGGGAGTGACCAGGATGGATAGGATCAGGAATGAGTACATCAGAGGGACAGCACATGTTACACGTTTTGGAGATCAAGTCAGAGAGGCCAGACTGAGATGGTTTGGACATGTCCAGAGCAGAGATAGTGAATATATTGGTAGAAGAATGCTGAGTTTTGAACTGCCAGGCAGGAGGCCTAGAGGAAGACCAAAGAGGAGGTTTATGGATGTAGTGAAAGGGGACATGAAGGTAATTTGTGTGAGAGAAGAGGATGCAGAAAACGGTGTTAGATGGAGGCGATTGATTTTCTGTGGCGACCCCTGTAGTGAAAAGCCGAAAGGAAAAGAAGAAGAAATGTCAGTTACAACAGGCAAAACTGTTGTAAAGCATAAAGCATTCAAAAACAAAGCAAAAAAAGTATCAAGAAGGGTATCAATATCCATCCATCCATTTTCTTAAAGATGAAACCGCCGCAATTATTTCGTCTTCAGTCACTTTTCCGCTTTGCAGGTCATGGGTCTGCTGCAGCTTATCCCAGCTGACGATGGGCGAGAGACAAGGTATGGGATGCTTTGCTAGCGGTTTGCTAGCGCGCTGCGGGGCAGATGAAAAATTAACAACTCATGTACACACTCACTTCTACAGATAATTAGGAGAGACCAATTCACCTAAAATGCATATTCTTGAAGGTGAGAGACAGCCAGAGAATCTGAAGAAAACCCACGCAGACATGGGGAGAACAGACAAACTCCACACAGAAAGGAATCAGACCTGTCATACTCTTGCTACAAGGTTAGGGTAGGGTAAGGGTTAGGCAGCACGGTGGTTAGTTACCCCTGTGGCACCTTGCTGCCATAGTATCAACGTTATCTAAACTAACATTACAGCAACTCCCATTCATCACCTAACCACTGTAGGCAAGCATTATCCTGAGAACACAAGTAAATTATTAAGGGGACTTTAGTGTCTCTTCTTTCTCTGTCTGGAAAGCTGCTGTGTGGCATCAATAAAAAGACACTAAATGTAAGCAACAGCACCTCCTTATTAGGGACCTACCCAAATCTGGATGTGTGAAGTCAGGGTTAGATGGAGGCAACTGATTCACTGTGGTGACCCCTGAAGGGAAATGCCGAAAGGAGAAGATGCAGGTCTTGTATCTAAATGACTGCATCTTTCTAGTACTACTGACATTATTATTAACTGCAATAGCTATCTGTCACATCTTTCATTCCTGAGCTGTGACTTTGTTGTTGCTATTTTTCAACATTGCATGTTTGTTTGCGAATTTACTGTAAAATGAAACCCTTAAATCAACAAATAAATGTTCTTTAACCAATGAATTACACTCAGAACAGCCACATCCAGCATTATGAGATCAAGTTATAAATCAATGAACACGCTTGACGGTTAAATTTTTTTCTTCAACATTCCTATGAAAATTGACTGTTTGCAATAGGGATGCACAGTTGCACTGTTTCAAAGTGTCCCTGACTTTGATGTTCAGCCTTTGTATCAGGATCTTTTGTGGCACAGGTGTCTGGATTTATCCCCAGACAGAAGAGACAAGGCCTGCTAATTCATTCACTGCCTGTCCTTAGTTTATGTAATCCAATTTTAGTATACACTTGTTGGTGGTAATTTCTTATAAAGTATGTGCTGTGGCAGGAAAAATCTCACTGAGGACCTCACCTGGAGCTGTAACACCTCCTACCTGCTCAGGAAGGCAAACCAGCGGCTCTACTTCCTCAGGAAGCTGAGGCATGCTGGACTGGGGAGTCCCGTCCTGAAGGCCTTCTACAGGGGTGTGGTGGAGAGCATCCTCACCACCAGCATCACCGTGTGGCATGGCAGCTGCTCTGCAGCAGACAGGAAAGCGCTGCAGAGGGTTGTGAAGGCTGCTCAGAGGACTGTAGGGGGTGGCCTACCTACCACCACAGAAATCTACACGAGTAGGTGTAGAAGAAGGGCCACCCACATCATGACAGACCCCACCCACCCAGCACACAGTCTATTCCAACCCCTCCCCTCAGGCAGGAGACTACGGAGCATCCGGAGTAGGACCACCAGGCTGAGGAACAGCTTCTTTCCAGAAGCTGTTAGACAGCTGAACTCTTGTGGTGCTCTGTAGTCACCCTCACAACGCCCCGTGTGTCACCACAGATACATGGGGATTCAGTGCAATATGGTGCTTCTTCAAGTGCAATATATGGAGCACCTACACACTTGAGCTGCTGCGTTGTTGTTGTTGTTGTTGTGTGAACTACATCCTGCTGTCCAGACACCTTGAACTTCTACTGTATATCTTACATCTTAACTTCTCTTTGTTCTCTTTCCCTATTTATCTTATATTTTTAACTTTTTGTTTTTCTCTAGGTTTTCTTAACTTATTTATCTTGCATCTTTTTAAAACTTTTTTAACTAGTTTCTCTTAACTTATTTATCTTATTTATTGACCGGGCTTACTGGGACCTCCAGAGTCATATTTCGTGCTGTCAACTGTGGAAACGTGTGTCAGTATGACAAATAAAGACTCTGAAAACTGAACATATTGTTGCTACCTATATCTGGTAATTTGGAGTTGTTGATTTTTCTTTGCAGCAGCACAGAGTCAGTGCTCAGATGGTGCAGAGGTGCAATTCAACAAGACAATTTGTGCCTGACTTATGCTCTGTGGGCCTGTAAATGAATTTGTGCAATCATTTCACCCCTGAAAACAATTTTTAATAACTAATAACCTGGCTTTTTTCTCAAGGAACAGATTAGTTAAATGTCATGCAAAATATAAATTAATTTATTGACAGAAACCTCAATCGTATCTGTGTTTAATGTGATGTTCAATACAAATATGACACTCTAAACAGGAGAGGCATGTAAATGGCACTGTTTAATTTTTCCAGAGAAGCTAGGCTCCCTAGCTGTGAATAAAGTCATTATGGAATTGTGCTTACAAATATTGAAAGTCTGAGGCAAATATCTGATAATCCCCTTTTGCTTACACTGTGAGTATAATATGGTCACAAGTACTTTTTTTAATTCTGGAGAACAATTCCATCATGATAGCATACTCATGTAAACTGCATCTGTTGTGGATGATACAATTTGAAGAAGAGGAGGAGGAAAGACGGACACAGGGTCAGATTAATCTGTTATAGTAGCCCGTAGCAAAAGTTGTCATTAAGCCCCATTTTCTCACGATACCTGTGATTGTATGCATACATGTTTTCTGAGGCAGACCCCAGCTACTAGGTATGTAGTATGGTGATTGGATTCAGTATAAATTAATTTGGGAATGCGAGCAAGACTGAGGAGAACAAATGCTTGCAGGTTGGAGAAAGTATGTGTATCTGTAAAGAAGCATTGCAATGCTATACAACTCTATCACACGCTATCCTCTTTCATTTTACAGGTTTGATGGAACTTTGCATGTCTATGTAGACATTTGTTTTTCATCAGTTTCCAGCCAACTGGACATGACGATCGATCCTACATCTGCTATTTTGCTAATGGCAGTAGTTAGCATATGTCTGCGGTTGAAAGGTATGTCACAAATGGGAGCTGTTTATGTTATCCCGCCGAGTCATTTGTTGTTGTGTCCTTGGGCAAGACATTTTACCCTCCTTGCCTCCAGTGAGGCACTCACTGGTGTGTGAATATGTGTGATTGTTCCGGTGGTGGTCGGAGGGGCCGTAGGCGCAGATTGGCAGCCACGCCTCCGTAAGTCTGCCCCAGGCAGCTGTGGCTACGTACGTAGTTTACCACCACCAAGTATGAATGAGGTGTGAATGAATAATGGATCCAATGTAAGCAACTTTGAGTGTCCAAATAAGAAAGCGCTATATAAATCTAATCCATTATTATTATTATCAGCTTAGTCATGGTACACTGTAATCAATAATAATAATAATAATAATAATAATAATAATAATAATAATAATAATAGAGCAGCACGGTGGCGGAGTGGGTAGTGTTGTCAGTGCTCAGCAAGGTGGTTCCCTGTTCGTGTCCCGCTCCGTGTGGTGTTTGCATGTTCTCCCCATGTCTGTGTAGGTTCTCTCTGGATTCTCCAGCTTTCTCCCACCTCCAAAACATGCATTTCAGGCGAATTAGCCGGTTTCAAATTACCCGTAGGTGTGAGTGTGTGCTTACTCGTTTGTCTATATGTGGGTCCACGGTACAATAGCATCACGCCCGGAGTGTGCCCTGCCTCACGCCCCCAGTCAGCTGGGATAAACTCCAGCACGCTGTGGCCCACAGTAGTGAATGAATTGGGTATGGAAAATGAATGAATGAGAGGATAATAATATTAACAATTAGGCCATAATCACAGGACATCCATTAGACATCTTTGATGAAGATGAAGTTTACCCTGAGCTGTGGCACAGGGCAAAAAAATCAGTTCTTAATCTATTTATTCTTTAGGAGTGGTTCAATCAATCAAGCAATCAAGCAATCTTTATTTATATACTGCTTAATAACTTCAGTAAACATTTTGAGGGAGAGAGAGAATCTGCTACTCAGTTAATTACAGGGTAACTGCATATTTTGCTTGTTAGTTAGTAATCAACTTGTTAGCAACTATTCACCCATTTGCACATTTAGTTGATAAAGATACACCACTCTTCATTAAGAGTAATTAATAACATATGTCCCAAAAAAAAAAAAAAAAATCACTTCCCTTTCAGCTACATTGGCAAAGTTAGGCATCAAGAATACAGTCGTACCTTTACTTACGAATGTCTCTTCATACGAAATTTCCAAGTTAGGAAACGCCTCAACAGGAAAATATTGCCTCTAGTTATGAAAGACATTTCAAGATACGAAAGGTAAAAATACAGTATGGGCTACTACTCGCAGATCCCAAAGTTTCCTGAACACAACATTCTTATAGCTGCTCTGCCATTGGCTATTACCTAGCATCCTGGCATTCCATTGGCTAAGAGGGACCTCTAGGTGTAGCTCGATAGGTGTTTATGCAGCGTCCTTGTCATGAGGTGTTCTGATAGTTTTACGTAAATATATTAAATTCTTGAGTATTCACTATGGACCCCAAGAAAACAGGGAAAGAAAAAAAGAAGAAAAGAGTTTTTTTGTCCATGCAAAGCAAGAGATAATAGAAAAGCATCAAAATGGGATGCGTTTGGTTGATCTCGCCAAAGAATATGGCCATAATGCATCTACAATCGCCACGTTATTAAAACAAAAGGAAGTTTAAGGAGTTTAAGACATCACGTCGGTGGCTCGAGAAGTTCAAAAGGAGGACTGGAATTCATTCTGTTGTCCAGCATGGAGGGGCAAGAGCGCTGAACCAAAGAGGGCAAAAAACAATGAGGACAGCAGTTGAAAGGTAAATGACAATCATTTTTATTCTTTACTCTATTCTTCGTTTTTTACATTATGCACAACTCTCATTTATTGTGTAATAATCCAATTGTAACATGTATTTGTTACATGTTTTGATGCATTTTTATGCTTTATAAAACATTTATATCTGAATTTTGGGGGGCTTGGAACGGATTAGGGCATTTGTGTGGAAAACGCATCTCTACTTACAATTTTTTCTACTAAAGAAATTTCTTCCAGAACCAATTAATTTCGTAAGTAGAAGTACTACTGTATTGTCTATGGGCCACTTTTTGAGATATGCCCAGAAGATCAAGATAGGTTTCTGGAAGAACACTAAATTCCCATTTTGTGGAGAAACTAATGACTATGTAATTGTTACTAATGTTTTAGATCTGATCATATATGTTAATGTATACATTTTTCAATAATAAAATAGATTACGAAATATATCATATCCACATCCTTCTGGAAAACTGCAGTCTAATTGAAAATTTAACAGGCTTGATTACACAAAATCTAAAAAAAAAAAAAGTCTGACATTCTGGACTGTTCCAGAAATATCACCTTGTGATGCAGTCTTACTAAAATAAGTTCAGAATTCCAGAGACATTTGTAACTGTTGTTATTATATGTTCAACATTTTTCAACATTTTTGTAGCCCTTAAAGTCAGTTGCTGTGTGGGTACAATGAAGTACGCAGCTTTAAAAGTTCAGAGTGTGCAAGGAATCAAAAACTTTTATTTAAATCTGTACAATCAAAGCACATAAGAGGGACTAGGAAAAACACTAACACAAACTAATCTATCTCTGTCTAATACACTCAGAAATTCAGAAATTTAAAATATCACAGGGTAGGTTATCCTCTTCCTGACATTAGGGTGTTTGATAGTAACTAGGGATGAGCGAGTTCACCACTATCTGTATCTGTTCAACCATCCAAATCAGGGGTATTCAATTAACAGTCACGGAGGTCCAGTTATAAAAATGTCCTCTTAGTAAAAGGTCTGAACCCCAAGTCGAGTTTGTGTCTAATAGCCAGTCCCTATGTCCACATTATCATTTATTATCCATTTTCAATGCAGGATATGTTTAACTGAGTGCACAGATAGCTCTTTTACCTCACCATAAATCAAAGTAGATGTAGGAAATTAAATTTCAAACCTTTATGTTAGATTGAAGAACACACAAATTTCAGAATTAAAAATAAAGACCTGAATAATCCTTTTTCTCATAAATTAAAGACATCCTAGCCTAAAGAACTGAAGGCCGAAACTTCAAGTTAAAAAACAAACAAACATTAACATCTTCAGAAAACATGAAAAAAAGAACGTCCCTTTCAGGGAAAAATGCAAACAGAACTTCCTTCGTGAGAGAAAGGGGCATGTGGCCTGCCAGTAATTTACTTGTATACAAGTGCACAAGGTGTGCACAGTCACACCTTGACTGTTTGGCACAGTTCCCCTCTCTTTTCCCACCCTGACAACACTGCAAAAAAAACCAACTTGTATTTTTTTTGCCTAAAACAGTAATTTATGTTGGTAAAACTTGAAAATATAAATTATTGACATTTAAGACAATAATCTAAGTTAGCACAACAAAGCAAGACAGTTGTTTGCTCCAAAATAATTTGGTGAGTTGTTAAAACTTAAATCCTTACGTTGTTGTTCAATACAAGGGACAACAGTTCTGCCAACTCATTTTTCTTTGTTGTGAAATGCGGGAAAGCCAACTTTCCGAGTTGGCATTTTTCATTTCAAGTCTCGTGGCTGTGTGCTGCTGGGAGGAGCTGGAGTGTTGCTGCCTTGGGCAGAAGTCTGCACAGGTAAGTTTTAAACAACCTTTGATTTAATTTATTTTAACCTTAAATCATACGGGTATTTTATTTTGAGTTGTGTCGTAATGGAGAAAGCGACCTACACATTTTCAACATTTAAACACAAGGCTTTTCAGTCCTTAGCAGTTAGCGGCTAACTGATGCTAGCAGGGCTGCAGCAGTTAAGCCAGTAACACTAGCTCGTCTGGGAAAATCCTATTCAAATATGACGGCATGTTGTTTTCTGACTGGTTGGTATTGTGTTAATTCATGCTCAACTCAATAACGTGGTCGCAACGTTAGCAGACATTTTATTTCATCTTTCATAAATGTTGAAGGTGTTATAACACAGGGCAATAACTGCATGCTCGATCTCTGCTCCCAGACGGCAGCAGGTGAGCATGCTGTTTTATGTTAGAAGGGGCACCCCCCACCCCCACATGCATGCTCAGTTCAACGTTTGCTGGAACCTTGTGTATGATGTTTTTGTTTTTTTTCTGGACCAGCTTGCTCTGCTTATGGGCATTGCTTTTTGTGTTAATGGTTTCATGCCAAAAAAAGAGTACTACAGATGCACTATTTGCTTTGAGGATGTTGATAGAGAAGTACAGAGAAGGCCAGATGGAGCTGCATTGTGTTTTTGTAGATCTGGAGAAAGCTTATGACAGGGTGCCCAGAGAGGAACTGTGGTATTGTATGAGGAAGTCTGGAGTGGCAGAGAAGTATGTTAGAGCGGTGCAGGACATGTATGAGGACTGTAAGACAGTGGTGAGGTGTGCTGTAGGTGTGACAGAGGAGTTCAAGGTGGAGGTGGGACTGCATCAGGGATCAGCTCTGAGCCCCTTCTTGTTCACTATGGTGATGGACAGGCTGACAGACGAGATTAGACAGGAATCTCCATGGACTATGATGTTTGCAGATGACATTGTGATCTGCAGTGAGAGTAGGGAAGAGGTGGAGGAGAAGCTAGAGAGGTGGAGGTTTGTCCTGGAAAGGAGAGGGATGAAGGTTAGCCGCAGTAAGACAGAGTACATGTGTGTGAATGAGAGGGACCCAAGTGGAAGAGTGAGGTTACAGGGAGAAGAGATCAAGAAGGTGGAGGATTTTAAGTACTTAGGATCAACAGTCCAGAGCAATGGAGAGTGGGGAAAAGAGGTGAAGACACGTGTACAGGCAGGATGGAATGGGTGGACAAAAGTGTCAGGTGTGATGTGTGATAGAAGAGTGAAAGGAAAGGTGTACAAAACTGTGGTGAGACCAGCGATGTTGTTTGGTCTAGAGACAGTGTCCCTGAGGAAAAGACAGGAGGCAGAGCTGGAGGTAGCAGAGATGAAGATGCTGAGGTTCTCTTTGGGAGTGACCAGGAAGGATAGGATCAGGAATGAGTACATCAGAGGGACAGCACATGTTAGAGGTTTTGGAGATAAAGTCAGAGAGGCCAGACTGAGATGGTTTGGACATGTACAGAGGAGAGATAGTGAATATATCGGTAGAAGGATGCTGAGTTTTGAACTGCCAGGCAGGAGGCCTAGAGGAAGACCAAAGAGGAGGTTTATGAATGTAGTGAAAGAGGACATGAAGGTAGTTGGTGTGAGAGAAGAGGATGCAAAGGACAGGGTTAGATGGAGGCAATTGATTCGCTGTGGCAACCCCTGAAGGGAAAAGCCAAAAGGAAAAGAAGAAGAAGAAGAAGACTAGAACAACATAAACATTTATAATAATATATTGCTTTGCAGGTAGAACTAACACCATCTAAGGCCTTGCTACATTGTTTATAAATTTAACTTGTTTTATACCCTTTGCAACTTTACTCTTCTGTGTTTTATCCTTGTTTCTTGTGACACAGGCTGAAATGCTGCTGCTAGTAAAAATCTCTCCATGAATGTCCCGTAAAGTGGCAAATCTGAGGTACATGAATCAGTTGAAGAGTTGCAAAACATTCTTAAGGAAAAACTTGAACTTCAAGGTAGCTTCACTCTCCAATATGAGGACTCAGACTTTAATAATGCTCTGTGTAATTTGATTGACATCCATGATTTGCCACCTGAACGTGCTGTATTGCACATTCTTTGGGATGAGACATCTCCACTTGTTCAGCAAGAGTCAGACTCTGTTGGTTCAGAGTCTTCCCTGGACACAGCCAGTTTATCCAGCAGTCACTCCAGAGTCCCTCAGCTTTCGTCAGGAACCATCTGCGAAGTGTCTCAGAGTGGCCTTCACCTTTTTCCATCCCGTCCTTCTCCTACGATGTGGAGTTGAAGTTATGCAAAGGCAACGAGGCATATGAACAAACCAAGAAAGGTAAAACCTTAACAAGAGACATGAAGATAGACATTTTGGACAAGATTGCTCAGGCAGTTTTTGAAGTGAAAGCCTATCCTGATCAAGACCAGACTGAGTCAGTTGCTTCTGCTCTCATCAGTAGACACCCCTGTCTTCGAGAACCAAGCAGTGAAACAGAGTATGACGGATGGAAAACAAACATAAAATACAAACTTGGCAATTTTAGGTCCAAGCTGCATCAGGCAGGCTGTACTGAGGTTAGCATTAACCAGAAAAAGAGGGGCAGTGAAGATGATGGCACAAGTCCTTTTCTGAAGAGAGCAAAGAGAGGTGAGATTAACCATGTTCCTGACCATCCAGAAAACTATAATGATAACTCACTGGAGGATGAAAGACTGGTTCTGGTTGAGGAGTTCAAGAAGAATAAGAGTGTTGCACTCATCAGACAAAAGATAGAGCTGACGTTCTCCCTGAAGCACAGGGAGATCGTGGAGTTGCAGCCTATGGTCTCAGAGGTTCTGGAATGTTGGCCTACTCTGTTTTGTGTGGCAGAGGTAAGCAGGTGAACTGAGAATATATCATGTTGTGTTTATGTTTAGTCTTTTTTGACAGTGTGTTAATCATGATGCCCATTTTAACACAAAGATAAAATTGAAATTGTTTTGACTTTGTAATGAGGATTGAAATTTCCTGTTCACATTTTTTCAACAGATTAGAGAAGAGTTTTATCAGATCACAAACAAGAACCTAATGGGCAACTTCAAGGAAGCCCTTCATTAGCACACCTGGAGGCTCCTGAGACTCTATCGGGCGAGAAGGACAGCTTTTTCGTCGAGATGGATCAGCTCCTTAACAGCCTGATCAAGAGGTGAATTCTAGATGTAGTAATGTTAATAACGCTGAACATTATGGATAGGTTTAGGGTTAGGGTCACCTTGTTGTGACAAACCCTCAGAATAAATGCATGGGTTTCTAAGGGACACAATAGCACAAACAAGCGAACCAATGATGATCAAATGATCAATGATCAAAGACATAAAATTACTCAGATATAGTGACTTTTTTCCTCGTTAAACAAAGGGTATCTTAATCTAATTTTTTTGGATATAGAAGAGGACATCTGCTTGCCTGCTTACTCTATTTCTTGTAATGTTTTGTGCAACTCTTGTTTCAGACATCTGACATCACAGCACATAGACAAACTGCAGCTTTAAAGGGGCCTTCCCTTGTATCTTCCGTGACAGTCAGGAGAAGCTCTTCAGGAACTGTCTTGTGAGTTGTTTATAATGAACAGAAATTGTAATTATGTTATCATACTGTATTTACATATAGTACTGTACTTAATGTTGACTTGAACCATTACCTCTCTGTCCTACTTGTTCCCTAACAATGTGTCTTATAGTTGTACTGTCCTGGCTGTGACTTGATGTAGCCTAAATAATGTCATTTGATGTGTCTATGGGGGTTCAATTTTTGATTGTGGGGTATGGGGTGGAAATAGTTAATATGTCAAGCTTATAATTAATTCTATTTGGAAAAAAATGTTTATTTAATAATGTGGAGATATTTTAGAGTTGGAGCTTATTCTGATTCACAGTATTTTAATGACTAATGTCTTGCAATCCATGTGTTGGTCTTTTCCTGTCTGTTAACACAAGGACACTGACCCAGAAGTGGAGCAGACAAAGGGTCTTACTGTGGGTATCCTCACTGTGCTGGAGGATGATGACAGCACAGCGCCTCAAAGTGTCGTGAATGTTGCTGTTGTTGTGGAGGAAGAGCTTGTCCTTCAAGATCTCCCTGACCTGCCAACTGCTTTTGCTTACCTTTTTGTACTGATCTATGCTTTCAACCTCAAAGTACCCAAAGGATCTCAGGTACCCATTTGAAACTGTTCAGAAGGTTTTCATGGAACTTGGTACAGACCTCTCTGCAAGGGTCAGATCTCTCAAAAACAAACTCCTTCGGTGAATCCACAATTTCTGGATCTGGAGTCGTTGACATCTAAAAGTTCCCTTCTGTCCAGCTAACAACCATGTTTTATGTTTTAGATTTGTGGTTGTGTTCACTACGGGTATGTATGGTCTTTTATACATGACTTATGCTTGATATTTTGAGACCAGAAGTTATGGCAGTTGGTAGCCTTGTTAACAAATTTAGATTCATACTTGTGTATCATATGTGTTCTGTATGGTCTTGTATACATGACTTGCGCTTGATATTTTGAGACCAGAAGTTATTGCACTCGGTAGATTTAGATTCATAGTTGTGTATCATACTGATTCTGTATGGTCATGTATACATGACTCGTGTTTGATCTTTTATTCAATCTCAAAGTTTAAAAGTAGACAATGCAGCACAAGTAAACAGCTACTATTGGGACAATTGGGTCTCATTAGTTTGCATGTACTTGGTCCTATTGGAAGGGTTTGATGCTGGTACAGTTTAAATAAAACAAATGTTTTGAATGTATATGTTGCATCTGTAATTATTTATACATTTGATTATACATTATGGGTTCTAAATTACACATTTGAGCTATATTATAAAGTATTGCAGTTTGCAAATTTAAATTCCTCTTGAATTATTCTTCTATATACTAACTTAACCCAATTAAAGTGCATTCTGTCTAAGAACTTACAGTAGAGTCATTACAATGTAAAATTATAAGTTATACAATTTACAGGACAGTTAGTAGAAGTAAGGATTAAATGTTATTACAATATAAAATATTAAGTTAGAATTTAGGAGAGAGTAAGCACAAGGTAATATTTAAAAGTTATTACACAAATGTAAAATTATAAAGTTTAGTCCAACTTAGGAGAGGGTTAGCTGAAGTAAGGATTATAAATTATTACATTGTAAAATTATAAAGCTAGTGAACTTACTGTTGAGTTGATAACAATCAAAATTCAGAGTTAAGCAAACTCAGATGCAAACTTAAAATATTAGTTTAATTGCCCAACTTAAAATTTTATCGAAGTTTGTTGCCTTGAAATTTTGAGTTGACCCAGCTTTTCTTTTTTTGCAGTGAAGGTAGTGGGAAAAGAGAGGCTGGTGGTCTCTGTCATCTGTAGTGAAAGAGACCACTGGACTTTGTCAACATCTTTTTTATTGCTGCATGTATGTCCTCTCCTCTTGTGTGTGTTTCATAGTGGTGTTACACTCAGCAAAGAGCTCCTTATCTTTGTTAAGGAACCTGACACACACAAAAACTACAACTCATCACTGGCCACAGATATGCATGGTGCTCTCTGAATAGCTGCATCAAGCTGTTAATATTTCTGATTTTCTGGTTGCTGTTGAAGCTGACATTGGGAGTTTTCCACACATCTCAACCTTTTCTGTTTTCCCTCAAACAATGTGTCAAACACAGCTTTAAGCACTTATTCACAACTGTCCCATCACTAAAAGATGTTTTATGTTGCCCAAAAATCCCACAATGCCTTGTAGTGAACATTTGTTTGCATTTTTCTCAGTCATTTTGCCCTCAGCTCGGACTTTAGGAGATGATTCCGCGCAAAAGCTCTGTGCTTTGTTTCATAGTGGCGCTTCACATTATTAATCAAGTAATTAGTGCTACGTGTTCAGACTATATGAGGTAAAATGGTTTTGAACTGCCTGACGGAAGAATAAACATAAATTTTGTCCACTCAATGTTAACCTGCGGTTTTCCTCATTAACTCCCCTTTGTTTGGTCTTCACTATCTCCCTTCGTCTGTGCTCCGCAGTAGCGGTAAACTCAGCGCAGCAGCGGGCAATGAAACTATCAGGTGTGCTGACAGAGCAGGTAAACAAATGATTTAGTTGGCTGAACTGGGTGGCGCTACTATCATGTTAACTGGAGGAGCAGCGCCTGCCGTCTGTAACCGCAACCGTCAAAAAAAATGCGCCAAGAAATCTATTCTCATGAATTTATCATGGAGTGGTCACGGGTCCGGGCAGAACCATCCGCATCCAGACCGCGGTCCGCCATTTGGCAATGCCTGTTCTAAATTATCCGTGTCCATATCTGTACTCGGAATGGGCGGGACTTAAACCAGAAGTGGGTGTGGTTTATCCGGAAATGGGTTGGGGCTTATATCGCTACATTATTTTAAGTTTGATATTGATATGGATTGATCAGAAGTTGCTATATTTATTGTTTATTTAAAACTATTTACAGAACAGCCCCAAAATTGAGATTCAAATCAATGTTTTTGATCACAACAGTAAGAGAACTATTTACAGAACAAGTTTTTTATTAACTCAGAACCTGAAGTGCATTAATTATTACAACACATGCAATAGGAAATTATGAACTACAAAATGCTGAACAAAATTGTCATACTAATCATACATTTCTATCTTTTTTCTTTTTCTTTTTTTTTATTTTTATGATCAAAATTTTTTCTCAATTATTTATTCATTTTTACCACCTAATGTTCTTGCCATTTTTTTTTCACACAAAGTTAAACAATGTTAAACTCCCAAGGCAGTCATTTTGACTTCTTGTCATAACTTGGTTTAAAAAAAAACTCATCTACCAATAGGAGCCTGACTTTTCCTAAATCTGTGTATATTTACTCTGACATTGTTTGATCAATAAATTTTCAGAACACTAAGGAGATCTGAGTAGTGAGTGCTCGGATATTATTTGTATGTAATTTGGATTATCGGTAAAATATCCAGGAATAAATTGGTGGAATAGGAAAAAACACATCAGGACACTAAATTAAAACTATAATGATTGAGCGTTTTATTTATTTAACTGAACCAACATAGCTTCTCTGCAATTACACATCCAAATTCGAACTTTGAAATAAAAACAAATGTAATTCTGTGATTAAAAAAAAAGAAAGTATCCTGCTTCAAAATATGTTGGTATCATCATTAGACCTTAAGAATGAAAATTATTAACTATTATGAACAATCCAAAATGCTGCGGTGGCTGTCAGCCAGCTGGAGACACTGATGTTATGATGCCAAGATGGGTTGCTTAAACTCCCAATCACTCACAGTCAATACAGGTAACCTGTACCTTCCTTGTGCAGCTCCCACTACTTTATGACATTTGACAGAATTATCCTTTGCTTTATTTTTCTTACATATTTGCTTTATTTTTCATACACATTCTTCACTTGGCACTGCCTTCTCCTCTCCATCTTCTGCTGCTCCAAATGGGGCTCTTGCACCATCATTTTTCAGGTTTTTGCTTTCATGTCTCCTGAGCAAAGTTCTTTGTGAGTCACATTATGAGGTTCCTCTGTGACATCATCTTATTGGTGCAATTCTTGAACAGGATCAAAGCATTTATGGTAAAGAATATTACGAAACACCACCAATGGCCATCATCATGTAGGATGTTAGGATTCAGCGGTTTATCTAGCGATGCGTTCGGCAGAATAATGACGTTGAGATGAGTTCTTAGTTTAGCCTAAATGCATAACATGTTTATTTGCCGGCTACACAGAGAGCAGCCGCTTGTCTACATAGCACTGGACAACAACAACTGCATGTTGGCGCCGGGTGGGAGACAGGATGTGACGTTGTAGCTTGGGTTGCCACATCGGCTGAATACGTACAAGTATTTACACCCCAAATACCATACCGCACACCAGCAGTACATCCATACAGAACACATTACAGCATTACAGAAAATGAGGATACAATATAACATTGTCTCTTAACATCCCCACTTATACTCAGTTTGCTGTAATGCAAACAAAATTAAATAAAGCAAAACAGAAAACAATGTGGACCCTCTGTCTTACACATTTCAAATCCCAAAAAGAATGGGTGCAAACTCAATCAGCTTTGACTTAGTTGCTGGCTTAGTCATAATGTCAGCCACCATGACTTCAGTAGGACAGTATACCAAGTTTACTTTACCCTCATTAACTGTGGACCTGATAAAGTGGTACTTTATGTCCACATGCATACATCTTTGTCTATTTACAGGATTTTTAGCAAGGGCAATTGTTCCCTGGTTGTCCTCAAATACAGTTGTTTTTGTGTACTGGTAATCATTAATAGCCTCTAGTAACTGCTCTAGATATAAGCACTCTTGTATCGTTGAAGCCAAAGCCATATATTCCGCCTCACAGGTGGAGAGCGCAACCGTAGGCTGCTTCTTAGTTTTCCAAGAAACTAAAGAGCTGTTTTTACTGAGACTTACAGAGTATCCTGTGGTACTGCGTCTGTCGCTAGCATCAGATGCCCAATCCGCATCACTGTAGGCTTGTATGCCTAGCTTCTCACTGTCATCTCTTTTGAAACTCAAACCTTTTTCAGAAGTGCCTTTGAGGTATCTTAGAACATGTTTCACAGTGACCCACTGCTCCTCTGTAGGCTCAGTAAAATAATGTGATAACCTGCTTACCACAAAGCTTAAATCGGGTCTGGTACAGGTGGTTAGATAGATCAGGCTTCCTACCGCTTCCCTGTATATTCTGACATCACTCATTTCCACTGCATCATCAGAATATTCCAGCTTTTGTTCACAGGGTGTTTCTCTGACCTTACAATCTTGCATATTGAAACGCTATAGTATTTTGTCAATGTACTTTTCCTGTGACATTTTTACACATCAATCAGATTGACTGAAATCGATACTCAGAAAATGATTGAGTGTGCCAAGATCTTTCATTTTGAACTTTACTGAGAACATCTCTGTCACCTCTTTCAAAACCATTTCATTGCTGGCTGCAATGATCAAGTCATCGACCCATATGATTATGATCACCTTGTCACCTTTTGACTCTTTAGCATAAACACAATGGTCGGCTGGGTTTTGCTTGTACTCGTTATCTGTTAAATAATCATGTACGACTCTATTCCAGTTTCGCCCTGATTGTTTGAGACCGTAAAGTGATTTTTCTAGTTTGTACACTAGACCATCATCTTTCTCTTCATAACATTCTGGTGGATTAATGAAAATATCATACTCTAAAGGGGAGTGTAAGTATGCCGTTTTCACGTCCATCTGGTGAAGGAGCAAATTCTCCTGAGCTGCTTTTTGTAGCACCACTCTTACACTTGTTAGATTTGTGTGTGCCAACCTGTGTGTGCCTGGACCTGTGTGTGCCAACCAAGACCTTCCGCACATACAGCAACAACAAGCCATGGTTCACAGCCAAGCTGAGACAACTGCGCTTGGCTAAGGAGGAGGCCCACAGATCTGGGGACAGGGCTCTGTACCGGCAGACCAGGAACACACTGACAAAGGAGATCAGAGCAGCTAAGAGGAGTTACTCTGACAAGCTGAAAGAGAACTTCTCAGCCAACAACCCCTCGTCGGTGTGGAGAGGTCTGCAGGACATCATCGGCTACAGACGCCCGTCCCCCCCTGCTGAGGCCAACAAGAACCTGGCTGACGACCTCAACAGATTCTACTGTAGGTTTGAAAAGGACCTCACACCCACCACCCCCATCCCACTACCTGCAGCCCAGATCACACCACCATTCACACCTCCACTCCCCTCAACAAAGACTGTCTGCACTCCACACCCCCTGCCTGCCCCAACCCCAGCCCCCCTCCTCTCCACAACCCCATCCCCTTCACATCGGCTGAATACGTACAAGTATTACACCCCAAATACCATACCGCACACCAGCAGTGCATCCATACAGAACACATTACAGCATTACAGAAAATGAGGATACAATATAACATTGTCTCTTAACATAGGAGCTTACACTGAATATTTCATCCTCATTTGATCAGCACATCTACTCCAATCTTCTGTTGTGGTACTGTATGTAACAGTCTCCAGATTCACCTCATGGCCACTTGTGATGTTGACAGCTATGTGGATTGTGATTAGAATGAAGAAATTTTTCCTTGGTTAGCTCTGATTGATTGTTAAGGGTGCACTGTCACATTTCAGCACCTCTTTACTGTGCAGGGCCCTTTGCTCCTGTACAGATGGAGGAAGCTCTTGTCTACTCTTATTTACTGGACCAACCCTGGGACTTTAGTTCCTTGGAAAGTTCAAGAGAAGTAAAGAAGTTATCAGTGGTGATATTTCCTCCGCTCAACAGAAGTTACATGTGTTGACTGAGTGTTTGTGAGGCATAAGCAACAACTTGCCGTTGTAACAGCAGTGTCTGCAGCTGGCTGGCAGCCATCACAGCATTATTGAATGTTCATAATAATTAATAGTTTTTGTTGTTAAGGTCTATTTCCAATCTATTTGGAACCAGGACACAATTCTTTTAATTTCACAGAGATACATTTGTTTATATTTCACAGTGTAATGGGAATTTCACCTGTGTGGATTTGAAGAGAATAGAGAGGCCTGTTCTCAGGCAACTCTGGTCAGTTAAGTTGTTTTGGTACATTCCCATGTGCAAGGTCACCTGATAAAGATGTTTCCCTGCACTGCCTTTGCCGGTGCAGCGAGATCGCCCCCACGCTGCCTGAGAAACCCCGTCTTTCTCAGACAGTGTGGAGCGTTGTTTATTCCGACGTATAAAAGTAGAGGGTTTCCGGCGCCAGGTTGGAGTCAGCTGCTGGTTGCTTGCGGACGCGTACGAACGCCCAGCATGGTTGATGCTACTCTGCCTGGGTTGTAGGCTCTCATTCCCCTTGTGTCAAGGTAAGAGACTGAGCACATTTGGAATTCTTTAGCTCAACCAAAGAATTTGTGGGTACTGTCCTATGCTCTGTGGAGGGAATGAACGACACATTTGTTCTAGCATCATAGGGGGTCCTGGGACTCAAAGTACATTACTATGCTCTGTGGGGAATGAAACTACAAGCTTACTCCAGCTGTTCTTTGTGGAGGATGTAGCTACCAGTTTATTCTAGCATCATAGTTGTATATTATCTACTGTTTGCTGCTTATTATCTACTGTTTGCTGCTCATTATTTGTTGTTTTTTTGCTCTATGTTTTGCGGGAAATAAATCATTCATTTATGATAGCATCATAGCAGTTTTCTGTCTGATTTATTGTGTGAGTTCTTCTGTGTACCTACCTCCGGCGGACCTGCAAAATTTTTCACAAAACACACAGTTTGAGTTTGGATGTGTAATTGCAGAGAAGTTCTGTTGTGTCAATTAAATATACAAACCATTCAATCATTATAGTTTTAATTTAGTGTCCTGATTTGTTTTTATCTATTCCACGAATTTATTCTTAGATATTTTCAATGATAATCCAAGTCTACAAATACTGTTTGAGCAGTCAAAATCACTGTTTATGACTCCCACAGACAGTTGCATAATTCTGGGAGGCCGAGTGTTAAGGTGTGTGTGCGTGTGTTTGTGTGTGTGTCTGTTTGTGCATGTGTGTGTGACTGAGAGACTGTGTGAGGGGGAGAGAGAGAGAGATAGAGAGAGTATGCACGTGTGTGTTTGTCTGTGTGTGTGTGCATGCGATATGTAACAGGTAAAATAGCCATACAGTATAGAAATCATTAATTTGAACTCAAGTGAGAAAGTGTCAAACTAAGAAAAAGCAGGTAAAATAAAAAAAATGACTGGAGTGTAGGCGGTGACCGATGTGACACGAGCAGTCTTCAGCTCTTGTCAAATGCACCACATACGTGCAACAAAACAAAAGAAGAAACAAGTTTAAATAGACTGAAATAGAATAAGCTGGAGAAAACCTACGTTTGCGAAGCCACAAACAGATCAGTTAGTCAGTCTCTCAAGGTAGGGGCGGGCGCTGTGTGTGACTGGCCAGTCACTGAGCGTGACGACAGTCAGTTCTGAGGATTTTACGAGCACGAGTTTTGACGAGTTTTACACGTATCGTACTCGTCAAAAATGCATTATCCGTACCGGATACTCCTCTGAAACGAGTACTCGGCTCAACCCTAATAGCAATACATGGATCTCTTAGGTAGTTTTTATTTAGCGCTTGTTGAAGTATAGGCTGGTGCTATATGTACGGGTGAAGATGAATGATGTAAGTGATGCTTCTTTTGTTGCTCTTCATTTACTTTAACTTATGCCATCTATCTGAGCTTTAGAATTAATCAATGTGTTTATAAACGCCTCTATATCCTGTGGCATCTCTCACGGCAATGCAACCAAATAGGATGCAAAGCTGTGATCCTCAAAGAATTTCCATCACAGGAATAATGCTATCCCAGGGCACCGCTGCAAACGTTTGCCCCAAGCATTGGGCACAGATAATTTAAACATGTTCTTAGCGCACCTTAATCAATGCCAGCGGTGTCTTCCAGTTGGGACAGAGGAAAAGGCAATAAAGAGATAACGCTGGCATAACCTGGGGACTTGCTGCAGAAGAAATATGAAGCGCTGTAGCCCTCTGGGTAATGAGAAACAAAACTCCTGACAAAGACTTCTCCTAGTGGAGTTTCTGCTCAACAGCAAAGTCACATAATGAGCAAGATCACACTGCACACATTCAGTGTAGTCTTAAAATTACAAGGGGAGCTGTATTTGTGTGGTTTGTGTGATGTCATTTGACTTAAAAACAAACAGAATAAAGTTAACATGAGAATGGACAAATATTAGCAACAGTCAAAATCCCATTGCATTGTGATTGTTTGAAAGTCTTACAAATAAAGTACATAGCAAGGAAAACACTGCAAACAAGTGAAATGTTACATGTAATCAGGCATCTGCATCAACAAGTCCTTCCTCCTCCTCCCATGAACCTGATATATGAAACTATTTCCCCAAAAACAAACACACCCCAAAACATTGTTAGTATAATTTCTTTTTCCTTAGTAAGGCAAGAAGTGCTGAAGGCAGATCAGAGAGAGCCATTCCCAATGATAAAGTACTCTCCTCTTTCGGTCTCTCTCATATCACAGAGGACATGTGTGAGATTTATCAGTTCTGGCCCAGTCATGGGCTTTCTCCATGGCAAAGCAGCGCTCATGGATGCTATTGTACTGCACTTTGTTGGGGTGCAGGTGTACTTTTACCACAAAAGGGGCTCTGAATTATATCTTTGATGGTCCTGTCAAAAACACAAAATGGGAGATAGATAACTAGGAAATAGCCGGCATGTGTGTCTACAAATATCATGCAGAAAGCTGCAGGTAAAACAGAAATAATTTGAAGTGGACATACCATTACTTTTTGTGTCTTCTTCTTCTTTTCCTTTCGGCTTTTCCCTTCAGGGGTCGCCACAGCGAATCAATTGCCTCCATCTAACCCTGTCCTTTGCATCCTCTTCTCTCACACCAACTACCTTCATGTCCTCTTTCACTACATCCATAAACCTCCTCTTTGGTCTTCCTCTAGGCCTCCTGCCTGGCAGTTCAAAACTCAGCATCCTTCTACCGATATATTCACTATCTCTCCTCTGTACATGTCCAAACCATCTCAGTCTGGCCTCTCTGACTTTATCTCCAAAACGTGTAACATGTGCTGTCCCTCTGATGTACTCATTCCTGATCCTATCCTTCCTGGTCACTCCCTGAGAGAACCTCAGCATCTTCATCTCTGCTACCTCCAGCTCTGCCTCCTGTCTTTTCCTCAGTGACACTGTCTAGACCAAACAACATCGCTGGTCTCACCACAGTTTTGTACACCTTTCCTTTCATTTTAGCTGAAACTCTTCTATCACACATCACACCTGACACTTTTCTCCACCCATTCCATCCTGCCTGCACACGTTTCTTCACCTCTTTTCCACACTCTCCATTGCTCTGGACTGTTGACCCTAAGTACTTAAAATCCTCCACATTCTTGATCTCTTCTCCCTGTAACCTCACTCTTCCACTTGGGTCCCTCTCATTCACACACATGTACTCTGTCTTACTGCGGCTAACCTTCATCCCTCTCCTTTCCAGGACAAACCTCCACCTCTCCTGCTTCTCCTCCACCTCTTCCCTACTCTCACTGCAGATCACAATGTCATCTGCAAACATCATAGTCCATGGAGATTCCTGTCTAACCTCGTCTGTCAGCCTGCCCATCACCATAGCGAACAAGAAGGGGCTCAGAGCTGATCCCTGATGCAGTCCCACCTCCACCTTGAACTCCTCTGTCACACCTACAGCACACCTCACCACTGTCTTACAGTCCTCATACATGTCCTGCACCGCTCTAACATACTTCTCTGCCACTCCAGACTTCCTCATACAATACCACAGTTCCTCTCTGGGCACCCTGTCATAAGCTTTCTCCAGATCTACAAAAACACAATGCAGCTCCCTCTGGCCTTCTCTGTACTTCTCTATCAACATCCTCAAAGCAAATACTGCATCTGTAGTACTCTTTTTTGGCATGAGACCATACTGCTGCTCACAAATGCTCACTTCTGCCCTTAGTCTAGCTTCCACTACTCATTCCCATAACTTCATTGTATGGCTCATCAGCTTTATTCTTCTGTAGTTGCCACAACTCTGCACATCTCCCTTGTTTTTAAAAATGGGCACCAGCACACTTCTCCTCCACTCCTCAGGCATCTTCTCACTATCTAAGATCTTGTTGAACAACCCAGTCAGAAACTCTACTGCCACCTCTCCTAGACACTTCCAAACCTCTACAGGTATATCATCAGGACCGACTGCCTTTCCACTCTTCATCCTCTTCAGTGCTCTCCTCACTTCATCCTGACTAATCTTTGCTACATCCTGGTCCACAACCGCCACCTCTTTTAGCCTTTGTTCTCTCTCATTTTCCACGTTCATCAACTCTTCAAAGTACTCTTTCCATCTTCCCATCACACTGCTGGCACCTGTCAATAGACTTCCATCCCTATTCTGAATCACCCTAACCTGCTGCACGTCCTTCCCATCTCTATCTCTCTGTCTTGCCAGCCGGTATAGATCAGTCTCTCCCTCCTTACTGTCCAACCGAGCATACAAGTCATCATAAGCTTCTTGTTTGGCCTTTGCTACCTCTACCTTCACCTTACGCTGTATCTCCCTGTACTCCTGTCTACTCTCCTCAGTCCTCTCAGTGTCCCACTTCTTCTTAGCTAACCTCTTTCTTTGTATACACTCCTGTACCTCCCCATTCCACCACCAAGTCTCCTTATCTACTTTCCTTCCAGATGACACACCAAATACTCTCCTACCTGTCTCCCTGATCACATTAGCTGCAGTTGTCCAGTCATCTGGAAGCACCTCCTGACCACCCAGAGCCTGTCTTAACTCCTTCCTAAAGGTCATGCAATACTCTTCCTTTTTTAGCTTCCACCATTTCGTCCTCTGCTCTGCCTTTGCCCTCTTCATCTTCCTCACCACCAGAGTCATCCTACACACCACCATCCTATGCTGTTTGGCTACACTCTCACCTACCACTAGTTTGCAGTCACTGATCTCCTTCAGGTTACATCGTCTACACAAGATGTAGTCTACCTGTGTGCTCCTACCACCACTCTTATAGGTCACCCTATGTTCCTGCCTCTTCTGGAAGAAAGTATTCACTACAGCCATTTCCATCCTTTTTGCAAAGTCAACTACCATCTGTCCCTCTGCGTTCCTCTCCTGGATACCAAACCTGCCCATCACTTCCTCATCACCTCTGTTACCTGCACCAACATGTCCATTGAAGTCTGCACCGATGACAACTCTCTCACTTCTAGGTATGCTCTGCATCACTTCATCAAAGTCCAACCAGAATTTCTCCTTCTCCTCCAGCTCACATCCTACTTGTGGAGCATACCCACTAACAACATTGAACATCACACCTTCTATTTCTAGCTTCAGACTCATCACTCTATCCGACACTCTTTTTACCTCCAGGACATTCCTAACAAACTCCTCCTTCAAGATAACTCCTACTCCATTTCTCTTCCCATCTACACATGATAGAACAACTTGAACCCTTGCTCCTAACTTCTAGCCTTGCTACCCTTTCCACCTGGTCTCCTGGACACACAGTATGTCTACCTTCCTCCTCTGCATCATGTCACCAACTCTCACCTTTTCCTGTCATAGTTCCAACATTCAACATCCTTACTCGTAGTCCTATACTCTTGGCGCTCCTTCTCTTTCTTTGTGTGAACGCACTTTCCTCCTCTACTTCTTCGACCAACAGTAATCCAATTTCCAACCAACGCCCTGTAGGTTCAACAGCGCCGAGGCGGTCGTTGTAACCCGGGCCTCGACAATCCGGTATGGAAGTCATAGGTTTGATTCGCATCTTTGATTGGCAAAAGTTTACGGCAGATGCCCTTCCTGACGCAAACCCTCTGTATTATCCGGGCTTGGGACCGGCACAATAAGACACTGGCTTGTGCCCTCTTGCGGCTACATACCATTACTTTTTGTGTGATTCAGATATTATACTTGGTTTGGCTTTTGGTGCTGATCTTGTATCTAGCAAACCACATTGTTCACCCTTCCTGAACATTAATGTTAACAATGAGGTCACAGCCTTTATCCATTGCAAATAATTAGGTTGCCTGGAAATTATGATGGTCTTGCATGCATTGTTACAGGACCATAGACAGACTTTTGAGCTGTAATAGCTTCTACTTGCTGAGTAATCAGCAGATTCTGCAGGTATTTTCAGGACTTACGTCAATGAGCTTTCTCGTCTTTTTCTTCTACTTCTTCTTCTTCTGGAGAAGCAAACTCACAATTACGTGACCAGGAAGAGGAGAATTGAAAACAATACTGTTCAAGAAGCAGCTACTGTTATTTGCTTGTAACATCAGATGTCGCTTAAAACTAGAATTTGGTTTCTATAAAATGACAAAAGACCTAAATAACTTTAGGAACATCTGGTGTCATAAAAATATCCTATGCACTTTAATTGATGATCAACTCAATTTTGCAAACTTCCTGATATAATGCACTGATTTTAAATTGTATTTCCTCTTACTTATTGGTTTTTAGTGTTTTTGAAGCTCTTTAGTGTTTTCATCTAATGTGAAATTGTAAAATGTTGTGAATGTGATTAAAGTGTTTTTGCAAAAATAAAAAAATAAAAATTCTTCTGATGGAGCAGGTGGTTCATGTTGACCAGACTTACTGTGTACCAGGCAGGCTAATCACGGATAATATTCATTTAATTTGCAATATTTTGGAACTCTCATGTTCATTGGGTACAGGTCTTGGTCTTATTTCCATAGACCAAGAAAAGGCTTTTGATAGAGTTGAACACTTGTACTTGTGGCACATGCTACAGGGTTTCGGTTTCAACTCTAACTTGCCAAGATTCAGACCCTGTATGGAGATATTGAGAGTGTATTTAACCATTATTAGACTATGAACATGCCCCCGCATTCAGATCACATGATGTTTTTAAACCATTTGTAACAAATAAAGTCTGCCACGTGGATTGCTGTGCTCATGTTTCCGCAACATTATAGAGGTGAAACTGTCTTCCAGTTTTTATTTGGGTCACGGAAAACTGGAGATATGATTGTTTACATTTGATCTAAGACAAGCGGTTCAAATGGCTTCTTTTATTGGTCTAATCAGATGGCAGGCACCGTATTTCTGTCCAGATAGTCACCATTGTAAAAGCGGGGATGCATTTATGCATGTGATTCGAACATGTCTAGCGATTCGTGCATTTTGTCACATGATGCAAACGTGCCTTGTGAGGCCTGTGACGTGGCACTGTGTCTTTTGAAAAACTCCTTTGACGAGTGGCATAAGTGACACAATGTTGTGTTTTGGGTTTGTGTGGCTGTTTTGTGTTTTCCCTTTTTGTTTTTCTTCTCCTTCCAGGACCTGCAGGGCTTGTGAGTGGAGGAGGCGTGACAACGAGGCACACCAGGTTCCACTCAACCATCCATATATACTGTATATATATAACCATCCATATATCATTTACCATACTATAAAGCTGGTCTTGACTCTCACTGCAGTGCCAGATAATTCCGTCTTGTTCGGTAGCGCAATCCAGAGAATTTGCATCCTTGTGAGTACCTCTTGTTCCCAGTGAGCAGCTGAACTAATTCTTATTTTTCTTGTTAATTGTAGTTCAGTGCCTCATCGCCTCCTGTTCCTGGAGCACCAGCCTCCTGCCACCACCAGGCTACCTGCGACTGTTTTTTTTTTGTGTTCCTGCATATTTCTTTTGTAAATAAACTCTCTGTACTTTTATCTGCCTGTCTCCTGCAATTTGGGTCCACGACAGTCTCCAGGCAGCCCTAACACACAAACTGTTTATAGTTAGAAGCCTATGTCAACCTTTTTGGAGTTAAAAATCAATTTGATGAGCATGTTTTTGGTTTTTATGGCAATAAAATAAAAATTCCATTTTCGAATTTGACTGTGTTAATTTTGCCCCAATATGTCAATGTAGTAAGGTTATAGGGAAATAATAACTATCTGAAGTTGTGCTGAAGATAAACATACCAAGCATGGGTATCTCAAATAATTTTTCATGTGGTATATAGAGACAAATATCAAGGATACCAAAAAACAACCAAAATGGGTCAGGAGTCTAAGAGTTAAGATTAACGGTGGCTTAAGTGCTCCTTTTAAGTTCCAAAGGGGCATGAGGCAGGGCTGCCCCTTTTCAAGGATGCTCTTCTGTCTGGCACTGGAACCTTTTTTAAACCGGTTGAGAGCAGGCCTCTCTGGTTTTAACTGACCTGGTGTCACGGGGAGCAGGATTTGGACCCAAATGCAGGACACCAGTGGATAGATTGTCATCCATATTTTAATCCAAACAAAGCGAACAGCAAGGAAACAAGTAACGTAAAGGAACAAAAACAACCTGGCAAAGGAAATCAAGAAGAAGCCTGCTTATAAAGACTCATGCTAATCAATTCAATAGAACCCAGGTGTGGAGACGAGCAACAGGTGTGGAGAAGAGGCTCCACCCACAAGTTGGCCTCTCCTCCTGCCACACACCAGCACAGCAACCCCCCCCCCCAAGGGACGGCCCCCGATGTCTAAAAATGGTCCCGGGGCTCCAGGCGCGGGAACCGGCTGGGGTCCGGGCGCAGAGACAGGTGGGGGTGCAGGCTCAGACTGAGAAACAGGCTGGGGTGCAGGCTCAGACTCAGAAGCAGGCTGGGGTGCGGGCTCGGACTCAGAAGCAGGCTGGGGTGCGGGCTCGGACTCAGAAGCAGGCTGGGGTGCGGGCTCGGACTCAGAAGCAGGCTGGGGTGCGGGCTCGGACTCAGAAGCAGGCTGGGGTGCGGGCTCGGACTCAGAAGGAGGCTGGGGTGCTGGCTCGGACGCAGAAGCAGGCTGGGGTGCAGGCTCAGACTCAGAAGCAGGCTGGGGCTCGGACTCGGGAGTAGGCGTAGAAGCTGGCACTGGACCAGGCTCAGAGACACGCAAAAAAGCTGGAGCTGTCCCCACTGTCTCCACTCCGGCCAGTTCTGGATTCAAGAAGTTGCTGCTGGCCAGGGCAGCAAAATTTTGTAGAAAGCTGGGGTCTGCTGGGTCCAGTGTTGGCCAAGTTGTTCTGTCATGGGGAGCAGGATTTGGACCCAAATGCAAGACACCAGTGGAAAGATTGTCATCCATATTTTAATCCAAACAAAACGAACAGCAAGGAAACACAAGTAATACAGAAGAACAAAAACAACCTGACAAATTAAACCAAGAAGAAGCCTGCTTATAAACCCTCAAGCTAATTAATCCAATAGAGCCCAGGTGTGGAGACGAGCAATAGGTGTGGAGATGAGCTACAGGTGTGGAGATGATGCTCCACACCTGGAGTTTGGCCTCTCCTCCTACCACACACGAGCATCACAACACCAAACCATGACACCTGGTTCTTCTTGTGGTTGTAACATGTCTGCATATGCTGATGATATTGTTGTTGCTATCAAGGACCGGCATGATGTAGGCTTCTTGGAACGCAGTGTACAACTTTTTAGTGAGATCTCCTCGGCCAAAGTCAACTGGGCGAAGAGCGAAGCTCTTATGGTGGGAGATGGGCTGGACGAGATCAGACTCCCAGATAGACTCCAATGGAAAAGAAACGGGTTAAATTACCTTGGAGTGTGTCTGGGAGACCAGGCTATTATGGAAAAGAACTGGGAAAATGTTTTAGAGAATGTGAAAGGGAGGCTAAAAAACTGAAAATGAATTTTATTAAAACTGTCTTGAGAGATCAAGTTTTAATTATAAATAATTTGGTTGCACCGGCTGTCCTGCGCTGAACCCCGACCAATTTTGCTGGAATGAATCCAGGCGGTGATGGTGGAATTTTTTTGGCACTGCCGTCACTGGATCCCTCAAGGTGTTCCTCTTCCTGCCCAAGGAAGAAGGAGGGTAGGGACTCATCCATCTGACCAGCAGGAGCGCTGCGTTCCAGCTGCAATTCATTCAGTGGTTCCTGACTGGCCCTGAGGACCTGGTGTGGCGGCCCATGACGCAGGCAGTACTGGCCCAGTTCTGGGGTCTGGAACTCGATCTCTTGTTGTTCTTAATGGACCTAAAAAATGGACCTAAAAAAAACGACAGACTGAAAGATCTTCCATGTTTTTATCTGTGTTTTTAGAATCTGGGGAGTTTTGTTCAAGAGGAGACCACAGGCATTCTATTGGATTTTACCCCGTGCCCCCTGGGCCTGTCCTGGGCACCCTGGTGATGGTTGTCCTCTTGGTCTCTGGGCTACGTGGTTCTCTGTTCCCCCAGTAGCTCTTCAGGTGATGGCTTCTGGATGCTCCCGGGGTTGGGGGTACTCTGCTAGCCTGGCCCTGCTGGGTTTTGGTGGCCTCTCTGGGTATTTGTTTCCATCACATACGCATGAAAGTTTAGAGATTACCAGCTTGTGTTGAGCCAATTGTTGTGAACTGTTGGGTCCAGTCAGAACGTGATGAGTCTGTCTTCAGATATCACCATCTCATGCCCCCTAACTTCCTTCTGCACTGTTTTCCTCTTGTGGCCTATTCTATACTGTCAGGTCCCTCCACTAATCTGGGTTTTATAACACTGGTATTAAGGTGTAAGTTGTGAGAAATAATGAAACAGCTCAAGACGCCTCCACTCTAACAGCACTGCCTCTCTATCCATTATCCTGTTTGTGTTATCTCCCTCTGTCTGGTTTCCCTATTAACACCTTCAAGGTGCAGCACTTCCCTTTCTGGCTCACAATAGGAAATTCTAATAAAGATTGACAACAATTCCCAGAGAAGACTGGTGATGGTCACATGCATGTAATAAAATATATAAAAGATTTTGCTGCAAGACTAAATGAGCATTGGTCTCATAAAAGCTTATGCCCTTTTATGGTGTTAAACTACGACAATAAAGGTAGACAAAGACAAAAAAAGAGGCATGTTTCCTTTTTTAATTTTAAAATTGAACGACTATTTGTATACTATTTGTATACCATCCTGTGGCTGTTATGTAACAAACCACCAATGTAATTTTCTGTTTGACTTTATCTTTTGGATTTCATTTATTTTTTGTCATTGATTTTTTGTTTTGTTTTGAAGTTTCTGTTGTTGTATGTGTATTTGTGTGATAGGCCCACCTTTATCTTGTACATGATTTGTGTTACTGTAATGAATTTGTGAGCCCGTTATGTCAAGGGAAGGGGAATGGGTGGTCGGTTGGATGGGAATTTTCTTACCCTAATTTACATGTGTATTATATAACTTTTTTTTAACTTGAAAAATTAAGAACATAAAGACTCAATCTTTGATTGAACGACTCATTCATTCATCTTCCTATCTGCTTCTTCCACTGGTATTAAGGTGTAAGTAGCAGTCACTGGGGTTCCTATCCCAGCAAACTTATGGGCGTGAGGCAGGGGACATTGTGGGCATGAGGCCACAGGTGCATTGCGGAGCCATATGAAAGACAAACAATCACTCAAGGACATACATCTACAGACAGTTTGGAGTGATCATTCATTCATACATTCATCCATCCATCTTCTTGATCACCTCTTCTATTTTTGCAGGTCAAAGGGGTTGAAATTACACCTGAGAGGCGGGGGAGATCGAGTGCGACACCAGTGCACTGTGGAGCTACACAAAAGACGAATCACTCAAGCATACAATCACACCTATGGGAAATTTAGACGTGTCTGTGTGGGTTCTCTTCAGGTTCTGATTTTTTTGGCTTCCTCCCACATCCAAAAACGTTTGTCTGTCTCTTTGTGGGTCCACGGTGCACTGGCATCATGCCAGGAATTCCACCAGCTCCCTGCGTGTGTAGGAACACCACCTCCCCACGACCCGCAATAGCAGACTAAGCGCTAGAACGATGAATGAATGAATGAATACCTGTTTTTGGAGGTGGGAGGAAACTGCACAGAAAGGACTCAAATTTGGAAACTTCTCGCTGTGAAGCGGCAGCCTTGCCCCCACTGTGCCAGTGTACCACCGTTGATTGAATCAACCAATCAATCAATCAACTTTTATTTATGAAGCAGTTAATCACCTCAGCAGACATTCAAAACACAACAGAACCTTCCAGTGGAAGCGATGGTGCCGGGGACAAACTTCCTCAGTGAGGAAGAAACTCCGGCAGGACCCAAACTCTGGAGTGTGGTCATCTACCTTGACTGGTTGGGTGGAAAAGAAATACAATGGAGATAGGGCAGGGCAAGGGAAAGTGAGAGACACTTTCAGATTTTCAGGCTTTCAGATGTCTTGTCTTCTATACTTGTCCCCCATCTGTCAGAGTAAAGCACATAGACAGTGGCAGTATCTTGCAAGCATGAAAATGGTCAATGTAGTATGAGGAAGAAAACCAAAGAAAGAGTAATAACAGAAGCACCTAAAGTTATTAATGTAACTCCATTTACGAGAGTATGCAGTATACGCCTATAGCATCCAAAGAATCTATGTTGTTCCTAATTCTAGGCCTTTATTAAAGGGGAAGGTTTTGAGTCTGCTGTTAAATACACAAAGGGTTATTCATTTATTGTAAACTGAATGATGTACCGATTGTTCTTTAAGATGAGAGAAAAAAAAAAAAAAAACACTGGCTGAAGAAATGTATGTGGATGAAGGAAACGGTTTGGGAGAGATAGCCAATATGATCTTTCCTTCCTTCATCAAGAACTGAAAGTGTTATTGGAAACTTCAGATTGTGTAGATAAATACTATGCCAGTATTATCCTAGCTTACAAAGCATTAGCCTAAGTTGCTAATGTTGGAAAATGATCAAGGCAGCCCTGATCATCCATACTCAAAAAATAATACTGCATGTTACTTAAGTCATCAGTGAAACATTTTTTACACTTACAAATATTAAGTAGATTATGAAAGGCTCTCAAATCTGTTAAAAACAAAACCTGAGTAATGAGTAACTAAGTAATATTTTCAAGTACATCCGAATGAATTGATTTGGTTCAATTACCACATAATTTGAGTAAATGTAACGGAAATACTTTAACCATATGGAAAACCTGAGTAGAAAGCACCAAACCAAAATGAGTAAATATAATTGAAAACATTTGTAGCAGATAATTGCAAATTTGCTAATGGCTTACTAAAAAAATGTGTTGTACTGAATGATTTTTATCTTAACTTTTAATGGAAAAGTTTGTGTACTATAAACCAATATGAAACAAGAGCTCACAAAACATGAAAGCTTTATTTTTAAACATTTTAAAACCATAATCTACAGCAGCACATTCAAAGCTGTTACAGAACAGGAAACATATTGTTTCTCACAATTGCAGGTACTATTCAAACTGAATATACAAACCTATTACTTTCTCCTTTATAAGAACAGCAATTTATGTCACTTCTGTTGAAAACTTGAACTCAAAATTAATCTTTGAAGCCTCATGCCTCACATGAATTATTAAGAAAATAAAGGACATTAATAAAAAAAATGTAAATGTGTAAACAAAACATCAGTTAGGGATGAGTTATCTGTGCTCATCTACCCAATAGATAACTATATCATCATGTTGTTTTTCAGTCTTTGCACCTTTGCAGACAGGTTTCCAGCATCCACTTCCAGAAGCATCTTTTGAAATACCTCAAAAGTGTACTTTAGAATTTTGGGGTATTTAAGGTCCAAGGCATAAGTTAGCCCAAGCAAGTAGCAGCAGGCTCTGCTGAGAACTCCAAGGTGGTTGAGTACGATGGAACCCTCAATGACAATACTAACGTCCCTGACTTGTCCATTTTCAATTTGCACAAGGTACAGTCATATCTGCTGCCAGCTCTTCTTTCACATTGATTGGTGAATCATCAGAAGTCTATAGACATTGTAAAGTGGTTAGAGCAAGCAGACACCAGAATAAAATTACCAAACTACATAAATCAGCTATACAAATATTATGTTCTAAGTTGTATTATTTTATCTAGCATATGCAGTAATCCCTTGCCCATCCGTGCTTCAAGATGCCCGGCTTCACCTCATCAAGGATTTTTAGTAGTCAGTCACAATACTGTACGTGCATTCTATTGGCTGACAGCATCCAAAGTGCGCTGCGTTCCACGACTCACAGAATGCAGCACACTTCTGTGTATTAAATAAACACTTAAAGGTACTTTAAACAGTGTGGGAAAGGGTAATATAAGGTGGTTTAAGATCAGTATGGGGAGGGTTCATAAACATTTAAATAACCATAAATAAATAGTTTGCATTATGATTTCAAAAAGACTACAGGTAAGCCACAGATGACACGTCAGTGTAGCAGTTTTCAACCAACACTACTTAAATGAAAACTTATCTGAGAAGATATGTGGACTGAAATGTGTCTTACCTGTGCTAAAGTGAAAATAAATGGGTTATCATACTCTGTATTGGACATCGCATTTATTGTCGTCCACTGAGCGTGTATTTGAATCTCTCTCCCTCCCTCCCTCTCTCCCTGCCTTGAGATTACATCAGTTGTTAAGTGGCACCATATAGATAAAACAGATTTGAATTGAATAGCATGCCAATATGGAATTATTTTAGATTTAGATAATATTTGTCCCCAGTGCACTGGCGTCACGGCCGGAGTTTCCCCTGCCTCACGCCCTCAGTCAGCTGGGATAGGCTCCAGCCCTCCGCGACCCGCCACAGCGGATAAAAGCTGTTGACGATGAATAAATAGCATCGTATCCGTGTACTGGGTTTGCTAAATGGAAACACCTTCAAATTTACAAATTACAGTACAGAGAACGGTGAAAGCCATTTTTTTTATTGCTCTCACCTCATACTCCTTAATTAGGGCCCCCACATCTTCTCCAAGGTGATCAACGAGACATCTGATGACAACTTGTCTAGTCTTCTCAATGGGAATTTCACTCTGTTAAGGATAGATAGGTATATAGATAGATAACATTTATTTAAACAGCTGACAAGATACAGTAGTCACTCTCAGTACAGATTTTGATCCTTTCACTTTAAATATTATAACAAATATGACGACACTGCCAAAATGAAACAAAATTTAGTGAAACAGTTGGTAAATCATTGCAAGTGATCATATCATTCAGCCCTTTTTTTCAAAAGGAAGACTGAAAATTTAAACAATGTTTAAATGGAGGAAGACTATCGGTCAGCCTCAAAGAAATTCTGGCAAACCATTTTGAGACTCAGGAGGAGAAAGCAGTGCACAGCCAACACTGTTTACAGTAGAGGCGGAGAGCTGCTGACCTCGACTGAGGATATTGTCGGGTTGTGTGGAAAGATACTTCCAGGATCTCCTCCTTGCCATGTCTTTCACAGAGGAAGCAGAGGCTGAGGTCTTAGAGGTGGACTCGTCCATCACCCAAGCGGAAGTCACCGAGGTGTGCCAAACTCCTCGGTGGCAAAGCACAGGGGGGTGGATGAGATTCGCTCTGAGTACTTAAGTCTCTAAATGTGCAGGACTGTCACGGTTTGACACGTCTCTGTAACATCGCATGGCAGTCAGGGACAGTACCTCTGGATTGGCAGAACCGGGGCGATCACACACCTCAGCCTCCCGGGAAAGTCTATTCCAGGGTACTGGAGAGAAGGATTAGACCTAAAGTCGAACCGTGGATTCAGGAGGAACAATGTGGTTTTCGTCTTGGTTGTGGAACACTGGACCAGCTCTACATTCTCCATCGAGTGCTCAAGGGTTCGTGGAGTTTGCCCAGCCAGTCCACATGTGTTGTGTGGACATGGAGAAGGCATTCAATCGAGTCCCTCGTGGTATCCTTGTGGGGGAGTGCTTCAGGAGTGTGGGGTCCGGGGCCCTTGCTGAGGGCTGTCCGGGTCCTGGTAATGAACCGAAGCCAGAGCTTGGTTCGCATTAACGGCAGTAAGTCAGACCTGTTCCAAGTGCATGTTTGACTAAGGCAGGGCTGCCCTCTATCACCAGTTCTGTTCATAATCTTATGGACAGAAATTTCTAGGTGCAGCCAGGGTCCAGAGGGAGTCCCGGTTTGGGGACCAAAAGATTTTCAATCTCTGCTTTTTGCAGACGATGTCCTGTTGGCCTCATCAAACCTGGACCTTCAGCGTGCACTGGGACGGTTTGCAACGGAGTGTGACGCGAGTGGGATGAGGATCAGGACCTCTAAATCCGAGGCCATGGTTCTGGACCTGAAAAGGGTGGTGTGCCCTCTTTAGGTTGGTGGAGAATCCTTGCCCCAAGTGGAGGAGTTTAAGTATCTTGTGGTCTTGTTCATGATTGAGGGAAGGAAGGAACGTGAGATTGACAGACAAGATCGGTGCAGCTTCGGCTGTGATGCGGTCGCTGTATAGGGTCCGTTGTGGTGAAGAAGGAGCTGAGTCGCAAGACGAAGCTTTGGAATTACCGGTCAATCTACTTTCCTACTCTCACCTATGGTCATGAGCTTTGGGTCATGACCAAAAGGACAAGATCCCGGATACAAGTGGCTGAAATGAGTTTCCTCCGTACAGTGGTTGGGCGCACCCTTAGAGATAAGGTGAGGAGCTCAGTCACCAGGGAGGAGCTCGGAGTGGAGCCATTGCCTGAGGTGGCTCGGGCATCTGTTCCGGATGCCTCCTGGACGCCTCCCTGGGAAGGTGTTCTGGGCATGTCCTACCGGGAGGAGACCTCAAGGAAGACCTAGGATACGCTAGAGGGACTATGTCTCTCGGCTGGCCTGAGAAAGCCTCGGGCTCCCCCTGGAGGAGCTGGAGGAGGGTGTCTGGGGAGAGGAAAAGTATGGGCATCCCCTGCTGAGACTGTTGCCCCCGCAACCTGGCCCCGGATAAGCGGGTTGATGATGGATGGATGGATGGATGTCTTTGAAGACATTTTGGCTCTTTTTCATGTGACTTCATCAGTTCATGCAGGTTACATGAAGCTATCCTCCCTCTCTTCTATTCTCCTTGTTCCTCTCCTCCTCCTCCCTTTTGTTTTCCCCTACTCTCCTCGTTCCTCTTCTCTCCTTCTCTCATGCATGAAGCATATGATCTTGTGTTGAAGACAGAGTACCAAGGTAGTAAAATAGGTTCAGAAGAAGGAAGAGGGGGGACACAGGTGGGGAAAAAGAATTGTCTCACAGAGGAGTAAACTCAAATACCTGGAGTAGAACATCCATCTCTGCACGATGCCTCTCTCCAGCAGCACTTTATTGGCTTGGAAGATGGCAAGCAGTTTACGGGGTGTAGTGGTCCAACATGAACATGAATTTGGCCTCAAGATTTACAGTGGTAATTCGATCAAACTCAGCGTTGACCTGAAAAAACAGAAAAAGACAAAAGGACAGGGTCCAAATTACAGACTTGGATTTAAAAAAAAGCTGGCCAAGGTGCATTTTGCGTTAAACATTTTTTCTCACCTGTCATACGTCGAACAAGGCGGGCCACCTTTCTTGATCTTTTTGATGTGCAGTTGACAAGTGATGACATCCTGTGGTGCTATGGATAAAAGTGCTGGACATTAATTCAACTGACAGTCGCCCTCTCTCTTTAATTCATACAGGATTTTGAGCCTCTGTTCCTCTTGTGTGTTCACTGCTTTCTCCTGAAGGATAAATGTGGGAGATACAGTACATCACTTCCTCCCCTTTGCGTGCCTTTTTAACATTTTGGGCTGGTTTCCTCCTCTCACCAGGACGCTTGCTTTTAAGAGAATTGCATGTGACTGTTAGGGAAAATCCAAGATTTCTTAACTATAATTCCCCATTTTGTACTGAGGGCCGTACATCCATCCAGTCCATCCGTTGCGACTTCCAGGTTCTGCTAGACATGGGGTGTTTTTTGGACTAATGCGTCTGCAACCTGTCCAACCTAAGGCCTGTGGGATAGGCAGTGTAACGTATATGTAATCTGCCAGCCTTTTCCACTATTTCAGACTTAACCCAGGTGATAGTTGAGGACAGTGCCATCTTTCAAAAACTGTTCATTTGCACTTCTGAGTACTGTCTCAGTTGGCAAACTGAAAAAAGTGGAATCTCAATTTCACTTGGCCAGGAAGACCTTTCTGGGGTCAACAAGATAGTTCCTTGTGATGGCAGTGATGATGTGCCATCTGACTGTTAGTCTGGCAGAAGCAGAAGATGACTGTGAAGGCAATGAGTTTGAAGTAAAACTAGAAGTGTCCCTCACATTGTCTGCAACTGCAACATTTTCAGGTGTTGCTAATGAGAGCACTATGGGTGGAATAATGACCACTTTGGATAGTCCCCTTATGTTTAACATCCTTAGTAGAGTGAATTGTGAAGAAATCCCCAGTCGTCATCAAAGTAATGAAGGGTGAATTCCTCGTAGATCTGAAAAGTGTCCTGTATCCAACTGTATCTGGCCTCCTTGAGGGCAGCGTGAGCTTTTCACTATGATGATCAATTATCACAAATACAGTTAAGGCTTTTAACTCACCTAATACTGGACAATAATGTATCGTTTTAAACTGACCATGCATTTCACTCCCACACAGTATGATGCCAGGGGGTACGTATCACCAAGTTGCTGTATACCCAACAGGTTCACCTTCCCAGAATGCTCCAAAACAAAAAACCCTAAAATGTTCATAATACCTGCTGTCGAGCAACTTAATAAAATTTAGATCACTGCCTACAATCACAATTTGTGAGATCTCAACAAAATTGGGTAGACCCCCATTAGACCCGCAAGGCAAAATCATCCCAACGGCATATCGGGTTCCATGATATGACAGTACACCTGTCAGCTTCAAAGTGGTTTGGTGTTGGGTAAACTTTTTTGAAAGAACCCCTGAATCTCGTCATGCAGCAATGCCAAAGGAATACTAGTTACTTTACTCACACATAATGTAGGTTTCAAGGCATCAGCATGTAAATGATAGGCCATCATCATATGGTGTTTGGTGGTGAGAGAGTGTAGAATGTTTCTGAAACAATTCGTTCATAATAAATGTAGTAAATAAAGTCCCATGTTCAGATAATATGTCGTTGGAATTGCAGTCATTTCATCCTTTCTGGAGAACATATTTACTGCAAAATAAGCAGATGCTTGCAAGCCGTTTATTTACAATTGAGCCCTAAGCTAGTTTTTGATATAATTGTAATAATGTCATGTTTACTGCTGCATGAATGTCTGACTAAACACAGGACAGTATCGCGATGGAAATAAAACTTCTGCATGCAGTCTTAACGACAGCTATCCAGACACTGTTGTTTTTAAAATCATTTATCATGTAAATGAGTCAGCCTTAGTGTTAACTGTCGAGAAATGTAGAAACGCAGCAGTGTTGAGTCGGACGTAGTTCGTGGACCACAACATTAGCTTCGTCAACGTGGAGGCAACGGCCCCCCACCCCCCCCCCTACATCCATAAACCTCCTCTTCGGTCTTCCCCTAGGCCTCCTGCCTGGCAGTTCAAAACTCCGCATCCTTCGACCAATATATTCACTATCTCTCCTCTGGACATGTCCGAACCATCTCAGTCTGGCCTCACTGACTTTATCTCCAAAACCTTTAACATGTGCTGTCCCTCTGATGTACGCATTCCTAATCCTATCCTTCCTGGTCACTCCCAGAGAGAACCTCACCATCTTCATATCAGCTACCTCCAGCTCTGTCTCCTGTCTTTTCCTCAGGGACACCGTCTCTAGACCAAACAACATCGCTGGTCTCACCACAGTTTTGTACACCTTTCCTTTCACTCTTCTATCACACATCCCACCAGAGACTTTTCTCCACCCGTTCCATCCTTCCTGTACACGCTTCTTCACCTCTTTTCCACACTCTCCATTGCTCTGGACTGTTGACCCCGAGTACTTAAAATCCTCCACCTTCTTGAACTCTTCTCCCACTTGGGTCCCAAGTACTCGGTCTTACTGTAGCTAACCTTCATTCCTCTTCTTTCCAGGACAAACCTCCACCTCTCTAGCTTATCCTCCACCTGTTCCCTGCTCTCACTACAGATCACAATTCATTCATTCATTGTCATGTACCGCCGCCGTATCCGCCGTAGCAGGTCACGGGGAGCTAGAGCCTATCCTAGCTGACATAAGGCGTGAGGCGGGGGACACTCCGGGCGCAATGCCAGTGCACCGTGGAGCCACATACAAGGACATACAAACACACACACTCACTCCTACGGGCAATTTGGGACCGTCCAATCAACCTGAAGCGCATGCTTTTGGAGGTGGGAGGAAGCCGGAGAACCCAGAGAGAACCCACGCAGACACGGGGAGACCATGCGAACTCCGCACAGAGCGGGACTCGAACCTGGAACCGCCGTGTTGTGAGGCGACAGCGCTAACCACTGCACCACCGTGCCGCCCCATAGATCACAATGTCATCTGCAAACATCATAGTCCATGGAGATTCTTGTGTGACCGCGTCTGTCAGCCTGTCCATCACCATAGCGAACAAGAAGGGGCTCAGAGCTGATCCCTGATGCAGTCCCACCTCCACCTTGAACTCTTCTGTCACACCTACAGCACACCTCACCACTGTCTTACAGTCTTCATACATGTCCTGCACCGCTCTAACATACTTCTCTGTCACTCCAGACTTCCTCATACAGTACTGGGCATCCTGTCATAAGCTTTCTCCAGATCTACAAAAACACAATGCAGCTCCCTCTGGCCTTCTCTGTACTTCTTTATCAACATCCTCAAAGCAAATACTCCATCTGTAGTACTCTTTTTTGGTATGAAACCATAGTGCTGCTCACAAATGCTCATTTCTGCCTTTAGTCTAGCTTCAAGTACTCTTTCCCATAACTTCATTGTATGGCTCATCAGCTTTATTCCTCTGTAGTTGCCACCTCTACTAGACACTTCCATATCTCCCCAGGTATATCATCATGACCGAGTGCTTTTCCACTCTTCATCCCCTTCAATGCCCTCCCCACTTCATCTTCACTAATCTTTGCTACTTTGCTAATACTTTTCTGTGGATATGTTTCTAAAAAGTGTAAATGTATAAATGAATCTAATCAAATCTTTTGTGATCTTAATATTACCTCTAGAAGCAAATACATTGAATGCTATTGTGGTGTTTTGGTGCTGCTGCCAATCAAGTATCTGATCCATCCATGCCTGAAGCAGGTAGTTATGCAGTAAAGAATTTCCGACATCCATATTTGACCTAGTTCGGTTTGAAATAATGTTACAGTAATGCACAGATACAGTTCCTACATAAAGAGCAGGAGGAGACCTTAAAAAATGAACTCACATCAACTGTTAATCATAGGTTTGCATATTGAGCTATGTTCTTACCATTCATTACAATCAACATTGTCAGAGTTACATTCACATTGTATGGTGATGCAGTAAAAAAATGGATTTAATTTGAGAACCCTGCTCAACTATTGCATGTCCAATCGATCTTGGGATTCTCCCACGGAACATTGCAAACTTAAAAGCTGGTTTAAACAATTCATCAGTGAACTTTAAGTTAAATGAGGAGTTAACAAAATGTCCATGCAACAGGAAATACACTGTCTGCATCATTTCTAAACTGATCATAGTGACTTTTAAAAAATATATTTCCATATCTGTCAACAATTGCATGTCCTTGTCATTTCCTGTCCTTTGCTTGCCTACAATAAGTTGTTGTGACTTCTTGAGTGTTGCAATTGTTTAACATTTGGAGTTGTAGATTTTAAGTGCTTGTCCTTGAATTACTCTCAGCTTCAGACTAATTAGTAATTGTTTAGACCAGCAAGCCTGATGTGTACCATGATTGCTTATATCCCATTGTTGAAATGCACATACACATGAGACACTGAACTAGAGGCAATAATGCATAACAAATTGTCCTGGTATGTTATGTGTAACTCCAGCAGGACTCCCTGTTGAATAATTGGCTTCCTCACTGAATAATTGGCTTCCTAACTGTATAGTTGTTATGCTTTCATTTATGGTCACATGGTATGACAGACTTGGTTTATAAAACTTCACAGTATTCAACTGTACAGAAAAGGTTTTGACTGTAGAGGAATATGAACAAAAATACACAAGCAAATTAAGCTCCAGAACAAATAATGTAAAATCAAACATGGAGTTATGAGGCAAGCTCTCCCCCATATGTTAGTATTCAGGCTCCAATACTGTATGGGACTCAATGTGTCTGTAACAGAAGGACTGACTTCCCAAACAGAATGACATGCTGATAAATTTTCATAGAGTTGGTGGTGTTCAATAGAACCTAAATTATGGAGTACCTAAAACACAAATACAGTCACTTGAAGTGATTTAGGCACTGCATTCCTACACACAGTGCATTTGTTACATTTGTGCATCCTCTTACATGAGCTATTTATCTGGAGAATCAGTGGTCGCTAGTACCGCAACAACCCAGGATGGACAAAGTTGCAGATTACAGACCAGTACCAAAACACGCCACTCCAACGTCACCCCAGCCGTCTTCCTACTGAACTCTGCCCCCCACCCCCACCCCCACCCCCCATCACCCTCACGTCCCTTAAAATCTCCCCTTAACCCTCATTAAACTATGATTGCGGTCCCGCGTTCAGATCACAGGATGTTTTTAAAACATTCGAAACAAATAACGTATGTCATGTGGATAACTGCATGTTTATGCGACAGTATTGATGTGAAACTGTCTTCCCATTTATATTTGCGGCCGATTGACCACGGAAAACCAGAGATATGATTATTTACATTTGATCTGAGAAAAGCAGTTCAAATGGCTTCTTTTATTTTTATAAACAGATGGCAGGCGTTATATTTCTGTCCAGTTACCATCGTACAAGCAGAGATGCATTTATTCACGTGATTCCAACATGTCTCACGATTCGCGCAGTGTCACATGATGCAAACATGTCTCGCGAGGCCTGTGACGTGGCACTGTCATTTTGAAAAACTCTTTTGAAGAGTGGCATTAGTGACTCAAACTGTATTTAGTTATGTTAGAAGGCTATGGCAACCTCTTTGGAGTTCAAAATCAATTCGATGAGCATGATTTTGGTTGGGCGGCACGGTGGTGCAGTGGATAGCGCTGTCGCCGCACAACACGGTGGGTCCGGGTTTGAGTCCCGCTCTGTGTGGAGTTTGCATGTTCTCCTCATGTCTGCATGGCTTCTTTCCGGGCTCTCCGGCTTCCTCCCACCTCCAAAAGCATATGCCTCAGGTTAATTGACTGGTCCCAAATTGCCCGTAGAGTGTATGTGTACGTGGTGTCTGAAAGTGTGGTGCACTGGCGTTGTGCCCGGAGTGTCCCCCACCTCACGCCCTATGCCAGCTGGGATAGGCTCCAGCTCCCTGTGACCCGCTGCAGCGGATAAAGCGGAAGAAAATGGATGGAGGGATGTTTTTGGTTTTTATGTGCAATGAAATAGTTTTTTCCATTTTTTAATTTGACTGTCTATTTTGGCCAAACAAACTCCTTTGAAGAGTGGCATAAGTGACAAAAATTGTATATAGTTGGAAGCCTATGACAACCTTTTAGGAGTTCAAAATCAATTCAATTTGCATGCTTTTTGGTTTTTATAAAATACAATTTTTCCATTTTCAAATTTGACTGTGGTGAGACCAGCGGTGTTGTTTGGTCTAGAGACAGTGTCACTGAGTTAAAGACAGGAGACAGAGCTGGAGGTAGCAGAGATGAAGATGCTGAGGTTCTCTTTGGGAGTGACAGGAAGGATAGGATCAGGAATCAGAGGGACATGCAAGAGGTTTTGGAGATAAAGTCAGAGAGGCCAGACTGAGATGGTTTTGAACATATCCAGAGGAGAGATAGTGAATATGTTGGTAGAAGGATGCCGAGTTTTGAACTACCAGGCAGGGAGGCCTAGAGGAAGACCAAAAAGGAGGTTTATGGATGTTGTGAATTGATTCGCTGTGGCAACCCCTGAAGGGAAAAGCCGAAAGGGAGAAGAATTTACTGTATTGACACATATGGGCAAAATAGACACACAGTCAAATTTCTTCTTCTTTTCCTTTCAGCTTTTCCCTTCAGGGGTCACCCACAGCAAATCAATTGCCTCCATCTAACCCTGTCTTCTGCATCCTCTTCTCTCACACTAACTACCTTCATGTCCACTTTCAGTACAGTGGTACCTCTACTTATGAAATTAATTGGTTCTGGAAGAAATCACGTAAGTAGAAAATATCTTAAGTAGAAACGCGTTTTCCATGGAAATGCCCTAATCCGTTCCAAGCCCCCAAAAATTCCGACATAAATGTTTAGTAAAGCATAAAAATGAATCAAAACATGTAACAAATACATGTTACGATTAGATGATTTACACAATAAATGAGAGTTGTGCATAATGTAAAAACTAAGAATACAGTAAAGAATAAAGGATGGTCATTTACCTTTTAATTGCCGTCTTCATTGTTTTTTGCCCCTCTTTGGTCATGTGCTCCTGCCTCATGATGCCGAACAACAGAGTGAATCCCTGTCCTCCTTTTGAACTTCTCCAACCACTCACGGGATGCCTTAAACTCCTTAAACTTCCTTTCGTCATACTGCTAATCACAAATGCTCACTTCTGCCCTTAGTCAACTACTTTCAACTACTTCCCATAACTTCATTGTATGGCTCATCAGCTTTATTCCTCTGTGGTTGCCACAACTCTGCATATCTCCCTTTTTCTTAAAAATGGGCACCAGAATACTTCTCATTTATTCCTCAGGCATCTTCTCACTATCCAAGATCCTGCTGAACAACCCAGTCAGAAAGTCTACTACTACTGTCACGCAGGGAGGGGTATGCAGGATCAGACTCAGGCTGGGGTGCAGGAGCAGGAGTAGACTCTGGCTGGGGTGCAGGAGCAGACTCGGGCTGGGGTGCAGGAGCATGAGTGGACTCGGGCTAGGGTGCAGGAGCAGGGGCAGACTTGAGATGGGGTGCAGGAGCAGACTCGGGATGGGGTGCAGGGACAGACTTGTCCAGGCACGGGGACCGGAGCAGGCTGGTATCCAGGCGCGGGGACCGAAACAGGCTGGGGTTGGGACGCGGTGACAGGAGCGGGCACTGGAACAGGCTTGGGGTCAGGCTGAAAAGTTGGAACTGGAATCTGCCAGTAATCTGCCGTCCATGCCCAGGTGTCTCTTCCCCCCTGTCGCCACTCGGCAGCCTGTTTTGGAGTCCAGAATTTGCTGCTGGTCAGGGAAGCAAGAAGGTCGGTGTCCGCTGGGTCCCGTTCAGTTTGATTCGTTCTGACGCAGGGAGGGGTGTGGACCCAAATGCAGAACACTGTAGGCAGAGCTTTTCTCCATAGCTTTAATCTTAACAAAAACTCAGGCAGAACAAGACAGGAACAAAACAGAACTAACAGACAAGACTCCAGGAAAAACTTCAGAACAAACCTTTAGGATGAACCGACAAAGAGCTCTGACATAAACCTGGCTTAAAAAGCCTCATGTTCATCATCACGATCAAGTTCAGGTGTGAAGAGTAGTAACTGGTGTGGGGATGAGCCTAGACACTTCCATACCTCCATAAGTATATCATCAGGACCAGGTGCCTTTCCACTCTTCATCTTCTTCAGTGCCCTCCTCACTTCGTCCTGACTAATCTTTGCTACTTCCTGGTCCACAACAGCCACCTCTTCTAGTCTTTGTTCCTTCTCATTTTCCACGTTCATCAACTCTTCAAAGTACTCTTTCCATCTTCCCATCAAACCTACTGGCACCTTCAATACACTTCCATCCCTATCCTGGGCTTGCACTAGGAGCTAGTGAGACTGAGCCACTGTGGCTCACTGTAAAAGAATTGAGCAAGCCACACAAAGCCACACTCTGTGTCCAAGACAGTGGCGCAGTATGTGGATGACCAATGGTCGTCGCGGGGGGGAATGGGGGGGATACCAAACACAGGGGGGGTCCGGGGGCCATCCCCTGGAAAATATTTTAGAAAATGGGGTTATTTTCCTGCATTCTGGTGCATTATGAGGGCAAAATCTTCTGTTCAGTTTACCTACAAAAATATACTAAAGTCAACAGTTCAAGCTTAACTATCTTAACTATTTATACCTACTTTATGCAGGTATAAATGTGAGATTCAACAACTGAAAACTTGCATTCACTATGTGAAGATACAGTCATACAAAATATTACTCAATGTTTACTTGTAAGTTTCACTTAGACCAGAAGACATTTTAACTTTGACTTACACTCCGATTTTAATAACTTTGATTCCTGGTATTACTCAGTGTTTACTTCTAAGTTTTACTTGGATGAGAAGAGATTTTATCTTTGACCACCACCAACACCATTGGTATGCCATAGTTTAGTTTTTTTTTTTTTTATTTGATAACATGATTTTTCATTTCAATTTAAAAAAGGCATGAAAAATAGCAAGCGAGGTGAACACATTTACATGCATCACTGGTTATTCCTGCCGGTCATAGGGATCAAAAGTGCAAGACGACAAAAAGTATTGATAATATCTTTCATTTACCTTATGATCAGTCTGTCGACACTCCTACCCCCTCTCACCATTCACCATTTGTTGTTCAATTAGAATTTTAACACAAACTCTACTATTGTAGAGTTTGTAAAAACAGAATCTTTTTGTTTTTCATTGGACAAGAGGAGATTGTGACCTGAGTGCATATTTAAAGATCGGGAGCGTTCGGGTCACTTTGGCTATTTCCGTCGGCCGCTATTTCCATCGGCATGCGCCGGCTATTGCCGTCGGCTACTAGCGAGAGATAAAGTTTGTTATCGCTCGGGGATTTTCGCGAGTCCAAAAAAGTTGTAAGTTTTAGCCTTTTTTCCTAAAAATAAGAACGCCACTATGGCTACACAGGCTAAAAACCTTGTAGCCAATCTGGAATTTACTTCGCCTATGGCGACGTGGCGAATGGCTAGCGCAAGCCCAGCCTATCCTTAATCACCCTGCTGCACATCCTTCCCATCCATCTCTCTCTGTCTTGCCAACCTGTATAGATCAGTCTCTCCCTCCTTACTGTCCAACCTAGCATACAAGTCATCATAAGCCTCTTGTTTGGCCTTTGCTACCTCTACTTTCACCTTACTCTGCATCTCCCTGTACTCCTCTCTACTCTCCCCAGTCCTCTTAGTGACCCACTTCTTAGCTAACCTCTTTCTCTGTATACACTCCTGTACCTCCTCATTCCACCACCAAGTCTCCTTGTCTACTTTCCTTCCAGATGACACACCAAGTACTCTTCTACCTGTCTCCCTGATCACATTATCTGTAGTTGTCCAGTCATCTGGAAACACCTCCTGACCATCCAGACCCTGTCTTAACTCCTCCCTAAAAGTCATGCAACACTCTTCCTTTTTCAGCTACCACCCTTTTGTCCTCTGCCTTTGCCCACTTCATCTTCCTCACCATCAGAGTCATCCTACACACATTCATCTTATGCTGTTTGGTCTACACTCTCTTCTACTACTAGTTTGCAGTCACTGATGTCCTTCAGATTACACCATCTACATAAGATGTAGTCTACCTGTGTGCTCCTACCTCCACTTTTATAGGTCACCCCATGTTCCTGCCCCTTCTGGAAGAAAGCATTCACTTTATCCGTTTCCATTCTTTTTGCAAAGTCAACCAGCATCTGTCTTTCTGCATTCCTCTCCTGCATACTAAAACTTGCCCATCACCTTCTCATCACCTATTTTTCCTGCACCAACATGTCATTGGTGCAGACGTCAATGCACAACTCCCTCACTTCTAGGTATGCTCTGCATCACTTCATCAAAATCCAACCAGAAGTTCTCCTTCTCCTCCAGCTCATATCCTACCTGTGGAGCATACCCACTAACCACATTAACCATCACACCTTCGATTTCTAGCGTCAGACTCATCACTCTGACACTTTTTTTTTACCTCCAGGACATTCCTAAAAACTCCTCCTTCAAGATAACTCCTACTCCATTCTCTTCCTATCTACACCTAGGTAGAACTACTTGAACACTGCTCCTAAATCTGTAGCCTTGCTACCTTTCCACCTGCTCTCCTAGACACACAGTATGTCTACCTCCACTGCATCATGTCAACCAACTCTATCTTTTCCTGTCATGGTTCCTACATTCAACGTCCCTACTCTCAGTCCTATAATCTTGGCGTTCCTCTGCTCTCTTTGTACAAACACACTTTCCTCCCCTCCTTCTTTGACCAACAGTAGTCCATTTTCCACTGGGACCCTGTAGGTGAACAGCACCAATTATGGTCATTGTTAATTCGAGCCTTGACTGATCTGGTATGGAAGACAGATTCGGTTCACATATTGATTTGGCACAAGTTTTACGTCGGATGCTCTTCCTCACAACTTCTGTATTAACCACGCTTGGGACCGGCACAATAAGACACTGCCTTGTGCCCTCTTGCGGCTACATTATATGAATATAGTTTGTTATAGGGAAATAATAACTGTCTCTACATATAGCTGAAGTTGCGCTGAAGATAAACATACCAAGCATAGGTATGGTAAATCATTTTTATTATGGTATATAGAGACAATATCAATGGTACCAACAAAGAAAAAAAAAAACGGCCAAAATAGGTCAGGGGTGTAAGACTTAATTCGCAAGCACCCCGTACCTGGAAAAGTGAACTGAACTTATGAATGCATACCAAGTTTCCTGTTGCTACATCATGTACATACTGTTAACTATACCATAGTCATTATAAACACAAATCACAATTGTTCTGTATGTACTGTATAGTCAATTATAATACTGTATATCATATAATTGCCTTTTACAGCCACTACATACCCCCCATAATATATACACACACACACACACACCACACACACACACACACAAACACACACACACACTCCACACTTTGTATAATTACCTGTATATACTGTTCATACGTATTGAATCTGGTTAAATGTAATCTGCATTTTGTTGCTTTGTACCTGTGACATATGCAATAATAATTAAAATTGAATCTTGTGGTGCCCGAAGAATTGGAGTCAGAGGCGGAGTATCGAAAAGAGCAACTGGTTTACTTCTGAACATTTAGGCAGAGTGAAAAGTGCACATTAACCCGTCCGTGTAGGAACAAACAACCTACACCCGAAGTACCTGGGTGAATTATGTAACTCCACTACAATCTAATGTAATCTGAATCTTAAATGAAAAGCAACTGATACCTGATTTGTTTGTAATAGTCATTCTTCTTTCATGACTTGGAAGACTGTGACGGAGCAGTAGAGACCGCTCCGTCTATCTCCGTTCCGCGCGCCTCTCTCCCCGCCCAGGAAAGCGACCCGCAGCAGCGCTCCCATGTTTTCCTGACAGAACCACAGGAGCGCGGTCCCGCTCAGACTGTTGCACGTGCATTCTCGGGTGGGTCCACGTCAAACAAACTGTCGCGGTAGTGCGTTCTCCCCACACCCACACTGAACTTGATGAGAGACGCTCACCTGAGGATGCTGCGTTAGTCCGTATCCGGTTCAGGGGCCAAACGAGCCACTACCTGGGGTGTGGCTTAAATAGCTTAAAGTGGGGCGCTGTCAGGCCAGCCGGTACCTGGACTAAACTATTTTGTGTATTATTGGATTGTTTTGTATTTTGCAGGGTTTTGAGAAATGTTTAAACAGCCATATGATGGGCATTTATGTTTTATTCTGTTCTGGTTTATTTTGTAAAGTAGGTTTTCTGTTTCGGGTTTATTATATCAGATATTGTAAACCAACCCCATTTAATTATTGTTGGTTTGCCAGGGGAGGGGCATGGGGTTATTTAAGGGAAGCATTTCTGCTTTATGGAGAGTTGGAGCTAGAAGTGGAGCATTATCGAATATTGTGAATGATCGCTATGGTAGTGTAAGTTTTCCTCTGTATATATGTCTTTTTGTTGTGCTGGGTTTTTGGTTTTGGGCATTTTTATCTTCACTGTAAATAATTTTTCACTGGTTGTTTTTGGTGAAAATAAAACCCCACCAAAACGGATCTTTTGCGGCTGCGCCATCAATTTTTTTTTCCCGTTGCATTCACGAACCCGTGACATTTGGTGTCAGAAGTGGGATGACCAGTCGAAGGAAAAGACGTTCGCAACAGAAGTTGGAAACAGAGGAGGAAGCAGAACTGGCTACCCCTGAGGGAACAATACAACCTATGGGTGAGCTCATAGGTCTAATGAGACATTTTATGAAAGGCCAGCAGAGGAGAGATGAGGGGTTCCTGGCAGAGCTTTGAGGACTCCGGGCTTCAATGCCAGTACCCCAAACGGCCGAGCTGAAGCATGAAGCATGCAGTCTGGCACCTGCAGAGGCCGTGTGTTATGGGTGGAGGTATGTGGTGTTATGTTTATGTTGTTTCCCCTTGGTTTGTTTTTGTGGTCACTGATCAGTCTCCCTCAATAGGTTTCACCTGTGTGATCCACAGAGGCCTTCACAGCTGAAACCAGTTCATCATCAATCAAGAACTCGCCAATCATCTCTCCCCTGGTTCTCTATATGTTTAGTTGTTTGCTTTGTGGAGAGAGGTGGCAGCTCTCATTGTTGGCTTATGATGTTTTCTTGTTTCCCAGTCCTTGTTATAGTCTTGTTAGCCTTGTTACAGTTTGGTTATAATTTTGTTCTTTGACCATGTGTTTGCATTTTTTGATGATAAACTAATTTTGTCCTTTCTTCTCTCCTTTAGATGGGGCCAGAGCCAAGAGGTAGGGAACTTAGTTACACACCTGCAGGTATACATTGTGTTCCCACCTCACGTAGTCAACCCTCTGTTATACACACTAGCTAGAGTGCTGGCACTAACCTTTGTAAAACTGCGGTGCCTGTTTTGTTAAGGTTAGTTTGGGGTTATTTTTGGAAGAAGGGTTTAGTTTCTTTTGGGACTTTTATTTAGTGACCAGCGAATAGCATAGGGGGTTGGGGTCTATGTATGTTCATGCTCTGTGTCCTGTGGAGAAAATTTGTTTTTTTGTAAATAAATTATTGTTAGTAACTTCGGTTGTCCTGCCTCCTTCATTTACACCCGCGCTATCTTGTGTTATGCTGGCGGCCTGACCGTCTAAGGAGGGCGTAACACCGTGTCACCAGCTGAAGGGTCGTCCATGAGCCTCCGGCTGGATCTGCCAACACCTGCTCCACGACGGGCCCGCAGTTCTCCCATAGACCCTCAAGGGATGCACGTGAGTAGCAGAGATTAACTTTACAGGCTTGATACCAGACCATACGGCGACCCCAAAATCCCTTCGTACGTGGCTAGAGAGGACATTGAAAGCTATCTCATGCGCTTTGAGAGCATGGCCAAGACATGGGGTGGGCCCCAGTCAGAGTGGGCGTGCCGCCTGGTGCCATTGCTTAGTGGAACGGCGCTGGAGGCCTACACAGCGATGGACGAGGAGAGGGCCCACCAGTATCCCGACCTGAGGGCAGTGCTCTTTGCCAAGTTCGACATCTCACCAGAGACTTATCGTCAGCAGTTCCGGTCCAGTATGGTTCCGCAGAGATAGAACCCAACGGCGACGTACCACCGTCTGAAGGGACTCTATCGGCGCTGGATTCGGCCAGAGCAGTACACGAAAGAGCAGATCAGCGGGCACATCATCCTAGAGCAGCTTCTGTGTGTCCTGCCAGTCGACATCCGCACCTGGGTGAAGGAGCATGAACCTGCAGATGGGCTAGCAGCGTCCAAGCTGGCGCTGCAGTACATCAATGCCCGACGAGGAGGCCAAGCAGCATACCCAGGCGGTCCCGGTCGACAGCTCCAGTCGCAGCCTCAACCAGCAGGCAGAAGCAACTACCACCCATCCGGGAACACCAGCTCAACAACCAGTCAGCAAGGTACCGGTAAGGAGCTCATCTGTTTTTACTGTCAGCAGCCAGGGCACAAAGCCTCTCTGTGTCCACTCAGAAAGGCGAAGCTTACTGGTGCTTGTTACACCCCGTGAGCTGAGGAGGTAAAAACAGCAGCACAACAGCAGCATTTTAAGGACGTTGTTATTAATGGACAGCCTGTGAGTGCGCTTATTGACTCTGGCAGTTTTTTAACCCTGGTATGGAGAGACTTGGTGCCCATCGGGGAGATTGATTGTAACTCACAGGAAGACATTATGTGTGTGCATGGCGACAGGCATTCCTACCCCACGGCGGATCTGACAATTGTGGTGGAGCAGCCGTATATAATGACTGTGGGGGTGGTATAAAAGCTGCCTGTGGCTGCCATTTTGGGATGGGACCTACCTGTGCTCCTAAATGTACTGCGGGAAGAGGGGGAACGAGGACGTTGTTGATGTGAAGGCTCTGTCAGGACTTGTGATCACCCGAGCCCAGGCTAGGGCAGGGGTAACTGCTGACCAAACCAGGGACCCTTGTTCGGAACCTTTTTCCACCTTGGACAGTGAACTGTTTGAGGGAAGGAACAAGGGTCCACGGAAGTCTCGCCGGCAGCGGCGTTTTGAGAAAGGACTGAACTCAAGGGGGCCGGACTGGAGGGGCTTTTAAAGGACATGTGGGAGGTGCCAGATAGATAGATAGATGGATACTTTAATAATCCCGGAGGTAATTGCACATATCCACTGCTCAGCCAAACACCAGGAAAAAACAAAAACAAAACAGGACATACCACAAGACATACACTACACTAACAGACACATGTAGCATTAACAGGACATATACTAACCTATAACTGCCAGGCAGGAGGCCTAGAGGAAGACCGAAGAGGAGGTTTATGGATGTAGTGAAAGAGGACATGAAGGTAGTTGGTGTGAGAGAAGATGCAAAGGACAGGGTTAGATGGAGGCAATTGATTCGCTGTGGCGACCCCTGAAGGGAAAAGCCGAAAGGAAAAGAAGACACTAACCTATAACTAAAATATAAACGGTAAAAAAATTAAATGAAATCCATTTAACCGCGTGCTGACCTTGCCACCTCCCTCCGCTCCTCCACGAAGGAGGACCTCAGCCTCTCTGTGGAGGCGCTGTGTGACAGTTTGCCGCTGAAGGTGCTTCTCTGCTGGGAGAAGGTGGTGTGCAGGGGGTGGCTGGTGTTGTTCAAGATGGCCCTGAATTTAGACATGGTCCTGCTCCCCAGAAACTGTCGCCACAGAGTCCAGGCTCAGCCCGACCACTGAGCCCGCTCTGCGGATGAGTCTGTTAAGACTCATCATAAGAGGACATTGGGACTGTGCAAAAGGAGGATGTGGCTTTAAAGCCGTTGTTTGAAAAGGTGGTTGCAGGGCTGGATGCAGAACGGGGGCAACAGTTGTTTTATTGTGGAAAATGGTGTTTTGTATGCTATGGCTGATGGTGGTAAGCGCCTAATGGTGCCTGTGTCCTGCCGACAGATGATCCTGCATTTGGCACACACCTTGCCCTGGGCAGGTCATCTAGGTCGCAACAAAACCTTTTTACGCATGAGTTCCCGATTTTATTGGCCCTCTGTGTATGCAGATGTGCAAATGTATTGCAAAACATGTCCCCACATGCCAAAAAAACTGCTTATGTGCACCATTCAGGACCGTGCCTACCTCCAACCAATGCCTGTCATCTCCACCCCATTTCGGCGCATAGCGATGGACATAGTTGGGCCGTTGGTGAAGACCATTTGAGGGCACACAATACATTTTGGTTGTCTCGGACTATGCCACACGGTTTCCCAGAAGCATTCCCCTTACGAATGGTCACCGCCCCTGCTGTGCTACGCTGTCTTGTACAGTTGTTTTCCAGGGTTTGCATTCCAGAGGAGATTGTGACGGATCAGGGGACCAACTTCACCTCCCGCCTGCTGCAGCTCTTCCATTGCCAGCTGGGGATCTCTCCAATCAAGACCACCCCGTACCATCCTCAGACGGACTGCTTAGTGGAGAGGTTCAACCAGACGCTGAAGAAGATGCTGCAGAAGTTTGTAGCAGACACCGGGCGGACTGGGACCGGTGGTTACCCTTCCTCCTGTTTGCATACCGGGAGGTTCCTCAAGCCTCCACTGGTTTCTCCCCGTTCGAACTGCTGTATGGCTGGGACATCCAGGGGCCATTGGACCTCCTGCGGAAGACTTTGGAGGCTCCTTTGTCTGCAGCCAGTGATTGGAGTGTGGTCCAGTTCGTGCTGGAGATGCGGGATCGGCTGGCAGAGTACCGGGAGGAGGCTGAGGTCAACCTGCGAGAGGCCCAGAAGTCCCAGAAGGCCTGGTACGACAGACAGGCCCGACACGGGGAGTTCCAGTCCGGCCAGAAGGTCCTGCTGCTACTACCATCATCCACCAGCAAGCTGCTCGCGAAGTGGCAGGGCCCTTACACAGTCCTCCGGAAAATGGGTCCTGTCACTTACGAGATCCACCAGCCAGAGAAGAAAAAGGTGAAGCAGACGTACCATATCAACCTGTGGAAGGAGGCTCCTGTCCCGGTTCTTGTGGTGTCCCTGCTGGTGACGGAGGTGGACAGTGAGGGGGAGGAGGAATCGTCCCTGGCCAGCGTCAACCAGCCTGCCGAACCAGCTCTTGGCCACCTGACTACTGTCCAGACCAACCAACTCAGCGATGTGTTCCAGCGAGTCTCCGAGTTGTTTGCCGCCAACCCGGGGAAGACTGCGCTGGTTGAGCACATCGTCCGCCTGAAGGAGAGGGGGCCAGTCCGCCAGCGGTCCTACAGGGTACCTCAGCATCTGGTAGAGAAGCTCCTGAAGGAAGTGGAGGAGATGCAACGCTTGGAGGCGTTGTTTTTGGTGAAAATAAAAACCCCACCAAAACGGATCTTTTGCGGCTGCGCCATCAATTTTTTTCCCGTTGCATTCACGAACCCGTGACAAAGACTGATCCTATTAACACAAATAAGATAAAAATGCCCTGACGTGAAAAAGTAAAGTGGCATAGAGTAAACCCTGAAGAGATGTTCATGATATTATTGCAGCCTAGATGTGGATTTGTATTGTCTTTTGGGCTATGTGACCCCATCTCTGGTAGCTGCTGCACTTTGGGACAAATAATAGTTATTTTCATACAGATATTTTCAAATCATGAAACGGCACATTCTAGAATTGGAAATATGAAAAATCAATGTTTCGCTCATTTTGATTTGTGGAAAAAGAAAGGGGGATGGGCAGATTACGCTCACTCAGTCAGGTTTTAGCATTAGTAGTTTGTGTTGCCATCACTAAAATTTTTTCATTATAATACATTTTTTAAAAACATCTTTATTCTTGGCGTTCAGAATTTGTGATAAATAAAAAATGATAAAAGTATGTAGACTCCAAAGTGTGCTTAATAAATTAGATTGACCATTGATTCATGAGTTAGGTCAAATCACCATAACTTCATTAAATGTCTCTCTGGGCTATAAATCATTCCTCTTCATCACTAACATTTAGGGTTAAAGTTGTGCTGGAGAACATGAGTTGAAGACACTGTCAATTTCCTCACAAAATTGCATGTTTAGCAAATATTCTGTGATAAGCGGCTGCACAACCACCAACAAGGCCATAATTCAACTCTAAGAAGGCCAGTCATTAAGCCTGTAGCACCATGCTGGGAAAGTTGAACCAACATAATCCTGGGCAGCTTTTTGGTTTAGCTGCTTTAGCAGCTGTCCCCTGAGTGGCACACTGCTGTTGTAACTTTTCAATATATATGTGAGTTATTGGTCCTGCGAGAGCCACTATATTGTATATCCATAGAGTGGCAGACCCATGACAGTAGGGACCCTGTCATCTTTTTCTTTTATCTGGGTCTGTCTGATGTATCTCCCAGCACAATTTCGATTGCCTCATCCATCATTGGACATAGATGCGAAAATGCAGATCTCTGCATAGGGGCCCGCTCATGTTACGAATGCAATCTGGATGCATCATGGGGGAGGCCCTCTTTCAAAGTTAATGTGGGTGAAGGGGAAGTGGGAATCTGGGAAAATGAAACAGCATTGCTGAGGAGAAACAAAGAAAGTTGGGGTTTTGTTTTTTGACACTATTCTACATGTATTAAGGGACACACTTTTCTTGTTGAGGGGGGTAGTGCAAATTATTGTGGCCTTAGTTGACTGTTTACAACTTCATTGCAGTGGTGTCTTAGCTTATATATTGTATTACCCACTTTATGTTTAGCATTTACTAATAAGTACTAATAAGTACACAATGATTAATTAACTGCCTATTTCAAGGACATATGCACAGCAGTGTCGAGGTAGTCCATGTTGTGAATTAAGTTTGTGACTGTTCACAGATCTCTAATACTAGACATTTGTTAATTGTCTTTCATTACTAATGTGTGAATGGGAAGCTTAGTTAAGCTTTATTAGGGAGTTACCCATTTACAGGACACAAGGTCACACATGATCTTCTCAAAAAACTTGAAAAGCAAAGTCATCTAATCTTATTAACTGGAGCAAGGACAGAGAGCAGGCTTTCAAGTAGAAAAGTCTGAAAAGACTTGAAAGGAACAGCTCACTTAAGAATGGGAAATTAATCATGCTTTCACACCATGCTAATCCATTGTCAGGTTAAGTTCATTCCAACAAATGCTTCTTGAGATTCGTCCAACAACTGAATATGAAGGGGGCCAGATTTTAAAGACAGACTTGTAAGTCTTTAAAACTAAATAATGTATTTTGAAAAAAAAAAAAACTAATTAGAATTTGTCATGAACAGAACCCATTAAATTTTAGTGTAGCTCTAGATAGAAAGGCAAGTCCAGGCTTTGTGTTTATTTTACATTGGAATTTTGCAACACTTTCTGTCATTTCCCAGGGACTATACAACAAATTGTTACTGACATAATATTGGTATCTGTCAGTGTATACAAATTGGTCCAGATCCAAATTAAAATCTGGATCTTTCAGATTTCAATTATTGGCTATTACAAATCCAAAAACATTAAACTGTGTTTTTACGGCCATGAGTTTGATTTTGTTTAATGCTTGATTGAAAGTAGGAGAGCAGTTGGGCTTATATAGGTGTATCCTGAGTGTCCTCCTGGTTCATGAAGTCTATAGAAATATCATACCAAATTAATGGACATCTTACTCTGCATATGCTATACTACTGCAATCACAAAAGATATTGCCATGTCATTTTTAAAGGTTGTGTTGAAGCAATAGAGTAAATACAATCCACATCCTATACTTTTTGACAATATTTATACATACATATACAGTATATACACTCAAATTGACAGTTGAGCGCCGTAGGTGATGGCAGCCATTCCGTACGCTCCGTAGCATAGTCTTTTATTTTGCATGTTTTTTGTAAGTTTTTACTACTTTTTCTACTTTTACTATTTTTTACATGTATCACATGGATATGACAGCCGTACAACCGAGAACCATCCCTCTCACCCATTCTAGAGAGTAGTTACTGGCTCTTAGAAACACGAAACACGGACAGAGGTATGACATACCGGCTGAACTGAAGAGACGTTACCGTGGCTGCAAGGCTGGGGCTAAGCTAAAGGTTAGGCAGGCAAACAACCGAAGGTGATTCAAACCATCGCTTCCCTCCGTGATCATGGGCAACGTCAACTCACTGCCGAACAAGATGGACGAGCTGGCTGCTCTGGAGAGCTAGCGGATCTACCGTGAGTGAAGCAGGTTCATACTAAGGGAGACATGGCTGGCCAACGCTATACCGGATGCTAACGTAGAACTGCGAGGTTTTGCTGCAGTGAGAGAGGACAGAGACACAAAGGCATGTGGGAAAAGCAACACCAACAACCGCTGGTGTAACCCTGGCCATGTTTCAATGAAGGCGGTTGTATGTTGCCCTAATCTGGAGCTGCTAGCCGTTACCATACGGCCATACTATTTTCCCCGGGAGTTCAGTCACGTGATCTCCCTCTGTGTTTACATCCCTCCATTGGCCAACGCAGCCGCTGCATGTGAGAAGATCATCAGTGTCGTCGCACGGCTGCAAACCAAACATCCTGAAGCCTTCATGATTATTTCTGGAGACTTAAATCATGTCATCCTGGACACTGGCCTGGCTGCTTTCTACCAGGTTGTTAACTGCCACACAAGGAAGAACAGAACGATCAACCTACTGTGCACCAATGTTAAAGAGGCATACAGAGTCACTGCCCTGCCTCCACTAGGCAAATCAGACCACAGCCTAGTGTATGTCCAGACCCAGTACACCCCCCTGGTCCAAAGACAGGCAGTCTCTACACGCACCATCAGGAGATGGACTCCTGAAGCAGAAGATACTCTCAGAGACTGCTACAACACCACGGACTGGGATGTACTGCTGGGTGCACATGGCAAGGACATTGATGGGTTGACCCACTGTCTCACGGACTATATCAACTTCTGTGTAGATGTGGTCGCCCCCCACCAAGACAGTTCAGTGCTATCCAAATAACAAGCCGTGGATATCACGGGACGTCAAGCATGGCCTCAACAGGAAAAAGAAGGCCTTCAGGATGAAAAATGAGGAGGAGATGAGAGAAGCACAGAGAGAGGTCAGACACTGCATAAAGGAGGCCAAGGACTCTTACAGGAGGAAGGTGGAGCAGCAGCTGAGCACCAACAGCATGAGGGACGTCTGGGAAGATGTGAGAAACATCACTAGGCACAAAGCCAGGACCAGAACAGAGGTGGGAGGGGTGCAGAGAGCCAACGACCTGAACGACTTCTTCAATAGGTTCAACCAGGCCCCCCTGCAGCACCCCCTATCACCCTCCACCCTCACGACCTCAGCAGCAGCTCACCAGCCTCACCCCCTGTCCCATTGCCTCCTTCCCCCCCTCCACATCAGCAAAGTGGCCCCTCTCCTTTCTATTTGGTGTTGTACTAATTTCTATGTGCTGGGGCTTTCTGTGTGCTTTTTCTGTGTTTTTTTCTATTTTTTTCTGTGTGCTTTTTCTGTGTTTCTGTGTTTGTCTGGGCTTGCGCTAGCCATTCGCCACTTCACCATAGGCGAAGTAAATTCCAGATTGGCTACAAGGTTTTTAGACTGTGTAGCGACAGTGGCGTTCTTAATTTTAAGGAAAAAAGGCTAAAACTTAATACTTTTTCACTCGCTAGCGCCGCTATTTCCACTATCGCCGCTCACTAGCGCCGGTATTTCCACTAGCGCCACTTGCTAGCACCGCTATTTCCGCCAGCGCCGCTATTTCCGCATGCCGACGGAATTTAGCCAAAGCATGCCTAGGGAAATAGCCGACGGAAATAGCCGACTATCTTCACATAGTGAATGCAAGTTTTCAATTGTTGAATATCACATTTATACCTGTATAAAATAGGACAGAAATACAGATAGTTGCACTTTAACTGTTGACTTTAGTGTAGTTTTGTAGGTAAACTCAACAGAAGATTTTGCCCTCCAAATGCACCAGAATGCAGGAAAACAACCCCATGTTCTAAAAAATTTCCCGGGGGCCCCCGGGTATACCCCCCACACACCCCTATGATGAGCGTGGTTTTACACCCCCAACAATTGAAAACTTGCATTCACTATGTGAAGATACAGTCATACAAAATATTACTCAGTGTTTACTTGTAAGTTTTACTTGGACCACAAGACATTTTAATAACTTTGACTTAGACACTTTGATTTTAATAAATTTGATTCTTGGTATTACTCAATGTTTACTTGTAAGTTTTACTTGCTATTACAGCAAGCCGCTGTCTTGGACTCAGAATGGGGCTTTTTGTGGCTTACTCAATTCTTTTACACTGAGCCACAGTGGCTTAGTCATACTACCTCCTAGTGCAGGGATTCCCAAAGTGTGATGCGCAAGCTGCCGCTAGGGGGTGCGCGAGTGTAATGGCAGCTGAGCACTTTGAAATACATAAATGATTAAATAAATAATTTAAACACTTTTTAATGGAGGATTAACAATTTAAATGTTTAAATTCATTCACGGAAATCCTTTGTAATTTTCAGTTAAACGTTTTGGGAAAATTTTAAATAAAAAAAAAATACCCAAAATGCACTTGGCTTTCTCCTAGCTACGTGCTAGCTTATTGTGATAGCAACAACAATAATATGCCGAAATGCATAACTGGTTGAAAACGGGCAGTCTGTCCGATATTAAATCTGGGAGAAATGAAAGAGGACAGGATACATTGGCCACAACTGAGAGCTGTGCAGTCTACCAGGCTGAAGAAATCGAGCAGGAAAAAGAGAGTGATGATGACGAGAAAGGGAAACTTAAAATGAGGAGCACAGACCACAGAAAACTCACTCACATTTCATAGAAGAAGAAGGGGGTAAAGAACACAATGAGACTTGTACTCAAAAGAGAAAATGATGTTGAACTTGGGCCTATGTTATTTTGATTCTTTGTGGCGGAGTAGCATATTTGTTACCATTTAAAAGCTGTTACAGTTTGTTAAATAGGCCTATTTGTTACATAACAGGGTTCGAAATTGCACCCATTTTGGTCGCATATGCGCCCAAATTTTTATCAGTGCGACTATTAAATATATTGGAGCACCGGTGCGACAAGGGAAAAAAATCTGGTGCGCCGTTTTTGTGAGACTGCGCTCCTGCGGTCCTGCCAGGAAACAATAATAATAATAATAATCAGTACTTTAATCGTCCCTCTTGGGGAAATTCTTTTTACACGTCACACTTCAGATGTATATATATATGTGTTAATTACACACACAGGGGTTACAGGTTACAGGCCCCTGAACACAGCACACACTAGGGGCCTGTAGGCATGCAATTAGTGTAGAGAGGACATACAGAGGTACAAAGGAGGCGGAGTGACGGGTCGCGCACAAGGGTCGCGCCCCATTGAGCATCTTGTAGGGGGGACGGCACCTTGCTCAAGGGCGCCTCGGCAGTGGCTGGGAGGTGACCCGACGCCTCCCACCGTCAGCTCACACTCCGATGGATGTTCTGGCGGGAGCGGGATTTGAGCCTCCGATGGCTGGGCGATCCTATCTTCAAGACGATTGCTCTACCGCTGACCCACTGCCGCCCCAATAAGAGCGCAACTGCGGCTGCTCTCCTGGGCGAGGGAGAGAGGCGCGGAACGAAGATGGATGGAGCATCTCTATCGCTCCGTCACTGCCTTGCTTTTGGGTAGGTGCTCCTAAAGTCTTTGCTGGTGCTACTAACTTCTAAATTTTGGAGCACCAATGCTACCAAGAAAAATTTCGAGCCCTGCATAGTAATAACTGCTGTTCATTTGCAACCATTTTGACTTAAAATATTATTGTCATTTTTATGTTGTTACTATTATTCTCCCCACCGTTTCTAAAGTGAGAGATCATTAGGCCCATTATTGCACAATCTATTCTGTGTTAACAGGAGCCTATATTATTAAACTTGATACCTATATGGCTATAAAGACTATGCCTTTTCTTTCTTTTTTTTCATGTTTTGGGCATTGGGGGTGCGTCAGCTAAGTCGGGAGGTAGAAGTGGGTGCGCGGACTGAAAAGTTTGGGAACCGCTGTCCTAGTGCAAGCCCAGTTTGTGTATTTATTAATCTTTCTATTTGGTGTTGTATTACTTTCTATGTGCTAGTGCTTTCTGTGTGCTTTTTCTGTGTTTTGTGCAGGGCTTTGAACCAGATTTTTTTGCCAATCAGTTTGTTCCGAACAGAAACAGAATTATAACGTTTCGGTTTTGCGTTCCACCCATAAACTGATGTTCCTGAACCGGTTAATATAAATATGTAGGTGCCGTATTTTGCGTACCATAAGACGCGCTTAAAAGCCTTAAAATTTCTCAAAAATCAATGTTGCGCCCTTAAACATTAAGCGTCTTATGTGTACACTGAGTTCCAAAATCTGTAAAAATGTTTTCGTGTGATTTTAGTCAGTGATCCGCCAGATGGCCATTGTCCGCCAATAGGACGTATTATGTCACTACGTACGCCAGCAGCGATAAACCAATTAGAGAACATGACGCAAGGCTACGTCCGGCACACCTCCGGTAGGTACCGGTATAGGGTATATGCCGGTACTGTACCGCAGGTATGCTGCATCACCACATTTGTTTGGCTAAAGACCCCCAACAATGGCGTCAGCGAAGAGACATGCTTACAACGCAACATGTAAACTCCAGGCTATCAGTTCCGGTTGTTCCGGTTAGCTTGCATGTACCATACAATAATGTGCCCCTTGTATCCGGTTAAAGTACAAAAATAAACTCCGTTATTTAGACTGCGCCTCTTTGTACAATGAGCCGAATGGTGCGCAAAATACGGTAACTTAAGGACTTTTAAATTGGCAACTATAATTATAGCTATGTCCCTACCCTACAGTAAACAGTGCCACAGCACTACACCTCTGCTTTATGCAAGTTATATCACTGTAGTTAAGGCTTATGCCTCCTACTTAGACACTACATGAAATAAGACAAGAATAACTTCCACCATGTCATTTATTGCTGAACAACAGATCTTCATTGTGCTTCTCCCATAGCTCAATATTGCAACAAAGCACTGGCAGTACGGGAACACACTGCTCTGAAAATGACAGCAGCCAATGAGTTAATGTCTAAATCATACATTTTTAAGATTGACATACTGCAGTGTTTACCTGTTATGATGAAATTATGACTGGGAGACCTCCCTTTTCTTAACTATTGCTGATAGCCGCTACTTTTCTCCGCTCTCACCCCGCGTCCAGTGAATGACAGGAAGTGAAACATGAGGTCAAATATTTTTTTCAAGAACGAAAAAAAACCCGGTATTAACCGCTTTACAATTATTTTCTGTTCCGATTCTGTTCCGGAACATTAAAAAATATAAAGTTTTCGGTTTTGTTTTCGTTCCCACCAAAATACCAAAAGTTTCCGGTTTTCGTTTTTGTTCCATGAACCGGTTCAAAGCCCTGGTTTTGTGTGGTCACTGTGCTGTTTGCGGAGGAGAAATTAATTTCCCTGATGGAACCTCCTTAAGGGATAAATAAAGTTATACTCTACTCTCTTTGAAATTTAGCTCTATTTTAAAGTTACTGCAAATTATTCTTATTCTGAACTATGTCGAGTATATAGCAATGGCTGTCTTTAAAGGTTACATTGTTTAATGAAATGAAATATCTCAGGAGTAGAAGTGGTTTTCATTAGTACAGCTTCATTTGTAGTATGAACATGAATAAAACAAACCTTTTTCACCCTGCTTGTCTTATATATTTTTCATTCGTTTTAAGATCACACAGTTCTATGAAGCAACCCCTTCATTGATGAGCGCACACAATTGTAGCGATTAGGTGGCTCCATTGCCTATTCTCTAATGATTTCTATGTTGGGAGATATGAGGTCTTAAGTTTCTTAGATTGTCATGAAACACAGCTGAGGTGAGAGCAATGAATAGGGGAGTAGACCGGAGTGCTAATCTCACAATCAGCTGCATCTCTATGGAGGAATTTAGCATAAAAGCAACAGCTGCAGTGCTGAGCCAATTGCCCAACAGAAACCTCAGGTCATCTGGCTGTGGTTTTAATCAACATCCAAATTACAGCAGCTCAACTGAGTAAAATAAAGTCAGTGTTTTCTTTCTTTCCATACACTGTGCTTGCTGAACGGCTTTTGGACTCACACATTCCTGGATGGCATTGATTGAAAAGGAGCTGAGTCCATGAAGTTTGTCATGATAGCAAAAGCAGTGTCTAATTGAATTTGAAAGCCTCCAAAAACATTCCGATCTTAAACATGTGAAACACAATTTTTGAGTTGCAGTTTGGATGCAAATCATTAAAATCTCAGTTTTATAATTATGATGTAAAAACAATTGAAGCTATTAGATTGTCACTATGTAGCATATGTATGTGTACATTAAGAAATTAACAATATCAAATTGGGCTTGATCAGAAGACTTGGTTCGGCTCTAAGAGTGGAGAGAGGAAGAGACTGAGACTGAGGTTTGAACTTGGTACCGTATATTAAAAAAAAACATAGAACAACAAAGAATGGCTATTCTCACAAAGAAGAAAAAAACAAATGAAATTTCTAACTTAAATTAGCTTCAAGGAAAACAAACAATCAATGCTGTCAAATGAATACATTCAATTAACACATTTCATCCAAAAGTCTAATGAGCCCACTTAATTTGGTTCAGTCCATGTGCACATTGAGCACAAAAAAACTTCGGTTTGTCCACAACACTGAGTTGTACCAGTGTTGACTTGAGAAATCAGAAAAGGTTTTATTGCCAAGTACAGTAAAAATTACTGTCGAGGAACTTGACGTTGTGTTGAAAGGTGGAGGAGAAGGATTTCCAGAGGGATAATGTGCAAAGTGAGGGAAGGGAATGCGTGAATGTGAGTGTGTGGGACAGACCGCAAGATTCAGTTCTTTTGTTCCTTAGCTCGTCATACAAACCTGGCCTGAATAAAAAGGAACAGGACCAGTTTCAGCTCGGTGTACACCTTCTTCTTCTTTTCCTTTCGGCTTTTCCCTTCAGGGGTCGCCATAACGAATCAATTGCCTCCATCTAGCCCTGTCCTTTGCATCCTCTTCTCTCACATCAACTACCTTCATGTCCTCTTTCACTACATCCATAAACCTCCTCTTTGGTCTTCCTCTAGACCTCCTGCTTGGCAGTTCAAAACTCAGCATTCTTCTGCCAATATATTCACTATCTCTCCTCTGGACATGTCCAAACCATCTCGGTCTGGCCTCTCTGACTTTATCTCCAAAACCTCTAACATGTGCTGTCCCTCTGATGTACTCATTCCTGATCCTATCCTTCCTGGTCACTCCCAGAGAGAACCTCAGCATCTTCATCTTTGCTACCTCCAGCTCTGTCTCCTGTCTTTTCCTCAGTGACACTGTCTCTAGACCAAACAACATCGCTGGTCTCACCAGTTTTGTACACCTTTCCTTTCATTTTAGCTGAAACTCTTCTATCACACATCACACCTGACACTTTTCTCCACCCGTTTCATCCTGCCTGTACACGCTTCTTCGCCTCTTTTCCACACTCTCCATTGCTCTAGACTGTTGACCCTAAGTACTTAAAATTCTCCACCTTACTCTTCCACTTGGGTCCCTCTCATTCACACACATGTACTCTGTCTTATTGCGGCTAACCTTCATTCCTCTCCTTTCCAGGACAAACCTCCACCTCTCTAGCTTCTCGAGAACTCCACCTCTTCCCTGCTCTCACTGCAGATCACAATGTCACCTGCAAACATCATAGTCCATGGAGATTCCTGTCTAACCTCATCTGTCAGCCTGTCCATCACCATAGCGAACAAGAAGGGACTCAGAGCTGATCTCTGATGCAGTCCCACCTCCACCTTGAACTCCTCTGTCACACCTACAGCACACCTCACCACTGTCTTACAGTCCTCATACATGTCCTGCACCACTCTAACATACTTCTCTGGCACTCCAGACTTCTTCATACAATACCACAATTCCTCTCTGGGCACCCTGTCATAAGCTTTCTCCAGATCTACAAAAACACAATGCAGCTCCCTCTGGCCTTCTCTGTACTTCTCTATCAACATTCTCAAAGCAAATACTGCATCTGTAGGACTCTTTTTTGGCATGAAACCATACTGCTGCTCACAAATGTTCACTTCTGCCCTTAGTCTAGCTTCCACTACTCTTTCCCATAGCTTCATTGTATGGCTCATCAGCTTTATTCCTCTGTAGTTGCCACAACTCTGCACATCTCCCTTGTTCTTAAAAATGGGCACCAGCACACTTCTCCTCCACTCCTCAGGCATCTTCTCACTATCTAAGATCCTGTTGAACAACCCAGTCAGAAACTCTACTGCCACCTCTCCTAGACACTTCCAAACCTCTATAGGTATATCATCAGGACCGACTGCCTTTCCACTCTTCATCCTCTTCAGTGCCCTCCTCACTTCATCCTGACTAATCTTTGGACTTCCTGGTCCACAACAGTCACCTCTTCTAGTCTTTGTTCTCTCTCATTTTCCACATTCATCAACTCTTCAAAGTACTCTTTCCATCTTCCCATCACACTACTGGCACCTGTCAATAGACTTACATCCCTATCCTTAATCACCCTAACCTGCTGCACATCCCTCCCATCTCTATCTCTCTGTCTTGCTAGCCTGTATAGATCAGTCTCTCCCTCCTTACTGTCCAACCTAGCATACAAGTCATCATAAGCTTCTTGTTTGGCCTTTGCTACCTCTACCTTCATCTTACGCTGCATCTCCCTGTACTCCTGTCTACTCTCCTCAGTCCTCTCAGTGTCCCACTTCTTCTTACCTAACCTCTTTCTCTGTATACAGAGAAGTCTCCTTATCTACTTTCCTTCCAGATGACACACCAAATACTCTCCTACCTGTCTCCCTGATCACATTAGCTATAGTTGTCCAGTCATCTGGAAGCACCTCCGGACCACCCAGAGCCTGTCTTAACTCCTTCCTAAAAGTCATGCAACACTCTTCCTTTTTTAGCTTCCACCATTTCGTCTTCTGCTCTGCCTTTGCCCTCTTCATCTTCCTCACCACCAGAGTCATTCTGCACACCACCATCCGATGCTGTTTGGCTACACTCTCACCTACCACTACTTTACAGTCACTGATCTCCTTCAGGTTACACTGTCTACACAAGATGTAGTCTACCTGTGTGCTCCTACCACCACTCTTATAGGTCACCCTATGTCCCTGCGTCTTCTGGAAGAAAGTATTCACTACAGCCATTTCCATCCTTTTTGCAAAGTCAACTACCATCTGTCCTTCTGCGTTCATCTCCTGGATATCAAACCTGCCCATCACTTCCTCATCACCTTTTTTACCTGCACCAACATGTCCATTGAAGTCTGCACCAATGACAACTCTCTCACTTCTAGGTATGTTCTGCATCACTTCATCAAAGTCCAACCAGAATTTCTCCCGTCTCGTCCAGCTCACATCCTACCTGTGGGGCATACCCACTAACAACATTGATCATCACACCTTCTATTTCTAGCTTCAGACTCATCACTCTATCCGACACTCTTTTTACCTCCAGGAATTCCTAACAAACTCCTCCTTCAAGATAACTCCTACTCCATTTCTCTTCCCATCTACACCATGATAGAACAACTCGAACCCTTCTCCTAAACTTCTAGCCTTGCTACCTTTCCACCTGGTCTCCTGGACACACAGTATGTCTACCTTCCTCCTCTGCATCATGTCAACCAACTCTCTACCTTTTCCTGTCATAGTTCCAACATTCAACATTACACTTTTGGCGCTCCTCTTCTCCTTCTTCGTGCGAACGCACTTTCCTCCTTTCCTTCTTCGACCAACAGTAATCCAATTTCCACCGGCGCCCTGTAGGTCAACAGCGCCGATGGCGGTCGTTGTTAACCCGGGCCTCGACCGATCTGGTATGGAAGTCAGAGGTTTGATTTGCATCTTTGATTTGGCAAAAGTTTTACGCTGGATGCCCTTCCTGACGCAACCCTCTGTATTTATCCGGGCTTGGGACCGGCACAATAAGACACTGGCTTGTGCCCTCTTGCGGCTACATTAGCGCGGTGTACACCAAATATATATATATATATATATTTATATATATACAGTTTATATATCAATCAATCAAAGTCAATAAATAATGCAGGCCACATCACAATTAATACTGTACAATATTAAGTCCGTTCTTTTGTCATAACACACAAGTCACACATAAGTCACAGTCACACATAAGTGCGTGACTGAAGTTACACTTAAAGGGACAGTAAAGTTAATTTTAAGTGACATATATGTTATTCATCATTATGAAAAATAGAAGAAAAACTAAAATTTATATGTGTAGCATCATCCTTTTGGTCAAAAAAACTTAAAATCTGCGCTGCAGCAGCTTGCACATTCAGTGGTCACGTGGGCGTCATACGTCACTGTCGCCAAACAGCTTAGCAGCCATAAGAAACAATGCAACTCTAGAGGCAATTAACACCAAAAGTATCATGGTTACCTGCACAGTGAACAGTTGTGTCAACAGAGCAGCAAAAAGACGCAACTTTCAAATAAATTCACTGTGGAATTAATAACAACTAGAGTCCAATAGTATTAAATGGCGGTTAGCTCAATGCTAACATAATATAGATAATCCCATTGACGGGCTAGCAAGTTAGCATTTGTAGTGCGACACCTTCCCAGAAGATATTCTAAAGAACGACAGGTCCTTGTCTTTGCGTATTTTTGCTGTTCTGTTGACACAACTGTTCACCGCGCAGGTAACCATGATACTTTGGTGTTAATCGCGTCTAGAGTTGCATTGTTTCTTATGGCTGTTAAGCTCTGTCCTCAACCCTGAGGATCCACCACCCGCCGAGCAGACCAATGGGGTTGGGTGTGCTGCCATATGGGTGGTAGCGAAGACAGGGAGTCACGACAGATCAGACCCAGACATCAGTAGCTGGCTTTGGGGACGTGGAATGTCACCTCAAGGGCGAATCAGGAAGGTTATGTTAGAGGTGGAATGTTACCAACTGGATATGGTGGGGCTTACCTCCAAGCATTGCCTTGTTTCTGCATCAAAACTCTTGGACATGGGGTTGGACCTTGTTCTTCTTCGGATTTGCATCAGGCAAGAGGTGCAGGGTGGGTGTGGGGATACACACAAGCCCCTGGCTGAGCACTGCTGTGTTGGAGTTTACCCCGGTGGATGAGGGGTCGCCTTTCTACGACTTCAGGATGTGAGGGGGAGGGGGGGGATCTCTGACTGTTGTCTGTGCATATGCAACAAATAACAACTCAGAGTACTCGGCCTTCTTGGGGTTCCTAAATGGGGTCCTTCACGGGACACCTGTAGGCGACTCCATTTTTCTCCTGGAGGACTTCAATGCACACGTCAGCGACAACCAAGACAACTAGAGGGTCGTGATTGTGAGGACTGGCCTCCCTCATCTAAACCAAAGCGGCATTATGTTGTGAGACATCTGTGCTAGTCACGGATTGTTCATAACCAACACAATGCTCAAACATAAGGATGCTCTAAGTGTATCCGGCACCAGAGCACCCTGGGTTAGAGGTCACAATCGATCTTATGATTGTATCATCTGACCTTAACCCTTATTACACTATGATCCCTGTCCCGTGATCAGATCACACGATGTTTTTAAACCATTCATAACAAAGTATTTCACGTGGATTGCTGTGTGCATGTTTACGCGACAGTATAGATGTGAAACTGTCTTCCTGTTTTTATTTGGAGCCGATTGACCACGGAAAACCAGATATATGATTGTTTACATTTGATCTATGACAAACGGTTCAAATGGCTTCTTTTACTGGTATAATCAGATGGCAGCGTCATATTTCTGATGGCATATTTCAACTATTCACATTGTTGTAGGGGGTCAGAAAATCCAAAATTTTGAGATGTTATTTTCATGTGTCTGTATACAGATATGAGAGTAGACCTGGACATTCTACACCAGAGCTGTCAAAATTAAATGCACGGAGGGCCAAAAAAAATAATTTGCTACAAGACGTGAGGCGGACTGGTTCAATGTTTATTAAAACATATTAAAATTAACATAGCCTATTGAACCAAGAGCCAACACAGTGTATATTATGTAATGATTAAATAAATAAACCAATATTTTGTTATGGCTCTGTCAGTAACTTCAAGGGGAAACATTTTCAACAGGCAAACAGCAAAAAAGTAAATGTCCTTCAAAAATAAAATATGTTCCTTAATAAATTAAGGAACATATAAATTAAGATAAATGCATAAATGAAATTCCATGCATTATAAATTGAAAATATATTATTGTGCACGCATTATTGTACGCACAATAATAGTATCGTGCATACACACTAGTAATGCATTATTGTGCAAAAAAAAATAAGATATTGTGCTGCTCCACGATCCTACCAACCACTGCTTTCAAATAATAAAATAAAAAAAAAAAAAAAAAAAAACAGTTGCGTCCTTTCTCGTGGCTCTTTTCTGCAATTTTCCCTGAGTCCATTCATCTGAAATAAGTATGAATAAATAAAATACAAAAATCTATAGCACACAGACAAAACAATACTTCCTTCAAAGAGACATCATGTCTTGTAGAAACAAATTTAACTGAATTTAAAACTGACAATATGTTACTGTGTGATGCTCACTTGTCTGAGGCTGAGCCTGATATTTGATGGTGTCTCATCTTTCATACACATTCATGAATGTTCAGGGTAAGGCTCTTAGGACGGGGTGAAGGTGTTTATCAGTCAGACAGCTCCTGTGTGATGTTTTGTTCAGCTTCATCATAGAGGACAGAGGACAGTTCACACACGTATGTATGGCTAAACATAAAGAGCATCTGAGCAGCTTGGATGCACAGCTGGGGTATTGTGTCGGGGATGAAACATGCAAACTCAGCAAAAGACACACAGATTTACCTTTTACCTCTTTGAACATACTGTACACTCTGACTCCCACCTGGCTTGAAACATCCTGCTCTCAGCGTCCACATTCCTTTTAGTCAGTTTTGAGGAGGGGAGTGTCTAAATTCAGCCTCCACTCTGACTGCTGATAAACATCCATCCATCCATTGTCATGACCGTTGGTGCCTATCCCAGTGGGAGCCTATCCCAGCCGGCTTAGGACGTCAGGCGGGGAAACTCCGGGCTAGTGCACCACGGAGCCACACAGAGACACAGATAACCACGCACACACTTATTCCTACAGTCAATTTGGGACCGGTCAGTTAACCTGAAGCGCATGTTTTTTGAGGTGGAAGGACACCAGAGAACCCAGAGAGAACCAATGCAGACACATAGAGAACATGCAAACTCCACACGGTGCAGTATGTGAACCTGGAACCGCCTTGCTGTGTGGCGACAGCGCTACCTACTGCACCACCGTGCCACCCTGCTGATAAACATTCAAACCCAAATCCTGCTTGCTAAGCTGCAGTGACTTCTGCTACCGTTGCATTGTGTGGAATGTATTTTTAGTGTGTGCAAAACACTAGCGGGCCGATGTGGCCTGCGGGATGGTTCTATCCAGCGGGCCATAAATAATTTGCCATGAGCCAGAGCTCGCCTGCGGGCCTTGACTTTGACATATGTGCTCTACACAGAGCACATATGGGGTGTCAAACTTATTTTCACCCAGGGCCACATCAGCATAATGGCTGTCCTTAAGGGGCCAAATGTAACTTATAAGTATAAATAAATGTAACTCAATGTAATATAAATGTAACTACTGCTTAATGTTAAATAACTGAATTTAGAGTAGAAAGTAGAATAGAATATAACTTTATTGATCCCTTAAGGAGGTTCCGTCAGGGAAATTAACATCGCCGTCACACACAGCACAGTAAGTACACGAAACACAGAAAAAGCCCACAGAACATACCACCACATAGAAAGTAGTACCAACATCAAATAGAAAGAGTAATAAATAACCTATTGAGGACATACAAATAGAAAATCATAAATAGGCATAGAAATAAATAAATGAATAAATAAACAGGCCTAGTTAGGCATGGGTAGAGTGAAATGTCTATAGTGTTTGCATTGCTTTTGGTGCATTGTTTGTTTCATCCCTCAGCTCTCGTGTGGACTCTCTTCTTCTTTATCTCCCCCAGAGAGGAGTTGAGCACTTTAATGGCTCGGGGGATGAAGGAGTTCTTAGGTCTGTTGGTCCTGCATGTTGGGAGGCGCAGCCTCTGGCTGCTCAGGCTTCTCTGGTTGTTTGCTGCAGTGTGTAAAGGGCGGCCAACATTGTCCATGATGTCCAGCAATTTGTCCAAGATTACTTATTCAAGTTATAAACATTACACTTAAACAGAAACTATGTCCAATTGTCTGTTATAACATAACTTCTCAAAGCACTGACCTTTTATTCTCTCGTGGGCCACGTAAAATGATGTGGCGGGCCATATTTGGCCCCTTGTCCTTGAGTTTGACACGTGTGCTCTACACGGAGGCCCAGACTCTCTACACGGAGGCCCGGACCCTCTTCACAGAGGCCTGGACCCTCTACACAGAGGAAGAGGGCATGGGAGGACAGCTCGGACCAGATCCAGATCTCCACAGAATCGGCCACAACACAACTTGGAGCCTTGGAGAACCGGAGTTGATCCTGATACTGCCCCACAGGTCAGTTGATTTGTGCCTAGGAGAACACCAGGAGCCCAAGTGAACGGCCATTCTATTCACTCACTGCTGGAACTGTTCCAGCTGTACTTCTCCCCTCCCACACTGCGTACATTGTGATAACACTTGATAACACCAACAAGCAAGCAGCACGCAATAAAGCAATGGGCAAGAAGTACAAGTGGACTGATGTGGACAGCGAGGAGCTCTGCAAAGTCCTTGGGCTCCTGGTTTACACATCTCTGGTGTCGCATCAGTGATTACTATAAACAGGCCTCACTCAGATCTTTGCCAGTACCAGCAAATACACTGCTCACAAAAATTAAAGAAACATTTTTTTAATTGGGCCTGGCATGAAATCAATTAAACCTGTCTGATAATTTTCTGGTTGGTTAAGCAGCTGAGGGCATCGTTAATCACTTTCAGCTGTATTGGTGTTCATGGAATTAACAACAGGTGCAATACAGTGGCAACAGTTAGAAAACCATCAAAACAGGACTGGTTTTACATGTGGAGGTCATTTCAAGTTTCTCCCTCTTGATCTTTTTTGGTTGATTTTCCACTCGTGCTGGTTTTGGCTTGAGTAATTATCTCTACTGGCAGTATGAGGCGATTCCTTAACCCTATAGAAGTTGCACAGGTTGTCCAACTTCTCCAGGATGGCACATCCACATGTGCTGCAGCAAGAAGGTTTAATGTGTCTCCCAGCACAATCTCTGTGTTAAACCTTGTATTTTGGACACTCAGGTGAAGAGAAGGGCAGAGCTGTCAACTGATCACCACCTGGTGGAAAGTTGGGCCCGTTGGCGGGGGAAACCTTTGGATAGACCTGCTAAGCCCAAACAGTGTGGGTGAATTGGGATTGTCTGTAGAAGTCTGTCTGCGAGGCCTTCAACTCTCACCTTCTTGACTGAGCAGGTTGTCGATCGGTTGGTGGAAGGAACACTTTTAGGAACTTCTAAATTCAAGTACCCCAACTGACACGCCCTCTGTTTTAGAGGCAGAGCTAGAGGATGATAGGGAATTCAAATCTCTGGGCAAAGTCACAGAGAGAGCCCTGGATGTTGATATGATTCGCTGTGAAAGGCCCTGGGTGTTGAGGGGCTAGAATGGATGAACAAAAGTCATGACCGAAAGCCTGAGATTGCAGATACAAGCAGCCAAATGGACTTTCTCAGGTGGATAGCTCACCCTTAGAGATAGGGTGAGAAACACTGGTATTCAAAAGAAATTAAGAGTAGAGCCGCTGCTTTTTGCGTGGAAGGGAGTCAGTTGAGCTGGTTTGGGCATCTGGTGCAGATGTCTCCAGGGCGCCTCTCTAGGGAGGTGTTCCTGGCACGTCCAGCTGGGAGGAGACCTCATGGCAGACCAGGACTAGGTTGAGGGATTCTATCTCAACACTTGCTTGGGAATGCCCTCAGATCCCAGTCAGAGCTGGAAAGGGAAGTAAGGGGTTCCCTGTTGAAGTTGTAGTTGCCTCCGAGAACCAACTACAGATGAGCAGATGAACATGGCATTAACTTTGCACAGATATGTGTCCAAACAAGTATCCAAACGTTTAAACATACATTCAGATGCCTACTAAATGGATAGCTGTTTTCAAACAATAGTCAATTTTAAAAATTATTGTAGGACATTTCTCTAAGTGCTGCACATTAACTGTCCTTGCCTGTGTGACTTAGTATCAAATTAGTGTGCTGTTTAATTCATGAATAAATAAGCTTTTTGTTAAATACAAAGACAAATTCATCCCAGCGTCACTACATGAAAAGATTGACACAATGAGTACAGGCACATCCCTCATGAGTGTGCTTTGAGACAAACTATCTCCTGCATTTCCAATTATAATGACTTTGAATCCCACACTGTAGTGCATGTCAAATAATATCTCAGAGGCTCATCTTTTCTCTGGAGACATTCTGTTGGTGTAAATAAGCCCTTTTTGGTACATTCCACTGCACTGTCATGTGTTGTCTTGGAGTTTTGGTTACAATCATTTCTTTTTACTATTTTTATGCTTTTAATGAAATAACCGTGCTTTCCTTTCCCTTAAAAATGTTTGCTAATTCTAGATTCTGAAATAAAGGTTGCAGAGAATTATTTCTTCCCTTTGCTGGTTCTAAACTTCTTTGCTGTTTAATCCATTAGCATCAGCTTCTCTGTCTAAAAGATGCTGTCTTTTGATTTGTACAAACCTTTAATTGACCTACCAAACTTACCTTCCAATATAATTATATTCATTCATTCATTCAGTTTATTTTTCTTCTTTCCAGACGTTATTACAACATATTTCACTTTCATCAGTGCTAAAACATCATCAACAACATCTGAAAAGAAAAAAAAAGGGTTAACGGGTAGAAGCCATTGGCTTATAAGATTCCCGTCCCCTAAATCATCAACAAAACATCTCTCTCATTAGAATATGTAATCAACAAACTCAGACATTAAAAGTTTCCAACCGATAAAGCCCCTTTGTTTTGATGAAGATCTTGCAATTGTTGGTCCAGGTGTTTTCAATCAGCCCATTCTTCTTAAGCTGTCGAGCATGTTTAGCGATATCAGTATTCTTTTTGGTGAGGTTCTCGTTGATGTAGATGTCTTTTCCTCTCAGTTTAGGGCCTTGTTTCAGAAGAGCAATTTTGGACTTGCGGTTGTAGAACTTTATCAGCATTGCAGGTGGTCTCCTACCTCCAGATGGTAGTGGGTGACATGTCTCAATCTGGTCCGGCTCAATATTAATCTCCAGGTCCCTCAGTTGAGTAATCACCTGTTGTTCCACCGACTCATAATCAGTGCTGTGTTCTGTTTCCACTCCTCTGGTCACGGTATGAGCATAATTTCTCGGCTTAAGTTTGATGCCGGTGATGATCACATAATTTATTCGAATGCTTTGTTCAAATTCCTCCATTCTTTGTTGTCCTTGCTCTGCGCCTTTCTGCATTTTTTCCATGTCATCCTCCACTTTTTGCAAGCAGTTAATTAACGGTATCAGCTTGTCTTCCAGCCTCTTATCAAGTTCACTGTTGAACTTTTCGAAGTCATTGTTGAACTTATCGAAGTCACTCCTGTGCTTGTCCACAGTGCGGGTTAGATCACTCACAATGCTCCGTAGCTCCTCCATCCCAGAGACCACCCGTTCAAGAGTTTTATTCGCATGTTTATTCTCAGACTTCCTTTCGGCATTTTGAAGGGATCAGTGAGAGTTAATGAGTGTTTGTCCAATACGAGTTCGAGAGAGATAGCAAAGTTAGCAACAACGAGAGACTGAAGAAAAGACGTCTGCTCTCTTTGAAAACCGGAAGTCACATATATAGGATTAATTAGAAACTGCTGAAATTTTTATGGACAATGTAATATATAACACCTGCAAAAATACTTTGGAAAAACTAGTAAGTCTTGTCATTTTCACAGCACAATTTGAAGTATTTGTTTCCATTGCAATATTTGAGATTTTTAACAATGCTATTGGTGGAGCTAAAATGATGGCAACAGTAGATCAACACTCGGTTTCATCCTGAAGTTTATGTCAGCAGCTCTTTCAATCTACTGTTGTTGATTTGTAACACTTTTGTCCCTGTAAAGCTATGAGACTGGCCTGTCCATTAGGAGGGAGAGTACCAGTACTAGTTAGGTTTCAGAGTGGATAACAGCTTATCATGCAGTCTATTCATTTTCTTTAGGAAGATTTGTTCATGCAAGTAACCAAGTTGTCTGTACTCACAAATAAAACAGAAACCCAAAACAAATGTAGTATGTATGTCTGTCATTTTTATAACCATAAGCTATCAAGTATGATCATTTAAGGAGTCAGTAAGGCAAGTTTGAAAACAAAGACTGCTTCATCTGTTCTTTTTCCCACAAGTTCCTTTACTGCTTACGTCAGTTATCCGTCACATGCTCTTTTCAAGATGAGAGTCAAAGTGCTACACTAGAAAGCACTAATGAAATGCAATCCTCATGCATGAATGAATTTTGAAATGTAAGAGTGATTACATTGCTTGAGACAAACTGGATCTGCATCACACATTGTAATGAGTGTCACCACCAGAGAAAGCACAACATAGGAAACATGTCCAAGCAGAAATCACAGTTTAGAGCCAGAGACAGATCAAATTCCCTTACCCTCTGTAATTGCAGCAGATCAGGCTCTATCAGTTGCAGACATCAGCCCTGGGATCTCATCAAAAATGATCAAAGAAATGTTCAAGTAAAACTGGAGGAGGAGAGTGGAGAGACTGCTCTTAATAACACATACTAATGTTGAATGAGGGATTATCAGGAGTCGGATAAATATCAGGCCAAAAAGGCCCGATAGGACTCCTTCTTCAGCTTGACGGCATCCCTTACCCCTAATGATGAACAAAAACTATGGAGCACGTTTTCCCTCGCCCGGACGCAGGCCACCGGGGCCCCCCTCTGGAGCCAGGCCTGGAGGTGCAGCTCGAAGGCGAGCGCCTGGTGGCCAGGCCTGCACCCATGGGGCCCGGTCGGGCGTAGCCCGAAAGGACAACGTGGGTCCCCCTTCCCATGGGCTCACCACCTGTGGGAGGGGCCATAGGGGTCGGGTGCGTTGTGAGCTGGGCGGTGTCCAAAGGCGGGGACCTTGGCGACCCGATCCCCGGCTACAGAAGCTGGCTCTTGGGACGTGGAATGTCACCTCTCTGGCAGGGAAGGAGCCCGAGCTGGTGTGTGAGGTCGAGAAGTTCCGACTAGGTATAGTCAGGCTCACCTCCACACACAGCTTGGGCTCTGGTACCAGTCCTCTCGAGAGGGGTTGGACTCTCTTCCACTCTGGAGTTGCTCATGGTGAGAGACGCCGAGCAGGTGTGGATATGACTAATACTCATCAAAACAGATTCTTAACAATTTGTCAACAATGATTTTACCTCAAAGCAATGCGCAATATAATACCACAACTTGATTACTTATAATGCGTTTATGGATTTCTTCAGCCACTTATATTGAAACCGATTGTTACACTTCTGGAAAGCTACTAGCAACGGTGAAAAGTGAGGAGAGGAGGAGAGCAATAGACGTTTTTGCTGACTGCTGCTAGAATATTATTTGAATCTGTGTTTTAAGGTGTTTGCCAATTGATTTAAAATAAAATGTTGTGTTCTGTAAATCATTGAGGCCTGAAGGATAAACTCTTTTTCAATCAGGACAATGTTCACCTAGGATTTGCGACAATGTTTGAGTAAGTATTTTTATTTTGTCAACAAAATTTTGATAGTTTGCGTCTGATCACAAGTGTGAAAATAGTACAGTATATGTGAATTTGTAATTGATGTACATTCTGAGAAATACAACAGTTTTATGTTTGATAGATTTTTTTTTCAGTAAACAAAGAACTCTTTCACTAGATTGCATAATTATAAATTTCAAATTTCCACTCATAGTTTGTCATCTTTGCAGTGTATATAAGAAATATCTTAACAAATTTTATATAATTGTTCATTAATGTCATTGGTTTTGGTTGTTACAGATAAAAAACAAAGTTATAATTAGGGATGAGCAAGCAAGTACACCACTATCTGTATCTGTATATGTATCTGTTCAACCATCTAAATTATCTGTATCCGTATCTGTACTTGGAATGGGCGGGGCTTAAACCGGAAGTTTGTGGTTTGACTAGAAATGGGTGGAGCTTAAATTGCTACATTATTTTAAGTCAGAAATTGATATGGATTGATCAGAAGTTGCTATATTTATTGTTTATTTTAAAACTATTTACAGAACAGCCTCAAAATTAAGATTCAAACCAATGTTTTTGATCACAAAAGTAGGAGAACTATTTACAGAACAAGTTTTTTATGAACTCAGAACATGAAGTGCATTAAAGGTCCCATATTATTTATTTTTAACTTAATGTCATTCGGCTGCCAGATGTCCAACTAGACTGTATTCCAAATATTTTGACCTAAAGTGATCTGTGGTCCTAAATATCAGCTTTTCAAAATCGCTCATCTGAGCTACTCACAAAACGCTTCGTGTCAGGCCTCTGGCTGTAGTGTGCTAATGAGCTCCGCTGGTCAACGCCTCCTTCACCTGGGTCACGCCCCTCTGAAGGAGAGCGTTAGGCTAATGGGACACTGATCGGCATTACATTTGTTATCATTATGCCGTTTGGAAGACCCATCGTGTCGCCGTACATTTATGACCCTGAGTCGGACCCAGAAGCTGGGGCTACTAAAGAAACACCAACTGTGCGGCTGCAGCAGGACGTTTCTGAATGGTTAGTACGTGTGAACGTTAGTTAGTTGGTTCTGTGTTGTGTTTTGTTTTGTAACATACGTCATTACAGGACGTTAGCATCGTCCGGTAGCTACTTTTTTTTTCTACTCCCGCCTCTTATCGCACAGTAATAATGTCATATGTCTTATTACGTATTTTGTATGTTGTATATATACGGACGTTCAAGGCTGTATGTTGCTGTATTTCTATAAGTGACAGTAAAGTCTGACGGTGGTTCTGATAGTTATTACCATGTGGCTAATGCTAACTTCTGCTCACGGCTAAATTGGAAAAAAACATTTTTCTATCACATTGATTTAACCCGTTACTAAGCTGAAAAATATTTGAGGCATTCTTCTGTGACAAGACACACGGAGCTAACACTTGCCACCATCACACCAGGTTAATGGAGAATTGATGTAGCCTTTATCTACTCTATTTTGAGATGTCTTCACCTGTTGTACATGTGTTCCTGTGGACACTGAACGGATGTCAACAGAAGCAGAAAACATCTGCTGTTTGGAGATACCACAAGTAGCACGCTTACAGCTAAACCACAAAGTTATGTCTCTATTTGGCTACTTTTACAATTATAAATTCAAATGACCTTTACCATGTTTTTCACTGTAGGTTAGGAGCCGTCTGCAGGAGGTTGATGAGGTTCCGTGCATGACTCAACATCCTGGGTTCCAGCCTGTGTGCCTAAATGTGTACACCCTACAAATGGCCAGTCACTTACTGAGGGCTGAGTATGGCCCTTCACGTCTGAGACGAATACATTGGTAAGTCATTCTTTGAAAAATGTCACGGAATAAAAACTACAGTTATGTCTTATTTTGCTTCATCAGGCAAACCTTCATTAATGCAGTAACACATGACAAATATACTGTAGGTACAACAAAGTCTAATATATTGTATTTGAGACACCTTGATTTTTGTCTTATTAATAGATAGGGTTGAGCCAGATACTCTTTTCAAACGAGTATCCGGTACGGATAACGCATTTTTGACAAATACGAGTACGATACGAACAAAACCCGTTAATACTCGTGATCGGACTGAAGGAAAATCAGCCTGACTGTTTTCATGCTCTGTGATTGGCTAGTCACACATACTTCCCGACCCTCCCTACAAACTGCAGCTAGAGCGGAGCTTGTCCCTGTCCCACTCTCCGGCACACGCAGACATTTACTGGTCTCTCTGTTGGTGGCTTCACCGTAGCTCACGTCTTTCTCCTTAGGTTTTCTTCAGCTTGCCTCTGTTTCGGTGTTTGGTTACCTGGGGAACTTTCTTGTTGTTGTTTTTTTGTTGCACATACATGTGCATTTAACCACCGCCTCCACTCGTCTTTTTTTAACCTGTTTGTTCTAAACTGTTCGAATTAATACTTTATAAATGTTTTAACTGAGACATAGCGCGCGCATGCACAAACACACATACACACACACATACTCATCGCAATCAACATTGTTTAATTTTATGTGAAAAAAAATGGCAAGAACATTTGGCGCTAAAAATAAATAATTGGAAAAAAACAGTTTGATTATAACAAAATATTAAACTGAAAAAGAAGAAAAAAAAATTGAAGTTTTGTTAAGTATGACAATTCTTGTTCATGCATAGTTCGTAGTTGATAATTTCCTATTGTATGCACTTCAGTAAAGCATTTTGTGTTTACTCGTTCTATATATAGTTCCTTTACTATTGTGATCAAAAGCGTTGAATCTCAATTCTGAGGCTCTTCGGTAAATATTCATTCTTAGACTGAAGAATATTCATGTTCTGATTCAGTTCCATAAAAAACTTGTTCTGTAAATAGTTCTCTTACTTTTGTGATCAAAAACATTGATTTGAATCTCAATTTTGAGGCTGTTCTGTAAATAGCTTTAAAATAAACAATAAATATAGCAACTTGTGATCAATCCATATCAATTTTAGACTTAAAATAATGTCGCAATTTAAGCCCCACCCATTTCCAGTCAAACCACACCCACTTCCGATTTAAGCCCCGCCAATTCCGAGTACAGATATTGATACAGATAATCTAGTTGGTTGCATAGATACAGATACAGATAGTGGTGTACTCGCTCAACCCTATTAAAGGGGCTCTATTATGAAAATCACACTTTTTCAGGTCTCCACATATACATAGTGGTCCTCCCTAACCCGACCAACTCCTAGAATCTGGTAAACAAACACTTCCTGCATCAATAGATATTTGGAGTTTTAGGAAGTCATGACTCTGAACGACTCGAATCGATCATAAAGCGCTAGAATAGGTATGCTTGACGTCAGACTATGCACTCTGTGCTATTGGACAGAGAATTGGACGATATGGATCGGTTGACATGCCCAAGGGCGTGGCCCTTAGGGAGGACCACTATGTATATGTGGAGACCTGAAAAAGTGTGATTTTCATAATAGAGCCCCTTTAATAGGGTTGAGCGAGTACACCACTATCTGTATCTGTATCTATGCAACCAACTAGATTATCTGTATCAATATCTGTACTCGGAATTGGCGGGGCTTAAATCGGAAGTGGGTGTGGTTTGACTGGAAATGGGTGGGGCTTAAATTGCGACATTATTTTAAGTCTAAAATTGATATGGATTGATCACAAGTTGCTATATTTATTGTTTATTTTAAAGCTATTTACAGAACAGCCTCAAAATTGAGATTCAAATCAATGTTTTTGATCACAAAAGTAAGAGAACTATTTACAGAACAAGTTTTTTATGGAACTGAATCAGAACATGAATATTCTTCAGTCTAAGAATGAATATTTACCGAAGAGCCTCAGAATTGAGATTCAACGCTTTTGATCACAATAGTAAAGGAACTATATATAGAACGAGTAAACACAAAATGCTTTACTGAAGTGCATACAATAGGAAATTATCAACTACGAACTATGCATGAACAAGAATTGTCATACTTAACAAAACTTCAATTTTTTTTTCTTCTTTTTCAGTTTAATATTTTGTTATAATCAAACTGTTTTTTTCCAATTATTTATTTTTAGCGCCAAATGTTCTTGCCATTTTTTTTCACATAAAATTAAACAATGTTGATTGCGATGAGTATGTGTGTGTGTATGTGTGTTTGTGCATGCGCGCGCTATGTCTCAGTTAAAACATTTATAAAGTATTAATTCGAACAGTTTAGAACAAACAGGTTAAAAAAAGACGAGTGGAGGCGGTGGTTAAATGCACATGTATGTGCAACAAAAAAACAACAACAAGAAAGTTCCCCAGGTAACCAAACACCGAAACAGAGGCAAGCTGAAGAAAACCTAAGGAGAAAGACGTGAGCTACGGTGAAGCCACCAACAGAGAGACCAGTAAATGTCTGCGTGTGCCGGAGAGTGGGACAGGGACAAGCTCCGCTCTAGCTGCAGTTTGTAGGGAGGGTCGGGAAGTATGTGTGACTAGCCAATCACAGAGCATGAAAACAGTCAGGCTGATTTTCCTTCAGTCCGATCACGAGTATTAACGGGTTTTGTTCGTATCGTACTCGTATTTGTCAAAAATGCGTTATCCGTACCGGATACTCGTTTGAAAAGAGTATCTGGCTCAACCCTATCTATTAATAAGACAAAAATCAAGGTGTCTCAAATACAATATATTAGACTTTGTTGTACCTACAGTATATTTGTCATGTGTTACTGCATTAATGAAGGTTTGCCTGATGAAGCAAAATAAGACATAACTGTAGTTTTTATTCCGTGACATTTTTCAAAGAATGACTTACCAATGTATTCGTCTCAGACGTGAAGGGCCATACTCAGCCCTCAGTAAGTGACTGGCCATTTGTAGGGTGTACACATTTAGGCACACAGGCTGGAACCCAGGATGTTGAGTCATGCACGGAACCTCATCAACCTCCTGCAGACGGCTCCTAACCTACAGTGAAAAACATGGTAAAGGTCATTTGAATTTATAATTGTAAAAGTAGCCAAATAGAGACATAACTTTGTGGTTTAGCTGTAAGCGTGCTACTTGTGGTATCTCCAAACAACAGATGTTTTCTGCTTCTGTTGACATCCGTTCAGTGTCCACAGGAACACATGTACAACAGGTGAAGACATCTCAAAATAGAGTAGATAAAGGCTACATCAATTCTCCATTAACCTGGTGTGATGGTGGCAAGTGTTAGCTCCGTGTGTCTTGTCACAGAAGAATGCCTCAAATATTTTTCAGCTTAGTAACGGGTTAAATCAATGTAGCCGCAAGAGGGCACAAGCCAGTGTCTTATTGTGCCAGTCCCAAGCCCGGATAAATACAGAGGGTTGCGTCAGGAAGGGCATCCGGCGTAAAACTTTTGCCAAATCAAAGATGCGAATCAAACATATGACTTCCATACCGGATCGGTCGAGGCCCGGGATAACAACGACCGCCATCGGCGCTGTTGACCTACAGGGCGCCGGTGGAAATTGGATTACTGTTGGTCGAAGAAGGAGAGGAGGAAAGTGCGTTCGCACGAAGAAAGAGAAGAGGAGCGCCAAGAGTATAGGACTAAGAGTAGGGACGTTGAATGTTGGAACTATGACAGGAAAAGGTAGAGAGTTGGTCGACATGATGCAGAGGAGGAAGGTAGACATACTGTGTGTCCAGGAGACCAGGTGGAAAGGTAGCAAGGCTAGAAGTTTAGGAGCAGGGTTCAAGTTGTTCTATCATGGTGTAGATAGGAAGAGAAATGGAGTAGGAGTTATCTTGAAGGAGGAGTTTGTTAGGAATGTCCTGGAGGTAAAAAGAGTGTCGGATAGAGTGATGAGTCTGAAGCTAGAAATAGAAGGTGTGATGTTCAATGTTGTTAGTGGGTATGCCCCACAGGTAGGATGTGAGCTGGAGGAGAAGGAGAAATTCTGGTTGGACTTTGATGAAGTGATGCAGAGCATACCTAGAAGTGAGAGAGTTGTCATCGGTGCAGACTTCAATGGACATGTTGGTGCAGGTAACAGAGGTGATGAGGAAGTGATGGGCAGGTTTGGTATCCAGGAGAGGAACGCAGAAGGACAAATGGTAGTTGACTTTGCAAAAAGGATGGAAATGGCTGTAGTGAATACTTTTTTCCAGAAGAGGCAGGAACATAGGGTGACCTATAAGAGTGGTGGTAGGAGCACACAGGTAGACTACATCTTGTGTAGACGATGTAACCTGAAGGAGATCAGTGACTGCAAAGTAGTGGTAGGCGAGAGTGTAGCCAAACAGCATAGAATGGTGGTGTGTAGGATGACTCTGGTGGTGAGGAAGATGAAGAGGACAAAGACAGAGCAGAAGACGAAATGGTGGAAGCTAAAAAAGGAAGAGTGTTGCATGACCTTTAGGAAGGAGTTAAGACAGGCTCTGGGTGGTCAGGAGGTGCTTCCAGATGACTGGACAACTACAGCTAATGTGATCAGGGAGACAGGTAGGAGAGTATTTGGTGTGTCATCTGGAAGGAAAGTAGATAAGGAGACTTGGTGGTGGAATGAGGAGGTACAGGAGTGTATACAAAGAAAGAGGTTAGCTAAGAAGAAGTGGGACACTGAGAGGACTGAGGAGAGTAGACAGGAGTACAGGGAGATACAGCGTAAGGTGAAGGTAGAGGTAGCAAAGGCCAAACAAGAAGCCTATGATGACTTGTATGCTAGGTTGGACAGTAAGGAGGGAGAGACTGATCTATACAGGCTGGCAAGACAGAGAGACAGAGATGGGAAGGACGTGCAGCAGGTTAGGGTGATTAAGGATAGGGATGGAAGTCTATTGACAGGTGCCAGCAGTGTGATGGGAAGATGGAAAGAGTACTTTGAGGAGTTGATGAACGTGGAAAATGAGAGAGAACAAAGACTAGAAGAGGTGACTGTTGTGGACCAGGATGTAGCAAAGATTAGCCAGGATGAAGTGAGGAGAGCACTGAAGAGGATGAAGAGTGGAAAGGCAGTCGGTCCTGATGATATACCTGTAGAGGTTTGGAAGTGTCTAGGAGAGGTGGCAGTAGAGTTTCTGACTGGGTTGTTCAACAGGATCTTAGATAGTGAGAAGATGCCTGAGGAGTGGAGGAGAAGTGTGCTGGTGCCCATTTTTAAGAACAAGGGAGATGTGCAGAGTTGTGGCAACTACAGAGGAATAAAGCTGATGAGCCATACAATGAAGTTATGGGAAAGAGTAGTGGAAGCTAGACTAAGGGCAGAAGTGAGCATTTGTGAGCAGCAGTATGGTTTCATGCCAAAAAAGAGTACTACAGATGCAGTATTTGCTTTGAGGATGTTGATAGAGAAGTACAGAGAAGGCCAGAGGGAGCTGCATTGTGTTTTTGTAGATCTGGAGAAAGCTTATGACAGGGTGCCCAGAGAGGAACTGTGGTATTGTATGAGGAAGTCTGGAGTGTCAGAGAAGTATGTTAGAGCGGTGCAGGACATGTATGAGGACTGTAAGACAGTGGTGAGGTGTGCTGTAGGTGTGACAGAGGAGTTCAAGGTGGAGGTGGGACTGCATCAGGGATCAGCTCTGAGCCCCTTCTTGTTCGCTATGGTGATGGACAGGCTGACAGACGAGGTTAGACAGGAATCTCCATGGACTATGATGTTTGCAGATGACATTGTGATCTGCAGTGAGAGTAGGGACGAGGTGGAGGAGAAGCTAGAGAGGTGGAGGTTTGCCCTGGAAAGGAGAGGAATGAAGGTTAGCCGCAGTAAGACAGAGTACATGTGTGTGAATGAGAGGGACCCAAGTGGAAGAGTGAGGTTACAGGGAGAAGAGATCAAGAAGGTGGAGGATTTTAAGTACTTGGGGTCAACAGTCCAGAGCAATGGAGAGTGGGGGAAAGAGGTGAAGAAGCGTGTCCAGGCAGGATGGAATGGGTGGAGGAAAGTGTCAGGTGTGATGTGTGATAGAAGAGTTTCAGCTAAAATGAAAGGAAAGGTGTACAAAACTGTGGTGAGACCAGCAATGTTGTTTGGCCTAGAGACAGTGTCACTGAGGAAAAGACAGGAGACAGAGCTGGAGGTAGCAGAGATGAAGATGCTGAGGTTCTCTCTGGGAGTGACCAGGAAGGATAGGATCAGGAATGAGTACATCAGAGGGACAGCACATGTTAGAGGTTTTGGAGATGAAGTCAGAGAGGCCAGACTGAGATGGTTTGGACATGTCCAGAGGAGAGATAGTGAATATATTGGTAGAAGGATGCTGAGTTTTGAACTGCCAGGCAGGAGGCCTAGAGGAAGACCAAAGAGGAGGTTTATGGATGTAGTGAAAGAGGACATGAAGGTAGTTGGTGTGAGAGAAGAGGATGCAAAGGACAGGGTTAGATGGAGGCGGTTGATTCGCTGTGGCGACCCCTGAAGGGAAAAGCCAAAAGGAAAAGAAGAAGAAGTAACGGGTTAAATCAATGTGATAGAAAAATAGTTGGTTGGGTTAGGGAGGACCACTATGTATATGTAGAGACCTGAAAAAGTGCGATTTTCATTTTCAGTGTGATTTTAATGAATACACTGCATGAAATAGGAAATTGTGAACTACAAAGTATGCATGAACAAGAATTGTCATACTGAACACAACTTTGTTTTTTTGTCTTTTGATTTTTTGTTAAATTTTATGATCAATCAACAATTTTTTTAAATTATTTATTTTTACCACCCAATGTTCTTGCCATTTTTTTTTTCGCACAAAGTTAAACAATGTTAATTAACACTAGAACTCACAAGTCAGTCATTGTGACTGCTTTCAAAATTTGCAATGTCATAACTTGGTTTAAAAAAAACACTTATCAACCAAGAGGAGCCTGACTTTTCCTAAATGTGCGTATATTTTATTATGACATTGTTTAATCATTAAATTTTCAAAACACATAGGAGTACTGACTGCTCGGATATTATTTGTATATATATAACTTAGATTATCAGTAAAATATCCAAGAATAAATTGGTGGAATAGGTAAAAAACACATCAGGACACCAAATTAAAATGGTGCGTTTAATTTATTTAATTGACATGACATAGCATCTCTGCAATTACACATCCAAATTCGAACTTTGAAATAAAAACAAATGTAACTATGTGAAATAAAAACAATTGTATCCTGCTTCAAATACAGTGGTATCATCATTAGACTTTAAAAATGAAAATTATTAACTATTATGAACAATCCAAAATGTTGTGGTGGATGCCAGCCAGCTGGAGACACTGATGTTACAATGCCAGGATGGTTTGCTTATGGCTCCCAATCACTCACACTCAACACAGGTAACCTGTACCTTCCTTGTGCAGCTCCCACTACCTTATGACATTTGACACAATTATCCTTTGCTTTATTTTTCTTACACATTTGCTTTATTTTTCTTACACATTCTTCACTTGGCACTATATTCTCCTCTCCATCTTCTTTTGCCCCAAATGGGGCTCTTGCATCTTCAATTATCAGGCTTTTGCATTCTTGTGTCCTGAGCAAAGTTCCTTTGCGACTCACATTATGAGGTTCCTCTGTGACATTATCTTATTGATGCACTTCATGAACAGGATCGAAACATTCATAGCAGCCAGGTCAAGAATGTTACGAAACACTACCAATGGCCATCATCATATAGGAGCTTATACTGAATATTTCCTCCCCATTTGATCAAGTAAATCTACTCCAACGTTGGTTAGATAGATAGATTCATAGATACTTTAATAATCCCGGAGGAAATTGCACATATCCACTGCTCAGCCAAACACCAGGAAAAAACAAAAACAAAACAGGACATACCACAAGACATACACTACACTAACAGACACATGTAGCATTAACAGGACATATACTAAACTATAACTAAAATATAAACAGTAAAAAATTAAAATATAAACAGTATAAAATGAAATGAATGAAATCCATTTAAACGCGTGCTGACCTTGCCACCTCCCCCTCGCTCCTCCTGAGAGAGTCATTGTACCCCCTGATGGCATGGGGCACGAAGGAGGACCTCAGGCTCTCTGTGGAGGCGCTGTGTGACAGCAGTCTGCCGCTGAAGGTGCTTCTCTGCTGGGAGAAGGTGGTGTGCAGGGGGTGGCTGGTGTCGTTCATGATTGCCCTGATGATGATTATGGTTATGTTGTGTTACTGTACGTAACACTGTCCAGTTTAGCCTCATGGCCACTTATGATGTTGACAGCTGTGTGGATTGTGATTAGAATGGAGACATTTTTCCTTGGTTAGCAATGATAGATCGTTACGGTTGCACTGTCACATTTCTTCATCTGTTTGGTGTTGCAGGGCCCTTAGCTCCTCTACTGATGGAGGAAGCTCTTGTCTACTCTACTATTTCCTGGACCAACCAGGTTTTCTGGGTTTTCTGGGCCTTTAGTGCCTTGAAAAGTTCAAGAGAAGTAAAGAAGTTATCAGTGGTGATATTTGCCCCCCTCAACACAAGTTACCTATGTTGACTGAGTGTTTGTGAGGCATAAGCAACAACTTGGCATTGTAACAGTAGTGTTTCCAGCTGGCTGGCAGCCATCAAAGAATTACTAAATGTTTATAATGGTTAATAATTTTTATTGTTAAGGTCTCATGATGAAACCAATCTATTTTGAAGCAGGACACAATTGTTTTAATTTGACAGAGATGCATTTGTTTTTATTTCAATTTGAATTTGGATGTGTAATTGCAGATTGTAATTTTGTGTCAATTAAATGAATAAAACATTGAATCATTCTTCTTCTTCTTTTCCTTTTTGGCTTTTCCCTTCAGGGGTCGCCACAGCGAATCAACCGCCTCCATCTAACCCTGTCCTTTGCATCCTCTTCTCTCACACCAACTACCTTCATGTCCTCTTTCACTACATCCATAAACCTCCTCTTTGGTCTTCCTCTAGGCCTCCTGCCTGGCAGTTCAAAACTCAGCATCCTTCTACCAATATATTCACTATCTCTCCTCTGGACATGTCCAAACCATCTCAGTCTGGCCTCTCTGACTTTATCTCCAAAACCTCTAACATGTGCTGTCCCTCTGATGTACTCATTCCTGATCCTATCCTTCCTGGTCACTCCCAGAGAGAACCTCAGCATCTTCATCTCTGCTACCTCCAGCTCTGCCTCCTGTCTTTTCCTCAGTGACACTGTCTCTAGACCAAACAACATCGCTGGTCTCACCACAGTTTTGTACACCTTTCCTTTCATTTTAGCTGAAACTCTTCGATCACACATCACACTTGACACTTTTCTCCACCCGTTCCATCCTGCCTGTACACGTTTCTTCACCTCTTTTCCCCACTCTCCATTGCTCTGGACTGTTGACCCCAAGTACTTAAAATCCTCCACCTTCTTGATCTCTTCTCCCTGTAACCTCACTCTTCCACTTGGGTCCCTCTCATTCACACACATGTACTCTGTCTTACTGCGGCTAACCTTCATCCCTCTCCTTTCCAGGGCAAACCTCCACCTCTCTAGCTTCTCCTCCACCTCGTCCCTACTCTCACTGCAGATCACAATGTCATCTGCAAACATCATAGTCCATGGAGATTCCTGTCTAACCTCGTCTGTCAGCCTGTCCATCACCATAGCGAACAAGAAGGGGCTCAGAGCTGATCCCTGATGCAGTCCCACCTCCACCTTGAACTCCTTTGTCACACCTACAGCACACCTCACCACTGTCTTACAGTCCTCATACATGTCCTGCACCGCTCTAACATACTTCTCTGCCACTCCAGACTTCCTCATACAATACCACAGTTCCTCTCTGGGCACCCTGTCATAAGCTTTCTCCAGATCTACAAAAACACAATGCAGCTCCCTCTGGCCTTCTCTGTACTTCTCTATCAACATCCTCAAAGCAAATACTGCATCTGTAGTACTCTTTTTTGGCATGAAACCATACTGCTGCTCACAAATGCTCACTTCTGCCCTTAGTCTAGCTTCCACTACTCTTTCCCATAACTTCATTGTATGGCTCATCAGCTTTATTCCTCTGTAGTTGCCACAACTCTGCACATCTCCCTTGTTCTTAAAAATGGGCACCAGCACACTTCTCCTCCACTCCTCAGGCATCTTCTCACTATCTAAGATCCCGTTGAACAACCCAGTCAGAAACTCTACTGCCACCTCTCCTAGACACTTCCAAACCTCTACAGGTATATCATCAGGACCGACTGCCTTTCCACTCTTCATCCTCTTCAGTGCTCTCCTCACTTCATCCTGGCTAATCTTTGCTACATCCTGGTCCACAACAGTCACCTCTTCTAGTCTTTGTTCTCTCTCATTTTCCACGTTCATCAACTCTTCAAAGTACTCTTTCCATCTTCCCATCACACTGCTGGCACCTGTCAATAGACTTCCATCCCTATCCTTAATCACCCTAACCTGCTGCACGTCCTTCCCATCTCTATCTCTCTGTCTTGCCAGCCTGTATAGATCAGTCTCTCCCTCCTTACTGTCCAACCTAGCATACAAGTCATCATAAGCTTCTTGTTTGGCCTTTGCTACCTCTACCTTCACCTTACGCTGCATCTCCCTGTACTCCTGTCTACTCTCCTCAGTCCTCTCAGTGTCCCACTTCTTCTTAGCTAACCTCTTTCTTTGTATACACTCCTGTACCTCCTCATTCCACCACCAAGTCTCCTTGTCTACTTTCCTTCCAGATGACACACCAAATACTCTCCTACCTGTCTCCCTGATCACATTAGCTGTAGTTGTCCAGTCATCTGGAAGCACCTCCTGACCACCCAGAGCCTGTCTTAACTCCTTCCTAAAGGTCATGCAACACTCTTCCTTTTTTAGCTTCCACCATTTCGTCTTCTGCTCTGTCTTTGTCCTCTTCATCTTCCTCACCACCAGAGTCATCCTACACACCACCATCCTATGCTGTTTGGCTACACTCTCGCCTACCACTACTTTGCAGTCACTGATCTCCTTCAGGTTACATCGTCTACACAAGATGTAGTCTACCTGTGTGCTCCTACCACTACTCTTATAGGTCACCCTATGTTCCTGCCTCTTCTGGAAGAAAGTATTCACTACAGCCATTTCCATCCTTTTTGCAAAGTCAACTACCATCTGTCCTTCTGCATTCCTCTCCTGGATACCAAACCTGCCCATCACTTCCTCATCACCTCTGTTACCTGCACCAACATGTCCATTGAAGTCTGCACCGATGACAACTCTCTCACTTCTAGGTATGCTCTGCATCACTTCATCAAAGTCCAACCAGAATTTCTCCTTCTCCTCCAGCTCACATCCTACCTGTGGAGCATACCCACTAACAACATTGAACATCACACCTTCTATTTCTAGCTTCAGACTCATCACTCTATCCGACACTCTTTTTACCTCCAGGACATTCCTAACAAACTCCTCCTTCAAGATAACTCCTACTCCATTTCTCTTCCCATCTACACCATGATAGAACAACTTGAACCCTGCTCCTAAACTTCTAGCCTTGCTACCTTTCCACCTGGTCTCCTGGACACACAGTATGTCTACCTTCCTCCACTGCATCATGTCGACCAACTCTCTACCTTTTCCTGTCATAGTTCCAACATTCAACGTCCCTACTCTTAGTCCTATACTCTTGGCGCTCCTCTTCTCTTTCTTCGTGCGAACGCACTTTCCTCCTCTCCTTCTTCGACCAACAGTAATCCAATTTCCACCGGCGCCCTGTAGGTCAACAGCGCCGATGGCGGTCGTTGTTAACCCGGGCCTCGACCGATCCGGTATGGAAGTCATATGTTTGATTCGCATCTTTGATTTGGCAAAAGTTTTACGCCGGATGCCCTTCCTGACGCAACCCTCTGTATTTATCCGGGCTTGGGACCGGCACAATAAGACACTGGCTTGTGCCCTCTTGCGGCTACATTAAAACATTGAATCATTACAGTTTTAAATTAGTGTCCTGATTTGTTTTTATCTATTCCACCAGTTTATTCTTAGATATTTTCAATGAATATCCAAATTATATACAAATATTGCTCGAGCAGTCAAAATCACTGTCTATGGGAGTTTTAGTAGTTGCAGAATTCTGGGAGGCTGAGTGTAAACGTGTGTGTGCGTGTGTTTGTGTGTGTGTGTTTGTGCATGTGTGTGTGACTGAGTGACTGTGTGAGGGGAGAGACAGAAAGAGACAGAGATGGAGAGAGAGAGTGTGTGTGTGTGTGTGTGTGTGTGTGTGTGTGTGTGCGCGCGTGCTATGTAACAGTTAGAGTATCTATGCAGTATATAAATCATTAATTTGAACTGAAGTGACAAAGTGTCAAACTTAGAGCAAACAGGTAAAAAAAAAAAGACTGGAGTGGAGGCGGTGACCAGTGCGACACGAGCAGTTTCCAGCTCTGTCTGGAAAAATGCACCGCGTACACACAATAAAACAAAACAAGAAACAAGTTCACCAAGTAACCTTAAATAGACCGAAATAAAGACAAGCTGAAGAAAACCTAAGAATACCAACGTGAGCTACAGTGAAGCCACGAACAGAGAGATCAGTCAATCAGTCTCTGTAGGGTGGGGCGGAAAAAAATATTTATACAATATCTTCAGTAGCTTCAGACACTAATTATCAATCAACTCAATCAACTTTTATTTATATAGTGCTGAATCATATCTGAAGACATTTCAAAGTGCTTTACAGATACAAATCCAACAATGCCCTCCAGAGCAAGCATAAGCGATGGGGAAAAACTACCTCAGTGAGGATGAAACTCCAGGCAGGACCCAAGCTCTGGAGGCCGGTCATCCGCCTTGACCTGTTGGTTGGGAAAGAGAAATACATTGGGGAAAGAGATAGGTCAAGTAAAAGAGACAGAGGGAGAGAGAGAGTGAGAGAGTGGCAGATAGGCCAGTTTGAGTTTAATGTCCATAGTGAGCTGTCGCTGAATTGGGGGTGGGATATTCTGTCTTCCATCCACGTTCTCCACCTGTCGAACAGAGGCATAAAGACAGCGGCAGTATCGGGCAGACAAAGAGTGTGATTTGACAGTAGTAATAACTTCTAGGAACATAGAAAGATAAAGAAAGAGACGGAGAAGTGACAGGAGCTCCAGAGTATCTCCCTTTAACGGGAGAGACGGAGAAAAATACCCTCAGCAGCCTAAGCCAATAGCAGCATATCTAGTGGGGTGTGTGTTATTTCTAATTGTAGGCTCTATCAAAGAGAAGGGTTTTTAGTAGGGTTGAGCCGGATACTCGTTTCATAAGAGTATTCGGTACGGATAATGCATTTTGACAATTACGAGTACGGATACGAATAAAGCCCGTTAATACTCGTGATCGGACTGAAGGAAAATCAGCCGGACTGTTTTCACGCTCTGTGATTGGCCAGGCACACATATGTACCCCCCCTCCCTACTCGCTGCTGTTAGAGCGGAGTTTCCCTGTGTCACTCTGTCTCTGGTACACGCAGTTACTGATCTCTCTGTTCGTGGCTTCACTGTTGCTCACGTCCTTATTAGATTTTCTTCAGCTTGCCTCTATTTTGGTGTTTGGTTATGTGGTGGACTTTGTTTTTTTTTGTTTTTTTGTTGCACGTACGTGTGCATTTAACCACCGCCTCGGTGGATAAAGTCTTTTTTTTTTTTACCTGTTCTAAACTCTGTTCAAATTAACAATGTCTATACTTAATGTTTTGTGCACACACGTACATACACACACACACACACACACACCTACACACACACACACACACACACACACACCATAATCAATATTGTTTAACTTTATGTGAAAAAAATGTCAATAGCATTTGGTACTAAAAATAATTGAAAAAAAAGTACTAGAAAAAAATTTAAATGAAAAAGAAGAAAAGAAATGTAAAAGTTTTGTTAAGTATGACAATTCTTGTTCATGCATAGTTCATAGTTGATAATTTCCTATTGTATGCACTTCAGTAATGCATTTTGTGTTTGCTCGTTCTATATATAGTTCCTGATCAAAAGTGTTGAATCTCAATTCTGATGCTCTTCGGTAAATATTCATTCATACACTTAAAAATATTCATGTTCTGACTCAGTTCCATAAAAAACTTGTTCTGTAAATACTTCTCTTACTTTTGTGATCAAAAACATTTATTTGAATTTCAATTTTGAGGCTGTTCTGTAAATAGTTTTAAAATAAGCAAAAATACAGCAACTTGTGATCAATCTATATCAATTTTAGACTTAAAACGATGTGGTGATTTAGGCCCCACCCATTTCCGGTCAAACCACACTCACTTCCGGTTTAAGCCCCATTTCGAATAGAGATACGGATACAGATAATCTAGTTGGTTGAACAGATACAGATACAGATAGTGGTGTACTCGGTCATCCCTAGTTTTTAGTCTACTCTTAAATAAGCTGAGAGTGTCTGACCCCCGGACCAAGGCTGGGAGTTCGTTCCAGAGTAAAGGAGCCAGATAGCTGAAGCTTTTGCCTCCTGTTCTACTCTAAAAAACCCGACGGGTAACCAGAAATCCTGCGTCCTTGGATCGAAGGGCCCTGGGTGGATAATACACTTCAGTAAGATCTTCAATGTAAGATGGAGCCTTACAGTGGAGAGCTTTATATGTAATCATGAGGAGTTTGAATTGTATTCTTTAATTAAATGGGAGCCAATGTAGTGATGCTAGGACAGGAGAGATGTGCTCTCTCCTCCCAGTTCGAATCAGTAAGCGGGCAGCTGCATTCTGAAGTAACTGTGGAGTCCTAATAGAGGAGCTAGAACAGCCCGATAATAAGGAATTGCAATAATCTAATCTAGAAGTAACAAAGGCATGAATGATTTTTTCTGCGTCTTTAAAGGATAAGAAATTTCTAACTTTAGCAATATTTCGTAAGTGAAAGAAGGCTGTCCGGGATACAGACTTGATATGAGAATCAAAAGACAGATCTTGATCAAAAATCACTCCCAAGTTCCTGACTTCATTAGAGCAAAGCTATCTAAGTGAATTGCAATGTTAGAGAAATCATCTCTAAGATGTTTCGGCCCAATAATAATGACTTCAGTTTTGAAATTGTGAAGCATCCAGGATTTAATATCTCTGAGGCAGGTTTCCTATTTAATTAGCTGATCAGATTCATTTGTTTTAATTGATAAATATAATTGAGTATCATCAGCATAACAATGAAAATTTATGTTATGTTTCCTCATAATATTTCCCAATGGTAACATACACAGATGAAACAGAATTGGCCCCAGAACAGATCCTTGAGGTACTCCACAGGTGAGAGTCCATCGATCTGAAGATTTATTACTGACATAGACAAACTGAAATCGGTCAGATAGATATGACCTACGCTAGTCTAATGCTGAGTTTTTAATCCCAACTTTCTCTTCCAATCTCCTTAAAAGAATATTATGGTCAACAGTATCAAATGCTGCGCTCAGGTCTAATCAGACTAGAACAGACAGAAGACCTTTATCTGACGCTGTTAAAAGGTCATTTGTGACTTTTAGCAGTGCAGTCTCAGTACTGTAGTTTGCCCTAAAACCTGACTGAAGATCCTCTAACAGATTGTTCTCTAACAGGTAGTCATTTAGCTGTTTGGCCACTACGTTCTCTAGGATCTTAGATAGGAATGGCAGGTTAGAGATAGGAATGGCAGGGAATTATCCATTAATTATCCATTTAATTATCCATTAAACCTTGGGAATTCAGAATAAATAATATGGGTTGTCGGAAAATGATCTTACCTGCAAATCTCTTTGGACATTATCAGGGTGCTCATGACATTTTCTTAGATCTTTGGTCATTTTGACCCTGTTTATCCTTGGTCTCTATTTCCTTCCTAGCTTCCCAGAAGACATTCTGAAGGATAGGTCCTTGTCTTTGTGTTTATGTCCTGTTGTGTTGGCATAACCGTTCACTTCACAGGTAACCATGTGTGATAGTGTATTTCTCTATTTTGTTTGTCCAGCTGTGGTGTCATAAATGATGGTCATTTCATTGTGTAAATGGCACAGCCGGTTTTGTTCTATGACGTTGTTGTGAGACGTCTATAAAAAATTTGGCCATGGGGTTCTTCTGTGACAATAAAAGGTGTAGTGCTGGCCCCTCTCCAAAATTGCAGGTTTTTATTTCCGTTTAAGAGAACTAATAAACGCATCTGTCCTCGAATGCTACATTGGTGGCAGCGGTAAGAGCCGCATACAGTATTATGAGATCTATTTATGCAAGTTTGACTAAAAGTACATCACTGAAAGCCTAGGTGTGAAATGCACGGCCAGCCACTGGACACAAGCATATACTACAAAGCAGATTTTCCACATTCACGCACATCTTTTTGTGCTAACTCAAACTCTTCTAATATCTGAGTCCGAGACGGTGATAATCAAGGATTTATCGCATCATATTATATACTGTATATATATATATATATATAGATATATATACACTGTATATATATATAGTAAGATGCCAATAGTAAGATGCCAACAGGTTTTTTCTTTAAAATGTTAAACTGTAACGTAATGGTAAACTATATATGATGCGATAAATCCTTGATTATCACTGTCTTGGACTACAATATTAGAAGAGTTTGAGTTAGCACAAAAATATATGCGAGGATGTGGCTATACAGTATATTATAATATATATATTATATATCCATGACTATATTATATATAGTCATGGAAAAAATTATTAGACCACCCTTGTTTTCTTCAATTTCTTGTTCATTCTAATATCTGGTACCACTAAACGTATAATACAATGAACACAACAAAAAATGCAGCTGGTCACATAATACTTTATGTCCTATTTGACATTCTTAAGCTTAATTGATTACCAGGGTATATAAGAGGCCATTTCATGTCACAAGCAGCACTGCACATGCAAAGGCCTAGGGTGGTTTCCTGCTTACATTCAATCCGTAGCACAACTCAGAAGTTGTCAGCTCTCACATAATGCCTAAAACAAAAGATTTATGTGAAGCCACAAAGGCAGCCATCTTGGCACTGCTGGAAATTGGCAAGAGTGAGAGACAGGTAGCGAAAAAAATGTCCAAGACAGCCGTTCATTACAACAAACAAAAACAAGCTGAACATGGCACTACCAAAGTGCTACCTGGCCGTGGCAGGAAACATCTTTCTACCCCACGAGATGACCATGCACTCATCCATTCCTGTCAGGAATCGTCGTCAGACCTCCAGGGACCTTAAAAATGAGTGGGCACTGTCGAGAAATGTGACATGTTTGGCAAGGACAGTTCGAAACCGACTTGAAGCTGGTTTGAAGTCACACAGAGCACGCAAGAAGCCCTTCATCAATGAAAGGCAGAGGAAGGCCCGGTTACTCTTTGCCCGAGACCACAAGTATTGGACTGTTGATGATTGGGCTAAGGTTCTCTTCAGTGTTGAATCCAATTTTGAATTGATGCCCACTCCAGCCAACTTACTGGCTAGAAGGAAGCATGGAGAAGCTTTACTGTCTTGCCCCTACAGTAAAACATGGGGGTGGATCAGTCATGATCTGGGGTCGTTTCAGTCTGAGTGGAACAGGGCAAATGCAATTGTGTGAAGGCCGAATGAACCAGGCCATGTACAGGACTACCCTTGAAAACAGTCTTCTTCCATCAGCTGGAAAACTCTGTCCTGCCTAGAATGACTGGATTTTCCAACAAGACAATGCCCCTTGCCACACGGCAAGGTCAGTTAAAGCCTGGATGGAGAACCACAACATTCGCACCATGCCTTGGCCTGCTCAATCACCAGATCTTAATCCAATTGAAAACCTGTGGAAAAGCATCAAACTCAAAATGGAGAACCACAAGCTCAAGAACAAAAAAAAATTGTTTGAATATGTCCAACAGGAATGGGCTGCTGTGACAGTAAAACAATGTCAGAAGCTGGTGGAGAGCATGCCAAGACACATGGCTGCAGTCATCAAAAACAATGGTTATGCATTCAAGTATTAACTCTTGTGTGTATCATGTGTTTAAAGCAAACGGAAAAGAAACATGGAATGCTTAAAAGTAGTGTTTTTGACGGTACAATGCCATAGCTTTTGATGTAAGAATTTAAGTAATTTTGGTTGTTATCAAGAAAACCATGGAAAATGAATAGTTCCTAGTTCTTGAATAACCTGTCATGAGCTATTTTTGTTGTTATCATTATAATTGTCCAAACAAATGTACCTTTAGTTGAGCCAGGCATTAAAATTAACAAGAAATTGAAGAAAACAAGGGTGGTCTAATAATTTTTTCGATATATATATACACACATATATACATGTATACATATATGGGTCATTCTACCGAATTTGTGCAAATTGCTGCCACGTAAAAAAACAACAACAAAACAACTCAGAATTCAAACTTTCAATATTTACAAAGATTATGTTGTGATTAGGGCTGTCAGGCGATTAAAAAAATATCTAATTACAGGATTTGTAATTAATCTAATTAATCGCATTTTAATCTCATACCTGCAAAAGGCCCCCTAATAAAGAATTAGAATTCTAGGATGGTACAAAATTGTAGTGCATGACTAATCAATAGAATACACCAAGAAGAGAAGATTTGAAATCAACATTTTTATTGGTTAAGTGTGCTTTATAAATCAAATTCAAAAGAAAAAAGTTCAAGCACATCAGCAAACCAATTAGACCAGGTGAATTTCTCAAAAATGGAATATAAATACAGTTAAAATAAAATAAAAAAAATTCAGAAATAGCATAAGGCTGAGTCTCAAATAGACACATAAGCAGACTCTCAATCAAAATGAAAACTAAAGCTTGTTGTGATTGAATGTGAGTACATGTTTTAACCACTGGGGGCAGCCCCAGTTGGTAAGCGGTTTGTATACATTGTTTTAAGATATAGAGTGAGACACCTGTAGAGAGAGATACACGAGTTGATTAAAAAGATGTGACTGGCTCCGAATATGGCCTCGTCTTTTCATACACGAACATGACATGGTACCAGGAGTAAACTGTACAAGACGACATGGATTTGAAACCGCCGGAAAGTTTGAAACTAACGGGGAATGTCGACGAAAACCTTTTAGCAGCAGTTAGAAATAGAAATAGAAAGTCTTTTATTGTCACTATACATAGTATAATGAGATTTGAGCAATACCTTGCAGTGCAATAATTTACAGTAGAAAAAGAGTTAAAATAAATACAAATACAAGTATATACAGTCGTTACGCTTCTGATTGTTGTTTTTTTTTTTGTCTTGTCTGCATGTATTCTCATAGTTTAACCCCATAAAACGGGGTTAACCTTTTATGAGATCAATGCTTATTTTTCTTGCAGCAAAATCTTTTATATATTTTAATGCGTGCATGTGACCGTCACCAATCCTCTCTGGTAACTACGTAAATTGTCAGTCTGTATTAGAATTTCCTATTGTGAGCCAGAGAGGGGGGTGCTGCACCTCTGTGAGTTAAGGGGGAAGGAAAAAGGAGACAGGGAGAGAGAACATAAACAAGGTAGTGGATAGACAGGCACTGCTGTTGGAGTGAAAAAGGTTTAAGCTGTTTTATTCTATCTTAGAACTGAAATCTCAACACCATTGTTACAAAACATCAGATTAGTGGAGGTCCTGATAGTATAGAATAGGCCACCAGAGGAAACCAGTGTAGGAGGAAGATAGAGGGCATAAGATTGTGATGACTGAAGTGAGACTCATCACGTTCTGACGGGACCCAATGGTTCTCAATAATTGGACTCGACAGGAGCTGGTAAGCCCTGGCCCAACATGCATGTGTGATGAAACCAACACCCAGATAGGTTACCAGAACTCAACAGGGCGATGCCAGCCGAGCACTCCCAACCCCGGCAGCCAGGAGCATCAAGAAGCCATCACCCAAAGAGCCACCAGGGATACAGAGAACCATGTAGACCCAGGGACCCAGAGGAGGCAGCGGCCGCCACCGCCACCGCCAGGGCGCACAGGCCAGGCCCAAGGGGCAAGAGGCAAGGAGACCCCCCCCATCACCTCCCCATCCCGCCCCACCACACCCCCCAACCCCCCACCCCCATCCACCACGCCCACAAACTGCCCAACCCCCCAACCCCAGGGGACAGGAATGCCCCCCGCAGCCCCAGGGGTCAGCCGCAGTGACCGGGCGACATGTGACTCACCCCCCTACATAGCCCCCCTAGACCGGACATGGGATATTGCAACCCCACATGCCTGTCAAGCCTCCCGCAAGCGCGGGCAGACCAGAGATAGGGCCCACACCAACCCTCCAGATACGGCAGAGATCCCCAGCGGGCCGCAAGCCCCCCCGCACCGCTGCCCACAATTGGAAAGCCGACCAGAGGCAGCCAGCCCCCGCACACTCCTCTGCTCTTACCCGAGTCCTTTGTTCTGTCCCCGCGTAGCAACGTGCGGCCTGCTAGCTGCATGCTAACATCGGGTATGTCCGAGTGGAGCCAAGTTTCGGTGAAAATCATCACACAACAGTCGCGGACATAACGACTTCCAGCGAGTAGTAGTTGCAGGTCGTCCATTTTATGCACCAGTGATCTGGTGTTGGAGAGGTACAGGCTTGGTAGAGGTGGCTTGTGTGGTGGTTTTCGAAGCCTTAGCATAACGCCGGACCTGCAGCCTTGTTTCTGCTTTCTGTCCCTCCTCCGTCTGCGCCATCTCTGGGACCCGACAACAAACCACGGAGAGCCCGGTGTCCTCGCTGTTCAGTCTGGGATGTTGGGCGTGTGATGATAGTCACTCGTAGCGGGTGTGTAGTGCTGGTTCCCAATTACCCAAGGGTTCTGGTGGGTGAAGTGGATGTTCGCGTAACCCATGGTGCACAAAAAGTGAGAGAAGGATATAAAGTAGGAGTAAAAGAAACACTGAAAGGAAGAGCCGTGAGCCGCTGCACCTACGCGCGCCGCCACACGTCATCCAAATTCCACCTGTATGTTGCAGCTTTGGGACTCGAGGCGAACCTAGAGGCAAGAAAGGTAGCACTACTGCTAACGATAGCAGGGCCACAGGCCATAGAAGTATTTAACACGTTTGTGTTTGACGATCCTGGTGATGAGGACAAGTTGGATGCAGTGCTGGACAAATTTGATGCTCACTGTTCCCCGAAGAAGAACGAGACGTATGAGAGATACGTGTTTCGGTCTCGTACACAGCGGGAGCACGAGCCCTTCGATAGCTTCCTAACGGATCTACGGCTAAAGGCGCAGTCTTGCAACTTCGCAACGCTGAAGGACTCCATGATCCGGGACCAGACTGTCTTCGGCGTGGAGGACAATAAGGTCAGAGAGAGGCTACTACGAGAGACTGAGCTGACGCTGGCGGGGGTCATTAAGATCTGCCAGGTGAGTGAGCCGTCCCACAAACATGTGAAGACGTTCAACGAGATGTCTGCAGTAGCTTCAGCGCAAGTGAGCGACAGTGCGGCAGCGGTCGGAGCAGTGTCATATCAACGGAAAAGACGTACACAGACCCGGCCTGCACAGCAGTCGGAGGAGGTGCAGATCAGCTGCAGGCATTGTGGATCGCAGCACAAGCCCAGACAGTGTCCAGCTTTTGGTAAGCAATGCTCCAGCTGCCAAGGCAAGAATCATTTTGCTAAGCAGTGCTTCTCCAAACGACGAGAGGGGAAGAAAGGAAAAACTGTAAATCTAGTTGAGGAGCCTGATCTCAGTGACACGTTCTTTGTTGGTATAGTTAATTGTGAAAGTGAACAAGAAAATAATAAAGAAAATGGAAAAGATGTCAGTAGAGAAGATAAATGGATAGCGCCAATACTGATAAATGGGACTGTAGTCACCATGAGATTGGACACTGGTGCGAAAGCGAATCTCATAAGCATGTGCGACCTAAAGGCAATGAAAAATAAGCCACAAAGTAAGAGGAAAGAGTCTGGACTGAAAGACTAGAACGGTCAGCCAATAAAATGTTTGGGCACATGCAGGCTGAGTGCCACAGTAAAAGGAAAAGTACACCACCTGCTCTTCTTTGTCGTGAATGAGGGACGTGAATCACTTCTAGGTGACAGAGCCTGTGAAGAGTTGGGACTAGTAAAAAGAGTGTATCGCATCATCCCAACCACAAGCCCAGTAAGTGACTCTGTGGACACAATAGTCCAGAACTTCTCAGATGTGTTCAAGGGTTTTGGTGTTTTGCCCTTCATATATAAAATACAGCTGAAGGAAGGTGCCCAACCTGTTATGCATGCAGCACGCAGAGTTCCTGCTCCATTGAAAGAGGGCCTAAAGAAAGAGTTGGACAGAATGATCAAGTTAGGAGTGATCAAAAAGGTTAATGACCCTACAGACTGGGTCAACTCTATGGTGACCACAAAAAAAAAGAATGGAGAGCTGAGGATATGTTTGGACCCTAAAGACCTAAGCGATAGCATAAAGCGTGAACACTATCAAATACCCACACGTGAAGAAATCATCGGTGAAATGTTAGGTGCCAGGTATTTCACAAAGCTCGACGCTACACAAGGCTTCTGGCAGCTGAAACTGGATGAAAGCAGCACAAAGTACTGCGCCTTTAATACCCCCTTCGGCAGGCACTGCTTTCTCAGACTGTCTTTTGGATCAGCACCTGAAATATTTCAGAGCGATAGAGCAGATCATTGAGGGTCTGGAAGAGGTTCGAGTCTACATTGATGACATCATCGTATGGGGTCCCACGGTTATAGAACACAATGAGAGACTGTGCAGAGTGATGGAGCGCGTCCAAAAGTATGGACTAAAACTCAACAAGGCTAAGTGTGAGTTTGGCGTTGAGGAAATTCTCTTCCTTGGAGACAAGCTGTCTGCACGTGGTGTTCAACCAGACCAAGGCAAAATACATGCAACACAAAACATGCCAAGGTCCACTGACAAGACAGGCGTGCTACGCACCATGGGGATGGTCAATTTCATAAGCAAGTTCATTCCCAATCTAACAGCAAAGACATCATGCATATGTGAGCTTCTGCACAGGGACTGTGAGTTTAAATGGACAAATAAACATGAGCATGAGTGGCAGCAACTTAAGAACACACTGACCACAGCTCCAGTGTTTTCATTTTATGACCATACCAAGAAAATAAAACTGTCTACAGACGCTTCCAAAGATGGCATTGGTGCCGTTCTACTCCAGGCTGAGGGTGAGCACTGGAAACCAGTAGCCTATGGGCTATGACAAAATCTGAATGCCGATACGCTCAGATCAAAAAAGAATGTTTGGGGCTGGCGTATGGTTTGGAGCGTTTTCATAACTATGTGTACGGCCTGCCATCTTTCACAACTGAGACTGATCATCGACCACTGGTGTCCATCATCAAAAAGAATCTGAATGAGATGTCTCCACGGATACAGCGACCAATGATGAAGATGCAGAGGTACGATTTTGAACTGACATATACTCCAGGAAAAAACCTGGTCCTCACTGATGCTCTATCCAGGGCAACTGCAGACTACAGTATGAGAGCAACTGACGAGGACATACAGTGTCACGTGAACATGGTGGCGGCTGCACTGCCTTCGTCTGACACAAAGTCGAGACAGATTGCCGAGGCTACAGCAAAGGATGTGGAGCTACAGCACGTCGTGAGGAACATGGATGAGGGACGGCCAGTTGGTTCGTGTCCGCAGTTTTACCATGTCAGAGGTGAGCTTAGTGTTGTCGATGGCCTGCTTTTGAAAAAGAGCAGGATTGTCATTCCGCAGGCTTTGAGAATGGACGTATTGCACAGGATACATGAAGGACATCTCGGCATCGAAAAGTGCAAAAGGAGGACGAGACAGTCGGTTTTCTGGCCTGGCATCAACAAAGACATTGAAAAACTTACAAGTGAATGTGAAACATGCCAGAAACACAGAAGCAAGCAGAACAAAGAACCTATGGTGGTAGCTGAGTTGCCAACAGCACCATGGTATAAAGTAGGAATGGACATATTTCATCTCAGGGACTATTTAGTGGTAATTGATTACTACTCAAACTTCCCTGAAATGGCGCTATTAGCAAACTCATCTTCAACCTGTGTCATAACACATGTAAAATCCATCTTCGCCAGGCATGGCATCCCACACGCTGTGGTGAGCGACAATGGCCCATGCTTCAATAGCAAGGAATGGCAGAAGTTTGCAGTGCAGTACGATTTCAAGCATGTGACGTCTATGCACAGTCAAATGGGCAAGCTGAAAAAGGGGTTCACATTCTGAAGCAGCTCTTAAAGAAAGCAGCTGATAGTGGCGCAGGTCCATATCTGGCTCTATTGAGCTACAGAGCATCACCTCTTCAGTGCGGTCTGTCACCAGCTGAACTATTGATGAAGAGGAAGCTTCGAACCACCCTGCCGAGTCATCCAAATAACAAATTAAAACAGCAGAATCCTGCAAAGCTGGAACTCAAGCTACAACAGCAGAAAATGAGGCAAAAGTCATTCTATGACAGGACAACAAAACATTTTCCTCCACTGACAACCAACAAAGCAGTCAGAGTTGAGGATGCTGATGGATGGAGCACAAGAGCAACTGTTCTGCAAGAAGTAGCTCCACGATCATACACTGTGAGAACTGATGATGAACAAATCCTCAGACGCAACCGTCGCAGTCTGTTAAAAACTCCACAAGGGACTGTTGGTGAGCTCAGTGCGACCTGTGGTGAATCTCAGGTAATTCCCACACCTGTTAAGGACTGTACCACTGACTCTTTCACACCTATGCCTGAGTTGAGAAGGTCCACAAGAGAAATCAGAAAACCTGATTAGACTGAACTTATGAATATAAAAAAAAAGAAAAGAAAGAAAAAGAATTTGACACGTTAAAACTGTTGAACAAAATGTATGTTGGATGATGTTTTAAATGTGTTCTGTTTTGGGTGTTAGCTTAAATTCAGGTCATGTAGGCTGATATACGGTTTACTTGTTGCAGGATCATATTGAATGAGAAATGGTTAACTGACACAGCTTTGTGATAGTTCATGTTAATGCATTTTGCCTGAGAAAAAGGGGGATGTTGTGATTGAATGTGAGTACATGTTTTAACCACTGGGGGCAGCACCAGTTGGTAAGTGGTTTGGATACATTGTTTTAAGATATAGAGTGAGACACCTGTAGAGAGAGATACACGAGTTGATTAAAAAGATGTGACTGGTTCCGAATACGGCCTCGTCTTTTCAAACACGAACATGACAGCTGACTCAATACAGCAATTCAAAAAGAAAATTATAATATGCCTCTAAAAAAGGCAACATCAATAGTAAGATGCCAACAGGCTTTTCCTTTAAAATGGTAAACTTTCAACTCTGTGTCCTTGACATGTTTTGCATTTAAATGATACGTTAGGCTGGAGCTGCTTCGGTGATATGAAAATTCTCTTTTACAAAAAGATACAAATAATAACAGCAACAAATAATAATGGATTAGATTTATGTAGCGCTTTTCTGGACACTCAAAGATGCTTTACATCGGCTCCATTATTTATTCACTCCTCATTCATACTTGGTGATGGTAAGCTATGTGTGGAGCTACAGCTGCGCTGGGGCAGACTGACGGAGGCGTCTACAGCACAGATTGGCTGCATAGAATCACTGCGTTTTTGTTGATAGCCCCGTCTTTGTTCTTTTTATAAATAAACTTTCCGCCCAAAAGTCCGAGTGGGCTTGCCTCGCTCTCCTGTGTCACGTCCATCTCTGTTGTCAGTCACCCTGCTTTTGACTAGTGGCGCAGGTAGGAAGTGACATACCACTGCAGCCTACGGGTCGCTCAATGGGCCAAATTTAAAATGCTTGCGCATTGACTTGCCACTCACGATTAATTGCGTTAATTTTTATAGCGCATTAATTTGCAGCGTAATTGATTAATCTAATTAAGATGCTAAAGTGACAGCCTAGTTGTGATATAGTTTTAACACAATACTGTAACTAGATGGTAGTTAAACTAAATATATACAAACTCATTTATGCTACCTTCCTAGGTACTTTCTATTTGGAAAACTGGGAAGTAGTTGTCCAAATCTCCAACCCCTAAATTTCAATCCCTGAAAGTAATGCTTAAAAGATCCCCCCCATTTCATTTTTGTCCAATGGTATATGTTAAAATATATGTTTGGTTTATTTTTCGTCATTGTTTAATCCACTCAAATAAATCCACTATACGTTACAGGAGAGTTTGATGGTTTTTTACTGGTTGACACGGGTTACCCATGCCAAACGACGATGCTGACCCTTTGTTCTAACCCAAACACTCAAAAGAACTTCAATTGGGTTCAATACAGGATGAGCATCTGGGTGGAGATGACCATAGGCCTGCTGAAAGTCCCTTTCCACTGCCTACGTTACCATCTGCCATCCTGCTATCGAGGATGGCAGAGCAGTGACAGACATCATCTGCTGAATCATTTCAGATTCACCATCTGTTAGGACTATAACACGACTGGCAAGGGGAACCCAAAAGCACGACAAAGTAGCGGGCAAGAAAAGTCACCTGCCTGTTGTAATACAGGCAGGTGTCAGGTACCGGGTAATCAGGCCAACAAACCCAACGACAGACGAACAGGCAGAGTACAAAAACCAGACGAGGTCATACACAGGAAGGCAATGCAAAACCAGGCAGACAACTCCAAAGAGGGGTTGACAAAAGGCAGGGTCTGGGAAACAGGCTGGGTCAAAAACAGGAATCAGAAAAACGGGCAGGAATCAAAGGCTGGAGAGTCAGGGCGAACACTAAACAATCTGGCAGAGAGCAGAAGGCTGAGCTGGCTTTTGAAGGGTGGCGACAGATTGGGGAGTGGCTGCAGGTGTGTGTAGGAAAACAGGTGCAGCGAATGAACTGATTGTAGATGGGGCAGGATCTGGAATGATATAACATGTTAGACAAGAAAACAAAGAAAAGGAAAGCTTAATTGTCCGGAGACATGACACCATCACCTCCACAGCGGGCAATAAAAACAATACACATTTCTTTTGGTCATCTTTATTTATTACAAATATAAAGCTAGTTTTTGTATTGTTACAATAGTTAACGTTCTAATAGTTAACGTTCTAATAGTTAACATGATTCACCTGTGACCATCACCCACCTCTATGTTGTGCTCCAGTATTCATATGTCCAGATCTGCCCTCCCAATCTGGAGGTCCTAGTAAACCATTTCTAATGTTTGTATTTTTTTGGAAAGTGAATTCTATAAAGTTCTTTAACAGATAGCTGGGAATATTTGAGGAGGACATTAAAACATATAGTGAAATATGAATTCCACAGAATGAACCGCTAGTGTTTACTGAGCAACTATTTAACTGTGATAATCTGTGCAGTCCTTCTGCTACTGTCCAGCCATCTCCTTCTTCCTCTTCTTTTCCTTTCGGCTTTTCCCTTCAGGAGTCACCACAGCAAAGCTATTGCCTCCATCTAACCTTTTCTTCTGCATCTTCACTCTCACCAACTACCTTCACGTCTTCTTTAACTACATCCATAAACCTCCTCTTTGGTCTTCCCCTAGGCCTCCTGCCTGGCAGTTCAAAACTCAGCATCCTTCTGCCAATATATTCACTATCTCTCCTCTGGACATGTCCAAATCATCTCAGTCTGGCCTCTCTGACATTATCTCGAAAACCTCTAACATGTGCTGTCCCTCTGATGTACTCATTCCTGATCCTATCCTCTCTGGTCACTCCCAGATAGAACCTCAGCATCTTCATCTCTGCTACCTCCAGCTCTGTCTCCTGTCTTTTCCTCATTGATACTGTCTCTAAACCAAACAACATCTCTGGTCTCACCACACTTTTGTACACCTTTCCTTTCATTTTAGCTGAAACTCTTCACATCTTCACATCACACCTGACACTTTCCTCCACCCGTTCCATCCTGCCTGTACATGCATCTTTACCTCTTTTCCACATTCTCCATTGCTCTGGACTGTTGATCTTAAGTATTAAAATTCTCCACCTTCTTGATCTCTTCTCCCTGTAACTTCACTCTTCCACTTGGGTCCCTTTCATTCACACACATGTACTCTTTTTTACTGCAGCTAACCTTCATTCCTCTCCTTTCAAGGACAAACCTCCACCTCTCTAGCTTTTCCTCCACCTGTTCCCTGCTCTCACTACAGATCACAATGTCATCTGCAAACATCATAGTTCATGGGGATTCCTGTCTAACTTTGTCTGTCAGCCATGCTCTGTTAAAAAAGGATAAGAAGGTGTTAATACTTCAGCGGATGCTAAATGTCACACTGTATTGCACCAGAATGTTAAGCAACGGGAAGAGATCAATCAATGAAATTGTATATTAAACCAGGTTTGTTTTCTCCAATTTCTTGTGAATTACTTCTTTTTTTTTTCAATTAATAGCTCTTGTGTGCATAATGGGACTACAACAGACATGACATAAAACCTGGAGTGCCTAAAAGCTGTTGTTAGCACTACAGTGCAACATACTGTATATTGATGTAAGAACTAAAGCAGTTTTGGCTATTACTGTGTCAAGGAAACCATGATGGACTAAACACGTAGTCTACCATCATCAAGTATGAATGAGGAGTGAATGAATAATGGATCCAATGTAAAGCGTCTTTGAGTGTCCAGAAAAGCGTATTATAAATCTAATCCATTATTACTTTTTTATTAGTAGTATTATTATTATTTCTTGCCGCCAAGTGCGAGAAAAGGCGAGAAAAGTCGAGAGAAAACATGACGGTAATGTGCTTTTTATTTTCGTTTACTGTATTCAATAATTTTTCACTTAATTTGCATTCTATTGCCTATGATGCTAGTTATGGTACCGTAAACTTCTGTCCAAAAGACGACGGTAACTCGTACCTTAGGCTAACCTGATTATGTCAATGCTTTTTTTTCTTTCTTTCTCGTGTTTGCTTCTTTCTTTTACATTTCTTTGATATGTTTCATTACTATACAATTTGATATTTAAATGACATTATGAAATAACATTATGTTGAGAAAAGGTAGTTTTCTAGCATCTTGGAATGGATTAAGACCATTTACATTATTTGTAATGGGAAAAATGTATTTGGAATTCGAACAAATCGGTATTTGGACAGCCTTCCGGAACGAATTGATGAAAAATGGGTTTACGGAACAAGGCTCACATGGATATATTAAATATATATATATATATATATATATATATATATATATATATATATATATATATATATATATATATATATATATATAGGGACATTTATATATAAATTATATATAAATGTCCCTCTCACCCTTGTGGGGTGGTATCTGTGTGTCATCCTCAAGCTCGGGTCCTCTACCAGAGGCCTTGGAGTCTGAGGGTACTCGCAGTATCTTAGCTGTTCCTAGGACTGCGCTCTTCGGGACTGAGGCTTCAGATGTTGTTCCAGGAATCTGCTGGAGCCACTCCTCCAGTTTGGGGGTCACTGCCCCAAGTGCTCCTACTACCATGGGGACCACATTAACCTTGACCTTCCACATCTGTTCCAGCTGTTCTTTCAACCCTTGATACTTCTCAATCTTTTCGTGTTCCTTCTTCCTGATGTTGACGTCAGCTGGAATCACCACATCTATCGCCACTGCTCTCTTATGCTCTTTGTCCACCACCACTATGGCCGGTTTGTTAGCCAGCAGCTGTTTGTCAGTCTGGAAGCTGAAGTCCCACAGGATCTTAGCCTTGTCGTTCTCAACCACCTTTGGTGGTATGTCCCATTGGGATTTGGGTACTTCTAGTCCGTACTGGGTACAGATTGGGAAAGGAGCTAACGTTAAAGGAAAAGGCACCTGTCAAATGAGCAAGTGCAAAAGAAATTTTAAAGAAATTATAGTTCTGTTAGCTGACTACATGAACAGAACTGTATGTAGTTACTTAAGAACGTTTTTGTCAGATGCCCGAGGAGCATTTTTGATACTGCATCGATTTTCCCATTCCAAATGGAAACCATAGCTGGACAAACTGTTCTTGCTAGTCATTGCCATTTTGTGTTTCGTTCCTGCTTTTTGGACTTTCTGCTTAAAAACATGAAAATTATTGGAAAGTTGTGACGCTCTAAAATTATGTTAACTGGTAAGTCCATGTATAGTTGGTGATAGACAGACGAAGCCACATGAAGCATTTAGCTTTTTATCCCAATCGGCTCACTGTGGTTCGAAGCTTCATGAGGTTTCATTTGCTCTAGTATGACATCTACTGGATGCTAAAATATCAGTTGGCATGAGTTTGAAGTGTGTGGCATTTTGCAGAAAGCCTGTGAATAAAACTGTCAGCAAAAGAAAGAAGTATGAAAAACGTGTATATTTTAGTGATGGCAGTACACTGTGTGTCTGTGTGTGTGTGTATAAAATAAATCTATAATTCCCGTAGGGAAATTACATTTGTTAACTCCAAATGCTTCCACATGTATACAGTGTAAACACGTATATGTAAACACACACACACACATACACACACACACACATACACAAACATACTGGTAGTATGGAAAATGATCATTTGAACTTGACGAAAATTAAAAATATAGTAATGTACAGTGAGGGGAGGGACAATGATTGTACTTTTGTAACATTGAGGTATAGCCAGTGATTATGCTTGGGTCATATCATTGGTTTTTATGTAAAACAATATTTTTGTCCACTGTGGCATGTCTTAAGTGATTTTTTTTTTTTTTTTTTTTTTTTGACAATATTTCCCCTGCTTTAGAAAACACCCGCCTTACAGTCAAAACAAACTGAACCACGACCTGAATCAGGCCATGTCCACACGTGGCCATATTAGTGCGTTGATCAACACGCTTATAAGCAGAAGAACTCCGAGAACGGGACAGGGACGTGTGGAAATTCATGCCATTCACTTTATGACTCAGAGAAAGAAACAGCCAAACAAATATCGAAATGTCAAGCATGTCTATTAACACATCTTCAACGGGGAGCTGTTGTACATCAGAAAATTGCCGGTTTTAACTCCGTCCATTCTGTGTGTATGTGTAGACACGGGTCACATACACTTACGTCACAGCGGTTTTTTCCCCAGCGAGACGCCCCCTGGATAGAAAAAGTTTTGGATACAGCGTCCACACGACAACGCATGACCGGCGTTTTCAAAAAACTTCACTTTGGCCAGCGTTTTTGTCCCGGATATCTGTGTTGCCGTGTGAATGAAAGGCTTAACTACATGAAAAAGCCATGCTGCCCGATGCCTTATGCCATATTGTTATGCCTGTGACACACACACACACACACACGCACGCACGCACACACACACGCACGCGCACACACACACACACACACACACACACACACACACACAAAGGAGCCTGTAAGCATGCAGTGGGAAGTATGTTGTTGGGTGTGTGTTGGGCAGCTTCTTTCTGATCCGCCACAAATAAGCAACTTGTAAAGGGGGACAGCGCCTTTCTCAAGGACACCTCAACAGTGTTGGAAGGTGAGGTGACACTTTCGCTGATCTTGTAAATATTTAAGCAGTGCACATCCTGCCTATATGTGTGACATGTTTGTGTTGACACTGTCTTTAAGAACTCCCAATAGGAGTTTTAATCATTTTGGGATCAATCCTGACAAAATTACATCAAGCCAACTGGACCCACAGAATTAAATAGCTCAATTGGTAATTGAGCTATTTAAAACTTAGCTGCAATCCGTAGTTAGTAATATTATCATTATAGTGCTAATAATAAATGCAGAGTAAATAATGTCACATAATAATAATGTCAAAACACACAAAACTGTGTGTTTTGTGAGAGTATAATGTCAGTATTTGTGGCTTTGGGGTTGTGTTTTTATCTTGGAAGAAATGTGATGCAAACAGATTTTGTTCATGACAATTGTGAGCCAAATAATCACCTCTCAGCATTCCCTCTTCCCCTCCTATCCTCCACATTGTCCTTCCATCTCACAGACATTGCACCTCAGCCAAGGTTATCTCTTCCATCAATTCTTATCATCAGCTTTTCAATTGATCTATTACCCCTGCACCCCACCTACTTAATGCTAGCTTGATTAATTATTGTCCCCCATGGGGCTGGGAGCGGGGAGGCTCCCAGACAGAATTCTCCAGATTAAGATGAATTTTCATCGTCTTTGTTCTCTGGAGTGTCAGAGCACACCAACATATTTTGAAAAATATTGAATTTACAGCAACTGAAATGGGTTTGTTCCCTTTACCATGTTGTACTACACTAGCTGCAGTGATTGCTTGTTTATTTTATGCAAGACGTTAAATCCCAATAGCATAGATCATCAGATTATTTGCAAAATGCAAATTCAATTCCCAAATGTCATTTACACCTTCATGACAGGCTTCATTGAGGCTCTGATATGGTTTATTTCCTTGATAACATGAGGGATGCAGGGAAGAAGAAAGAAAAAGAAAGTTTTTATTTTGTTGTGCAAAATGATTTAACTTTTTGCTTCTGTCTTTTAAGCTCTAATATACTAATAAATGCATTGTAATTTAAGAATTTGTCATTTGAGTGGTCAGTATCTGTATTTTATGCCTATTTGTTCTTGCAAATGTTTCCTGGATATAAGTGTATTAAAGGGACAGTAAAGTTCCTTTAATATGGTTCTATCCAACATTTATGTTTTTCATCATTATGAAAAATAGAAGAAAAAATAAATTTCATATGTGTAGCATCATCCCTTTGGTCAGAAAAGCTTAAAATCTGCGCTGCAGCAGCTTCCACATTCAGTGGACGCGTGGGCATCATACGTCACTGGCGCCCAACATGGCTTGGCAGCCACAATGCATTCCATGACGTGATTAACTCCAAAAGTATCATGTTACCTGCGTGGTGAACGGTTGTGTCTACAGAACATCAAGAAGACACAAAGACAAGGACCTAGCCTTCTTTAGAATACCTCCTGGGAAGCTAGGAAGGAGATGAAGAGCATGGATAAACCGGGTCAATATGACCAAGGATCCAAGGATCTGTTCTGAGTACTTTACCTTGGAGAATTTCCAAAGTGATTAGAAGGTAATATCGTTTTTGGACAACCCATTGTATTTATTCTGGATTCCCCAGGTTTAGTGGATAATTAATTAATGTCTAGAGCTACTAGAGATATTGTCTAAATGTTTTTATGACGAGATTATCACGCGATTATGGCACTTGCGAAACAATTCAGTTCAGATGAAGACACTATTGGAATAATAGTGTCATCATATTAGAAGTGATAGACAGGTCAATTGATTTGAATTGAAATAATGCCGTTGTCACTGGAAACTGAAGATGAGTTTCCAGTGAACCCACCTGGGGGTGTAATTATACCATATAATTACCACTCGATGTACAAGGAGGATGAGAGTTTGGACATCTAGTGACTCATCACAGGTGTCTTCATCTGAATCACATTCTGACAGAGATATCCAACTAGTTATAATAATGTCCCGTTTTGGTTTACTGTGTGTATGGAAAATTTAATCGCGCTACCGATGCTAACGTGCTAGCCCATCAATGGGAATTTCCATATTATGTTAGCATTGAGCTAGCCACCATTCGTTACTGTTGGACTTTGTTGAATTCATAACAACTCTAGTTTACATTAATACAGTGGTAACCTCTAATTACAAACCTTTCTTCATACGAAATTGTCAAGTTACAAAATGCGTCAACAGGAAAATATTGCCTCTTGTTACGAAAGAAATTTCAGGGTACGAAAGGTAAAAATACAGTATGGGCTGCTACTTGCAGCTCCCAAAGTCTCCTGAACGCAACATTCTTATAGCTGCTCTGCAATTGGCTATTACCTAGCCTCCTGGCATCCCATTGGCTAAGAGAGACCTCTACCGTATATGTCTAGGTGTGTAGATAGATTACGTGTCTACGCAGCGTCCTCGTCATTTGGCCCTCGACCGATGACGTGTTCTGATAGTTTTACTTAAATATATTAACTTTTACAGTATTAATTATGGACGACAAGAAAGTGATGGAGAAAAGAGGAAAAAAAAAGAAGAAGAAAAGAGTTTTTTGTCCATACAAACAAAGCAATAGATAATAAAAAAGCATGAAAACGGGATGTGTTTGTTCGCCAAAGAATATGGCCGTAATGCATCTACAATTGACACGTTATTAAAACAAAAGGAAGCAATAAAAGCTATAACTCCTTCCAAAGTCGGAGAAATAACACCGGGAGTTTAAGGCATTGCGTAGGTGGTTCAAGGGGTTCAAAAGGAGCGCTGGAATTCACTCTGTTGTTCGGCATGGTGAGGCAAGTAGCGCATGAACCAAAGAGGGCAAAAAACAATGAGGACAGCAGTTAAAAGGTAAATGACCATCATTTTTATTCATTATTCTTTGTTTTTTACATCATGCACAACTCTCATTTATTGTGTAATAACCTATTTGTAACATGTACAGAAACCTTTAGCCATTGCCACACCTAATACCCCAGTGGTCCCACTACAAACCTTCCCTAAATTTGTTCCTTACATCAATTACACTCATAGAGGGAAGACAGACATATAAATACTAAAATCAAAACTAAGCCCCCGTGAGATTAGCTTTACCAGTAGTGCATACCAAGCTAATTAATGGAACATTTCACTAATTAGTAATATTAGATATTTAACTAAACTTTACCTGAGACTAGAAAATAAAAACCTTCCTTTCGACTTGTACCTGTAATGGTAGCTACAGTGTTTTACGAATGAATGTTCACATTTGTTTGTTGAAGTTTTTTATGTTTGTTTGTTTTTTTGTTTGTTTTTTTTATGCTAGATGCCCGTCCTACTGCAACCCTCTGCATTTATCCGGACCAGCCTACAGTTGATATGGGTCAATGGCCTTGTAGTGCATCATTGAAGATGCAATACAAGCTAGCACATCAATTTAACTATCCGGCAAGGATTTTGTTAGCAACAAACACAACTGATGACCTTTCCTTTCCATTTTCAAACTGAGTGATAAACATGACATCTGTGTAGCATTTTCAGTTCCATATTACTGTATCTGACTGAAACTATCTATTTTACTTATTTAAAATCAAGCAATTTCATTCAGTGTAAGCTGACAAGACACAGAGAGAGGTCTTGGTTTTAGTGCTGTTGAGATATCTGTACGTAAAAAAGACTAATCACTGTTCTCATGTAGTGAAATGTAGTGAGACAAATAGAGCACCAAACAATTCCAGACAGTTGCATTGGCAAAAGGCTTAGATGTAAACAATCAAATCACAACATTTCAGTGCTAAGATCTGAAAATAAATAAGGCAGCATATTACCGGTTGTCCGATGTGGATAATGAAGCTCCATTTGATGATAAGTGTTTGGTCACTAGAGAGACATAATGTTTTGTTATGTTTTATTTTTTTTACTTTGTAACCCGTGTGGTTCAACTTGTGTTTTTCACTTTTTTTCCTCCCAGTTTGGTTTTGATGCTTTGCCACTCACTTTCGAGGAGTTAATTATCCAAGGACATTGTTTAGGTGGAAAAAAGCAGCACAAGAGCAATGGAGTAAGACAGTCTAACAACCCAACCTGCAGAGTAGCAGAGAGACAATTTATTTCTTTTTACTTCCATCTGTTTTTTGTTTCTTTATTCCACTAACTGCCTTTTCCTCTCCAGCTCTCTGATAAACTGATAAGCCCTCTCTTGGTTCCATCCCTTCCTTGTCATATATGTGTTTTCAGAGCTCCAACATAGCTTTGCGCCTTAAAGGGAGCTTCAGGCAAATGTCACTTTAAGTTACAAATGGCATGTAAAAACCAGGCGCCAAGCTAACAATAATAGATCTGTGCAAAATCAGGTCAAATGTTAGCATCGCTATCCCACTCTCCTGACTGTAACATTTTTATTTTACAGTACATGACGCTGATTTTAAAGCAAGAAAAGATGATATAATCAGTATGGTAGCCTCCAGCCCACTGTTCCATGCCGTTTCTTTTAAATCTGTCAGAGTGAACTATACGGATATAACAGAAGCATCTAGTATGAACAGGAAGTCATATTAGGAAAACATGTTGCATGAAGTTATGATGCTTGTAGGACTCACATTTATAGGCTTTATATACAGAAAAAATGATTGCAGAGTACTATTACCAAACAGCTTCAAACTCACAATAGATATTTGTCTGTGTACAGTATGTGTCCCTCTTCTGAAATCCTTCTATGTCTCTCACCTGTCTCTTACCTGTCTATCAATCTCCTTATCTTTTTCTCTATCGATATACACTGCGCCATCGCGCAATCGCACATCAATATTTTCGACTTCACCTCATCGCGGATTTTTGGTTGGCAGTAAAACTGTACACGCATCCGGAAGTGCACTCGTTCGGTCAGTCTCGGACTTTCGTGAGACACAAAAGTGCTTTAAACAGTCGATAAGAGCGTGGGAAAAGGTAGAGGGTGGTTTAGTATCAGTATGGGGAGGGTTCATAAATGTTTAAATTACTGTAAATAATAAGATAAATAGATCACGATCTAGATCGCAAATTCCTCAATCGCGTGTGGTTCCTGGAACGCATTACTGACAAAGACTGAGGGCGCACTGTATCTCCAATCATCCTCTAGATAGATAGATAGATAGATAGATACTTTAATAATCCCAAGGGGAATTCGGGGTGACATCTGCTCACAGAGATACAAATAAATACACATAACAGTGACGAAATAGGCACCGACAAAGACATCGCATAAATGACATAATTTACATAATGACATAATTATACAGCAGAAAAACAGAAGAACCTAACATAAAAAGGAAGTATTGGAACATGAAAGAAGTGTGAGAAGAAGACGATGTTGGATCAGAAGGATGGATGAACCAAGCTGTTAACCGAGCTCTAAACCGAGCTGTAAACCGACATTAAGGACCCCCACAAAGTATCCCACAGTGCACCCCCAGTGCATCCTGGGCCCCCTTAGTCTACCCCTTCTCGGCCCCCCTCCTTCTGAGAGACTGGTTGTGCTCCCTGATGGCACGAGGCACAAAGGAGGTCCTGAGTCTCTCAGTGGACGAGCTTGGTGACAGCAGTCTGCCACTGAAGGAGCTCCTCTGCTGGACGAAGGTAGTGTGCAAGGGGTGGGTGGTGTTACCCAGGATTGCTCTAAACTTGGACATAGTCCTTCTCTCTAAGACAGTCTGTACAGTGTCCAGTTCCTGACCGGTCACAGAACTAGCCCTGCGGATGAGCCTGTCTAGGCGCTCGGTGTCCCGTTTCCTGGCAGCACTACCCCAACACACAATGGCGTAAAACAGCACACTGGACACAATGGACTGGTAAAACAGTCTGAGCAGGTCAGAGCTGATGTTGAAGGAGGCCAGCCTCCTGAGGAAGTACATTCTGTTCTGACCTTTCTTTTATACACAGTCTAGGTTGTACGACCAGTCCAGTCTGCTGTCCAGCTGCAGCCCCAGGTACTTATAAGTCCCTACTACCTCCACCTTCTTACCCCCTGTGGTGGGGGTTTTGTTTCTCTCAAGGACAGGAGACAGTGTGTAAAACACAAGGTATTTATTTGCCAATTCAAATCATGCATAGGTTGATTAGCAGTACAATAATATCATCAATAGGTTGAGTATGAGTCCAATAACATCATCGATGATATTAACAAACAGACAGGTTCAACAAACAGACAAGTTCAACAAATACTTATCTAAGCATGATGAGAGCTCTGGAGACAACGAATGGTCCATTGAGGTGTTGTTACAGAATATTCTGGGTGCAGGAAAACTTTACAGACGACAGCTGCAGTGGAGTTCCAGGTACAAAATATGAAAAGAATCACACATCATTTATACTCTAAAGGTGTGACTAGGGGGAGGTATTAACCTCGGCACATCTGCTTTCAACCAGTTCTTTACGGGCTTTCAGTTGGTACATCATGACCTCTAGACGTTACCAAAAATATCAAGTCGACAGTTTCACAAAACTATTTGATAACATAATATAATCAGTCACGCAAACCCTGTGAGGACATATCTGCTGCAGACATTCTTTGGATGTCTGCAGCAGACATTTCTGTATGTGCAGAAACATACAAAAACATTCTAATTTCAGGTACTGTATACAAAATGATCTGGCCAGCTGCTTCTGTCAGTGTCTAACTTCTTCCAAGGATACCGACAGTCATGCAAGCATTTCCAAATATGGTCAAACAGTAATTATTTTCATGACCTCGAGACATCCTGGGGCCATCTTCATGAGCGCTGAATAATTTGACACACACAACAATCCAGATCTTTGGTTCTATGAAATGATATTATTTTATTATATTATTTTATTGTATTATTTTATTGTATTAAAAATTTTCCACCACACACCCCCCCTTTCCATGGCTTTTAAGTCATGGACCAAAACTGGGAAATTTAATAAAATGCAACAATCCAATTTTTAACAAAGATAGCGCAGATCTATGGCTACTGTCTCACTATTCTTCCACTACAGATGTAGACGAAAACCCCGATGACTGCATTCTTGGGAAACAATTCCTCTGTGACCCTCCCTGAGCGATCGCTTTGTTAGCCTGCAGAGAAGACAATCCAAAATCAGTAGCCTCCAAAAGATTTTAACATGAATATTTCATCTACAGATGAATCATCATTAAATTCTACAATAGTTCATTATTTATTTTAATTATTTCAAACTAATGATCAATCAAGTAGATACACTTCTAAAATGAATATGAACTTATGACATTCTGATTACTGAAAAACTGAACAATATTTAGTAATGAGTTTATGAATTATAACTGAAATACTTATTGGTGACACAAAGTTACCAGCCCTTCACAGTGTTCTTGTCCCGTACTTGGCTATATGGCAATAAGGACATTCCCCAAGAGATCAACCCCTAATGGTGTGAGGCTATCCCTGCTTCACTGACATCGAGACGAGTGGAATCTATACATCCACCCCCCTTTGTAGTCAGACTTCCCCTCACACCGGTGGGTGAGTGTCTGGCAGGAGTCCCCACCGCTGCTGTGCGCATTGTAGGGGGACGCATCACACATCTTTTCCTCTGGGATGAGTTGTCTGGATCTTTTCCTCTGGGATGAGTTGTCAGGATCTTTTCCTCTGGGATGAGTTGAGAACAGCTGAGTGGAGTCGAGCTGGGGCGATGTCAGCTTCTTCAGGACCTTAGGGTTAGACTACCTGGTCCCAGGTTGATTCACGGGATTATTCTGCCCAAAAAAGTGAATTAACCTCGGTCGATTGATGTCATCAGCAAGCGGTTGCCTGCGTCGGTTCCTCAAGTGAGGAACTTTCTTTAGCTGAGCAGTTCTCAGCAATCTCGTCCAGACCGATGTCCGGAGCTCGTCCTTCACCAGCCGGTGGAGGAATGGCCAGACCCGTTGGAGATCTGGCAGGTCGGGTCGAAGAGATGTGGAACCACGTGTCCCCCTTCCCAGCAAACGGACTGCAGTTCCTGTTCGCTCAGTCACTTGGAAGGGACCTGTCCACCTAGGTTCAGACCATTTTTGTTTTGTTACTTTCAACCACACACTTTCACACACATTAATTTCTCTGGGGACATCCGCCTGTTTTTCTGTGAGATGGGAGAAAGTGATAGTTAGTTGTCGCAGGCCTGGTGGGCCTTCAGCACCTTTGGCTGTCAATGGAGCTGTAGGAGCTGGAAAAGGTCTGTTAGTGTGACATTCGAATGGACGTCCAGGACCATTCCTTATCTCCCTTCTAATTCTGCTCTGTAGATTATTAACATCATTATTGGTATCACTTCTCTTTGGGGAATTGAATAACTGGAAACTGTGCTGTATCATCATCCCCATCATAGCCAGGAGGAGAAGAAGGAACATACCCCCTTCCAGGGAATCCTTCCCCTGGCCTTCATCTTTGTCACTGAGAATGTCAATGGGTGCTTTTAAGCAATGCTTTAAATGATACCATGTAGGGGATCCTTTGACCTGCACTGCAGTGGAAATGGCTCTTACCACCTCGTACAGACCCTCCCGTCGGGGGATGTTCCACTTCCGTCTGAACACCTTTATGTACACCAAGTCTCCTGATATCACTGAAGGTGGATTCTCCTCACGGTCAGCTTTTGTCTGTAATGAGATAACATGAGCAGAGATGCTCCTGTGGATGTTAGTCATTTGTCGACATACGATTTCATGTCTTTTGTCAAAATATCAAGAGAGGGTCCCTTAGCTGTTTTTTCTTTATCAACTTATGATGTTATAAAATCTATCGAATAGCCCATAGTAAGAGCTGACGCTTTTTCATACAACAAATGAGCGACAGCTAGGTGTTGATAGCATTCTGGCAAACCTAGTTCTACTGGTGTTAGCGCAACAGAATAATAGGCAATTGGTTGAGCATGTGTACCTATACCTGTTTTCTGGCCTAACATCCCTACTGCATGTCCCTGATGACACGACACAAACAACTGGAATGATTTCTCATAGTCTGGAAGAGTCAAAGCCGGTGCCCACTGTAGCAAAGTTTTAATAGTTTCAAAAGCAATGTGTCCTTCTAATATCCGAAGTAATCTGCTTTGCAAATTTCCAGCTCCATTTTCTTTAATCATGTTTCTCAGAGGCTGGCCAATAGCAGAATATACATCAACCCATTCTGAACTGTACCCCGTCATTCCTAGAAATGTCATCATTTCTTTAACAATGGTTGGCATGGGAGCTTCTGACACCACCTACAACTGGGAGGGAGAAACTGATCGCATCCCTTCTTTGATCAACCTACCCAGGTACTCCAGACCTGAATCCCATCGAACATCTCTGGGGTGATCGAAAAGGGCTGTGCAAAGGAGATGTCCTCAGAATCTAAAAGATTTGGAGCAGTTTTGCAAGGAAGAGTGGGCAAATATTGCTACGTCAAGATGTGTCATGCTGAGAGACTCCTACCCAAAAAGACAGAGTGCTGTAATAAAGCCCAAAGATGCTGCAACAAAGTATTAGTATGAGGGTGTGCATATTTAGGCAACCAGGTTATTTGAAATTCTTTATTTTATGTTTTTTCTTAAAGGTTTCAGTTTGTCTTTCAATTGCCTTGTACGGCTTAAAGGTCACATTAAAGGTGTAAAAAGCTGTGAAATCATTTGTCTTGATTTATTTTTTTTACATCACGAAAACCTAACATTTGAACAGGGGTGTGTAGACATTTTATATCCACTGTATGCTTGTACTTTCAATGGGCTTATCAGTCACACAAAGTCACACTCATGCTGATCTTCCCATACATGCATGGTCGGATCTTATCAAACACACACTAACTTTGGGTGACCTTATTTGAGCCAGGCAGCTGGTATGACACTTACATTCCTAGCAGTACACCCCAATAGTATACCAGACACTGAAGCACTCACCAGTTTTTATCAATTACTTATATAGCTTATACATTCATATGCCTATTTTATTTCAGTGGGATATGTGCGCTAATTCTTTCTTTATCTTGTTTTGTTTTTTTTCTTTTCTTTTCTTCTCTTTGATCTTGTTTTTATTTTTCCATTTCTATTTTTTTCTTCCTCTTTTCTTTCACTGTAGCTACTTTTTTTTTTTGAATCGCAACCCAGGAATTACGTGACAAAATGAATTTATACAATGTCAAGGATCTGAATGTAAGAACACACTCCACTTTACATGTAAACTTCAAACAACAGGCCTGAGAACACAACCGCATAAGATTTATGTGTTGAAGACATGTCTCTACTCCTCCCTTTTTTTATCCACAATTATCTCACTTCTGTCATTCCTCATCAGCCAAACAAACATCCAGACACACATACACACACCCAGTGAAATTTCCGGGCAACTATTTACACATCTACAGAGCTCTTATGTGGATCGGCCGTCACTCACTACATGGGAACACCAGCCTCACGGCTTCACGGTCATGACCCATTGATGAGACAGATAGAGGACCCACTCCATGTGTTTATCACCCTGACACCTACACTCTAAAAAAGGATTCATGGAGCCAGTAGATCCAGGTCAAACACAACAGCTTTTTTTGTACAAAAAAAGTTTGTGATTTATTTAAACTATACCGAGTTCATAACTTTATTTAATAAGTTGCTCTCCCTGAAATGGAAATAAAATGAGTTCAAATGCCCGACGGTACTGCAGTTCCCCTTTCTGCCACATGGAGCCTCCTTCCGAAATCCACCTGAGGCTGAGGCTGAGCGGCAGCAGAGCTGACGGCACTGAGTGACGGAGTGCACATCAGACGACCCTACCATTTGGTGAGTAAAATTGATTCATAGTAGTCACAGCAGCTAATCAATAGTCGTATAAAAATAGTTTTACACAACGCAAAGTGTTTTTCCTTGGTCAGCAGTGGTACTACAGTATAAGCTAGCTGTAAGCTAGTCATAAAGTTATTGTATACAATTATACCAAATTACTACAGACAGAGGTTCTATACTGACACTGAATTACTGGACGGATTTGGTCTAACGCTATAATATTTCGGTGAGTTTGTGTGGTGTTTGCAGTGATTAAATTAAAACATAAATGTGATGCACGGAGGTCAGCAAATTCAAACTTTCGCGGTTGTTCCGTCTCGTAAACGGTTCGAGTCACACAAATAGCGGAGGAGAGTGCGCTGACTTCTGCCGTTAAGTGTGTAAAAATTAACTAATATTAATCACATTAGCTAATCGATAGCCTTGTAAAATAGTTTTACACCACGCAAAGTATTTTCCCTTGGTCAGCAGTGGTCTGCTACTGTGTACGTTTGCTGTAAGCTCGTCATAAAGTTAATGTATACAATTACTATAATTCGGTTAGTCTGAATTATTGCAGGGATTTGGTCTAACACTGACGACAATGTCATTGCCTTAATGTTATAATATATTCGGTGAGCTTGTGTAGTCAGTATTAAAGTGAGCCAGGATCCGGAGGAAGTCTGATTTGGGGAGCAAAGGATTTCATCTCTGCTTTTTGCAGACAATGTTGTCCTGTTGGCCTCTTCAAACCTGGACCTTCAGCGTGCACTGGGATGGTTTGCAGCTGAGTGTGACACGAGTGAGATGAGGATCAGCACCTCTAAATCCGAGGCCATGGTTCTCGACCAGAAAAGGGTGGTGTGCCCTCTTCAGGTCAGTGGAGAGTCCTTGCCTCAAGTGGAGGAGTTTAAGTATCTTGGGGTCTTGTTCACGAATGAGGGAAGGATGGAATGTGAGATTGACAGACGGATCGGTGCAGCTTCTGCAGTGATGCAGTCGCTGTATAGGTCCGTTGTTGTGAAGAAGGAGCTGAGTCATAAGACGAAGCTCTCAATTTACCAGTAAATCTACGTTCCTACTCTCACCTGTGGTCATGAGCTTTGGGTCATGACCGAAAGGACAAGATCCCGGATACCAGCGGCTGAAAGGAGTTTTCTCCGTAGAGTGGCTGGGTGCACCCTTAAAGATAGGGTGAGGAGCTCAGTCACCAGGGAGGAGCTCGGAGTAGAGGCCGCTGCTCCTCCGCCTGGAGCGGAGCCAGCTGAGGTGGCTCGGACATCTGTTCCTGATGCCTCCTGGACGCCTCCCTGGGGAGGTGCTCCGGGCATGTCCGACCGGGATGAGACCTCAAGGAAGACCAAGGACAAGCTGGAGGGACTATGTTTCTCAGCTGGCCTGGGAACGCCTTGGGCTCCCCTGGAGGAGCTGGAGGAGGTGTCTGGGGAGAGGGAAGTATGGGCATTCCTCCTAAGATTGTTGCCCCTGTGACCCGGCCCCTGATAAGCGCTAGATGATGGATGGATGGATAGATGGATGGATAGACCACTCCTCAAAAATTATCTTGTTGCTGTCCTCGAGAGAAGGTTCTGCAAAAGTAAAGATTTGGCACTTACAGAACATTCTCCTACAGGTATGAATAAATGAAATGAAGTTGCTTACATAAAGGTGATATAAGATTTTTGAACATGACTGTACAAGTGACCAAAATGCAATTTAACATCAGTGGTAAGGTTGTCTTCTAGACGTAGACAACTGTCTCATATGAGGGAATATGATGTATGATAATAGTTTATGCCTTAGTCTAAGAATAAAATGTATAAATGAGAATTAAATTTCAGGTGAGACGGTATATATCAGGCCCCACAAACCTTTAATTTTTTCAGGACAATTCGGTAGAGGCAAGGAGGGAAGTTTCCATCCGTGGCTTAATGGTGTACCTTAGGGAAAAGGAGGAGGAGCTCTTCACAGAGGAGGTAAATCAGATAGTTTGAGTTCACAGAGACAGTGTGTTTTTTTGCAGAGCTGCACATGATCAGTGCATAGCAACTTCTCCCCTGTGGACACAAATGTGAATTTGTTAGGAGATAACTGAGGTGGTGTGAAATGTGTTCTACCATTAATGAAACAAATAGCAAGTGGTATGTTTATATAAAAGGACTGTATGGACTTGAAATTTTCCCTCTACATGAAAACTTAAAACATTTATGCTGATTCTGACCTAGGGTGCTGATATATCACAGGCAAAGTGATGAAGATTGTTCCAACAGGTGGCATACCTGCAACCCATGCAAAGATTGTTCTAGAGGGAACCGAGGTCGTAGGTGGTGTGGATATTCCTAGAGCCTGTGCCTTGCTAATGGGGCTAATATATGCACTCAACCTCAGGTACCCAAAAGGACTAAAGAACACTTTCGAAGTTTTTCAAAGGATCTTCCTCGAGCTGGCTGATCTCAAACCAAGCCCTAAGGTATTGACACTTAAAAATAAGCTGCTTTGCTAAAATAATTTCAGAAGTTACAGGCATTTGAGATATCTAAAGATGTCTAAAAAGTTATTATTTTTTTGACAATTCTATTGATATGCTAAATACACTGTATTGTTCCATAATTTTAACCCTTTACCTACAACGCTAGCGTCCATGCTAGAAGCTGGCCAATGTGGGTATGTGTACACATATGGTTCTGTTCGGTAGTCGCAAACGTGCATAAGTGACATTCAAGGCAAAACAGTATCTCAAGAAGTATCTCAAGATCGTCACACGGCTTCTCAATACGGTAACCCCTCAAAAGTTTACTGAAAAAGAGAGAGCACAGATTTTCAGCTCTCTGTCAGTGTTGGAATTGTTTAGCTTGAGAAAATTTTCAAGGACTTACAGTATTGAGAGGTGTCTTGTGATACTTACGGTGTTTTGCCTTGAACGTCATTTATGCACGGTTGTGACTACCCAAATGAACCATAAGTTTAAACATACACACACTTGCCAGCACTGTAGCGCGGATCTTAGCGCCGTAGGTAAAGGGTCAAGAGACATTTGTCATCCTCAAATTCAGAGGACATGTTGTTTTTTAGGCCTTCTGTATTAGGTGTACAGTTGAGTTTACAACTAGTTTAATGCAGTAATTCAAAGTGTTCACATCTAAATGAGATGCTGGTTGTTTGAATAAACTGGTCAAAAAACTGGAATTTCAGTGTGTGATATATTCTGACTTAGATAAATAAGTTCTTGTACCAAAAAAAAATTAGCATAACATTTTTCCATGGACATTATTTAGTCATAGAATGAAAGGATAATAAGTTACATTAACTAAAAGAAGTAGTTTTACCAAAATTGAAGTTAAGTTGGTTTAACTTTAATAAATATTGAGGAATAGGAAAATCAAGTTGCTTGTACTAAAGTAAATGAGTCGGTCTAACTAGAAGCCTTGTCGCATGTACTGAAAACTAAATAAGTTGAAATAACTTGAAAATGTCCATGGAAATTGTTCCGTCAATTTTTTTTTGCGTTAAGCCAGTCCATTATTTTTTAGAGTGTACGGAAACCCTGCCTAAAGAAAACGTTAAGGCCATCATATATGCAGTTCCACACAATTTAACAACCCTAGAGTTAAAAAAAATTGTATGGCACCCCAACATAAATTCGTTCACACAGCTATCAGTCTGTAATGTTATCATGGGTTTCGAAGCTTTGTTGGCACTTAAACATTTTCTAGCAAAGAACCATTATCACAAAAAAAATATATAAGTCAAATAGACGATCAGCCAAATACCCAAATCAATACTCTCTGCAGCTGATATCTCACACATTTTTTCACACCAAATAGGCTGTCTTTTTACTCCTCACTCAACTTTTATTTTTAATTTTATTTGAAGTCACCCATTTAATAACAGAAAAAATGGAGGGCGGATGACGTCTTGAACCCCCTTTTTTGTGGTGGAGAGAGGTTTTCTTAAGACAGGACAAAGTACATAAGTTAAAATATTTAATTGTCAATTTAAATCATACAAAGGTTGAGGATAAGGTTGAGTCGAGCTGGCACTCAACTCAAGTCTCTGTCAAATTCTCATAGCCAAGCTCTGCTGTGTGTGTGTACCTGGTGGGAGGTTACTGGATTTACTGGAAATTGATCGTACGTCAAGCTGTCCTTATGTCGAAGTGACGTTAATATGTCATCTTTGCGAAACACATTATGCAAGTATGGTGATAAATCTACTGCCAATACTCATCTGAGACCAGGAAGAGCAAATGCTCTGCCTAACATCAAGGTTGCATAGTCCCTATGACTCTGTCAACTTCTTTAACAAATTTACATTTGCTGTGTATATGTTATTGTATTTTATTTCAAACATTCCACCACACAATAAAGACCGCAAAACCGCTGATTGCTCTGTCAACGGTGTGCAACGGTCACAGCCAGAAGCAAATAGTTTGTGACAGATGCACACAGTGAGAGGAGATCAGCTTTTTACGTGGATGTGAGAACAAATACTGTCTACACAAGATGTAGTCTACCTGTGTGCTCCTACCTACATTCTTATACCTGTAGGTCACCGTATGTTCCCGCCACTTGTGGAAGAAAGTATTCACTATAGCCGTTTTCGTCCTTTTTACAAAGTCAACCACCATCTGTCCTTCTGCATTCCTCTCCTGGATACCAAACTTACCCATCACTTCCTCATCACTTTTGTTTCCTGCACCAACATATCCATTAAAATCTGCACTAATGACAACTGTCTCACTTCTCGGTATGCTCTGCATCACTTCATCATAGTCCAATCAGAATCTCCTTCTCCTCTAGCTCACATCCTACCTGTACATACGCAGTATGTCAACCTTCCTCCTCTGCATCATGTCAACCAACTCTATCTTTTCCTGTCATAGTTCCAATATTCAATGTCCCTACTCTCAGTTTTATACTCTTGGCTTTCCTCTTCTCTCTCTTCCTACGAACACATTTTCCTCCTCTACGTCTTCGACTGTATATGGTTCAACATATTTCCTGTAAGATAAGCAGACTTCCTTGTTTATGTATTTACATGTTTGCCATCATAATGAAGCTTATTGTAATCTGCAGATTTTTTTTTTTCTTAAACGCCCATGCAGCCATCCATTTTCTTGATGGCTTTATCCACCGTCACAGGTCACGGGGAGCTTGAGCCTATCCCAGCTGGCGTGAGGCGGGGGAAACTCTGGACACGACGCCAGTGTGCCGCAGGGCCACACAGAGACAGGCAATCGAACATGCTCACACTCACACGTACGGGCAATTTGGAACGGCCAATTATCCAAAAGCGCGTGTTTTTGGAGGTGGGAGCCGGGGACACGGGGAGAACATGCAAACTCCACACAAAGCAGGACTCGAACCTGGAACCGCCTTGCTGTGCGGTAACAGCACTACCCCTGTGCCACCATGCCGCTCTTTTCTTAAACACTGTATAAAATATCAATCTCATTAAAAATGTAATGAATAACAATAAAGAATGGAAACATCAATGATTGTAGGTGTTGTATAACTACTAATAATACAACACCTACAATCATTGATGTTTCCATCCTCTGTTGTGTATAACTACTACTAATATTCTTCCAGAAAAGGCAGGAACATAGGGTGACATCTTGTGTAGACGGTGCAATCTGAAAGAGATCAGTGACTGCAAAGTTGTGGTAGGCGAGAGTGTAGCCAAACAGCATTGGTTGTTGGTGTGTAGGATGACTCTTGTGATGATTATGGATTAAATGTAGCCACAAGGTGTCAGTGTTCAGGGAGACAGGCTGTACCTATTCCATATAAGGAGTGACAGACAGGAAGTTCAACAGACAGTAGTGCATGGTCATGATCAAGACATGTTTGACTATTGGATTTAAATAAATAAGGCTTTGGAATCAAAGCATGTGTCATCCTTGGATTGACAAACAAAACATGGTACCAGGAGTGAAAACTCAACTTTGAGCAAAGGAGGTACTGCAACAAGCAACATGGATATCTTGGATAAACCAGAGCGTTTGAAGCTGACTGGGAATGTCGACAGCAACTGGCGGGCCTTCAAACAACAATTCCAGCTATACATAACTTCTATGGGACTGGAAGAAAAGTCTGGTGCGAAGAAGGTAGCATTACTGCTCACAATGGCAGGCCCACAAGCTGTTGAAATGTACAATACTTTCGTCTTTGCCAGTCAGGAGGACAAGAATAAATTGGATAAAGTGCTTGAAATGTTTGATGACTCTGTGGACAGCATTGTACAGAACTTTGCAGACGTCTTCAGGGGTTTTGGAGAATTGCCATTCCCCTACAAAATACAGCTGAAGGAAAATGCACAGCCAGTTGTGCATGCTGCACGAGTCCCAGCTCCACTCAAAGAAGCTCTAAAGAAAGAGCTGGACAGGATGACCACATTGGGAGTAATCAGAAAGATTGAGGAACCAACAGACTGGGTCAACTCCATGGTGTGTGTAAAGAAGAAAGAACTGAGAACTGAGATTATGTATGGATCCAAAAGATCTCAATGAGAACATTAAGCGGGAGTGCTATCAAATTCCAAAACGTGAGGAGATCACCAGGGAAATGGTGCTGCTAAAACAAAACAGAATTGTCATTCCTAACAAACTAAGACAGGATCTGCTACAGAGAATCCATGAAGGTCATCTTGGTGTCGAGAAATGCAAAAGAAGGGCAAGAGACACAGTCTACTGGTCTGGAATTAACAAGGACATTGAGAAAATGATAAGCAGATGTGAAACATGCCAGAAGCATAGGAACAAGCAAACCAAAGAGCCTATGGTGCTATCTGATGGACCAGCAGAACCATGGCAAAAAGTTGGAATAGGACTTGTTCATCTGAAGGGGAAAGACTATCTCGTGGTCATTGACTACTACTCGAACTTCCCTGAAAAGGCATTACTCTCAAACACATCATCATCTTGTGTCATAACACATGCAAAATCCATCTTTGCCAGACAAGGCATCGCTAATATTGTCCAGAGCGACAATGGTCCATGTTTTCAGTAGCAAAGAATGCAGAGATTCGCAGAACAGTGTGACTTCAAACACGTGACTTCTAGCCCTCTGTATCCACAGTCAAATGGGAACACTGAAAAGGGAGTCCACATTCTAAAGCAACTGCTGAAGAAAGCTGCTGAAAGTGACTCTGACCCTTACTTGGCTTTACTCAGCTACAGAGCAACACCACTTGAATGTGGACTGTCACCTGCTGAGCTGCTGATGAGCAGAAAGTTGCGAACTACACTGCCATGCATCTCAAAGCAGAAGAAAACATCTGAAACTGGAGCACAAACTACTACACCAGAAGATTAAGCAGAAGTCATTCTATGACAAGACAGCAAGACAGCTTCCACCACTGTCAAGCAATGACAGAATTGAAATGTCAGAATTGAAGAGCCTGGTGGATGGAAAACAAAAGCCACTGTTCTTCAAGAAGTAGCTCCACGATCGTTCACTGTGAGGACAGAGGAAGGATAGATCTTCAGATGCAATCGTCGCAGTCTTCTCAAAACACCAGATACTGTCGAAGAGCTCAGTGAGACTCAAACTGAGTCTGAGTCTATCCCTCCACCTGTCACAGATTCACAAACACCACATGCACATCACACACAAGAGACACACAGAAGAGACACTTCTGTGCTCAGAAGATCAACAAGAGAAAGCAAAAAGCCTGACAGACTAATGTTGTGATTGAAAAAATTAAAAAAACAAAAACTTTAAAAAAAAGAATGAAAATTGTAAAAAGTTTAAAAAAAAAATGTTTTAAAGTGAAATGGTAGATATTTGATGTCTAGATTTAGTGCAGAATAGGAAAGTCAGATTATTGACAAAAGGAAATGTTTTTGCTGACTACCTCATGCTAAGTGTACTAATGTTGAACTCTAATGCATTGACTACTTATGATGTGCTTAGGTAACATTCTTTGATTTTTCACAGAAAGGGGGATGTGATGATTATGGATTAAATGTAGCCACAAGGTGTCAGTGTTCAGGGAGACAGGCTGTACCTATTCCATATAAGGAGTGACAGACAGGAAGTTCAACAGACAGTAGTGCATGGTCATGATCAAGGCATGTTTGACTATTGGATTTAAATTAATAAGGCTTTGGAATCAAAGCAGGTGTCATCTTTGGATTGACAAACAATCCAAGGTGAGGAAGATGAAGAGGAGAAAGACAGAGCAGAGGACGAAATGGAAGCTGAAAAAGGAGGAGTGTTGCATGACTTTTAGGAAGGAGTTAAGACAGGCTCTGGGTGGTCAGGAGGTGCTGCCAGATGACTGGACAACTACAGCTAACGTGATCAGGGAGACAGGTAGGAGAGTACTTGGTATGTCATCTGGAAGGAAAATAGATAAGGAGACTTGGTGGTGGAATGAGGAGGTACAGGAGTGTATACAGAGAAAGAGGTTAGGTGAGAAGTGGGACACTGAGAGGACTGGGCAGCGTTGACAGAAATACAGGGAGATGCACGTAAGGTGAAAGTAGAGGTGGCAAAGGCCAAACAAGGGGCTTAAGGTGAATTGTATGCCAGGTCAGACAGTAAGGAGGGAGCGACTGATCTATATAGGTTTGCAAGACAGAAAGACAGAGATGGGAAGGACGTGCAGCGGGTGAGGGTGGTTAAGGATAGGGATGGAAGTCTACTGACAGGTACCACTAGTGTGATGGAAAGAGTACTTTGAAGAGTTGATGAAAAAAGAAAATGAGAAAAACAAAGACTAGAAAAGGTGGCTGTTTTGGACCAGGAAAGATTAGTCAGGAAGAAGTGAGGAGGGCATTGAAGAGGATAGAGAGTGGAAAGGCAGTCGATCCTGCTGATATACCTGTGGAGGTTTGGAAGTGTCTAGTACTACAGAGGCATTATTTGCTTTGAGGATGTTGATAGAGAAGTACAGCGAAGGCCAGAGGGAGCTGCATTGTGTTTTTGTAGATCTGGAGAAAGCTTATGACAGGGTGCCCAGAGAGGAACTGTGGTACTGCATTAGGTAGTCTGGAGTGGCAGAGAAGTATGTCAGAGCGGTGCAGGACATGTATGAGGACTGTAAGACAGTGGTGAGGTGTGCTGTAGGTGTGACAGAAGAGTTCAAGGTGGAGGTGGGACTGCATCAGGGATCAGCTCTGAGCCCTTCTTGTTCACTATGGTGATGGACATGCTGACAGACGAGGTTAGACAGGAATTTTCATGGACTATGATGTTTGCAGATGACAGTATGATCTGCAGTGAGAGCAGGGAACAGGTGGAGGAGAAGCTAGAGAGGTGGAGGTTTGTCCTGGAAAGGAGAGGAATGAAAGTTAGCCGCAGTAAGACAGAGTATGTGTGTGAATGAGAGGCACCTTAGTGGAAGAATGAGGTTACAGGTAGTTGGTGGGAGAAAAGAGGATGCAAAGGACAGGGTTAGATGGAGGCAATTGATTCGCTGTGGCGACCCCTAAAGGGAAAAGCCGAAAGGAAAAGAAGAAGAAGTGTAAACAGGTGACATGACTAGCTGAACTACAGCTAAGAACTACAGAAGCCTGCGGGGACAAACAGTGCAGCAGCTCAAATAATCCACTAAAACTCTTAGAGAGTCAGCACAACAAGATATAAGTTGATTTCCTGATAAATAAATGTGATAATGTGGGCTTGTTATGTTGTCGCTTGCTGTATATTTATACAACGGCGCTGCTATGGATTCACCGTGACAATTGCGTCACTTCTGCTGTCATGGCGTGCCCCTTAATTTATAACAGATTTTGTTTTTCCAAGTCCTCATTGATCAGTAAAAAATAAAAATGCCACCAAAGCTTTTGTTTCATTATGTATTTCAAATACATTTGGTTCGTTTTGACTTTACCGTCCCTTTAATACATCTCCCTATTTATATATTTAAATAAGCTCACAAGAAAAGTGTCACACTGTCATGCGCCCAACCAATCACGGCGCATCAGCCAGAAGGAATCACGTGAACACTATAGTGCAAGGCATCGGGCAGCAAGGCTTTTTGTTGTGGTTACGCCTTTCGTCCACACGACAACGCAGATATCCGGGACGAAAACCCTGGCCAAAGTTAAGTTTTTTTGAAAATGTCGGATCTGCATTGTCGTGTGGACACTTTAACCGAAACTTTTTCAATCCAGGGGGGCGTCTCCCTGCGACGAAAACCGCTGTGACATTAGTGTGTGGCACCCATGTCTACGTATAAAAAACAGAATGGACGGAGTTGAATGATGAGTAACAGCTCCACGTTGAAGACGGGTTGATAAACATTAGGGATGAGCGAGTACACCACTATCTGTATCTGTATCTGTTCAACCAACTAGATTATCTGTATCCGTATCTGCAATCGGAATGGGCGGGGCTTAAACCGGAAGTGGGTGTGGTTTGACCGGAAATGGGTGGGGCTTAAGTCACTACATTGTTTTAAGTCTAAAATTGATATGGCTTGATCACAAGTTGCTGTATTTTTGCTTATTTAAAACTATTTACAAAACAGCCTCAAAATTGAAATTCAAATAAATGTTTTTGATCACAAAAGTAAGAGAACTATTTACAGAACAAGTTTTTTATGGAACTGAGTCAGAACATGAACATTCTTAAGTCTAAGAATGAATATTTACTGAAGAGCCTCAGAATTGAGATTCAACGCTTTTGATCACAATAGTAAAAGAACTATATACAGTATAGAACAAGTAAACACAAAGTGCATTAATGAAGTGCATGCAATAAAAAAAGTAATTAACTACAAAGTATGCATGAACAAGAATTGTCATACTCAACAAAACTTTTAAATTTTTTTTCTTCTTTTTCATTTTAATTTTTTTCTAGTACTTTTTTTTTCAATTATTTATTTTTAGTGCCTAATGCTATTGCCATTTTTTTCACATAAAGTTAAACAATATTGATTATGGTGTGTGTGTGTGTGTGTGTGTGTATGTGTGTGTGTGTGTGTCTGTGTGTGCGCACGCGCGCACTCGCTATGTCTCAGTTAACTTTGTTAATTTGAACAGAGTTTAGAACAGGTAAAAAAAAAGACTTTGACCACCGAGGCGGTGGTTAAATGCACACGTACGTGCAACAACAACAAAAAAAAAAAAACAAGAAAGTTCACCACACAACTAAACACCAAAATAGAGGCAAGCTGAAGAAAATATAATCAGGACGTGAGCAACAGTGAAGGCACGAACAGCCACGAGCGGAAACTCCGCTCTAACTGCAGCGAGTAGGGAGGGGCGGGACGTATGTGTGACTGGCCAATCACAGAGCGTGACAACAGTCCGGCTGATTTTCCTTCAGTCCGATCACGAGTATTAACGGGCTTTATTTATATAATTTATTTAAATAATTTTTAGAGATGTGATAGTTCTGTTAGGTGATTACATGAACAGAACTCTATGTAGTTACTAGGGTATCCGTACCGGATACTCGTTTCATACGAGTATCCGGTACGGATAATGAATTTTGACGATTACGGATACGAAAGCCCCTTAATACTCGTGATCGGACTGAAGGAAAATCAGCCGGACTGTTTTCACTCTCTGTGATTGGCCAGTCACACATACTTCCCACCCCTCCCTACTCACTTCAGTTAGAGTGGAGTTTCCCTGTCTCACTCTGTCTCCACTCTGTCTCTCACTCTGATCTCTCTGTTTGTGGCTTCACTGTTGCTCACGTCCTTCTTATTAGATTTTCTTCAGCTTGCCTCTATTTTGGTGTTTGGTTATGTGGTGAACTTTCTTGGGTTTTTTTTGTTGCGCGTATGTGTGCATTTAACCACCGCCTCGGTGGTTAAAGTCTTTTCTTTTTACCTGTTCTAAACTCTGTTCAAATTAACAACGTCTATACTTAATATTTTAACTGAGACATAGCGCGTGCACACACACACACACACACACACACACACACACACACACACACACACACACACACACACACACACACACACACACACATCATAATCGATATTGTTTAACTTTATGTGAAAAAAAATGGCAATAGCATTAGATACTAAAAATAAATAATTGAAAAAAAAAGTACTAGAAAAAAATTAAATGAAAATGAAGAATTTTTTTTAAAAGTTTTGTTGAGTATGACAATTCTTGTTCATGCATACTCTGTAGTTAATTACTTTTTTATTGCATGCACTTCATTAATGCACTTTGTGTTTACTCGTTCTGTATGTAGTTCCTTTACTATTGTGATCAAAAGCGTTGAATCTCAATTCTGAGGCTCTTCGGTAAATATTCATTCATAGACTTAAGAATATTCATGTTCTGACTCAGTTCCATATAAAACTTGTTCTGTAAATAGTTCTCTTACTTTTGATCAAAAACATTTATTTGAATTTCAATTTTGAGGCTGTTCTGTAAATAGTTTTAAAATAAGCAAAAATACAGCAACTTGTGATCAATCCATATCAATTTTAGACTTAAAACAATGTGGTGATTTAAGCCCCACCCATTTCCGGTCAAACCACACCCACTTCCGGTTAAAGCCCCGCCCATTCCGAATACAGATACGGATACAGATAATCTAGTTGGTTGGTTGGTTTACTCGCTCAGATGCCCAAGGATCATTTTGGATACTACATCAATTGTCCCATTCCAAACAGAAATCATAGCTGAACAGACTGTTCCTGCTAGCCTGCTGGTTTCACTCAGAAATCGTTGCCATTTTCTGTGTTATCCTGTTGTTTGGACACTCTAAAATTATGATCACTGGTAAGTCCATGTATAGTTAGTGATGGGCAGATGAAGCCCCATGAAGCATTGAAGCTTTTCATCTCAATCGGTTTACTGCGGTTCAAAGATTTGTGAAACTTGCTCTAGTACGACATCTACTGGATGCTAAATTATCAGTTGGCATGAGTTTGAAGTGTGTAGCATTTTGCAGGAAACCTGTGAATAAAAATGTCAGCAAAATAAGGAAGTATGCAAAACATTTTTATTTTAGTGATGGCAGTAGACTATGTGTGTGTGTGTGTGTGTTGTGGTGAGAGTGTTTTATCCAGCAAAATACCAAAATAAAACCAAAGCACAAGGAGGGTGTTTATGTGGGTGTGTATGTGAGAGTTGTACGTGTCCTAGTCATGAGAAAACAGGAAACCACTTGTTCCCGGCAACTATCCAAACCTAGGTAACCACCCCATGTCAGGTTGGCCCGCTTCCTGTCTTCCTGTTTTCTGGACAATCTGGTTATTCGCTGCCAAACTTAAAAATGTGGTTTCCTCTGAATGTGTTTCCTTCCTTTGAAGTGTGACCTACGCATGCATTATTTCACTTCCACATAATCCCTCCTCTTCATGAGATTATCATAAACTACTCGTCGAAATAATGTATGGTGAATCAGCATGTATGTCTGTATGTGTGTGACTAGGATTGGTGGCGCTGTAAGTTTAAGGTTAAATATATGGTTGTGTGAACTCTAAACAAAGTGATAAGTGAAAAACATTCCATATGCTGATATATGAACTTAACATGAATATACTAACATAAATGGTCATCTGTTACTATTCCCCTGATGGAGGTGAAAAACCTGGCAGCTATTTTTTAACCAGGAAAAGTCCCCCATCGGCCCCCTTCCTGTTGGGCGACCTTACACAATGAATCCTAACAGACTGACCAAATACATCACACACTAAAATCATTTACTGGAAAAACAGAAGTCATTCTAATAATTCTGAGTAGTATGAATTAGATTACCATTTCCTTTATAGAACACAACATTCAATATCGAATATGCATATATGTATTTTTTCCTAAAATATTATTAAGACATAAAAGTGAATATAAAATGGTTAAACAGAATGATCTAACTGATAAAATTGATGATTAAACAATGGTTACACAGAAAAGTAAGAATAATGTCATAGTGATGTCCTGGTGATATATCTGTATGTGGTTGTACTGTATATCCATATCAGCCATTGTCCATCGTTCTTTATAACAGTTCTTCCTCATAGTTGGAGATTGTGACCACATTTGGCATGTTCTCCCTCCTCTGCGTCAGAAGAATTCTGCGCACTAGTTCGTCAGCCGGTAGCATACTTATCATTTGTGCGTCCTGTGTGTCCTTAATGAGGTTCATCCTCTTGTCCATTGCTCTCACACACCATTTCCTCAGGATAGGCATGATGCAACATGTCAATAAAGAGAATAGTAATCAGTATTATCAGTATAATTATCCCAGATTTAGCCAAATGGCTCCCCATTTTCCAAAAATTTCCTCTAGCCCATCCCACTTAATGCTTCCACCCCTACCAGCATTGTCATTCATTTCAAACTTCAAAGCTTCAAGTTTTCTCATAGAAACAGAAAATGTTCCATCAGGTGACGTGTTATTTGAAATAAATATACAACAAAGTGTTCCAAACATTTTACACACTCAAAGATGATCAAAAGGTATTATTGTGACTTCTTTATTAAACGGGGCTGACGTTATTTTCACAATAGTATTAGTAGTAGTTGGGCTAATTGTACTATCTGGATATAGTGTTGTCACATTATCAATAATGTCTGGACTAGGTGTTGTGGCCTCTCTAGTAATCTTAACGGTGGTTGGGGAACATGTTGTGGCTGACTGTAGTTAGCTTTGTGGCAGTTCTTGTTGTTGTCATGGGGGTAAGTTGTTAGCTTAGTCAAAGAGTTAATGTCTCAGGGCCAAATCCTACGGTTTTGCTGTCCCTCCTCAACCGTTCCGATCATCTCTATCGCATAGGTCATGTCGGGTTTAACAATACTTGTGTCTAGCTAAACCTGCCAAACCCCTTGTTCAAATTTTACTGTTATCCCACATTGTTCGATTCCCCACACTGCTCGTAGCGCCACACTAGCTTGAAAGTCACGTGTGATGCCACAGAGTACATTCTGCTCTTGGTTCAGTATATCATTTCCAAAACTCTAAATATTGTTGGGTAACACTGGCAGTTACATCCTTACTTGGAATCTTTAAGGTTATTCTCTTATCCACTAGTGTTCCTGCTAACATTGCTTCTGTCAGATAAACTGGATCCATATTATCCACTCGACTCAGTTTAGTGTATGTTTGAAAGTTTGTGGGTCTCTCATCGTTTCTACACTTTACGTTGGCAAAGAACGCGTCATTAGGATTCATCTTCTTCTTCTTTTCATTTTGGCTTTTCCCTTCAGGGGGTCGCCACAGCGAATCAACCGCCTCCATCTAACCCTGTCCTTTGCATCCTCTTCTCTCACACACCACTACCTTCATGTCCTCTTTCACTACATCCATAAACCTCCTCTTTGGTCTTCCTCTAGGCCTCCTGCCTGGCAGTTCAAAACTCAGCATCCTTCTACCAATATATTCACTATCTCTCCTCTGGACATGTCCAAACCATCTCAGTCCTGGCCTCTCTGACTTTATCTCCAAAACCTCTAACATGTGCTGTCCCTCTGATGTACTCATTCCTGATCCTATCCTTCCTGGTCACTCCCAGAGAGAACCTCAGCAATCTTCATCTCTCTGCTACCCTCCAGCTCTGCCTCCTGTCTTTCCTCAGTGACACTGTCTCTAGACCAAACAACATCGCTGGTCTCACCACAGTTTTGTACACCTTTCCTTTCATTTTAGCTGAAACTCTTCTATCACACATCACACCTGACACTTTTCTCCACCCATTCCATCCTGCCTGGACACGCTTCTTCACCTCTTTTCCCCACTCTCCATTGCTCTGGACTGTTGACCCCAAGTACTTAAAATCCTCCACCTCCGCGTCATTAGGATTCATCCTCCTGTCTAATTTTACTTGTATCTCAAGCTCTTGATCTATGGTGATTTTTATCCATCCATCCATCCATTCTCTTCCGCTTATCCGGGGTTGGGTCGCGGGAGCAGCAGCTTGAGCAGGGAAGCCCAGACTTCCCTTTCCCTAGCCACTTCGTCCAGCTCCTCTGGGAGAATCCCAAGGCGTTCCCAGGCCAGCTGGGAGACATAGTCTCCTCCAGCGTGTCCTGGGTCGTCCCCGGGGCCTCCTCCCGGCGTAGACGTGCCCGGAACACCTCACCAGGGAGGCGTCCAGGAGGCATCCTGACCAGATGCCCGAGCCACCTCATCTGGCTCCTCTCGATGCGGAGGAGCAGTGGCTCGACTCTGAGTCCCTCCCGGATGACCGAACTTCTCACCCTATCTCTAAGGGAGAGCCTGGACACCCTGCGGAGGAAACTCATTTCGGCCGCTTGTGTCCGGGATCTCGTTCTTTCAGTCACAAACCCACAGCTCGTGACCATAGGTGAGGGCAGAGGAACGTAGATCGACCGGTAAATTGAGAGCTTTGCCTTTCGGCTCAGCTCCTTCTTCACCACGACGGACTGATACAGAGTCCGCATCACTGCAGACCGCTGCACCGATCTGCCTGTCGATCTCCCGTTCCATCGTACCCTCACTCGTGAACGAGACCCCGAGATACTTGAACTCCTCCACTTGGGGCAGGATCTCATCCCCAACCCGGAGAGGGCATCTCCACCCTTTTCCGACTGAGGACCGTGTCTCAGATTTGGAGGTGCTAATTCTCATCCCAACCACTTCACACTCGGCTGCGAACCGTTCCAGTGAGAATTGGAGATCACGGCTTGATGAAGCCAACAGCACCACGTCCATCTGCAAAAAGCAGAGACGCAATACTGATGGCCACCAAACTGGACACCCTCACGCCTTGGCTGCGCCTAGAAATTCTGTCCATAAAAGTTACGAACAGAATCGGTGACAAAGGGCAGCCTTGGCGGAGTCCCAACCCTCACTGGAAACGAATCCGACTTACTGCCGGGCAAATGCGGACCAAACTCTGACATCGGTCGTACAGTGACCGAACAGCCCTTATCAAGGGGTTCGGTACCCCCATATTCCCGAAGCACCCCCCACAGAGAAAACCCCCCGAGGAACACGGTCGAACCGCCTTCTCCAAGTCCACAAAACACATGTAGACTGGTTGGGCGAACTCCCATGCCCCCTCAAGGACCCTGCGGAGGGTGTAGAGCTGGTCCACTGTTCCACGGCCAGGACGAAAACCACATTGCTCCTCCTGAATCCAAGATTCGACTTCCCGACGGACCCTCCTCTCCAGAACCCCTGAATAGACCTTACCAGGGAGGGCTGAGGAGTTAGCATTGTGTTTATTCAATCATTCATTCATTCACGTTCCTTGCCGACACCCAGCTCTGGTCCGACCGGGATGCGCTGCCTGCTGGTGGCAGAGAACTCTGTGATGGAGGTCGTCCTCCAGGAGGAACACCATGAATTTCCACAAGTCCCAGTCCCATTCTCGGAGTTGTTCTGCTAATAAACATGTTGATCAACGGACTTATGAGGCTATGTGTGGACATGGTTGATTCAAGTAGTGGTTTGGGTTGTGCTGCGAGTTTTGACAACGATATAAGGCGGGTGTTTTTTTAAAGCAGGGAAAATATTATCAAAAAAAAAGAAAGAAACACCTAAGACCTGCCACAATGATATGACCCCAACCATAATCACTGGCTATACCTCAATGATACAAAGCACAATCATTGTCCATACCCCAACCCACCCTCCCTTCACTGTACATGTTTACTACATTTTCATTTTTGTAATGTCCAAATGATCATTTTCAATACTGCCAGTGTGTGGCGTGTGTGTGTGCGGTGTGTGTACTGTATATGTGTGCAAGCATTTGGAGTTAAAAACAAAAGTAATTTCCTACTGAAATTATTAATAGATTTATTATTTGGGTTTTTAAGTTTAGACACACACACACTGTGGAAGCGAAATAATGCATATGTAGGTTTTTAAATTTGGCAGCGAATAACCAGATTTTCCAGAAAACAGGAAGACAGGAAGCGGTCAACCTGACATGGGGTGGTTACCTAGGTTTGGATAGTGCTGTGAACAAGTGGTTTCCTTTTTCTCATGACTAGGACACGTACAACTCTCACATACACACAAATGAAGGACTGTGACTATAAAAGGGTCAGGAGGACATGCATCCAGGGGTCTGTTCCCGATTGAATTTGTACTGATGATCTGCGTATCAATAAAATAATTCCCGTTTTGGCTGTAAAAACACCCTCCTTGTACATTGGCTTTATTTTGGTATTTTGCTGGATAAAACACTCACCACATAACTGGCATCACGAACAGGATTCAGGATTGACTAGAGGATCTCTGAAGGGAAGGAGAGCGGTCGGTGCGGGCTCCGAGGGGCATCCTCTTCGTGGTGTGACAAGCTAGCTAAAGGTAAGGTCCTTTGAAATTCCTCACACAAATTTGAATTGGCAAAGTTAAAATATCCAAAGTTTAAGTCACTAAGCGTAGTTGGATGCTCCAAACAGTTGTTCAGAGACCTCAGAGACGTGAGAGGTGTTGCAGCAGAGAGGGTGTGTTTTGCTAAAACTCCAGGTGCACATGGACGGCTGCTGCAAAGAGTTTCACTTAGAGAAATGAAGCACAGATTGGACTGATTGGCATTACGACTAAAAGGGAACAGCCAGCGGCTGCGGAGAAGTTTTTGTGTCCAAGTGTGGACTGTTTTGGTTTGGTCTTGAGAGACCGGTGAGCTTTGAGAAGCTGCTTATGTCCAAGTGTGGACTTTGTTCTGTAGACCAAGGTGTGTCTGACAGTTGTTGAGAAAATCCAACAGTGGATTTTAAGCTGTTTTCCAGAGTTTTTGAGCAAGAAAAATTCTGGGCCCTTCGCTACTTCCGGCGGTGAAGTAGCCGTTATTTTGAGCTTTTTCCTGGGTTTTGAGTTGCGCCTGTCATGTCTCTATGATCTAGAAGATAGTCTGAAGAGAAGCAACCATAAGCTGATATAAAAATAAATTATAATAACCAGCCGGTAAAAATAAGAAATTAAGCAAAAAATATAAGTGTAATATAAGTAAAGGTGATATAAAGGAAAATTTGGGAACCATAATTTGTGAAATAACGTAAAAAGGCTGCAGCTAAATATAACAATCACGTCATGCGCATGAACCTAAATTAAATCCCATCTAAATTGTTTGATAAGATCCAACCATATGTCTATGGGAAGATCAGAGTGAATGAGAATCTGTGTGACTGATAAACCCATTGAAAGTACAAGCATATAAATTAAATAATCTGAACATACAAGCTTGGGATAAAATAAGGTTTTTCTTTTATGAGTGTAGAAAACTGTTTGTTTGGACGTCATAAGTGATACTGTGTAACTGAGTGTATGATTGCTGAGCTCAGATGTCAATGTGTGTGTGAAGAAAAAAAAAAAAGTCTGGTTGACTGTGTGACTGTGTTTGACTGAGATTAAACCGTATGTGCTGTAGATGGAATAGTAGAAGGTGTATTGAAAGTGTGTTTAAAGTGTGTTAAAGCAATAACAAAGTTTAGATTCACGTTGCGATGAGCCGTTGAGATTGTTGTGAATTGTCAGAGCAAAGGTTTCAAGACTGTGTGCGTAGAGTTGGTTTGTGTGGAGAGGTCTGCACACTAGGAGAGTCAAGTTGAGACTGGAAGTTAAAATCAGGAAACAGACTACAGGGGAGGGGTCAGTAGACACAGACTGGACTTGTCTAAAAATATATCTAGGTGCAGAAGCTGAAAAAGAACCCCCCCCCCCTTCACAACCTCTCCTTTCGAGCGCACAGGCAGAAGAGAAAGGTTTTCTGTTTTTTTTTCTTAAAGAAGAAAGTCATAAGAACACAATCTATTTTAAATAACCACAATACAATCTACGACAATGAATCCCACACCATTAGCTCTGGTGGGAACAAAAAACCCTGACATTTTAAAGGAGATTAACAAAATTTCAGAGAAATGGGAAAAGAGGACCAAGGGTCTAGAATACCCCTGGCCAAAGGGAGGTACGTTTGATGTGGCAGTGTGTGAGAGTATGGAGATCAGAATAAGAGACTACAAGCCTAAAGACCAATCAAAGAAACGTTTAAAGAAGAGAGAATTAGAGTTGAAAGTTTTAATGTTGTTCAAAGAGGTAGGTGAATTCTACAGGGCAAAGGTGAGTCAGGAACTGAGGACACTGCAGAGCTACGAAGACGGAGAGAAGGGACAGGACGACAACCAGCTTAATGTGACAAAATTTGCAGATCTGTACCCAAATTTGGAGGGTTTGTTGCATTTCAATGGTAATATTAATGAACCACAAGCAGAAGAAATATCTCAGATCATTGCTAATCACGAGGCTAGGGATGAGACTTAAAAATACAACACATTCAGCTACTCTACGGGTAATGAGTCCAAAATATTGTAGCACCGCTAGGAAGGCTAGACACAGCAGGTCAGGTGTACTGGATTGCTACGAGGGGAGGAAAAGTGCAGGAGGAGAACAATCCTGTAGCTTCTGGATTGATCTGCCACATAAAGGAATAGACTTAAGAAGGGAGCATAATTGATACTAATGACAATTGATCTCAACATGTCCCTGAGTTTGTTCAAATTATGATGGGGAACCAATTAGGGTAATCCTCTCACAGTCCCTACTAGGAAAAATGCAGAAAAATGTTGTTATAAATGTTTCACTTTGGCACCATATCACAAGGGGGTTTAAATTAATAGTTACATTGAACATGAATTGTTTAGAAAGTTTTGGCCATGTTGATAAGAGAAAGAGAAGAGGTGAAGAGAGAAGAGATAGACTGTGAAGAATGAAGAGAAAGTTAATTTCCAAGAGGAGGGGTTATGTAATTTCTAAGAAGTTTGCAGTTAAGTGAATGAAGGAAAAAATATGTTTGATGAGAAGGAGAAACATTCATGAAGGGGAAGCAATAGGATAGGGCTCTGCATCTGTCTTCACTGTCTTCACATCCTGTCTGCAACAATTTTTTTTCCTGATACCTAAGAACTGACTGTTTTTTTTTTTCTAAGATGTCCTGTTTCTTCCAGAGTAGCATTCTGGGATACTATCGCAAAGCAAAGGAAATGCCAAGGTGGCAACACCAGATGCCTATGATGACGTTCACAAAAGACTGGATGTGAGACGCAAGTCATGTGTTCATCCAGCAACAAGACCGTAAATGCAGTCATGAGCAGACAGTGGACAAAGGTCAGAGCATTGAAGAAAACACACCTATGAACACTTATAGTGATACAAATACACACAACAACACCATTATAATAAACATAAACAGACCCACACGTTATGATTATGATTCTAATGACTGAGGAAGTGATGTTGTCAACAGTTCCTGGTTGTTTATTAGATTATAGGTTGACTTTAGGAACATACATGCAGCCCACGATAATGTTTATTTAGATCAGCAGAAAATCAGGATGTTTTATCTTTTCATTCAATCACTCATGAATCAAGGGGCCTTTTGTTGAATGGCCTAAATCACCACAGAAAATTACCACAGAAAACCACCACAGAACACCACATCTTGTCCGTTAAGAACCTGTTGGGGGCTGGAAACCAGTGTCAGAGCGGTAAAGAAGTTGTAAGTCATAAATGTGATAGATGGCTTTTTTTGCATTCTTGTGTAACATATGATTGTACGTGTATTTAGCAGAAAGAAATAATTCCCCTTTAAGATTATTAACACATTTTTCATTCATTCACGCCTTAAAGCAGCTTTTGAGAAAAGACTGAAATAAAAAATAAAAGATGATTTGAAATTCACGAGGGATGTGGTCAAAAACTGTATTTCCTTGAGATTTTAGAAGATAGCAAACCACACCCCCATGTCCTGTCTTGGATTTTTGGCTGACAGGGAAGGGCCCTCCCGTGACAGCCGGAACCAATGAACAAGGACAATAGTTTTACTAAAGATAGGAGAAAATTTTTAATTTGGAAAGAGGGTAATAATTCATTCAGAAGCATGCCAACTCAAGCAAAAGAGAGAAAGAGTGGAGCATGGGATGTTGAGACTATGAAAAATGCCAAAGGACATTTAGTGATTTAGTAAAGAATTCACGAAAACTACAGTTGCACTTAGCTAAAGCTCAACTGCAAACCAACAAGACTAACACCAAGACACAAATGATTCCTTGTCCCAAATTGGACAGAGAGATGTGTGCTTGTTTGTCCCATTTCTCCCAATCAGATTTACAAGTTTGAGGCAGAGGTGACGACATCGTCACACATGAACTTAAACACCACAAAACCGGAGGACAGTCCAGTCTACACAGATGCTATTAGCATTCCAACTGGAGTTCAGATGAGTATAAAATGACAAATCAAATTGCAGGTGGTTTTGAGTCAATTTTTGTTTGAATCACCGAAGACCTCAGAATACTTCAAAGACCTCCTCAATTCCGGCGACACGCCTTCCCATGAGGAAGCAGAGTCTGGGTTCTCTCAGACGGGCTCTCCTATCTCTGGGGTTGAGGTCACCGAGGTAGTTAAAAAGCTCCTCGGTGGCAGGGCCCCGGGGGTGGATGAGATCCGCATGGAGTTCCTAAAGGCTCTTGATGTTGTGGGGCTGTCCTGGTTGACACGCCTCTGCAACATCGTGTGGACGTCAGGGACAGTGCCTCTGGATTGGCAGACTGGGGTGGTGGTCCCCCTTGTTAAGAAGGGGGACCAGAGGGTGTGTTCCAACTACAGGGGGATCACACTCCTCAGCCTCCCTGGTAAGGTCTATTCAGGGGTTCTGGAGAGGAGGGTCCGTCGGGAAGTCGAATCTCGGATTCAGGAGGAGCAATGTGGTTTTCGTCCTGGCCGTGGAACAGTGGACCAGCTCTACACCCTCCGCAGGGTCCTTGAGGGGGCATGGGAGTTCGCCCAACCAGTCTACATGTGTTTTGTGGACTTGGAAAAGGCGTTCGACCATGTTCTTGGGGGGGTTCTGTGGGGGGTGCTTCGGGAGTGTGGGGTACCGAACCCCTTGATAAGGGCTGTTCGGTCCCTGTACGACCGATGTCAGAGTTTGGTCCGCATTGCCGGCAGTATGTCGGATTCGTTTCCAGTGAGGGTTGGACTCCGCCAAGGCTGCCCTTTATCACCGATTCTGTTCATAACTTTTATGGACAGAATTTCTAGGCGCAGCCAAGGCGTTGAGGGTGTCCGGTTTGGTGGCCTCAGTATTGCGTCTCTGCTTTTTGCAGATGACGTGGTGCTGTTGGCTTCGTCAAGCCGTGATCTCCAACTGTCACTGGAATGGTTCGCAGACGAGTGTGAAGCGGTTGGGATGAGAATCAGCACCTCCAAATCTGAGACCATGGTCCTCAGTCGGAAAAGGGTTGGAGTGCCTCTCCGTTTGGGGATGAGATCCTGCCCCAAGTGGAGGAGTTCAAGTATCTCGGGGTCTCGTTCACGAGTGAGGGTACGATTGGAACGGGAGATCGACAGGCAGATCGGTGCAGCGTCTGCAGTGATGCGGACTCTGTATCAGTCCGTCGTGGTGAAGAAGGGAGCTGAGCCGAAAGGCAAGCTCTCAATTTACCGGTCGATCTACGTTCCTGCCCTCACCTATGGTCACGAGCTGTGGGGTCGTGACTGAAAGAACGAGATCCCGGATACAAGCGGCCGAAATGAGTTTCCTCCGCAGGGTGTCCCGGGCTCTCCCTTAGAGATAGGGTGAGAAGTTTCGGTCATCCGGGAGGGACTCAGAGTCGAGCCACTGCTCCTCCGCATCGAGAGGAGCCAGATGAGGTGGCTCGGGCATCTGGTCAGGATGCCTCCTGGACGCCTCCTGGTGAGGGTGTTCCGGGCACGTCCTACCGGGAGGAGGCCCCGGGGACGACCCAGGACACGCTGGAGAGACTATGTCTCCCAGCTGGCCTGGGAACGCCTTGGGATTCTCCCAGAGGAGCTGGACGAAGTGGCTATGGAAAGGGAAGTCTGGGCTTCCCTGCTCAAGCTGCTGCTCCCGCGACCCAACCCCGGATAAGCGGAAGAGAATGGATGGATGGATGGATAAAAATCACCATAGATCAAGAGCTTGAGATACAAGTAAAATTAGACAGGAGGATGAATCCTAATGACGCGTTCTTTGCCAACGTAAAGTGTAGAAACGATGAGAGACCCACAAACTTTCAAACATACACTAAACTGAGTCGAGTGGATAATATGGATCCAGTTTATCTGACAGAAGCAATGTTAGCAGGAACACTAGTGGATAAGAGAATAACCTTAAAGATTCCAAGTAAGGATGTAACTGCCAGTGTTACCCAACAAATATTTAGAGTTTTGGAAAATGATATACTGAACCAAGAGCAGAATGTACTCTGTGGCATCACACGTGACTTTCAAGCTAGTGTGGCGCTACGAGCAGTGTGGGGAATCGAACAATGTGGGATAACAGTAAAATTTGAACAAGGGGTTTGGCAGGTTTAGCTAGACACAAGTATTGTTAAACCCGACATGACCTATGCGATAGAGATGATCGGAATGGTTGAGGAGGGACAGCAAAACCGTAGGATTTGGCCCTGAGACATTAACTCTTTGACTAAGCTAACAACTTACCCCATGACAACAACAAGAACTGCCACAAAGCTAACTACAGTCAGCACAACATGTTCCCCAACCACCGTTAAGATTACTAGAGAGGCCACAACACCTAGTCCAGACATTATTGATAATGTGACAACACTATATCCAGATAGTACAATTAGCCCAACTACTACTACTACTATTGTGAAAATAACGTCAGCCCCGTTTAATAAAGAAATCACAATAATACCTTTTGATCATCTTTGAGTGTGTAAAATGTTTGGAACACTTTGTTGTATATTTATTCAAATAACACGTCACCTGATGGAACATTTTCTGTTTCTATGAGAAAACTTGAAGCTTTGAAGTTTGAAATGAATGACAATGCTGGTAGGGGGTGGAAGCATTAAGTGGGATGGGCTAGAGGAAATTTTTGGAAAATGGGGAGCCATTTTGGGCTAAATCTGGGATAATTATACTGATAATACTGATTACTAATATCTTTATTGACATGTTGCATCATGCCTATCCTGAGGAAATGGTGTGTGAGAGCAATGGACAAGAGGATGAACCTCATTAAGGACACACAGGACGCACAAATGATAAGTATGCTACCGGCTGACGAACTAGTGCGCAGAATTCTTCTGACGCAGAGGAGGGAGAACATGCCAAATGTGGTCACAATCTCCAACTATGAGGAAGAAACTGTTATAAAGAACGATGGACAATGGCTGATATGGATATACAGTACAACCACATACAGATATATCACCAGGACATCACTATGACATTATTCTTACTTTTCTGTGTAACCATTGTTTAATCATCAATTTTATCAGTTAGATCATTCTGTTTAACCATTTTATATTCACTTTTATGTCTTAATAATATTTTAGGAAAAAATACATATATGCATATTCGATATTGAATGTTGTGTTCTATAAAGGAAATGGTAATCTAATTCATACTACTCAGAATTATTAGAATGACTTCTGTTTTTCCAGTAAATGATTTTAGTGTGTGATGTATTTGGTCAGTCTGTTAGGATTCATTGTGTAAGGTCGCCCAACAGGAAGGGGGCCGATGGGGGGACTTTTCCTGGTTAAAAACAGCTGCCAGGTTTTTCACCTCCAGCAGGGGAATAGTAACAGATGACCATTTATGTTAGTATATTCATGTTAAGTTCATATATCAGCATATGGAATGTTTTTCACTTATCACTTTGTTTAGAGTTCACACAACCATATATTTAACCTTAAACTTACAGCGCCACCAATCCTAGTCACACACATACAGACATACATGCTGATTCACCATACATTATTTCGACGAGTAGTTTATGATAATCTCATGAAGAGGAGGGATTATGTGGAAGTGAAATAATGCATGCGTAGGTCACACTTCAAAGGAAGGAAACACATTCAGAGGAAACACATTTTTAAGTTTGGCAGCGAATAACCAGATTGTCCAGAAAACAGGAAGACAGGAAGCGGGCCAACCTGACATGGGGTGGTTACCTAGGTTTGGATAGTTGCCGGGAACAAGTGGTTTCCTGTTTCTCATGACTAGGACACGTACAACTCTCACATACACACCCACATAAACACCCTCCTTGTGCTTTGGTTTTATTTTGGTATTTTGCTGGATAAACACTCTCACCACAACACACACACACACACACATAGTCTACTGCCATCACTAAAATAAAAATGTTTTGCATACTTCCTTATTTTGCTGACATTTTTATTCACAGGTTTCCTGCAAATGCTACACACTTCAAACTCATGCCAACTGATAATTTAGCATCCAGTAGATGTCGTACTAGAGCAAGTTTCACAAATCTTTGAACCGCAGTAAACCGATTGAGATGAAAAGCTTCAATGCTTCATGGGGCTTCATCTGCCCATCACTAACTATACATGGACTTACCAGTGATCATAATTTTAGAGTGTCCAAACAACAGTATAACACAGAAAATGGCAACGATTTCTGAGTGAAACCAGCAGGCTAGCAGGAACAGTCTGTTCGGCTATGATTTCTGTTTGGAATGGGACAATTGATGTAGTATCCAAAATGATCCTTGGGCAATCTGAGCGAGTAAACCAACCACCAACTAGATTATCTGTATCCGTATCTGTATTCGGAATGGGCGGGGCTTTAACCGGAAGTGGGTGTGGTTTGACCGGAAATGGGTGGGGCTTAAATCACCACATTGTTTTAAGTCTAAAATTGATATGGATTGATCACAAGTTGCTGTATTTTTGCTTATTTTAAAACTATTTACAGAACAGCCTCAAAATTGAAATTCAAATAAATGTTTTTGATCAAAAGTAAGAGAACTATTTACAGAACAAGTTTTATATGGAACTGAGTCAGAACATGAATATTCTTAAGTCTATGAATGCATATTTACCGAAGAGCCTCAGAATTGAGATTCAACGCTTTTGATCACAATAGTAAAGGAACTACATACAGAACGAGTAAACACAAAGTGCATTAATGAAGTGCATGCAATAAAAAAGTAATTAACTACAGAGTATGCATGAACAAGAATTGTCATACTCAACAAAACTTTTAAAAAAAATTCTTCATTTTCATTTAATTTTTTTCTAGTACTTTTTTTTCAATTATTTATTTTTAGTATCTAATGTTATTACCATTTTTTTTCACATAAAGTTAAACAATATCAATTATGATGTGTGTGTGTGTGTGTGTGTGTGTGTGTGTGTGTTGTGTGTGTGTGTGTGTGTGTGTGCACGCGCTATGTCTCAGTTAAAATATTAAGTATAGACGTTGTTAATTTGAACAGAGTTTAGAACAGGTAAAAAGAAAAGACTTTAACCACCGAGGCGGTGGTTAAATGCACACATACGTGCAACAAAAAAAACCCAAGAAAGTTCACCACATAACCAAACACCAAAATAGAGGCAAGCTGAAGAAAATCTAATAAGAAGGACGTGAGCAACAGTGAAGCCACAAACAGAGAGATCAGAGTGAGAGACAGAGTGGAGACAGAGTGAGACAGGGAAACTCCACTCTAACTGAAGTGAGTAGGGAGGGGTGGGAAGTATGTGTGACTGGCCAATCACAGAGAGTGAAAACAGTCCGGCTGATTTTCCTTCAGTCCGATCACGAGTATTAAGGGGCTTTCGTATCCGTAATCGTCAAAATTCATTATCCGTACCGGATACTCGTTTCATACGAGTATCCGGTACGGATACCCTAGTAACTACATAGAGTTCTGTTCATGTAATCACCTAACAGAACTATCACATCTCTAAAAATTATTTTCCACTTGCTCTTTTGACAGGCGCCTTTTCCTTTAACGTTAGCTCCTTTCTCAATCTCACAATTAGTTAGCTTTCTTTCTCTAACTAGCCTGCCAACATTCATCTACGGCTTCGCAATGCACGCCCAGCACAATCCATGATTTGCCAACACAAAGTCATTACGTCACCATGTTGATTTTTGACTACGTTAGGTGTGCTTGGTTTATAATACCAATACATTTGTTTTCATATTTCTGGTATGAAGTCTGATATTATTGTTTTATCTTGGAATTTAAACAGATTCCCGCTAGTTACAATTACATAGATACATTTCCCATTTCAGAGCAGTTAAATCACCAAACAACTTAATCCTGATAAAGTCCTGATAAAGACAAGAAAAAATAACAAGACAAAAAATAACCAAAATTTTCTTCATGCAGTTACAGTTACTTAATGTAACAATAGTACAGTCAATTATTCTAATATTGAAAGGGTGGTTGATTATTTATTGTGCTGAATGCAAAGGTAGTTCCAAAACATTAAGAGGGTAATTTGCTGTCCCAGAGACGACCGGTGTTTGCACTGTATCAACTTGCAAGCATATTAACATTAAAATTAACATTAAGCATTAACTTGTATAGGAAGAAGACATACCTTAACCAAGTGTGTTTACTTTAATAAAAAACACAGTTTATTGTAAACAGACATGTATTACAAACTTACTAATGCAGAATTTCAACATTGAAAATTATTTTCTGAATAAAATTTGAACTCATACACTTGAAATACCTATTACTGAAGAAACAAATTGCTCATGAATTTTATAGTTTAAACTCTAGTTTACAGATTTCATATATATTTCAACAAATGTTAGAAAAGAAAATGAAAATTAATGGGTACAAGAAGGGCTTGCCCTGTTTGAAATGATTTGTTTTTCAAGAAGTTTTTCATGCTTATATTGGTAGACTTTAATTTATGCCAAGTATGCCTTTATGCTAAGCATACCTCCCTGCGGGGTATAATGATATAATGCTTTAAGTCATTCTTGATAGTCACAATACCACAGGCTACTGGTCAGCTCTGTTTTTAGATGACTATTGAATCATTTGAGAAAATGTCACTTATTTGCCATTAAGTCTTTTGCCTTTTCCTGCCCGAGGCAATAGCGAGCCAAGACTAGTAAGCTTCTTGTGATGCTACTAAATTCTTTCCTGGCAAGCTGCTAAGCATGTCAGGAGCCACTAAGCAGTATAGTTAAAATGTTGATCCTGATTTAATGTCAAACCAAAAGACATTCATGCTTTTTCATCATCCAAAACACACTGTCAACACAACTTACTGAACCCTATATGTCAAATTATGCAATTCAGATACTGTGTGTATCAGCAAAGCTACTTCTTCTTTTTCTTCTTTTCCTTTCGGCTTTTCCCTTCAGGGGTCGCCACAGCGAATCAGTTGCCTCCATCTAACCCTGTCTTCTGCATCCTCTTCTCTCACACCAACTATCTTCATGTCCTCTTTCACTACATCCATAAACCTCCTCTTTGGTGTTCCTCTATGCCTCCTGCCTGGCAGTTCAAAACTCAGCATCCTTTTACCAATATATTCAATACTGTATCTCTAAATTCATGTAAGACTAACAATATTCCCTTCAAAGTCCGATATTTTATCACTGACATTAATTACAAATAAGTTTTCATTAGCTATATACTGTACATTCAAATGAACAAAACAAAACATGTTTGAAAAAGGAAGATAAGGCAAAAAAGATCTCACTTGCCAACAAACTAAAAATCCTTCCAGCGTTTCTTTCCATTCATAAGTGACTTGAAAACATCACCTTTGTCTATTTCTTATTAAAAAGATATCCCTTGTGTCTATTTCCTTCAAAAGATTATTGTTTTATCCTTCTTTATTTAAAAATATGTCATATTTTTACATTCATCAATGCAGGGCGGCAGTGGCTCAGTGGTAAAGCGGGTGGTAGAGCGAGTCGTCCTATGATTCAAGATCGGCGGTTCGATTCCCGCTTCCGCCCAAAAAATACCCAGAGATGAGCTGACAGTGGGAGGTGTCAGCTCACCTCCGGAGCACTGCCGAGGCACCCTTGAGCAAGGTGCCTTCCCCTTTACAAAATTGCCCATTTGAGGCACACCAAGATGGAGCTGCCTGCCACTCTACCTCCCTCACATGCTTACAGGCCCCCTTCTGTGTATTACAGGGGCCTGCACACATTAATATGCATGTGTGTGATTGAGACTAACAAAAACTAGAGTGTGCATTCTTAATTTCCCTTCGGGGATTATAACAGTGTATAAAATTAAATGAAAAAATAAAATTTTCCATCACAAGCAGGTGAATAGAACACATAACAGTGCCTTAAAGGACAGTGTGTCTCAAAAAAATGTCCTCGTTACATGGATACTGACACTATCAAGACAGTCTCTGCCATTTTTTTTTTTTACCATCAACAATGGACCAACATTTCTGGCCACGGGTGCCTTGTGAGTTGATCATATTTGCTGCCTGGGTGATAAGTCTACTTTATGTCTTCACAGTAACTTTAATCCCAAATAAAAATATCAGTTAATTAAAAAAATTAATCTAATTAATTACAGGATTTGTAATTAATTAATCTAATTAATCGCATTTTAATCTCATACCTGCTAAAGGCCCCCCAAATAAAGAATTCTAGGACATTACAAAATTGCAGTGCATGACTAATCAATTGAATACACTAAGAAGACAAGATTTGAAATCCACATTTTTATTGGTTAAGTGTGCTTTATAAATCAAATTCAAAAGAAAAAAGGTCAAGCACATCAGCAAACCATTTAGGCCAGGTGCATTTCTTAAAAATGCAATACAAATACAGTTAAATAAAATAAATACAATTCAGAAATAAAATAAGGCTGAGTCTCAAATAGGCACATAAGCAGACTCTCAATCAAAATGAATACTAAAGCTGACTCAATACAGCAATTCAAAATGAATGGTATAACATGCCTCGAAATAAGGCAACATCAATAGCAAGATGCCAACAGGCATTTCCTTTGAAAGGGTAAGCTAACGTTACAGGATGTTTTGCATTTAAATGATATGTTAGACTGGAGCTGCTTCGGTGAGTGTGAAAATTCTCTTTTACAAAGGTTCAAATAACTGCGTTTTTGTTCATAGGTCCCGTCTTGTTCTTTTCTATAAATAAACTTCCGGCCAAGGTCTGAGTGGGCTTGCCTCGCTCTCCTGTGTCGCGTCTATCTCTGTTGTCAGTCACCCTGCTTTGAGTAGTGGCACAGGTACGAAGTGAGTGCCTGCCACTTGCAGCCTACGGGTCACTCAAATTTAAAATGCTTGTGCATTAACTTGCCACTCATGATTTATTCTGTTTAATTTTTATAGCACGTTAATTTGCAGCGTAACCCTCTGGGTTCTCCGGAGGAAGCCGGAGAACCCGGAGAGAACCTACGCAGACATGGGGAGAACATGCGAACTCCGCACAGAGCGGGACTCGAACCGGACCCGCACTGTTGTGAGGCGACAGCGCTAACCACCCCACGCGCCACCGTGCCACAACTCGTTAAACTGACAGCCCTATTTTTTAATGATAAGTGTGTTCGCACGAAGAGAGAGAAGAGGAACGCCAAGAGTATAGGACTGAGAGTAGGGACGTTGAATGTTGGAACTATGACAGAAAAAGGTAGAGAGTTGGTTGACATGATGCAGAGGAAGAAGGTAGACATACTGTGTGTCCAGGAGACCAGGTGGAAAGGTAGCAAGGCTAGAAGTTTAGGAGCAGGGTTCAAGTTGTTCTATCATGGTGTAGATGGGAAGAGAAGTGGAGCAGGAGTTATCTTGAAGAAGGAGTTGTTAGGAATGTTCTGGAGGTAAAAAGAGTGTCGGATAGAGTGATGATCTAAAGCTAGAAATCAAAGGTGTGATGTTCAATGTTGTTAGTGGGTGTGGCTCCACAAGTAGGATGTGAGCTGGAGGAGGAGAAATTCTGGCTGGACTTTGATGAAGTGATGCCAGAGCATACCTAGAAGTGAGAGAGTTGTCATTGGTGCAGACTTCAATGGACATGCTGGTCCAGGTAACAGAGGTGATGAGGAGGTGAATGGGCAGGTTTGGTATCCAGGAGAGGAATGCAAGTAGGACAGATGGTAGTTGACTTTGCAAAAAGGATGGAAATGGCTGTAGTGAATACTTTCTTCCAGAAGAGGCAGGAACATAGGGTGACCTATAAGAGTGGTGGTAGGAGCACACAGGTAGACTACATCTTGTGTAGACAGTGTCATCTGAAGGAGATCAGTCACTGTAAGTAGTGGTAGGTGAGATGTAACCAAACAGCATAGGATGGTGGTGTGCAGGATGACTCTGTTGGTGAGGAAGATGAAGAGGGCAAAGGTAGAGCAGAAGACGAAATGGTGGAAGCTAAAAAAGGAAGAGTGTTGCATGACTTTTAGGAGGGAGTTAAGACAGGCTCTGGGTGGCCAGGAGATGCTTCCAGATGACTGGAAAAGTACAGCTAATGTGATCAAGGAGAACAGGTAGGAGAGTACTTGGTTGTGTCATCTGGAAGGAAAGTGGATAAGGAGACTTGGTGGTGGAATGAAGGAGGTACAGGAGTGTATACAGAGAAAAGAGGTTAGCTAAGAAGAAGTGGGACAACGGGAAGGACTGAGGAGAGTTAGACAGGAGTACAGGGAGATGCAGCGTAGGGTGAAGGTAGAGGTAGTAAAGGCCCAAACAAGAAGCTTATGATGACTTGCATGCTAGGTTGGACAGTAAGGAGGGTGAGACTGATCTATACCGGTGGCAAGACAGCGAGACAGAGATGGGAAGGATGTGCAGCAGGTTAGGGTGATTAGGATCAGGGATGGAAGTCTATTGAAAGGTGCCAGTAGTGTGATGGGAAGATGGAAAGAGTACTTTGAAGAGTTGATGAATGTGGAAAATGAGAGAGAACCAAGACTGCAAGAGGTGACTGTGTGGACAGGGAAGTAGCAAAGATTAGTCAGGATGAAGTGAGAAGGGCATTGAAGAGGATAAAGAATGGAAAGGCAGTTGGTCCTATGATATACCTATATAGGTTGGAAGTGTCTAGGAGAGGTGGCAGTATAGAGTTTCTGACTGGGTTGTTCAACAGGATCTTGATAGTGAGAAGATGCCTGAAGAATGGAGTGGAGAAGTGTGCTGGTGCCCATTTTTAAGAAACACGGGAGATGTGCAGAGTTGTGGCAACTACAGAGGAATAAAGCTGATGAGCCATACAATGAAGTTATGGGGAAATAGTAGTGGAAGCTAGACTAAGGGCAGACGTGAGCATTTGTGAGCCAGCAGTATGGTTTCATGCCAAAAAAGAGTACCACAGATGCAGTATTTGCTTTGAGGATGTTGATAGAGAAGTGCAGAGAAGGCCAAACAGAGCTGCATTGTGTTTTTGTAGATCTGGAGAAAGCTTATGACAGGGTACCCAGAGAGGAACTGTGGTATTGTATGAGCAAGTCTGGAGTGGCAGAGAATTGTGTTAGAGCGGTGCAGGACATGTATGAGGACTGTAAGACAGTGGTGAGGTGTGCTGTAGGTGTGACAGAGGAGTTCAAGGTGGAGGTGGGACTGCATAAGGGATCAGCTGTGAGCCCCTTCTTGTTCGCTATGGTGATGGACAGGCTGACAGACGAGGTCAGACAGGAATCACCATGGACTATGATGTTTGCAGATGACATTATGATCTGCAGTGAGAGCAGGGAACAGGTGAGAAGCTAGAGAGGTGGAGGTTTGTCCTGGAAAGGAGAGGAACGAAAGTTAGTCGCAGTAAGACAGAGTATGTGCGTGAATGAGAGGCACCCTAGTGGAAGAGTGAGGTTACAGGGATCAAGAAGGTCGAGAATTTTAAGTACTTAGGATCAACAGTCCAGAGCAATGGAGAGTGTGGAAAAGAGGTGAAGAAGCGTGTACAGGCAGGATGAAACAGGTGGAGAAAAATCTTGGATGTGATGTGATAGAAGAGTTTCAGCTAAGGAAAACTAGGAAAGGTGTACAAAACTGTGGTGAGACCAGCGATGTTGTTTGTTGTAGAGAGAGTATCACTGAGGAAAAGACAGGAGACAGAGCTGGAGGTAGCTGAGATGAAAATGCTGGGGTTCCCTCTGGGAGTGACCAGGAAGGATAGGATCAGGAATCAGTACATCAGAGGGATAGCACATGTTAGAGGTTTTGGAGACAAAGTCAGAGAGGCCAGCCTGAGATGCTTTGGACATGTCCAGAGGAGAGATAGTGAATATATTGGTAGAAGGATGCTGAGTTTTGAACTGCCCGACAGGAGGCCTAGAGGAAGACCAAAGAGGAGGTTTATGGATGTAATGAGGGAGGACATGAAGGTAGAGGATGCAAAGGACAGGGTTAGATGGAGGCAATTGATTCGCTGTGGCGACCCCTGAAGGGAAAAGCCGAAAGGAAAAGAAGAAGACTCTCGTTAGTCCAGATCAAATCACATGCATGTTAGTTAATGTGTACAGGCCCTGAACACACACACACACACACAGGTGGGCCTTATAAGGGAGGTAGAGTGGCAGGCAGCTCCTGCTTGGTGGGCCCCCAATGAGCAACTTGTAAGGGGGACAGCGCTTTGCTCAAGGGCGCCTCAAGTCCAGGCAGGCAGCTCACTTCCGGATGTTTTGGGCAGGAGCGGGAATCGAACCTCTGATCTCAAATCATTGGACGACCCGCTCTATCGCACACTCTACCACTGAGCCACTGTCGCCCCGGTAGTGGCCCGGTAGTGTTTCACGCAATACTGCATAAAACAGCACTGTAACCACAAGCAGAGGTCTCAGAAAAAGGTAACACATTAGCAAGGATGACAGATTGTGAACAAGCAGTGTCACACAAAATTCGCACTGGGCACTGGTCATCGGGCTCACCTGACAGGGAAACTAAACCGTCCAAAACATCACCCTAAGCTGTTGCACGTCCTTCCCATCTATGTCTTTTGTCTTGCAAACCTGTATAGATCAGTCTCTCCCTCCTTACTGTCCAACCTAGCATAACAGACATCATAAGCCCCTCTTTTGGCCTTTGCTACCTCTACCTTCACCTTACACTGCATCTCCCTGTACTCCTGTCTACTCTCCTCAGTCGTCTCAGTGTCCTACTTCTTAGCTAACCTCTTTCTCTGTAGACACACATGTACCTCCTCATTCCACCACCAAGTCTCCTTATCTGCTTTCCTTCCAGATGACAAACTAGGTACTCTTCTACCTGTCTCCCTGATCACATTAGCTGTAGTTTTCCAGTCATCTGGAAGCACCTCCTGACCACCCAGAGCCTATCTTAACTCTTTTCTAACAGTCATGCAACACTCTTCCTTTTTCAGCTTCCACCATTTCATCATCTGCTCTGTCTTTGTCCTCTTCATCTTCCTCACCACCAGAGTCATCCTACACACCACCATCCTATGCTGTTTGGTTACATTCTCACCTACCACTACTTTACAGTGACTGATCTCCTTCAGATGACACCGTCTACACAAGATGTAGTCTACCTGTGTGCTCCTACCTCCACTATTATAGGTCACCCTATGTTCCTGCCTCTTCTGGAAGAAAGTATTCACTATCGCATTTCCATCCTTTTTGCAAAGTCAACCACCATCTGTACTTCTGTATTCCTTTCCTTTATACCAAACTTGACCATCACCTCCTCATCACCTCTGTTTCCTGCACCAGCATGTCCATTGAAGTCTGCACCAATGACAACTCTCTCACTTCTAGGTATGCTCTGCATCACTTCATCAAAGTCCAACCAGAATTTCTCCATCTCCTCCAGCTCACATCCTACCTGTGGAGCATACCCACTAACAACATTGAACATCACACCTTCAATTTCTAGCTTCAGACTCATCACTCTATCTGACACTCTTTTTACCTCCAGGACATTTCTAACAAACTTCTCCTTCAAGATAACTCCTACTCCATCTTTCTTCCTTTCTACACCATGACAGAACAACGTGAACCCTGCTCCTAAACGTTCAGTCTTGCTACCTTTCCACCTGGTCTCCTGGACACACAGTATGTCTACCTTCCTCCTCTGCATCATGTCAACCAACTCTCTACTTTTTCTTGTCATAGTTCCTACATTTAACGTCCCTACTATCAGTAGGACAAACACACTTTCCTCTTCTCCGTCTTCGACCAATAGTAGTCCAATTTACACTGGCAACCTGTAGGTGAACAGCGCCAATGGCGGGCATTGTTAACCCGGGCCTCGACTGATCCGAAATGGAAGTCATATGTTCAATTTGCATATTGATTTGGCAAAAGTTTTATGTCGGATGCCCTTCCTGACACAACCCTCTGTATTTATCCTGGCTTGGGACCGGCACAATAAGACACTGGCTTGTGCCCTTTTGCGGTCACATTATCTAGAAATTATTACAAAATGAGTAGATATTAAAGGGTTTTTTTTGCCTCAGTTAACACACCTCTTAATGGGCACCATTAGTTGCACGAAGCAAATCAAGACAGTACTGATTTCTTGTGTGCTGTACGATAGCATCATCAGTGGTTGCAATGGCATCACTGATCCATTGCTTTCAGATAGTGATGCCCTGCATCTTTGATAAATTTACAATATCTTTAACATAGTCCCACAGAATGAACCCCAGCAGAGTGAAATCTAGTAAATGAAGTGGCCAGGTTCTCTGACCATCCTTTACAATCCATTATTTTGGGAATGTTTTATTTATGTCTATGATGGTACACTATCTTTTTGGAAACTGATGGTTGGTTGGTCATGTAGTTGTGGTATCACATATTCAGTCAAAAGGCCATGGTAATATTATCCAGTAATTGATGTTTTGTGGACAGAAAAATTGACCTGTGATGCGACCTGTCACACATGATTCCACACCACACATCCACCTTTGCTGTCTCTTGGTCAATATTCTTAGTCATATTGGGGTGTTCTGATCCCCAACCTCCGTGGTAGGTCTAACCGTCTGGAAGCACTATGGATGCATTTTGCTGCAGAACAATCAAATATTGACTAAACCATGATACACATTATGCCTTCTCTTGAGGAGTAGCCATTTTTATAGGGGTTAATCTACAGCTGCATATTTCATCAACAGACATGATATACACAATTGCAGCATAATTAAAAATTTTGATATCCACTGGGTACATACAATAAATCTGATTAATACATCTTATCGATTATATTTGTAATATACATATCTATATTTTTTATTTGAAAATGAACTTCATGTGTATGTAATTAATTCCACAAATTTCCCCACTGTGAGACAATAAAGGAATATATTATCTTACTTTTCACTTACAACTTATTCTCAATTATTACATCATGAATACAACTATCACAAACAATGTCACTCCATCAGCCCCCTATTAATTTTAGATGTAAACATTTTTTGTCAATCTCAAATTCATTATTTCCATGCCCACTGTGCAGAGCATTCCTAAAAATGATCCTGTTTGCATGAGAAAGGGCACCTGGACAGATGGTACTACATCAGCTTGAACCATGGCCATTTCCACTTAAAAACAAATTTGGATCCAATTTTTGAAAACCTAAAAGGAACATGACAACTTGAAGTGGGGAGTGACACAAGTGGAGAGTAGATCTGGAATTTTAACCCACATGAGAATCCAATATCAAAACTTAGAGGCCAAAGCAGAGAACGGTCTGTTAAACACATGATTTCAGCTCTAAAATTCTTCATTAATTTCCATTGGGGAAATTTTTTTTTCTTTTAGTGTATAAACATATTGGCCCGAACACAAACACACACACACACACACACACACACACACACACACACACACACACACACACACAAACACACACACACACACAAACCAAAAGGCCTGTAGACATGCAAATTGGGAGAGATGGTGGAATGATGGGTTGCCATGTAGCAGTGCCCCAGGAGCAGCTTGTGAAATTCAGTGCCCTACTTAAAGGAACCTCTGAAGTGCTCAACTGACACATCCCCAGCTCCCAGGTCAAATTCCATACTTTTGGTCCATGCCAGACTTAAACCAGCCACCCTCTGGTTCCCATCTAAGTCCTTCTGGACTGAGTTACTGCCACCCCTGTCCATCCAGGATAAAGCATTGGTTGGCAGAATAATTCGATGATCAGGCAATCAGGGTTAGAACATGGGATGTCCAAAATTCAAGGGGCTGAACTGAGGAGATGATGAGACAAAAGTGGAAATTACCAGACAATTATAAAAGACAGAAAGTGCAGACAAACCACAAAAAGGTGAATATTAAAAACATGAATCAGGGAGTCCACAGGCATAGGAGCAAGAAAACACAAGCTGAAGACAAAGAGGGCTAAACAGGCAAAGAGGAACCAAAGCGGTAATGTAGATCAGAAGAAGGGAAAGGAGGAAATATAAAAATAAATCATATGGGGAATGTGAGTGTCAAAATAAACTTAAAATACGTCAGTTTAGTAGGTGAAAGGTATTTTTTTTTTAACAAAGATCTTCTTTTCCTTTCGGCTTTTCCCTTCAGGGGTCGCCACAGCGAATCAATTGCCTCCATCTAACCCTGTCTTCTGCATCCTCCTCTCTCACACAAATTACCTTCATGTCCACTTTCACTACATCCATAAACCTCCTCTTTGGTCTTACCCTCGGCCTCCTGCCTGGCAGTTCAAAACTCAGCATCCTTCTACCAATACATTCACTGTCTCTCCTCTGGACATGTCCAAACCATCTCAGTCTGGCCTCTCTGACTTCATCTCCAAAACCTCTAACATGTACTGTCCCTCTGATGTACTCATTCCTGATCCTATCCTTCCTGGTCACTCCCAAAGAGAACCTCAGCATCTTCATCTCTGCTACCTCCAGCTCTGTCTCCTGTCTTTTCCTCGGTGACACTGTCTCTGGACCAAACAACATCGCTGGTCTCACCAGTTTTGTACACCTTTCCTTTAATTTTAGCTGAAACTCTTCTATCACACATCACACCTGACACTTTTCTCCACCTCATCTCTTTTCCACACTCTCCATTGTTCTGGACTGTTGACCCTAAGTACTTAAAATCCTTCACCTTCTTGATCTCTTCTCCCTGTAACCTCACTCTTCCACTTGGGTCCCTCTCATTCACACACATGGACTCTGTGTTACTGCGGCTAACTTTCATTCCTCTCCTTTCCAGGACAAACCTCCACCTCTCTAGCTTCTCCTCCAAATGTTCCCTGCTCTCACTGCAGATCATAATGTCATCTGCAAACATCATAATCCATGGAGATTCCTGTCTAAACTCGTCTGTCAGCCTGTCCATCACCATAGCGAACAAGAAGGAGCTCAGAGCTGATCCCTCATGCAGTCCCATCTCCACCTTGAACTCCTCTGTCACACCTACAGCACACCTCACCACTGTCTTACAGTCCTCATACATATCCTGCACCGCTCTAATATACTTCTCTGCCACTCCAGACTTGCTCATACAATACCACAGTTCCTCTCTGGGCACCCTGTCATAAGCTTTCTCCAGATCTACAAAAACACAATGTAGCTCTGTTTAGCCTTCTCTGAACTCCTCTATCAACATCCTCAAATCAAATACTGCATCTGCAGTACTCTTTTTTTTTGGCATGAAACCATACTGCTGCTCACAAATGCTCATGTCTGCCCTTAGTCTAGCTTCCACTACTCTTTCCCATAACTTCATTGTATGGCTCATCAGCTTTATTCTTCTGTAGTTGCCACAACTCTGCACGTCTCCCTTGTTCTTAAAAATGGGCACCAGCACACTTCTCCTCCATTCCACAGGCATCTTCTCACTATCTAAGATCCTGTTGAACAACCCAGTCAGAAACTTAACTGCCACCTCTCCTAGACACTTCCAAACCTATACAGGTATATCATCAGGACCGACTGCCTTTCCACTCTTCATCCTCTTCAATGCCCTCCTCACTTCATCCTGACTAATCTTTGCTACTTCCTGGTCCACAGCAGTCACCTCTTCTAGTCTTTGTTTTCTCTCATTTTCCACATTCATCAACTCTTCAAAGTAGTCTTTCCATCTTCCCATCACACTACTGGCACCTGTCAATAGACTTCCATTCCTATCCTTAATCACCCTCACCTGCTGCACGTCCTTCCAATCTATGTTGCTCTGTCTTGCCAACCTGTATAGATCAGTCTCTCCCTTTTTACTGTCCAACCTAGCATACAAGTCATCATAAGCCCCTTGTTTGGCCCTTGCTACCTCTACCTTCACCCTACGCTGCATCTCCCTGTACTCAAGTCTACTCTCCTCAGTCCTCTCAGTGTCCTACTTCTTCTTAACTAACCTCTTTCTCTGTTTACACTCCTGTACCTCCTCATTTCACCACCAAGTCTCCTTATCTACTTTCCTTCCAGATGACACACCAAGTACTCTCCTACCTGTCTCCCTGATCACATTAGCTGTAGTTGTCCAGTCATTTGGAGGCACCTCCTGACCACCCAAAGCATGTCTTAACTCCTTTCTAAAAGTCTATACTATACTGTTTGGCTACACTCTTGCTTACCACTACTTTGCAGTGACTGATCTCCTTCAGATTACACCGTCTTCACAAGATGCACTCTACCTGTGTGCTCCTACCACCACTCTTATAGGTCACCCTATGTTCCTGCCTCTTCTGGAAGAAAGTATTCACTATAACCATTTCCATCCTTTTTGCAAAGTCAACTATCATCTGTCCTTCTGCATTCCTCTCCTGGATACCAAATCCATCCATCACCTCCTCATCACCTCTGTTTCCTGCACCAGCATGTCCATTGAAGTCTGCACCAATGATAACTCTCTCACTTCTAGGTATGCTCTGTATGATTTCATCAAAGTCCAACCACAATTTGTCCTTTTCCTCCAGCTCATATCCTACCTGTGGAACATACCCACTAACAACACTGAACATCACACCTTCGATTTCTAGCTTCCGACTCATCACTCTATCCGACACTCTTTTTACCTCCAGAACATTCCTAACAAACTCCTCCTTCAAGATAACTCCTGCTCCATGTCTCTTCCCATCTACACCATATTAGAACAACTTGAACCCTGCTCCTAAACGTCTAGCCTTGCTACCTTTCCACCTGGTCTCCTGGACACACAGTATGTCTACCTTCCTCCTCTGCATCATGTCAACCAACTCTACCTTTTCCTGTCATAGTTCCAACATTCAACATCCCTACTCTCAGTCCTATACTCTTGGCGTTCCTCTTCTCTCTCTTCCTAAGAACACACTTTCCTTCTCTCTTTCTATAACAGAACGAAAATCTGAGAAAAGATGTTGCTAATGTTTTTAAAAACATCAAACTCAATGGAGAGATGGAAAAAACCTTGCAGCAGTTCAAATACATTTAGAAGAATGCAATTGGGTTTAAAACCACACATTTTTTTCCGTAAGAAGAGACAGATTCTCACCCATGTGTGCCAGTATTGGTGGAAAACAGTGGGAATCTTAACCTGGGCCATTGAAAATAAACATCTGTGCTAAGCCCACACACTTTTTTTGAAGTAATTTACATCAAGTGTTCAATATTTACTACAATTACTCCATGTTCAATGTGTGTGCAGTTGTCACAGTCTGACTTGTGGTTGCGTTATTCCATTCAAATTTAGCTTATCTTGATTTATTTGAAGAAACTATGTTGCATGGTTGATTCCAGATGGCAATAAAAAGGTGTTGCATTGAGGTAATGGTAATGTGTTGTGAACTACACATTTATCTGACAGGTTGATTTCAGGGGGCTGAAATGTCACATTTGTTCAGAATGAATGTTCCTACTGAAGTGCAGAACAATGCTGATTCAGACAAATAAGATATTGTGTTAGTGGTATGTATTCGACTAACTGTGATCCCCGAATAGTGAATGACAAAGCATTAAGGACTATAATTCTCCTTAAACTTTTTTTCTGTCTTAAAAAGGAAAAATGAATAACACACTAGTGTGCATCCACCCCAATTGACAACTGTTTCTCTCTGTGGGTCCTATGGAAAATCCAATTTTACACACCATGGCCTTTCTAGATTACTTTCTATTTCCTCCACCTGATTTCAGTGAGGATATTGTGGCTTTATTAACCAGTAAATACACTTACATGTCACAAGTATGCAACTACATACAGAACAGATCTCTCTATCCCTCTGCCTGCCTGCCTGCATATCTATCTGTCCGCTTGTCCGTCTGTCAGTCCAACCAACTGTTTGTTCATCCAACTGCCTGCCTAGCTAGATACCTACCTACCCTAACTACCTAACTACCTACCTACCTGCCTACCTATCATTCATTCATCATCAGCCCACCTGCCCATCCGTCCATCCGTCCGTCCATCCACCCATATATCTGTCTAGTTGAATATTCTCCACTATATAGTACTAATTCAGAAAAAGGCATACAACATAATACTGTAGTTCCCTACCATTATCATATTTTTCTCATTAATTGTGTGTCCCTTTTGTCTTTTATGAAAGCAATTCATTTCAGGAGTTCTGAAGATCTTCTTTGTTCCTAAGTGTTGATCTGTGTCATAGTTATAGCGTATCTGTCACAATTCTTTTGGGATGTATGCACATTACATTTTTTGTCAGGGTCTTTGTCCTTTGATTTCCGACCTGTTATTAAATGTGTGCTGTGTTGCATCTGGAGTTGCTGTTGTAAAAGTAACATCTAGCTTATGAACACATTTGATAAAATGGATATATCAAGTCAATTCTAAAATCAAGCAAAATGTGCACACCTTTTAACCCTCAAGATGCCTTGAAAGTTCAAAGGTCAAATGTCAAAAAAATGTTGATAGGTGTTTCTGCTTCCCTTATAAGTGGCCAAAATATAGCAGGTTTGACAATACTATTCCATCACTTACAGTCATAATTACCCTCAGATTGTATCTGTGCAGATTTAGTACTTTTCTACATTTAATTTTAAACCTGGAACATTTAGTGCAACTGCCACACGCTACTCTTCTAAAACCTATTTTGAAATACATTATGTACACATCGAAAAACTTTGTTTTTTTATCTTGTCTCAACTGCAACAAGTACATTGATTTCACTGTGAATGAAATGCTTTTCTTTAGTATTTCTCTTTGTTTGCCAGAATCCTCTTTATCCGTACGAATGAAAATTAATCACTGAGTTTCAGACATGTCTATACTAATCAGTTTGCTCTCTCAGGTCACATGCTAAATATGCTGTCTTTCTCATTTAGCAATATTTAGGTCTATTATTTCTATTGGTTATATTTTATTTTCCTCATATGCCGACTTAATTAATGAAGAAATTACTAAACTAAGTTTTTTTCTAGGTTGGATCCTTTACTGCTGACTATCTGCTCTGTTTTGTGTTTCTTTGTTGTACATATCTTCCAGAGATCATTCTCTGCCCATAGGTTTCTGCAGAGGTTCTGTCCAAGGCCAAATTGACTGTAACAACAAGGCTGATGGGTCCTGTGATATGTGCAATCTGTTATTTCCTGGTTGGCCTTAACACATTGGGCCCGTTTCACAAAGCCAGTTTAGTGGAAAACCTGGGTAAGTTAACCCTGAAATCAGGGTTTCCAGTTTCACAAAGGGAGGTAACTTAATCCAGGATCAGAAGAGTAAACATAGCCTGTGTCACGAGATGAAGTAAACTGAGCCTCTATGTTTGTTACCACAGTAACAGACTCTGAAGCTAGCCTGGTTGGGAGGAGGGGCCGTGTCACGAAGCAGGTTCATTGGAAACCCTGGGTAAGTTAACTCTGAAATCAGGGAAAACCAGGGTTTTCGGTTACATAAAGGGAGGTAACTTAACCCAGAGTTAGAGCTGTAACCCTGGCCTGTTTCACATAGCGAGGTAAACTGAACCTCTGGGTTTGTTACCGCAGTAGCAGACTCTCTGAAGCTAACCTGGTCAGTAGCAGGTTTTATTTCACAAACCCAGGGTTTCTCCTGAATCCGCCCCCTTTCACCACAGCTTGCGCAGCTTCATTTCCTGGTTCTGTTAGACGGAGAGTTTTACTGAAATAAGGTTTTATTAATAACTCAATATTTTAGAGGCATTTTAGAGGCAAACATGGCACGTCCGTTTGGCGTGGAGCCCCTTGATGGAGTTTCCGCATTAATTCACAGAGAATCAAATATTTTTGGATCATGTTCAGATGTCCTGTCATATCCAGACAGTTCTCTTTATGATTGGTACTGGTTCACGTCCCAATCGAACACACACACACACACACACACACACACACACACACACTCGACCTAATCCATCCTCACGTCTACAGCAGTGCTTCGTGTAGTACTCCTTTCAGTTTTTCATTTTTTATTTGGAAATGGTAATTTTCCTATATAATGTGGGAGATGCTCAGTGCGCCTCACCTTTAAACTTTTACCCCAGTTTTTCTATTTTCCCGAAAAGAAAACCGTCAGAATCATCAAGGAGGAGTTCCACAGGATTGCAGGTGAATGATGTAGAAATTTGATAAATTCATTTGAAAGTATGTTGTCTTAATGACATTGTGCTGCAACCTCAGACTTGGGTTAGTAACTTTACTTTCTTTCCCAATGTAATTTGCTGCCATAGATGATACCCACATTCCCATCAAGGCTCCCTCACATAATGAAGGTGATGATGTGAAGAGGAAGTCCTTTCACAGCAAATATATGCAGGTACAATTAGATTGACTACTGTTTCAACATGTTCAAGGCTGCATCATAGATGCAACTAACATAGAAACTAACATAGAAACTAACATCTCTCCAGATCATGTGTGATGCTGCAGACTACATTTTCAACCTTTATTTGTATAGCACCTAATCACAACAGCAGACATTTCAAAGAGCTTTACCAGACAGAGACACCCAACAGAACCCTCCAGAGCAAGCATAAGCGGCAGCGGCGAGGAGGAACTCCCATCAGTTTTTATATGGAGACGGAGTGGTCCTGATCGGTTCCTGACTCACGGGTGTATGATGAGTCTCACCTGAGCAACAGACTGTAATACAGTAATCCACTCTAATGAATCTACTTTCCATCACAGGAGAGTCTGATGGTTGTTTTCTTGGGGACAGGAGTTACCCATGCCAACCAAGGTTGCTGACCCCTTACTAACCTAGGCCTCCAACAGAACTTTTAATGGGTTCACTGCAGGACGAGAGCCCGGGTGGAGATGACCATAGGCCTGCTGAAAGCACGTTTCCAGTGTCTATGACATCTCAGGATGATTCCTGAGAGGACCTGTGATGCAGTTCTGTTCTTCATAGTATTGCCACTATCAGAGGAGAACAACACCCTACCCAACAAACTGAACACCCTGATGATGACCCCATACACCTGCCAGCTATCCAGGATGGCAGACCAGTGACACCATCTGCCAGAATCATTTCAGAGTCTGTCTAAGTCACCATCACCGCAGCGGGCAATAAAAATATGCAATACACATTTCATTTGGTCATCTTTATTACTTACAAATACAAAGTTATTTCTTGGATCGTTACAGTGGTAAACATTCTGATATTCAAAATGATTCACTTGTGAACAACACCCACCTCTAACTTGTGCTCCTCCATTTGTATGTCCAAATCTGCCCTCCTAATCTGGAGGTCCAAAGAAACGATTTTTTATCTGTTGTCTGTATTTCGTAGAAAGTGAATTCACTAAACTTCTTTAACAAATAGCTGGAAATACATGAGGAGGACATCAAAACATACAGTTGCATATGAATTTCACAGAATGAACCGCTGGTGTTCACTGAGCGTCTATCTCACTGTGCAGTGGCTGTGACAGACTATCCAGCTTGCTGTTAAAAAAGGATAAGATACTTCAGTGACAAAAAATATTTGACCACCTTTCTTTTTCTCAATTTCCTGTTAATTTCTTTTTCTTTTCATCAGTACGTATTATGTGACTAAGGCCACATCCACACGATGCTGGAACTTTTTGAAAACGCAACTTTTTTGTTACGTTTACGCCTTCCGTCCACACGACAACGCAGATGTCCGGAATGAAAACGCAACTTTTTGAAAACGCTGGTCAAGGTGGAATTTTTTGGAAATGCTGGGTCTGCGTTGTCATGTAGACACTGTATCCGCAACATTTTTTTATCCGGGGGGCATGTCCCTGGGACCAAAATGACTGTGACGTCATGCATGTGACCAGTGTCTACATGTACAAACGGAGCTAAACCCGGCTATTTTCTGTATAACAGCTCCACGTTGAAGATGCATTGATAAACATGCTTTGCACTTAAATATTTGTTCGTCTGGTTTTTTATTTATGTGTCATAAAGTTTATATATGTATTTATTCATTCATTCACGTCCCTCGCCAAAGACGCCGACGCCATTTCTTGGTCAGACCGGGATGCGCTGCCTGCTGGTGGGAGAACTCTGTGATGAAGGTCGTCCTTCAGCAGGAAGTTGTTGGAGTTGTTCTGCTGATACACGTGTTGATCAACGCACTGATGCGTTTAAGTGTGGACGGAGATTTTTTTGAAAACGCTGTTCGTGTGGACGCGAATCATTTTCGATGCCTGGTAAAAAAAAGTTGCGTTTTCAAAACCATGGTGTGTCCCTTTCAAGAGGATTCCGTCCACATAGGTGCAGCATTTCTGCGCATGGAATTACATCGCCGGTGTGAGAGGATTTGAAGACCGCGTTTAGACGTCATGTCATTCCCTGATAGTTATCTTTATGAGAGGTACTTTTTCACATCCCGGAAAACTGAATATACAGTATCTACGACCTGATCCGTCCCATCATCTGCAGCAGAACGAATTGGAGTCGGGCTCTCACGTCCAAACAGGTGCTGTGTGCAGTGCTGTGTTTTTACGCAACGGGGATTTTCTTATACAATGTCGGAGATGCGCAGCACCTGAGTAAGGTGACTGTGTACGGGGCGGTCAGGAGAGTTACGCTTGCCCTGAAACGGCTTTTACTTCGGTTCGTTCAGTTCCCTGGAGATAAACCCATCAGGGCCATCAAGGAGGCGTTCCACAGGATTGCTGGTGAATGACATTAATTAATTGTAAAGTATGCAGTAATCCCTCCCGCGTTCCAGGACCACCGAACAACGTTCCGTGAAACATCGACAAACTATTTATTATTTACAGTAATTTAAACATTTATGAACCCTCCCCATACTGATATTAAACCTTATATCTGTCTTCCTGTTTCCCAAACTCTTATCAAACAGTTTAAAGCACTTGTATTAAGTAAACTTGCACGAGGAACTGTGAGTCTTGGAACGCAGCACACGCACGGATGCTGTCGGCCAATTGCTGTGCGTGCGGTATCACGTGACTGTCTAATAAAAATCAGCGATGTAGTGCAACCGCTCATCTTGAAACGCAAATACGCGAGGGATTACTGTATTTTCGCAATAACACCATGCTTCAACATTAGGCTTGGTAAAATACTTCCACTTGTTTTGTAGGATTTCCCAGTGTTATTGGCTGTATGAATGGAACCCATATCCCCATTAAGTTCCCCTCACAGAATGACGGTGACTATGTGAATAGGAAGTCTGTTCACAGCATAAATGTGCAGGTACGTGTACATTCACGACAGTCTCAAAGTGTTATAGAGTGCATCATAGTTAAACTAACGTCTGTCATTGTCTGCACTGTCAAGATCATATGTGATGCGGGATACCACATCACTAATATGGTTGCAAAGTGACCTGGGTCAGTCCATGACTCACGGATAATTTTTTATTTTTTTATTTTATACACTGTTATAATCCCCGAAGGGAAATTAAGAACGCACACTCTAGTTTTTGTTAGTCTCAATCACACGCATGCATATATTAGTGTGTACAGGCCCCCGTAATACACACAGCCACACACAAGGAGGCCTGTAGGCATGCAAGGAAAGTAGATTGGCAGGCAGCTCCTTCTTGGTGCGCCTCAATGAGCAATTTGTAAAGGGGACAGCACCTTGCTCAAGGGTGCCTCAGCAGTGCTCCGGAGGTGAGCTGACACCTCCCACTGTCAGCTCACCTCCGGGTATTTTTTGGGCGGGAGCGGGAATCGAACCGCCGATCTTGAAACATAGGACGACCTGCTCTACCGGCCACTTTACGACTGAGCCACTGCCGCCCATATACCGTGAGTCTTACCTGAGTAGCAGAATACAACCTGGTAGGTAACCTGAAGGTCTGCACAATATTTCACCTGGTACTGAATCCACTTTACAGGAGAGTTTGATGGTGTTTTACTGGGGGGGCAGGGCGTACCCATACCAACCACGGCTGCTGACCCCTTACCCTGACCCTGAACCAGGTCCCAGGCAGAACTTCAACCGGGCTCATTGCAGGACAAGAGCCAGGGTGGAGGTGACCATAGGCCTGCTGAAAGCATGTTTCCAGTGCCTATGTCACTTCAGGACAACCCCTGAGAGGGCCTGTAATATAATTGTGGCATGTGTTGTTCTTCATAATATTGCCACTATTAGAGGAGAACAACACCCTGCCCCACAAATTGATGACCCCGATGACTACCCCATCCACTTGCCTGCTGTCCAGGAAGGCAGAGCGGTGCGCGACAACATTTGAATTATTTTTCAAATTAAATCACCATCACTGCCACCATAGTAAGAAATAAAAGCACAAGTCACATTTCATTTGGTCTTCTTTATTTCCTACAAAAACAAATACAAATGTTAGTTTTTGTTTCTTGCCAATAGTTAACATGATTCACCTGTGGCCATCATCCACCTCTAACTGGTGCTCCAGAATTTCTGCTTCCAGATCGATTTTTTTTTTTTTATAAGGTAAATCCGGTACAGCTCCTTCACCGGTAGCTGTGGATAGATCAAAACATGAAAAGATGGAGTTACATATGAATTCTACAGAATAAACTGCTGGTGTTTGGTGGACATCTTTCTCAACTGTATCGATCCTTGCAGTGGACGTCGAGGGACCCTCCTGGTGTTTGCCAGCCATGCTCTGTTCAAAAGGAGAATGTATTAATACTTCAGTGGCAGCTAAATGTCACACTCCAGATATCACTAGATTTTTAGAAAATGGGAAGAGGACTATCAGTAACACAACATGTTACCCCCAAAGGCCTTCCTGAATCCCCCTCTGTGAAGGCGGCAGACATCCTGGATGAGCGATACGTTCCAGTTTGAAATCCCATTTGGTGACATTTTTGGAGTAATGCACACTTACAGGTGCGGACTCCACTGTGGTGTGATGGGGCTGTTCTGGGTAAATTGCACCACCACCATCAGTTAGGACTACAGGAAATGCAGATTTGAAAGACAAACTAATATTTATATGAATAGGATACAAAAAATGGTGGTACAGTCATGGACTACATCATTAGACCATCCTTATGTTCATCAATATCTTGTTAATGTCTTTCTCTTGCTCATCAGTTAAGTGAACCCTGTGTGTATCATGTGAAACAACCAGGAGGAAAATGCACCTTGCTTTAAAGCTGCTGTGGGGAGTACAGTGCTACAGCTATTGCTGCAAGAACTTAAGCAGCTGTGGTGATTATCGTTGAAACCATGGAAAACAGCTAGATATCAGCTGTTGGTATATCATAACATTGGTATATGCATGGGAACGACTAGTGTTAGTGTGTAATGTAAGATTACAACTACAAAGGGATCAAGGTACTCTAATGAGCTATTTTTGTTATTATATTTTCCATACAAATATACAATTAATATGATATCATTAACAGCACATTGAGGAAACAACGTGGTGTGATATTTTCCCCATGACTGTATGTATCCCGGGCCATCTGACAATACTTGTGTGTTGGAGGGTGGGGTCACATGATGACGTCCATCCGGGGATCTCCTCAGCGGCTGGCCTTCCCACATTTCGGCTCCTCTGTCTCCGTTAGAGGTGGGGGCGCTGGACCGCCACCCGTTCTTCTGGCGTACGCTTTCTTTCTGTTGGCTGCGGTAAAGTCTGTTACTTACAGTACGTTTCATCTCACTGAATTCGATGTTGGCGAGGACACATTAATTGGTGTGACAACAGTTTTAAGGTGGCGATAGAACGATTGTCAATCAGCCACCTCATATTTACTGTACAACAGCAGACCCCGACCACCAAGTCGCGACCAGATACCGGGCCGCGGGCCGTTAGATACCGTGCGGCACAGAACGTTTGAATTTTTCCTTTTTTATTGATTATCAATGTTTTCTTTTGAAAAGTGATTTCTGTGCGGAATGAGTCACAGACGAATGCCCGTGTCTCTAGACAGGTCTCGGTCACCTGACAGGTTACCAGTCATGAGCCCATAATTTATGCCCACAAGCAAAAATGAGTGTTCTGCCAGTGTTGTGGACTAAAGTCAAGGCAGAATATCCTGAGATCAACCAAAAAGCACTTAAAATCCTCCTTCAATGTCAATCTCCTATATTCCTGAAGCAACATTTTTGGCAGTGACTGCAAATAAAAAATAAAAAGCTATCTATGGAGTAGACTGAAGTACACTCCGTGCATAGCAGGACACTCACACACACACACACGTACACATTTATATGGTCATGGTATGCAGTACAAAAATAAAGGAATGAGTAAATATGGGATAACTTATATACATTATTCTAACTTTATTCTCCACATTAGTCTTTTACATTAAACTGCTGATATGTAACACTGAATAGGAAAATAGTATTTTTTTTGTTCAAATAAGCAATGAATTGCTTTGTGAAATGAAATGCAATGACAGCAATGAAATGTAGCCGCAAGAGGAAACAAATGTAGCCGCAAGAGGACACAAACCAGTGTCTTATTGTGCCGGTCCCAAACCCGGATAAATACAGAGGGATGTGTCAGGAAGGGCATCTGACATAAACCTTTGCCAAATCAAACATGTGATTCAAACCTATGACTTCCATACGGCCGAGGCCTGGGTTAACAACGACCGCCACTGGTGCTGTTCACCTACAGGGTAACGGTGGAAATTGGACTACTGTTGGTTGAAGAAGGAGAGGAGGTGCTCCACTTCTCTCTCTTCCCACGGAAGAGAGAGAAGTGGAACACCAAGAGTATAGGACTGAGAGTAGGGACGTTGAATGTTGGAATTATGACAGGAAAAGATAGAGTTGGTTGACATGATGCAGAGAAGGAAGGTAGAAATACTGTGTGTCCAGGAGACCAGGTGGAAAGGTAGCAAGGCTAGAAATTTAGGAGCAGGGTTCAAGTTGTTCTATCATGGTGTAGATGGGAAGAGAAATGGAGTAGGAGTTATATTGAAGGAGGAGCTTGTTCAGAATGTCCTGGAGGTAAAAAGAGTTACAGATAGAGTGATGAGTCGGAAGCTAGAAATCGAAGGTGTGATGTTCAATGTTGTTCGTGGTTATGTTCCACAGGTAGGATATGAACTGGAGGAAAAGGACAAATTGTGGTTGGACTTTGATGAAATGATACAGAGCACACCTAGAAGTAAGAGAGTTGTCATTGGTGCAGACTTCAATGGACATGCTGGTGCAGGAAACAGAGGTGATGAGGAGATGATGGGCAAGTTTGGTATCAAGGAGAGGAATGCAGAAGGACAGATTGTGGTTGACTTTACAAAAAGGATGGATATGGCTATAGTGAATACTTTTTTACAGAAGAGGCAGGAACTTAGGGTGACCTATAAGAGTGGAGGTAGAAGCACACAGGTAGACTACATCTTGTGTAGACGGTGTAATCTGAAGGAGATCAGTGGCTGTAATGTAGTGGTAGGCGAGATTTGATATGGGTCGATAATTATTTAGAACAGCAGGGTCCAGGTTAGGTTTTTTGAGAATGAAATGGCTTGATTACAGCTACTTTAAAGGACCGTGGTACATATCCAGTTGATAATGACAGGTTACTTATATTAAGGAAGTGGTTGCTAAGTAAAGGTAAGGCTTCTTTCATGAGTTTTATTGGCATTGGATCTAACAGACAGGAGGATGGTTTAGCTGAGGAGACTATTTTAATCGGCTGACTGATCTGTATTGGGGAAAAGACATCCATAGAACCAAAAGGTTAAGGAGTCAGCCGTGTGTTTTCCAGATCTAAGGGACCTAAAGAGGGACTAGAGTTTGTGGAGGACAGGACGCCATTAATGTTGTCTCTGATGTGCAGGATCTTATTTTTGAAGAAATTCATAAAATCATTGCTGTCGAGACTTGATGGAATACTAGGCTCATATGCACTGCGGTTCTTTGTCAAGAACAAATTATTCTGTGTTAGATCTTCGTTTTTGCTTCAGTTAGTCTCTAACAGCCTGTTTAGACAACACTATCCTTAAGCTTAGATGCAACAAATGTCTCTTTGGAACAGGCTGGTAACCCTGAAATTTAAATCTACAGTTTCTAGTCTGGCACGTATCATGCATGATTCCATCCATCCATCCATCCATCCATCCATCCATCCATCCATCCATCCATCTATCCATCCATCCGTCCATCCATCCATTCATCCATTTTTTTGTACATGAGTTGACTGTAATCATTTCGTGTACAGCTGTTTTTCTGCCTTGTGGGTCACAAGTGTTGCTGGAGCCTATCCCAGCTGACAAGTGTGAGATGTGGTAAACTTGGAAACATTGCCAGTGCATCGCGGAGCTACATGAAAGACAAACAAGGACTCATGCACACAGCTCGCCTACGAGCAATTTAGAGTTAATCAATTCACCAAAATTGCTTGTTTTTAGAGGTGGAAGGAAGCCTGAGAATCTGGAGACAACTCATGCAGACATGGGGAGAACAAGCAAACTCTGCACAGAAACATGATGAACTCCAAACCTTCTTGCTGTGAAGCGACAGTGCTACCCACTGTGCAAACATACCACCGTGCATGATTCCAGCTAAACATTAACTTACTCTAACCTTTATACATGGTAACTGTTGAAAATTGTTTCAATTGCTAAAACATGCCACATGAAAGACAATGTTAATATTTAGATTTAACATGCAAGTTCAGTCATATTGAACCCTACGAACCCCAAGAAGTCCTTCAGTCCAACTCAATTTCTTGTCTGTATTAAGCATATCATCGTTTAGCATTTCTTCACTGTGTTGTTGGTTTCATTTCTGACCTTTGATGATAAATGAGATTTCCACGAAAAAAATGGTGATGAATTTGCAGCACTGAGGATTATTTTCATCTAAGAAGCAATTGTAAATTGCTACATTAACCATATTAAAAAACAATTTATTGAATAAAAAAGTACAACCAAATGAATTATCTACAACCACAGTTGGTGTTGGAACAACTGAAACGTGAGCGAGAAACTAAAACAACCAAGCTCTGAGATAATGCGATGATCACTGACTAGATGTGGAAGAAGATATGAATAGATAACAAAATTACCTGAAATATTTATATCTTCTGACTCTTTCATCAGTGGTTTCCTCATGAGCCATTAAAGGGCCCTTATGGGACCTCTTAATTGACTTCCTTTTCCAAACAGAAAACGAAAGGCTTCTTTTTATTCCCTCCACTCCTTTTCATCTCAAGAATGGACTGATTAAAACATACAAAATGGAAGTTCTGGTGAGGAAGTTTGCAAGGGTGCAGTTTTAGCAAATGATTTAGTCTCCTGTCAGACATCTCAGTCATTGAAGTCAAATGAAGCTTTACATTTATTTGAAGTGTTTGTCAGGCTGGTAAAGTCAAGTTTTATACCAGAAACTGGGGTTTAGGAATGTGTTGAAGGATAACATTAAGAAGTATGTACAAGTATTTTATGTGCAGCAGTTGGTTTAATTATGTCTTCTTATAATTGTAGTTTTCAGCTGGCAAAAATTTAGATTTTTACTCAAGATTGTTTGTTAGGATGGACATAAAATTAGAGACATAGATGGCCTTTAAATACTTTAATTTGCACATATAGACTGTTTGGGCTGTTAGTGAACTATTACTATATACTGATTAGTTTGAGGATAGTTAATATGTTTATAAAACATATTTAGTTGTACATGCATTTTTTTCAGAACAGTTGTATCATACAGTATTAACTGATTCTAATAGGAGCAAGGTTTGTTTTTTTGTTGTTTTTGTTTTTAATGGGACATGATTAAAAAAAGGCTTGGTGGCATTTTTATTTTTTTATGAGCAATGGGGACTTAGAAAAACGAAATTTATCAAGTTATGGAGTGCGCCATGACAGCGGAAGTGACGCAATTGTAGATGTCGGGACGGACGGACAGACACTTTAATAATCAAACTGACCTAACTGCCACTCTCTCTCTCTCTCTCTCTCTCTCTCTCTCTCTCTGTCTCTTTTCCAACCAACAGGTCAAGGAGGATGACCGCCCTCCAGAGCCTGGGTCCGCCCGGAGTTTCTTCCTCAGTGAAGGAGTTTTTCCCCGCCACCGTCGCTTATGCTTGCTATAGAGGGCATTGTTGGCTTTCTATCTGTAAAGCACTTTGAAATGTCTTCAGATGTGATTAAACGCTATATAAATAAAAGTTGATTGATTGATTAAATAATCCCAATGGAAATACAGGGTGACATCTGCTCACAAAAGATATAAATAAATACACATAACTGACTGACACAGACAAAAAGACGTTACAAAAATTACATGATTATACATAATATGTGCAATACATAATAATGTGCAATTTCTTCTGGGATTAATAAAGTATCCATCCATCCATCCATCCATCCATCCATCCATACATCAATCCATCCATCTAATTAACATAATGACATAATTACAACAACAGAAAAACCTAACATAAAAAAGGAAGCATAGGAACCTGAAAGAAGCATTAGATGTAGATGAGGCATAAGAAGATGTAAGATCAGAACACGTGGATGAACCGAACTTTAGAACTTTAGTCTATCCCCTCTCGGCCAACCTTGAAGACCCTGCTGCTTCGGCTTCGACCCCCCTCCTGAAAGAGTGGTTGTGCCCCCTGATGGCACTAGGAACAAAGGAGGTCCTGAGTCTCAGCGGAGGAGCTTGGTGACAGCAGTCTGCCACTGAAAGAGCTCCTCTGCTGGGCGAAGGTGGTGTGCAGGGGGTGGGTAGTGTTACCCAGGATTGATCTAAAGTTGGACATAGTCCTTCTCTCTATGACAGTCTGTACAGAGTCCAATTTCTGACCGATCACAGAACCAGCCCTCCGGATGAGCCTGTCTAGGCGCTCGGTGTCCTGTTTCTTGGCACCACCACCCCAACACACAATGGCGTAGGACAGCACTATGGACACAATGGATTGGTATAACAGTCTAAACAGATCACAGCTGATGTTGAAGGACGCCAGCCTCCTCAAGAAGTACATCCTACTCTGACCTTTCTTGTATACACAGTCCAGGTTGTACGACCAGTCCACTGATGTCCAGCTGCAGCCCAAGGTACTTATAAGTCCCCACTACCTCCACCTCCTTACCCCCGATGACCACTGGCTGTGGGGAGGGGGGTGCTCGCCGGAAATCCAGCACCATGTCCTTGGTTTTGGAGATGTTTAGCTGAAGCTCATTTCGCTGACACCACCCCACAAAGTCCGTCACCACTCTCCTGTACTCCCTCTCATCACCCTCCCTGTTACATGCCACGATTGCAGTGTCATCTGAGAACTTCTGCATGTGGCACATATCCGAGTTATGCTGGAAGTTCGTTGTGTAGAGGGTGAAGAGCCCCTGTGCTGCTGGTCACCACTGATGACAGACAGTCCCCCATACGGACGTACTGGGGTCTGTTTATTAGATAGTCCGTGATCCAGCTCACGAGATAGGGGTCCAAGGCCATGGATGATAGTTTCTCCAGCAGGAGCCGGGGCTGGATGGTGTTGAAGGTGCTCGAGAAGTCAAAGAAGAGCACCCTCACTGCACAGCTCCCGACATCCAAGTAAGAGAGGGCCCGGTGGAGGGAGGTACAGGACGGCGTTGACAGCCCCAGCCTGGGGCCGGTAGGCGAACTGGAGAGGGTCCATTGCGCCCTGAACCTGGGGACACATGAGCTCCAGGACCAGTTGCTCCAGGACCTTCATCACATGCGAAATGAGAGCGACTGGTCGGTAGTCATTGAGCTCTGTGGGGCGTCTCCGCTTGGGCACAGGGAAGATGCAGAATGTCTTCCATATGGACGGGACCCTCCCCAGCCGGAGACTGAGGTCGAAGACCTGATGACAGGCCTTGAGGAGTCTTGGGGGGACCTGGTTCCTTGGGCAAAGCCTCCTTAACGCAGACGTCGCCTGATCGCAGTGATGGCCGTGTGTGGGGGGGGTGACACGTTGATCCATTTGGCCAGGGGGTCTGGCAGTTGAGGTGGGGGAAAGGTCTGGGTTTGGCCCGGGGTAGATAGGTGAGGTGGACGGAAAGGGAGCGGGGGAGGCAGGTGAGCTGGACGGAGAGGGCGAGAAGGAGGCATGTGGAATCAGGTCAGCTGGGTCGGGGGAACTCTGGGGACAAGGGCATGGAGTGGAGGGGGAGCTGACCGATTTAAAAAGCTGTTGAGTTCATCAGCTCACTCCACCTTCCCCTCCACTGTACTGCAGCCCTCTCCATAGCCAGTGATGGCCCTCATGCCACTCCAGACCTCCCGCACTTGGCTGCGCCCCAGCTGGTTCTCCAGCTTCCTTCTGTAATTCTCCTTGGCCTCCCTCAAGCAGAGTCTCACTGCCTGCTGGGCCTCCCTCATCTCATCCGCATTCCCACTCCTGAACGTCTCTCTTCTTCCCGTTCAGGACAGCCTTCACCTCCTTGGTTACCCAAGGTTTGTTGTTGGGGTAATACTTGACTGTCCTGACAGGGACCACTGTGTCCACACAGAAGTTCATATAATCTTTTAAACACTGGGCCGCCCCGTCGATGACCTCCCCATGTGAGCCCACAATGACATCCCAGTTGGTGGTCTGGAAGCAGTCCCTCAGCATCTCCTCTGCTTCCGGGGACCAACCTCCTGACCTGCCGTGTTGTTGCTGGCAGCCGTTTCACCAGCGGGTTGTAGGTGGGCTGAAGGTACACTAGGTGTACCTACTAGCCTCCTTGGCATAGTATTTATGCCCAGGGTGAATCCATATCAATGTTGATAAAACAAGCGACAAGGTAGCGAGCTGACATTTTCACTATTATTTATCAGGATATCTCCTAACATCATGTCATCGTTATCGGAAACTGAGGACAAGTTCCTTGTGAACCCACCTGGGGGTGTAATTATCCCGTATAATAGATGTTCAAACTCGCTAGAGTTTGAACATCTAGCAACTCATCCCAGGTGGCTTCATCTGAATCACATTCTGACAGAGATATCCAGATATGATAGAGATATGATATTGTTCACTTTTCGCGAGTGCCATAATCACGTGATAATCTGGTCATAAAAACATTTATGCAATACCTCCAGTAGCTCCAGAAATTAATTAATTATCCAGTAAACCTTGGGAATTCTGAATAAATACTATGGGTTGTCCGAAAGATGATCTTACCTTCAAATTTCTTTGGAAATCCTCCGAGGTAAAATGCTCATGGATGGTTCTCGGTTTTTGGTCATTTTGACCCTGTTTATCCTTGCTCTCCATTTCCTTCCTAGCCTCCCAGAAGGTATTCTGCAGGATAGGTCCTTGTCTTTGTGTTTATGTCCTGTTGTGTTGGAACAACCATTCACCTCGCAGGTAACCGTGTTCCTTACCGGGTTTATGGCTTCGGTGATCGCACTGTGTTCTAATAGCTGCCCTGAGTGATGAAGCGAAGTATGTCGCCAATGATGTATAACCCTCACTTGACCACTGGATGCGGAAGCTGCTGCAGCGCAGATTTGAAGGTTTTTTGACCAAAGGGATGATGCTACATCTAAAAAAAATTTCTTCTTTTTTTCATGATGATGAATAACATATATGTCACTTAAAAATGAGTTTACTGTCCCTTTAATTTCCATCACTATTTGTCTCTACTAAGAAGCTTATAGTAACATCCCGCTGGGTATTTGTTTCTAAAAGCAGACCTCCGCATGACTTGTTTGGTTTTTTCAGAAGTGGAGCAATGGAAGTAATAGATTTGCTGATTAATCACCACTCACTCTGCCATCTACAAATACCGAGCAGATGGTCTGGCATCACTCAAATTAAACTGTTAACAAATATATGCAAGTAATGTTGCGGATGTGACCTCAGCAGCAGCTGCTGTGTTGTTCAGCTACAATTGTTTTGTTGTCTCTGAAAAACACATGTAATGGCTGCTGAATTGTATTACAGAGCAAAACCATTGTGTCACAATGTGCACCCGCATATGTGGCAGATCGAGGTAGCGAGTGTGTTGTGCCCTTAGGAAGGCGAGAGATCAGAATTATTTCACCCATCTTTTCATGAGATTTGGTGTCATTTATACTCAGGATTTTACTAAACCCTGAGCATTTATATTCTGAGTAAACAGCTGGGACATTTTTTCAAAAAATTCTCTTTTCATGCAACATATTTGAAAAGCACAAATGCCATGATCACAGGACTCTGGTGTGTTTATAGAAACTATAAAGTGGGTGATGAATGATGCTTTGTTGCCTGAAGGATCAGAAAAACCATCCATCCAAGTGGCTGTGTCTATGAAAAATTCGACAGAGGCTTTCCTGTGCTGGACTGCGACTGGTCAATACAATAAAGTGAAGGGCCCAGCTCTCCATAGAACCTATGGAGAGTCATAAAATTCTCCTATAGGTTCCATAGAACCTGTTAAGAGAGTCATAACATCGCAACAAAAGTGGAAGGCATAATCATCTAATTCCTGGTTTTCCCTATAAGCTCACTCCCAAACTCTTAACATCAACTCTTTTACGCAATTAGTAATTCTAGATTAATACTGCAATAAGACAAGACAGTGGCTGCCTGCTCACATATTTGCTGATTAAGTATTCTGTAACGGCCATTAGTCTGCTTTATTGTCTCACTTAATACGAGATGTTTTTTTTGCTTGATCCAGATTCATACAGAATAAATGGAAATCTTTTTCAAGGGTGTCGGCTATTTGCATGCTTGTTTTGGACAAGAAGGATTAAATTACCTTGTGGGGTTTACATTAGTAGCCTTATGGATTTGTGCATGCATTAGGTTTTATTTCTATTTTCTGGATGAGACATCCATTTCATCCATTTTCTTCCACTTTATCCGCCGCAGCGGGTCACAGGGAGCTGGAGCCTATCCCAGCTGGCAAAGGACGTGAGGCGGGGGACACTCCGGGCACGACGCCAGTGTGCCGCGGAGCCACACACAAAGACAGACAACCACGCATACACACACACTCACTCCTGCGTTGGAGGTAAATTTTTAATCACGAAAATAACTAGAGGTAACTACAATTTCAGTTGAACTCTCTGTACTTGATCACTAAATTTCAAACATTATGCTCATCCAAACCCAAACCAATTGTTAAACAAGACAAATTAATTGTATGAGAGTGCACATTTGACAAATACAAAAAACATATTTTCCTGTCATTGATATTGCTCTGGTCTGTACTCTCCATATTGATGAAGCTTTCTATCATACTAAAGCAGGTTATCGTGGTTCTGCATTTATTACAAACAGCAGTGTAAAGCCAAAGTAATTACGAGCTGTGAATTGAAATATAGATTCACATCAATACTATGTAAAATCGTCAAAAATAATATGTGCTGTCTGTGGGGAATAGATATGGTTTTCATTGTCTGTGCATCTTTTTGTGTCTCAATTAGTTTCTTTTATTAGTGTAAGTAAATGTGGAAATGAACAAAATGGGAAATATAATCCTTTTTTAAATCCTTATCGTTCCCTCTGCCTGAATTAGTCTATACTTAATTTCATAAAAACACAACATCATAGAGATGATTGGCTATGGTTTAAAAGTTCAACATATTATTAACAAAAGACATGCACACAAACGCACAAACAACCCCGATATTATACTCAGAAGAACGTTAACAGGCTTTTGAGTGAAGTGTGTGTCTTACTCATGCCTCATGACAATGAAAATTGAACATGAGTTCAAAACACATATAAGCTGTTTTAAATAAGCAGCATCACTGCAACAAACACAGAGTTGAGAATTTATCAGAATGACCTTTCCTTTACTCAAATTATTTCCCTATATAAATGTGGAATACCATTGTGTGTGTGTATGTGTGTGTGTGTGTGTGTGTGTGTGTGTGTGTGTGTGTGTGTGTGTGTGTGTGTGTACGTGCGTGTGTTCGTGTCTGTTTGGGTGTGTCTGTCTTGTGGTGTCTGTGTGACCTGTGGATGTATATACATTATTCAAGGCCAATTCTTTGAGTGTGTTAGGTCATGGAAATAATTGATGAAGTCTAGCGACATGTGAGGGAGGCTTCTCATTTCTGTTGCTGCTGTTAATGCACTGTAAAGAATAGCATGATTTTAATGTGCATTTAGAACAAAAAGTTAGGGAAAGTAAAATAAGAGTAAAATAATTGTTGTGCAGAGGATGACGCTATGTGTCATGGTGAACAGCACAACATTCAAAGTGCAGCTGAGTTTGATGGATATTTCTGTTACATGTCATATAAGGACACACAGGAAAATTACAATGATTTATCCTATTTTAACCTGTTAAATATGAAAGTTTGAATCAAATTTTACACTGATCCAGCATGCTCTTGCCTTTTATACAAAAAACACAAGGATCACTGGAAATACTGGAAAAAAAATCAATGGCTCATTAATCCACAGCACCATGAAAAGCTGTTAGGATGTTTTGGTTTGTCAGTGATGCACTGGCTTTTTATGTTTGTTTCTTTTCTGTATATAAGCAAAAAGAAAAACATGTCTACACCATTAACATTTACATACATTAATTTAAACTCCTAACACCAAACATAACATTTTCTTTTTCCCCCAGTAAATTTGAAGATTCTGAGGATTCTACTCATTTTGCTTTTTGTTAATGTGAGCTGGATACAGTCAGCAGGCACGTCAGCAACAGGTAAAGGCATTTGTTCACCAGGATGTAAATCAGCAAAAGTGTCTGGATAGAGCAGGAAGACTAAAAGGGAAATAGAGAAAATCTTTTCTCCATAATTTATGTAATCCAGTATCACCAAAATTGAAATGATTGAAATGATTGAAACTGTATTTAAAGGTTTTAATATTAATTTATTAAAAGTTACATTTTAAAGTTAAAGTAGACATTTCAGCTGTACTTTGAAATTAATGGAGCATCAGTCACCATGTGGGATGACACAAAAGGTTTACATTAATGAAGAAAAACCAGAGGTAAGTAAAAAAAAAACAACTGCTGTATGTATCTTCAATAACACAAAACACATTTCATAGATACATATGATTCACTACATTTCCTTTACTTCTCCCATTCTAACTTCAAAATTCAAAAACTGACCAATGAAACTTGAACCATGGAGCAAACAGACCCTGGCCCCTGCTGACTCATTTGCTCCTCTCAAGACCTTCATGACCTGTGATGCATCTCAGACCATGACCTTCAAGAAGATAGTACTGGAGAGGGAAAACAAGGAACTAATGGAAGTGAGCCTAAACGAATACATATTTATGTAATGCAACAAAGGTTTAACTGCACAGTGTGTTCACTTGGTCGCTGAGAAATCTTGAAACCGATTGAACTCTGTTTTCTCTCTTCTCGCTTCTTCTGAGTGCATTACGCATATGAAAATTAGTTTCAAATGATGTGCTAGATTTCGGTTATTCCATTGGTATGGTATCATTTATAGGTAACACCAAGGACCTCATGATCATGACGTTTTATTACAATGAAAGCCAAATTAATTTATTAGCCTTTTTCAACTGGTGTACTGGGGAAATGAGTTTAACACGTGTTTGAAACTGCAAATGCCCTTCAAACTAGTCTAGGAGAAAATATTTTTGAGCTGTTGAAATTTTTAATGTCCTTTAAGCCTATATCTGCCTGTAGAGAAAGATTGAAAACACTTTAAATACTAAATAAATAGTAAATTCAATTTCTTTGTCAGAGGATAATCTATTCATCCATTCATTTTACTGTAGATGAGACAACCACAGGGCGGCATGGTGGTGCAGTGGGTAGCACTGTTGCCGCACAACAAGGTGGTTCCGGGTTCAAGTCCCGCCCTGTGCAGAGTTTGCATGCTCTCCCCATATCTGTAGGGGTTCTCTCCGGGTTCTCCAGCTTCCTCCCACCTCCAAAAGCATGCGCTTCAGGTTAATTCGCAGGTCCCAAATTGCTGATAGGAGTATGTGTGTGTGTGTGTGTGCGTGGTTGTCTGTCTTTGTGTGTGACTCCGCGGCGTACCGGCGTCGTGCCCGGAGTGTCCCCCACCTCACGCCCTATGCCAGCTGGGATAGGCTCCAGCTCCCCTTGACCTGCTGCGGTGGCTACAGCAGAAGACAATGAATGAGACAACCGTAATCATCTTAGTTACAGCCATTTCTTGCACTTGGCAGATCACAGGTGTGCTTGAGCCTCTCTCAGCTGACTACGGGTGACTGCAACTACTCATGCACGTACTCACACCTACCAGTCATATAGAACTGATCAGTAATATGTTTGCTTGCATTTTTTGGGGGGGGAGATGGAGGGAAGCTGAGGAACCCGGAGAGCACCTACGTAAACTCAGGGAGAACATACAAACTCCACTCAGAATATATTTAAACCAAGATCCTTCTTGTTGTGAGGCGATAGCCTTACCCACTCCATCACCATGCTATGCCCAAAGGATAGTCCCAGTGGAAAAAAACAGAAAGTGTGTATAGGTTTTTCAAACTAGTCAGTGACTGGGGTCGGTCTGTCCATTGCTGTAATTTAATCCCTTCACCATGTAGTGTAATTTGAATAAATGAAGCATCGGAAATCAAATCTCTTCAACATCACTGAAATGAAAATTCCAGCTTGCAATTTCACCATTCCAGTTTCAGCGTCAGCAGGGTGTCTTGACAGTAAAAGGCTTTTAAATACCATTATAACAGAAGTTTAACACCAAATAATCAAAGGAAACCATTTAGTGACATTTATTCTATCAGTTAACCAGAACTGTGAATATCAAACACAATTTGATGTACAGTACATTCATGAAATAAACCTTACGTCAAAATATTATTATTATTATTATTATTATTATTATTATTATTATTATTATGACATTTGACTCATGTGTACAACATTAATTTTACCACGTTAACTGGAAATAATATCTGTGTTGGGACAATGAGCCTACTGTCTGACTAATTGTAAAGTCAAACCCATCCATCAATCCATCTTCCACCGCTTATCCGTAGTCGGGTCGCGGGGGCAGCAGCTTCAACAGGGAGCCCCAAACTTCCCTTTCCCCAGCCACATCCACCAGCTCTGACTGGGGGATCCGAAGGCGTTCCCAGGCCAGTGTTGAGATATAATCCCTCCACCTGGTCCTGGGTCTGCCCCGAGGTCTCCTCCCAGCTGGACGTGCCAGAAACACCTCCCTAGGGAGGCTCCCCGGAGGCATCCGCACCAGATGCCCAAACCACCTCAACTGACTCCTTTCCACGTAAAGGAGCAGCGGCTCTACTCTGAGCCCCTCGCGAACAGTAGTGTTTCTCACCCTATCTCTAAGGGAGACACCAGCTATCAGCCTGAGAAAGCCCATTTCAGCCGCTTGTATCCGCAATCTCGTTCTTTCGGTCATGACCCATCGCTCATGACCATAGGTGAGGGTATAAATGAAGATTGAACGATAGATGGAGAGCTTCGCCTCTCGGCTTAGCTCTCTCTTTGTGACAACAGTGCGGTAAAGCGACTACAATACAGCTCCTGCTGCGCCAATTATCCGTCCAATCTCACGCTCCATTGTTCCCTCACTCGTGAACAGGACCCCAAGATACTTAAACTCCTTCACTTGTGGAAGGACCTCATTCCCCGCTCGGAGAAGGCAGTCCACCGGTTTCCTGCTGAGGACCATGGCCTCAGATTTGGAGGTGCTAATCCTCATCCCCGCCGCTTCACACTCGGCTGCAAACTGGACCAGTGAGTACTGCAGGTCACAGGCTGATGACGCAAACAGGACCACATCATCTGCAAAAAGCATTGATGCAATCCTCAGGCCACCAAACTGTAAAGCCTCCTCACCACGACTACACCTTGATATCGGTACTTCCCACAGTATATCCCTGGGGACTCGATCGTACGCCTTCTCTACAAAACACATGTAGACTGGATGGGCATACTCCCAAGGCCCCTCTAGGATTCCTGTGAGAGTAAAAAGCTGGTCCGTTGTTCCACGACCGGGACGGAACCCACATTGTTCCTCCTCAATCTGAGGCTTGACAATTGGCCGGACCCTCCTTTCCAGCACCTTGGAGTAAACTTTCCCAGGGAGGCTGAGGAGTGTCATGCTCCTGTAGTTGGCACACACCCTCTGGTCCCCGTTTTTAAAAAGAGGAACCACCACCCCAGTCTGCCACTCTTTCAGCACTGTTTCAGCACAAATAACAGTCAGAGTCCCCCCCCACAGCCTTAAGGTGTAGGGAAGCAACCCTCTCATCCACCGGGGTAAACTCCAACACAACGGCGCTCAGCCGGGGGCTTGTGAGTATCCACACACCCGCCTTACGCCTCACGTCTGACGCAACTCCGGAGTAAAACAAAGTCCAACCCCTATCCAGGAGTTTGGATCCAGAACCGAGGCTATGCGTGGACGTAAGCCCCACCAGATCCAACTGGTAACACTCCACCTCCAACACAAGCTCCAGCTCCTTCCCCACCGGTGAGGTGACATTCCACATCCCCAAAGCCAGCTTCTGCTGCCTGGGTCTGGTCCGTCGTGACCCCCTGTCATCACTGCCACCCATATGGCAGTGCACCCGACCCAATCGGTCTGCCCTGCGGGTGGTGGGTCCACAGGGGTGGGAAGAGTCCACGTTGCCCGGGTCTGCTGAGCCGTGGCAGACCCGGGCACCAGGCGCTCGCTGACAGGCCCTCCGTCCATGGCTGGCTCCAGACGTGGGCCCCGGGCTTCCTCCGGGCAGGGACACATTTTTCGCTTTCCGATTTTTCATGGGATCTTCTGAACCATTCTTTGTCTGGCCCTTCACCTGAGACTTGTTTGCCTTGGGTGACCCTACCAGGAGTACAAGACTCCCGACAACATAGCTCCCAACATCCTGAGAGCACACAAACCTCTCCACCACGATAAGGTGATGGTTCCTTGGAGAGGAATTCAAACCCTTTCCCCAGAAATGTAAAATGGGTATGTATTTTGTATTATATAGATTTTATCAAATCTATATCTGAATTTATATATCCTGAATTTCCTTCGGGACTATTAAAGTATATATTTATCCATCTATCTGAAGTAACATCAAAATCTGTTTGAATTGATCTTTAGCATCCAAAGTTAATCTATTAAATTGATCAATAGAATACTACATATTTTATTGTTTAAAAAATATTATGGTAGAATCAGTTCAGCCATCATAAAAATAAAATGTCTTCTTTCCATCATTTTTTTTAGCATTTAACATCAAGCACAAGAAAAAAAAGTTATGAAGCCAGTAACACTAAGGATCCTGTCCAATATTTGACAGTCTTGTTTGTTTTGTTTTGTTTTTTGTTTGTAAATATTGTTTGTGTCCAAAGCAATTTTCATGGTGACATTCGCAATAAAAAAGGACATCCGTGCACCAGCAGATTGAACATTATTTGAATTTCATATGGAATTTGTTGCTATGGTTGTCTGCATCTCATTGTTTGGCAAAGCTTACCGCTCACATGGTTACCATTCTGTGAATAATATGAGAGCCTCATGAGGATTACGCCAAAGCTTCATAGCTCAAATAGTTTTGTAGAATGGAGAATCTAGACACAGAGCATAGGCCACTGTCCTTTCACGAACCTCTCTGAATGTCACATGCTTGGCACAAAGTGTATGAGAAGGCAAATGAAAACTGGCCATGAACGCAAATACCATCAGAGGAATGGAGACAGGCAATGCAAAAGGGCAAAATCTGCCACGCGTTGCATTCCACTTGGGTAGCAGGCACCTTTTGAAGAAAAACACACATCCTAAAAAACTACCATCATTGTTTGCAACATCACCCATTGGACACATGACACTCTTGCTCTTAATGGCAGGAATTTACAGCTTAGAGTTATTTCTCGCCACTCATGTTCCACCTGTCTATTCTACCCGACAGTCATCCTAGATTCCAAGAAGTCAGATTCTCCTCCTTTACCTCTCACCACCTGTCAGCACTGAAGGGGTCACTGTAGTTTTGGGAAAAACAAACCCACCAGTAGATTTTCAGTTGCTTCATTTCAAGCCATTACGACAAAGAAAACATTATGCACTCTGCTTTCGCTCTGATCTGATCTCCAACAACTCCTGAGAAATGTTGTTTTTTAACAGCTACATGCCTCTCTAGCCCCACAGGTTATCTGTTAACTGTTAAAATCAGTCAGGTGCTGAGCAGGTGGCATGCATTTGTTTCATTGGGACATTTGTTATTTCAATTCATTTCAACAATTTGACCATTTCCAGCACTTTTGTGCGCATGTAAATACCATTGTCATAAATAAGATCATTCTCAACTTTATAAAGATGTAGATCTTACCCATTCAATAGAGGTAGACATCAGCATGAGACTTAATAAAGCCTGAGCTTTGTGAACATGAATAAATACTTGTAAATCTTTTTTATGTATTGATATTTAATCATTCATTACGTACATTATTATCACAGACCCATATCAATAAGTCAAGGAACAAACTAAAACTGTTCCACATGCATGCACAGAGATTAACAGCAGACAATAAACTCTCAACTTCATTTAGAAGTAGACTCTTGGCCTTGTGAAATCATGTGCAATAATCTTCCCATTCATGCAGCTGCAGTAACTCCCAGAATGTTGAAGTCTCCTAAATAATTTGACATGGGCAGTAGAAAGTAAGATTACTTTATATCTGCATGTATTTTTCTTATCTTTACAGTGCAGTTTGGAGATAAGAACTGATCTTCCATGCTGGCAAAGAGTACTTACGCTGCATGAAATGCATACAATTATGCAAATAGTGCTGAAAGTCATAAAGCCTTGTGCAAGCGTGGAAATCCCCCAACCCAACACCAACCCCTGTCCCCACTCCACCCCCCTTTCCTCCTATACTTCACTCTGCAATGTGGAAAAAACTTGCAGTTTTGGAACCAAACTACAAGTTTTGGGCTCATGCTGTTGGCATGCATTGTACGTAAGGTAAGGTGAGGAATGACCTATAGAAACATTTCAAAAGTAGGAGGATAATGAAAATGGAAATATTCTAACGGAAGTTTATATCAGTTGCTGCAGGTCTATACGTTCATCCAAGGTTGAAATGAGCAGAAATAATGTCATTTAGTAATGTACAGATATCATCCAAGTGAAATGTTCAGAGCTATTCATTCATATTTTCCTTATGCAGCAGTAACTGTACAGTGGAAATAAATGTTTGCTGCACAAAACATATAGACCCAGTTATTCGACTGGAATCAAATAGATAATAAAATGGCTTGTTACAGTCAGGGAAGTATTGTGTACATTTTCAAAGCACCAGCAAGACAGAAATGATCCAAAACACTGATCTGATTTGGACAAGACTACCATGTTCAATAACATCTCTTATGTTTGATGTTAAATGTTGTACAGAGTGAACAAAAAATACATCACCTGTACTGATTCTCATTGGGCAATCTGAGTAGATGTCTTGTATTAAACATATTGTGATGCTCAAATCCAAGACACTTTTTTTCAATAAATAATTTTTGATGAAATAAAGTCAAATCATTATATTTATGACCCACCCACATTCACTTAACGTAGCCCCTACCTGTTCCTTGAATCCAAATACAAGATTGACATAGAAAATGTCAGTGTAGATTCACACAGTTCTAGGTGAACTGCTGGAAAACGCGGGTCATTTTTAGCACTTGCATTTTCCACCTGTCACAGGAGATGAGGTAAGAGACTGTACCGCAGTCTCTTGCCAGTGACTAGTGCAGAATACAACTAATATTATGCTCAAGAACATAACTGTTGAGCAGCTCTTCATGAGTTATATTATTGAACTCGTTTGCAACACAAGTAATATATTTATGACTTATATGACAAGATCTGGTGGGTCCTATTTCTGTATGACCTCACGCAGGAAATAGACTGCGTGCAAGGAGGGGCTAATGAAATGGTTGGCCAAGTCTCTCAAGTGTCTGCATGTTGCATTCACTGAGGTCAGGTATCAACACAACTGAGGGTTTTGCTGCAGGTACAGTATGTGCTGTAAGTAAATGATGCAAATCACGGATGCACAAGCACCCTCTCCTGTAACACGTTTGTACTGCATTTATGAAACTATAAAAGGAATCCAACATGTGTCCATACAGCTTCTTTTCTGGTTTGTTTCCAAACATTACAACAAAGATGCCTTGTATTCTTTTCCATGTATCCATGCACTAACACAACACAGTAAAAGAAATATATTTCTTCAGAATTTTAGACAGCATTTATTTACCAGTTACTTAGGTCAGATGTTTATACAATACTATAAACATAAATATACATGAATATTTTATATTAAGGCTGTCTGGGATACATCACAGTAACTATTAATGAAAATAAGATGACACTGTTAAGACTATTTGTATGGCTTTCACATACAATGGGACAAAGAGAACAATCATACTTTCAGATGAGTTGGAACAATATGTAGTTTAATGAGCATGAGGAGGAAACCCAGTGTTGTACTGCTGTTTTCCGCGTGTTGAAACATCTCAGCTGAATAAGATCATCATTGTGTTTTGGTGTGTTACACTTCAGCTGTGAAGAGTAATTATTGGAACTAACTGAATTACAAGGTTGATTTTGTGAACTATTGTAGCACCGCTTATTTGAGTCTGATTTTTTAAAAAAAGTTTGGTATGTGGATGATGATGATGACAACTTATGAGGGAATGAAAGTAGGACACCACATTTACTTGGAAACTAGAATAACCATGAGAGGTCTGGGAGGATATATTGTAAACATATATACACCAATTTGTTTGATAAAATAAAAAAGAAAAGTTAAATATAGTGCAGTGAAAGGCCCACATATTTTAGTAACATTTAAGCACTTGTATGCAGATGTAGACAAAGCAATCAGTACAATAAAATATATCAAACACAGAAATATGTGTATGCATGGTAATGAACAACCCAGTAAGATAAAACTGTAACTTTTTTACAAACCGGTTTACGTTTAAATTGTTGTTTCCCTGTAAGACTCTCTCTCTCGTCTCAGAGAAAATTCTTACAAAGTATTACGTAGTAAAAATCACCAGTAGAACTTACCTCAGAGTTCAAACAGTTTGTTTATTCAATTCTGACTAGACTATAATAAAGAATATGAGATCTCGGGTTTCAGCTCCGGTCACACTAAGTACAAGCTAATTTTATGGTTCATGTCAAACAGAATGATATATTTTATCTAACAATTACCCATCTGACTTTATACATGGTATCTCCTAAACTAAGTATATGATTGGCTGCATAGGCATGTGCTATACGACTTGTGTGAAAGTTCACAGATGAATGAATGCCCTCATGGAATGCACAGCCAACCATGGTTGATGGACAATGCATCTGCATCCATCCTATTGTCTGCTACTACAACTGTGCATTCATTCATTCATCGTCTATCGCTTCATCCGCTGAGGTGGGTCATGGGGAGCTGGAGCCTATCCCAGCTGACTGAGTATGTGAGGTGGATACTTTTATTCCTGGTGGATACTTTTTAAAATTGCCATTTTCATGTATGGATGACGAAAGGGAAACACACATCATGAGTCCATGCCAGGTTGTTGTTTTTGTTTTTTGGCTTGACATCAGAGTGTACACCATTAACTGTTTTGTTAACATTTCTTAACATATATTTGGAACTCAATGACTCCTAGTCCACATTTCCATGAATTATACTCATTTTCTATTCAAGTATAACACCGTGTATCAGAAATTCATTGTCCAACTACAGCATTCCCCCTTGCTCTGGGTGCCATTGTAAGAACTGGAGACATTTTTTTTTAACCAAAAACAGGTTGGTACTAGCATCGTATCCAGGCTTCTGATTAAAAACATGCCTGTCATGACTTACATTACTACTTTATATTACATTTCACATGTCAGACTGTTGATATAGATGCTGCTGAACACTGAGCTCTTCAGTCACTGCAGTATTCAGGGAAACTGGTTAAATTTGGTCTCACGTTATGTACCAAAACAAGCAGGTAAAAATCCCTGGGCATGCATTTTTCCTTTTTTAAAAAAATCATGTCTACACATCATTCACAATCAAAAGAAATGTGACTTGCTTCAAGGACAGACTCTTTGGTTTATTTGTCTCTATTGCTGCTTCAGCCAGCAATCCCTGGAGAGTAGCTGTGTTTTTGGATTGATGTGGACCATGCTTGGAGATTGCTGCAGGCAAGTGTCACTTCCCATTGGATGTTCCTGGTAACCACTATACATGTTTCAAAACAAACTGTCACAAGCTTGGTCTGAGATGTTTCCTTTATGCTGCCTTTAGTGACTCTGACTTGTAGCTCAAAGCTCAGTGGTCACCAATTAATGGCCCCCAGGCTAAATCCAAGCCATGAGAGGATTCCATCTGGAATACAGTCCTTTTGACAAAACAGGATTACATTATTATGTAATATTATTATTTTTTTATAAACTTTTGTCATTGAAGGGAATTTGAAGAGGTCCAACACAGCTACCTCAAAAGAGACCCCAATGTTCTAATGGATCTGTGTGCTCCAAGGTGGCTTGCATAGGCTGTTAACACATGCTACTTGTGACAACCCCAGCTGGTGGTCGTGTGGTGCTGTTCAGGGCAGTGCCAGCAGAGGAGTAATCAGTGTCTCCTGGTGACCAGTGATAAGTGTCTCCTGGTGACAGTGAAAAGCCCGGTGTTCACCAGCAAATAAATGAAGGCCTGTTCATCACTCTCTCTCTCCTTCTCCGCAGGCACCGTTAGTTACGTGACAGCTTCAGTTTCTTTTGTGAAGGTTTTGATCTGACTGTTGATACACTCTACAACACTCACTCACACACAGCCCTCAATCACACGCATCATGCATTTCATGCTCATTTTACTGATTCTCACAACCCATGATTTTTGACTCTTGTTTGATATATTATTTGAGCACATTTTTGATAAATATTTTGTTATTTCCTTTAAAACACTGTGTGTCTCCATCTTTGTCATGGCTGTGAGAACCAGGTTGTAACAAGTGGGGGGCTCGTCTAAAGTGTTAGTTTGCTTAATTGTTTGGATGGTTGAATATTTGTCAATCTGGATATTAGTGCGCATTTGGTTGTTGGCAAGTGGAGCCCGTTCATCAGTTCATTTGTTCCTTGTGTGCGTTTGGCCTTGCAGTGCCATAATTGGTTGCACATTAATTCAGGGAGATTCACCATCGGTAAAACTGTGGTGGTGTTTATTTTCTCGTTCCTTGTGGCACTTAGCAGTTAATTCCGACATATAGGTTAAAAGTTAAAAAGTATGTTCTTCTTTTTCTAGGTGTCCGTATTGTTCGGAGTTTTACCCAGTTAGGATGTGTGGCGTTTCCACTTTAGGTTGCGTCAGTTTGTTTCTTTCGTAGTGTTATGGCGACATGGTTAGTATCAATTATGTGTGGATAATTGTCTCGGGGGTACATCCGTGTGATACTGGGTTGTTGGCTGCTTGCGGGTCGCCTCTCAATCCACGCTGGTTTGTTGTGTGTGATTACCCATCACAAGCCATATGAAGACAAGGTCTGAGCTTTAGATAGGCAGTTAGCGGGGAAAAACTCCTTGGGGGTAATTTGGCCTCTGATGCACATTTGGGAAGGATAACATTTGGTTTGTATTTGGCTAGTCGGAGTTTTTTGATGCGCTTTCAGAGGGGTTTATTCAGGGCTGCACAAAGGAGCAGTTACTGCAGATTGCTGAGTTCTACAATATTGATCTTGCAGGTAGTAAGGTTAAGAACGAGATTAAGGATGTCGTTCTGTCTGCTTTATTGGAGAAGGATGAGTTTGGTAAAGGAGAGCCTCTGTCGGACTTGGCAACGTCAGGTGTGCCAAGGCCCATGCCGGTGTCCAGGGTCTGCATTGACGTTTGAGCAAAAGAAAGAATTAATGATTGACTGTGACCCTACTGCTACAGACATGTCATGCTAAGTTAAGAAAAGTCAAGCACACACATTAAAGCCATGTATGAAGGATAACATTCACAAAAATCTGAAGAGTTGACAGTGAAAAGCGTGTGCATTTATGCATTCTACAACAAGCCATTTGAAGCCATTAGGCATGATTTACAGATTGGCTGGATTAACACCTTTATGAAGCAAGACAAGAAGAGAAGTAAAATTTAAGTCTGAGGTATGAACAAATAATAAATGAGATTAAAACCATGATTAGGAATCAGCACAGCTCCTCTTTTAAGCTCTCAGAACAACAACAAGCATGAGTGTTTGCTGAATGTAGGGATTTCTACATGTTGATTGTGCTGGAATCATGAATATAGTGATGGAACTCCTCAGTTGTTTTTCAGGTTTAACTGATAGTTAAGGTAATTTAAGCTTAAAAGAGATGTTTGTTTATTTTACATGTGAGGACTTTAAATTCTTATTAACTGAAGTGAATTGAATAACATTTTAAATTTAGATATAATGAGTTTTAATAAAATGCAAAGGTCCATCTTTGTAGGTATTTAAGTGTTCAGAACACAGGACAAGAGGAGGAGTGACTTACTGGACTTTTTAAGCTATAGTTCAAGTGTTTAAGATCATAAAAGTGGCATATAATTTGAGGACTTTTCAATGTCAATTCTTAAAGGTTAATGTTTATCAAAGAAATGGCACGTTATTCTTCCTGCTCACATAATCATGTGCATATTGGCAAACGGTCTGTCTCTCCCATAACAATTTGCCATCAAATTTATTTTCTGTTAATTTGATCAGGTGTCCCTTGAAATCATGAAAATATTCAAGTTCTGTAAAGCCTGTTGCTGTTGTCATTATTAACTTGTGAGAAAGCTGACCATACATAGGACAAAACAATAGGTAAAAATAACATGACTTGTATGTAAACAATACTCCCCCCCTTTTATGTTTCCAGAACCAGTAGCAGTACCAGAATGGCATCCATCTTTAATTTAAGATGCCTCAGAAAACTTTCCTAGGGTGTTGTACCACCATCTTGTACAATAAGCATCTGAACAGACCATATACAAAGCAAGATGACCACAACCTTCCATCCCAAAAGTAATGGGATTTTATTAGAACATGCAAAACAATGGTGGGGGGTGAATGAGACTGGATTTTAATCTGTTACCTGACGGCTGAATTTGCAGGTATTTAATGTGGGTTTTTTTTTTAGTGTTTTTTCCCCCCTTTGGTCACTATGTATAATTAGGAAGAGAAAGTAGAAAAAAAAAATACAACAATGGTTTTGAAGTAAGCATATACCTGCTTATGAAACAAGTCTAATGAGGATCCCACACAATTACTTCTCACAAGGTGCCAAAAATAAATAACCTGGTTGTTTGCATATTGTATAAACAACACAAATATAACAAATAGGGAGATGGTGAAATTGCATAAGGTATTTATAAGCAAAGAAATAATGGTACTGCCCTTTTCCCACTGTCACACATAATAAAAAGTTGTGCAGGGAAAGTTCTTTGTTCTCCTTCCTCCCACTGCAACTTCTCAAACATGTTTCCCAGTTTTCTGTTTCTCTGTAATTGCACATCACTCTCAGATGCCTCTCAACATATTTGATACATTGACAAATCCCCCTTTCAGTGTTATCATATCTATTCCCTGGAAATGTACAAGAAAGAAGAGGAGGCAGGCAAAGAAGACAAGCAGAGACCAGTCCCGGCTTCCCAGATGGGTTGTACCACATCGATTGACTGGTGAAATATATCTCATATCATATAACACCAGCTAAGGGCCATGATAACTCTTTAGGGAGAAAATGTTGAGTCTCCTACATGCTTCTCGAAAACAAATTCACAAGATTCAGTTACTTTGCTGCGATCTACGACAACTGCAGTACAACAGCTGCATGTGCTGTCACATTACAGGTTTGCAATAGCGCCAACAAAAAAGGTAGATTTCTTTGATTTATGGGCAATCAAGTGCAGCTTTAAACATGATTTGTTTCATTCCAAGCCACATCCACCAGCAGGGGAAATCTATGCTGAAAGGAAATTCCTCTGGTTGTCATAATATTTATGATACATGGCTCTGGGAACAGACAAAGAGACAAAACAGGACATGTTTTCTGGTGGAGGGCTCACATTATACAGATTTATTAATAAAAGTGAAACTAAGTGGGGAGATTGTTTTTTCCCTTGTCCTTCTAATTTTGGGTTGACGAAATATTCCATGAAATCACTCCTAAAAAACTCACTTCCAATGGCTCTTGGAATTTTAAAAACAGGGAATGGATGACAGTTTGAGCCATGTCACAACAGAAACACATCAATCCCTGGATGAGAAATTAAATTAAATTATCTTTGTAGGTATTCAGCTGTTCAGACCACAGGACAAGAGGATGAGTGATTTACTGAACTTCCTAAGCTATAGTTCAAGTGTTTAAGATCATGAACAGGCATATACTTTGAGGACTTTTCAATGTCAATTCTTTTTAAATCCTCCCCCATGTTTTCCAGTTACAAAGGTTAGTGGTTCATCAAAGAAATTGCCCACCATTTTGACCGCTCACAGGAAACAATTTGTTTTGACTGCTGAGTTGAGAAGAGAAATAAAAGGTGAATGATAGGATCAGCACCATGGTGAAGCTCATAACAGCTTCTTCTTCTTTTCCTTTCGACTTTTCCCTTCAGGAGTCGCTACAGCGAATCAATAGCCTCCATCTAACCCTGTCTTCTGCATCCTCTTCTCTCACACCAACAACCTTCATGCCCTCTTTCACTACATCCATGAACCTCTTCTTTGGTCATCCTCTGGGCTTCCTGCCTAGCAGTTCAAAACTCAGCATCCTTCTACCAATATATTCACTATCTCTCCTCTGGACATGTCCAAACCATCTCAGTCTGGCCTCTCTGACTTTATCTCCAAAACCTCTAACATGTGCTGTCCCTCTGATGTACTCATTCCTGATCCTACCCATCGTGGTCACTCCCAAAGAGAACCTCAGCATCTTCATCTCTGCTACCTCCAGCTCTGTCTCCTGTCTTTTCCTCAGTGATACTGTCTCTAGACCAAACAACATCGCTGGTCTCACCACAGTTTTGTACACCTTTCCTTTCATTTTAGCTGAAACTCTTCTATCACGCATCACACCTGACACTTTTCTCCACCCATTCCATCCTGCCTGTACACGCTTCCTCACCTCTTTACCACACTTTCCATTGCTCTGGACTGTTGATCCTAGGTACTAAAAAATCCTCCGCCTTCTTGATTTCTTCTCCCTGTAACCTCACTCTTCCACTTGGGTCCCTCTCATTCACACACATGTACTCTGCCTTACTGCGGCTAACCTTCTTTCCTGTCTATTCCAGCACAAACCTCCACCTCTCTGATCCCCTGATGCAATCCCACCTCCACCTTGAACTCCTCTGTCACACCTACAGCACACCTCACCACTGTCTTGCAGTCCTCATACATGTCTTGCACCACTCTAACATACTTCTCTGCCACTTCAGACTTCCTCATACAATACCACAGTTCCTCTCTGGGCACCCTGTCATAAGCTTTCTCCAGATCTACAAAAACACAATGCAGCTCTGTTTGGCCTTCTCTGTACTTCTCTATCAACATCCTCAAAGCAAATACTGCATCTGTAGTACTCTTTTTTGGTATGAAACCATACTGCTGCTCACAAATATTCACTTCTGCCCTTAATGTAGCTTCCACTACTCTTTCCCATAACTTCATTGTATGGCTCATCAGCTTTATTCTTCTGTAGTTGCCACAACTCTGCACATGTCCCTTGTTCTTAAAAATGGGCACCAGCACACTTCTCCTCCATTCCTCAGGCATCTTCTCATTGTCTAAGATCCTGTTGAACAACCCAATCAGAAATTTTACTGCCACCTCTCCTAGACACTTCCAAACCTCAACAGGTATATCATCAGGACCGACTGCCTTTCCACTCTTCATCCTCTTCAATGCCCTCCTCACTTCATCCTGACTAATTTTTGCTACATACTGCTCCACAACAGTCACTTCTTCTAGTCTTTGTTCTCTCACATTTTCCACGTTCATCAACTCTTCAAAGTACTCTTTCCATCTTCCCATCACACTACTGGCACCTGTCAATAGACTCTCCCTCCTTACTGTCCAACCTAGCATACAAGTTATCATAAGCTTCTTGTTTGGCCTTTGCTACCTCTACCTTTACCTTGCGCTGCATCTCCCTGTACTTCTGTATACTCTCCTCAGTCCTCTCAGTGTTCCACTTTTTCTTAGCTAACCTTTCTCTCTATACACTCCTGTACCTCCTCATTCCACCACCAAGTCTCCTTATCTACTTTCCTTTCAGATGACACACCAAGTACTCTCCTACCTGTGTCCCTGATCACATTAGCTGTAGTTTTCCAGTCATCTGGAAGCACCTCCTGGCCTCCCAGAGCCTGTCTTAACTCCTTCCTAAAAGTCATGCTACACTCTTCCTTATTTTAGCTTCCACCATTTCGTCTTCTGCTCTGCCTTTGCTCCCTTCATCTTACTCACCAACACAGTCATCCTGCACACCACCATCCTATGCTGTTTGGCTACACTCTCGCCTACCACTACTTTCCAGTCACTGATCTCCTCCAGGTTACACTGCGTACAAAAGATGTAGTCTACCTTTGTGCTCCTACCACCACTCTTATAGGTCACCCTATGTACCTACCTTTTCTGGAAGAAAGTATTCACTATAGCCATTTCCATCCTTTTTGCAAAGTCAACTACCATCTGTACTTCTGCGTTCCTCTCCTGGACACCAAACCTGCCCATCACCTCCTCATCACCTCTGTTACCTGCACCAACATGTCCATTGAAGTCTGCACCAATGACAACTCTCTCACTTCTAGGTATGCTCTGCATCACTTCATCAGAGTCCAGCCAGAATTTCTCCTTCTCCTCCAGCTCACATCCTACCTGTGGAGCAGACCCACTAACAACATTGAACATCACACATTCTATTTCTAGCTTCAGAGTCATCACTCTATCCGACACTCTTTTTACCTCCAGGACATTCCTAACAAACTCCTCTTTCAAGATAACTCCTACTCCATTCCTCTTCCCATCTACACCACGATAGAACAACTTGAACCCTGCTCCTAAACTTCTAGCCTTGCTACCTTTCCACCTGGTCTCCTAGACACACAGTATGTCTACCTTCCTCCTCTGCATCATGTCAACCAACTGTCTATCTTTTCCTGTCATAGTTCCAAAATTCAACGTCCCTACTCTCAGTCCTATACTCTTGTTGTTCCTGTTCTCTCTCTTCATGCGACCACACTTTCCTCCTCTCCTTCTTCGACCAACAGTAGTCCAATTTCCACCGGCGCCCTGTAGGTCAACAGCGGCGGTAGTTGTTAACCCGGGCCTCGACCGATCCAGTATGGAAGTCATAGGCTTGATTCGCATGTTTGATTTGGCAAAAGTTTTACGCCGGATGCCCTTCCTGATGCAACCCTCTGTATTTATCCAGGCTTGGGACTGGCACAATAGGACACTGGCTTGTGTCCTCTTGTGGCTACATACCCTACTGGAAGAAAACTAAATGCAAAAAAAGTTTAACTAAAATTAAATTTCAAAAATATTAAAGACTTATGGACAAAGCCAAAACATAGGCTCATGATGTGTGCATATAGTGTGTTATTGTCTTTAATGAGAATAATATCCAGTGCAAATACAAACGTTTGTTCAGGATTGCTAAAATTATTTATAATTAACCTGTGTTGAGTTCTGGTCACAGAAGTGTTATGTTTGCAGTTCTTTATGAAATTCCACTGGTTGTTGTCAATTACATAAATGGAATCACCAGTAATTCCAAAGGTGATGTTATTGTTGAACATAACATGTCGAATCCAGTCCAGTATTTCCTCTACTTCTACATCTGGAACTAGAACCATTTGGTGGAACTACAACATATGATCATTCTAAAGAGGCAAGTATGCAAAGCATGATGATAAATATTATAAATACTGTATGAATGCTAATGCATACCTGACTTAAATGTATGTTTTTTCCTAATTTATTACATTTGTAGGAAGTTATTACAATTTCAAAGGTGAAGATTTTCACCATCCCACAAATGTAATAAATTCCCCACAAAAGTAATAATTATTACGTTTGTGGGAAATTAAGTATTACGTTTGTGGTAGGCGATGGTATTACGTTTGTGGGAAGGTTATTACATTTGTGGGATTATTAGTTTTGTAGTAGTTATTACGTTTGTGGGGCTAACAATAATATATGTTGACTACAATAATTAAACCATCCATCCATGGGGGCGGCAGTGGCTCAGCGGTAGAGCAGATGTCTTGAGACCAGACATCGCCCAGCCATCGGCGGTTTGTTTCCCGCTCCCGCCAGACATCTTCAGAGTGTGAGCTGACAGTGGGAGGTGTCAGCTCACCTCCCAGCCACTGCCGAGGCGCCCTTGAGCAAGGCGTCGTCCCCCCCACAAGCTGCTCATTGGGGCGCACCCCAAAGTCGCGACTCGTCCCTCCACCTCTCCTGTACTGAGTGTTATTAACTGCATGCCTACAGGCCCCTAGTGTGTGTTGTGTTTGTTCAGGGGTGTGTTAATTTAATTTAATCTATCCATCTTCCACCGTTTATCCGGATTCAGGTCGCGGGGGCAGCAGCTTCAACAGGGAGCCCCAAACTTCCCTTTCCCCGATCCACCAGCTCTGACTGGGGGATCCCAAGGCGTTCCCAGGCCAGTGTTGAGATATAATCCCTCCACCTGGTCCTGGGTCTGCCCCGAGGTCTCCTCCCAGCTGGACGTGCCAGAAAAACCACCCTAGGGAGGCCCCCCGGAGGCATCCGCACCAGATGCCCAAACCACCTCAACTGACTCCTTTCCATGCGAAGGAGCAGCGGCTCTACTCTGAGCCCCTCGCAAACAGCAGTGTTTCTCACCCTATCTCTAAGGGAGACACCAGCTATCCCCCTGAGAAAGCCCATTTCAGCCGCTTGTACCCGCGCTCTCGTTCTTTCGGTCATGACCCATCGCTCATGACCATAGGTGAGGGTAGGAACAAAGATTGAACGGTAGATGGAGAGCTTCGCCTCTCGGCTTAGCTCCCTCTTTGTGACAACAGTGCGGTAAAGCGACTGCAATATCGCTCCTGCTGCCCCAATTCTCCGTCCAATCTCACGCTCCATTGTTCCCTCACTCGTGAACACGACCCCAAGATACTTAAACTCCTTCACTTGTGGAAGGACCTCATTCCCCACTCGGAGAAGGCAGTCCACCGGTTTCCTGCTGAGGACCATGGCCTCAGATTTGGAGGTGCTAATCTTCATCCCCGCCGCTTCACACTCGGCTGCAAACCGGACCAGTGAGTGCTGCAGGTCACAGGCCGATGACGCAGACAGGACCACATCATCTACAAAAAGCAGCGATGCAATCCTCAGGCCACCAAACTGTAACCCCTCCTCACCGCGACTATGCCTCAATATCCTGTCCATGGAAATCACGAACAGAATTGGTGATAAAGCGCAGCCCTGGCGAAGGCCAACAGCTACTCGGAACAAGTCTGACATACTGCCGAGAACCCAAACGCAGCTCTCACTTTGGGCGTACAGGGATTGGATGGCCCTGAGGAGAGGCCCCCTCACCCCATACTCCTGCAGTACTTCCCACAGTATATCCCTGGAGACCCGATCGTACGCCTTCTCCAAGTCCACAAAACACATGTAGACTCGATGGGCATACTCCCAAACCCCCTCTAGGATCCCTGCAAGAGTAAAAAGCTGGTCCGTTGTTCCACGACCAGGACGGAACCCACATTGTTCCTCCTCAATCCGAGGTTCGACAATCGGCCGGACCTTCCTTTCCATCACCTTGGAGTAAACTTTCCCAGGGAGGCTGAGGAGTGTGATTCCCCTGTAGTTGGCACACACCCTATGGTCCCCCTTTTTAAAAAGAGGATCCACCACCCCAGTCTGCCACTCTTTCAGCACTGTCCCAGACTTCCGTGCAATGTTAAAAAGGTGTGTCATCCATGACAGCCCCTCAACACCCAGAGCCTCCAGCATTTCCGGGCAAATCTTATCAACACCCGGGGCTTTGCCACCGTAAAGTTGTTTAACTACCGCGGCGACTTTTCCTTGAGAGATTGATTCAAATCCCCCATCATCTTCCAGCTCTGCCTCTGCAACAGAGGACAGGTCAGTTGAGGTAGTTGGATTCAGGAGTTCCTAAAAGTGTTCGACAACCTCCTCAGTCGAGGTCAACAGTGTCCCATCCTTACCGTATACAGGTTGGATGGTCCCCCATTTCCCCCACCTGAGGTGTCGGACAGTCCTCCAGAACAACTTTGGTGTCGTTCAATAGTCCTTCTCCATAGCCTCTCCGAACTCCTCCCACACCCTCTGTTTTTCCTCCATCACAGCTGAGGCTGCAGTCCTTTTGGCCCGTTGGTACCCTGCAACTGCTTTAGGAGTCCCCAGGGACAACATGCCCCTGAAGGCCTCCTTCTTCAGTCGGACAGCTTCCCTGAACACCGGGGTCCACCATGGTGTTCAAGGGTTACTGCCCCTTGAGGCACCCAAGACCTTGAGACCACAGCTCTCAGCTGCAGCTTCAGCAATGGATGCTCTGAACATCGACCATTCAGGTTCGGTGCCCCCAGCCTCCACAGGGATGCATGAGAACCTCCTTCAGAGGTGGGAGTTGAAGGCCTTGCGGACCGAGTCCTCCTCCAGACGTTCCCAGTTCACCCGCACTACTCATTTGTGTTTACCAGGTCTATCTAAAGGTTTCCTCCGCCAACGGACTCGACTCACCACCAGGAGGTGATCAGTTGACAGCTCTGCCCCTCTCTTCACCCAAGTGTCCAAAACACACGGTCGAAGGGCAGATGATACGATCACAAGATCAATCATTGACCTCCGACCCAGGGTGCTCTGGTACCAGGTACATTTATGAGCATCCTTGTGTTCGAACATGGTGTTAGTTATGAACAATCCGTGACTAGCACAGAAGTCCAACAACATAACACCTCTCGGGTTTAGATCAGGGAGGCCATTCCTCCCAATCACGCCCCTCCAAGTGTCTCCATCATTGCCGACATTTGCATTGAAGTTTTTTAAATGCTCTAAATGTTAATTTGGCCAAGGCAAAATGGTTAATGTGACCACCACTACTATTTTTGACAGGTCCAGTTTCATTGTCCTGAGTCGCCCTTGTGGTTCCCTAGTCTGCACCAGCAGCTCTTTTGATGAATAACTGAATCATGTAAACTACATATTTTTTTTTTAGTTAATATGGAAGGAAGGGTGTTTCTGCTTTTCTGGTGTAGCAAATGTTTTTATGTTGCCTTTATAAGGGGAACAAGCTCATAATCATTTTCTGTTCTGCATGTTAAGTTTTTTTTTCATGGAAATTAGTTGTATTTTTTGACAATAATAGCAACAATAACAACAATGGAATATTTTTATGGTAGGGTCACTCATTGGTCACTCATTTGTTTGATATAGCCCACAATATCAGTTCCAAGATTCCTCTCACCTCCAAAACATGCAGCTTAGGTGAATTGGTCACACCAAATTGTCCGTAAGTGTGAGTGGTTGGTTGTTGTTGATGTGGCTTTGCAATGAGCTGGTGTCTCATCATGAGTGTAGCATGCCTTTTACCTGCAGTCAGCTGGGATTGCCTCCAACAGACCTGTGACCAGCAAGGTGGATAAGCAGCTGTAGACAAGAAAATGGATGGATGGATGGATGGATGGATGGATGGATGGATGTTGGTGAATACTGCAACAAGGATTTTTAAAAGCAGTAATATAACAACTGAGAGTAAGATATAAACTTTACTGGGTCCTTGATTTTAGAGAGAGGTAGAAAAAGGCAGACCCTTCAATTTTGCCATCAAATTGACATGACAGCTGTCAGTGACATATTTCACACTTTGAAGACAGAAATCTTCCAAAAGGTGTCTTGAATATAGTCTTTATAGCTAAATGGCTATGCACCCTTCTTCCTTTTTAAGCAATATAGAAACAAGATATACTCCAATTTGTTATTATAGTGAATTACTTTTCTGAAAATAATGTCACAGTAAAATGAGTATTAACAAACTATCATTTGTAAAATTTTTTCAAAACACTAAGTCATTAATATTGCCTAATCAGTTGGTCCCAGGCTTGTCAGAGTGCAAAAAAAAAAAAAAAAATTGAAAGTTTTGTACAAAGCAATTAAAGTTATGGATGAAAAACCTAGGAACTATTATCACTGTGCAATTAAAAAAATACAGCCTTTTAGACTGGGGCAGTCTTCACACATTTGCAGATTTTAATCTGATTTATAAAGTACTGCATGATTTTTTCTCCAGATCCTCTGGCAGAGTTTATCTGCCAAAGAAACAGGCTCGAGGCTCTGTCAGAGGTGACTGTTTCATTCCTCTGCGCAGGAGCACTTTCAGTAAGTCGGTCTGGTCAGTGAGGAGCACTAGTGGGTGGAACTCATTACCTGAGGAGGTTAAACTTCTTACAACATACAAGGTCTTCACAAAAAGCTTGAAAATTTGGGGACTATAGATGAAAACTAGCCTTCTGGCTAATTCTGGCTTTTTAACCACACATAATCATGTGTTTTATGAAATTGTATTGTACCCTTTCAAATAAACTAAACTAAACTAACTAACGTGTCTTATTTTTCTCATGTGCTTATTCAATATTTAGAGATGCTTGCTGAACCTATTCTATCTATCTATATCTTTGAATTGATAAGTTTAATAAAGCTAATGAAAAAAATGCCTTGGAAGCAGTGTTCCCTCTAAGCTGTGCGCGTGCGCAATTCCGCACTGCTCGCACGTTCTCAGCGCACAAAAAAATTTATGCTTCGCACAAAATAACATTTGATACAAACAAATTAAGTAATATCTAATATTAGTAGAAATGCTAATAAAAAGGAGCAATTAGATATTTACAGACAAAAATGTAGCCGCAAGAGGGCACAAACCAGTGTCTTATTGTGCCGGTCCCAAGCCCGGATAAATACAGAGGGTTGCGTCAGGAAGATAGATATATACTTTAATGATCCCAAAGGAAATTCAGGTAGGGCATCCGGCGTAAAACCTTTGCCAAATAAAACATGCAAATCAAACCTATGACTTCCACACCGGATCGGTCGAGGCTTGGGTTAACAATGACCGCCATCAGTGCTGTTCACCTACAGGGTGCCGGTGGAAATTGGACTACTGTTGGTCGAAGAAGGAGAGGAGGAAAGTGTGTTCGTAGGAAGAGAGAGAGTATAGGACTGAGAGTAGAGACGTTGAATGCTGGGACTATGACAGGAAAAGGTAGAGAGTTGGTTGACATGATGCAGAGGAGGAAGGTAGGCATACTGTGTGTCCAGGAGACCAGGTGGAAAGGTAGCAAGGCTAGAAGTTTAGGAGCAAGATTCAAGTTGTTCTATTATGGTGTAGATAGGAAAAGAAATGGAGTAGGAGTTATCTTGAAGGAGGAGTTTGTTAAGAATATCCTGGAGGTAAGAAGAGTGTCAAATAGAGTGATGAGTCTGAAGCTAGAAATAGAAGGCGTGATGTTCAATGTTGTTAGTGGGTATGCACCACAGGTAGGATGTGAGCTGGAGGAGAAGGAGAAATTCTGGTTGGACTGTGATGAGGTGATGCAGAGCATACCTAGAAGTGAGAGAGTTATCATTGGTGCAAACTTCAATGGACATGTTGGTGCAGGAAACAGAGGTGATGGGCAGGTTTGGTATCCAGGACAGGAACGCAGAAGGACAGCTGGTAGTTGACTTTGCAAAAAGGATGGAAATGGCTATAGTGAATACTTTCTTCGAGAAGAGGCTGGAATATAGGGTGACCTATAAGAGTGGAGGTAGGAGCATACAGGTAGACTACATCTTGTGTAGATGGTGTAATCTGAAGGAGATCAGTGACTGCAAAGTAGTGGTAGGAGAGAGTGTAACCAAACAGCATAGGATGGTGGAGTGTAGGATGACTCTGGTGGTGAGGAAGATGAACAGGACAAAAGTGGGACTGCATCAGGGATCAGCTCTGAGCCTCTTCTTGTTCGCTATGGTGATGGACAGGCTGACAGAAGAGGTTCGACAGGAATCTCCATGGACTATGATGTTTGCAGATGACATTGTGGTCTGTAGTGAGAGCAGGGAACAAGTGGAGGAGAAACTAGAGAGCTTGAGGTTTGTCCTGGAAAAGAGGAATGAAGGTTAGCTGCAATAAGACAAGAGTACATGTGTGTGAATGAGAGGGACCAAAGTGGAAGAGTGAGGTTACAGGGAGAAGAGATCAAGAGGGTGGAGGATTTTAAGTACTTAGGGTCAACAGTCCAGAGCAATAGAAGGTGTGGAAAAGAGGTGAAGTGTAATAGAAAAGTTTCAGGTAAAATGAAAGGAAAAATGTACAAAACTGTGGTGAGACCAGCGATTTTGTTTGGTCTAGAGACAGAGGGCACGTTTCACAAAGCCTGTTTAGTGGAAAACCTGGGTAAGTTAACCCTGAAATCGGGGAAACCAGGGTTTCCGGTTTCACAAAGGGAGGTAACTTAATCCAGAGTCAGAGGAGTACACCTAGCCTGTGTCATGAGGCGAGAGAAAGTGAACCTCTAGGTTTGTTATCACAGTAACAGACTCTGAAGCTAGCCTGGTCGGGAGGAGGGGCCGTGTCACGAAGCAGGTTCAGTGGAAACTCTGGGTAAGTTAACCCTGAAATCAGGGAAAACCAGGGTTGTCGTTTTCACAAAGGGAGGTAACTTCATCCAGGGTTACCCCAGGGTTAACCCTGTAACCCTGGCCTGCTTCACGTAGCGAGGTAAACTGAACCTCTGGGTTTGTTACCGCAGTAACAGACTCTCTGAACATAACCTGGTTGGTAGCAGGTTTTATTCCACAAACCCAGGGCTTCTTCTGAGTCCGCCCCTTTTCACCACCGCTCACGCGGCTTCATTTCCTGGTTCTGTCGGATGGAGAGTTTTTCCGACATAAGGTTTTATAAATAACTCCGTATTTTAGAGGTGCAGTCAAACCTCGGTTTTCGAACATAATCCGTTCCAGAAGGCTGTCCGAAAAGTGATTTGTTCGTAATCCGAAATTATTTTTCCCATTATATTTAATGTAAAGGGTAGAAATAGACACTGTGTTTTATTTAATTTGCTAAATACACTAGATCATTTAACCACATCACTTGCTTTAAGCTGGTCTTTATTTTTTAGGATGGTGCTTATCTTCGATTTCGCCATCCCGAACTCCTTAGCCAACACAGACACACGCACGCCTGTTTCATATTTTGCTATTAATTCTTTTTTAAATTCAATAGTTTTGCACACTACTTTCCTCTTCACCAGTTTTACCACTTGCACTTGCTTTCTTTGGACCCATGATTAGGGGCTAATACACGATGCAAAACTTAAAAAAACAGTCAGATTTGCGTAAATAACAACAAACAGCTCCGAACGAACTTTGAATATGAATGCGCTACAGAGGAAGCATCCTGGGCATTCGAGTTCGCTCAGCTCCCGAGTGAGTCGCTATGACGGAGCGGTAGAGACCGTTCCGTCCATCTCCGTTCCGTGCGCCTCTCTCCCTCACCAAGGAGAGCGGCCGCACGAGTACGCTCGGCTTCTTTCGGTTAGGTCAAGAGCCAAATTTTTGGTCGAATTCTGAGACGTAAAATTCTCGAATTTTCTGGTCGAAGACCGATTTGGTTGAGAACAGAAGCGTTCGAAAATCGAGGTTTGACTGTATTTTAGAGGCAAACATGCCATGTTAGTTTGACATGGAGCCCCTTGATGGAGTTTCCGCATTAATTCACAGAGAATTAAATATTTTTGTATCGCGTTCAGCTGTCCGGTCATATCCAGACAGTTCTCTTTATGTTCAGTACCGATTCACGTCCCAATCCAACACACACACACACACCCACACACACCTGATCCATCCTCACGTCTGCAGTAGCGCTACGTATAGTGCTCCGTTCAGATTTTCATCTTTTATTTGCAAATGATAGTTTTTCTATACATTGGGAGATGCTCTGTGCACCTCGCCTTTAAACTTTTATCCCAGTTTTTCTATTTTTCTGGAGAGAAAACCGTCAGAATCATCGAGGAGTTCCACAGGACTGCAGGTGAATGATGTAGAAATCTGATAAATTCATTCGAAAGTATGTTCTCCAATGTAATTTGCTGCCATAGATGGTACCCATATTCCCATCAAGGCTAGTGATGATGTGAAGAGATTGTCAATTCACAGCAAATACATGTAGGTACAAGTAGATTGACTACTGTTTCAACATGTTAAATACTGTATCATAGATAAATTAACATCTGTCCAGATCATATGTGATGCTGCAAACTACATTTTCCACCTTTATTTGTATAGCGCCTAATCACATTAGCAGACATTTCAAAGAGCTTTAACAGACACCCAACAGAACCCTCCAGAGCAAGAATAAGCAGCAGCGGCGGGGAGGAACTCCCCTCAGTACTGATGTGGAGACGGAGCGGTCCTGATCGGTTCCTGACTCATGGTTGTATGATGTTTCTCACCTGAGCAACAGACTAATGCAGTAACTACAGATTTATTTTAATTTAATTTTAATTTAATACACTGTTATAATCCCCGAAGGGAAATTAAGTTTTTGTTAGCACAATAGATTAGCACAATAATTCACTTGTCTACATCGTTAAATCCACTCTAATGAATCTACTTTCCATCACAGGAGAGTCTGATGGTTGTTTTCTGGGGGAAAGGGGTTACCCATGCCAAATGAGGTTGCTGACCCCTTACTAACCCAGGCCTCCAACAGAACTTCAAATGGGTTCACTGCAGGACGAGAGCCCGGGTGGATATGACCATAGGCCTGCTGAAAGACCGTTTCCAGAGTCTATGACACCTCAAGATGATTCCTGAGAGGACCTGTGATGCAGTTCTGTTCTTCATAGTAGTATTGCCACTATCACAGGAGAACAACACCCTACCCCACGAAAACATACAGTTGCATATGAATTCCACAGAATGAACCGCTGGTGTTCACTGAGCGTCTATTTGTACATTGGATGTGACGGACTGTCCAGCTTGCTCTGTTAAAAAAGGATGAGAAAGTGTTGATCCTTCAGTGGTGGCTAAATGTCACTCTGTATTACACCAGATTGTTAAGCATGAGGAACAATCGGTAACAGAAAATATTTGACCACCTTTCTTTTCTTCAATTTCCTGTTAATTTCTTTTTCTTTTTATCAGTTATGTATTATTTGACTAAAAGACACAGAGAATGAAACATGGAATGCCTAAAACCAGTTATAAGCAGTAAAATGCCACTGACGAAAGAGCTGAATTAGTTGTAGCTATTACTGTGTCAAGGAAACCATCCAAAACGACTAGGTGTCAGTTCTTCATGTCAGTTCTTAGACAACATAGGTGTACGCGACAGTATGAATATTCTTCTTTTCAACTGTTTAAAACGTGCATATGCCGATTTACTGTTTAAATTACCTAACATGAAAATGATTTTAAAAATTTCTTTATTTAACAGAACTTTATGGAGATGAGAGCACATTTATGTGTGTGACAAGAGCATTCTGTTGGCGATAAAACAACTGAAAAGCCGAATGTCCACTTATTATTTACTGTACAATGTCATTATGTTGTAATGAGGAAGAGGAGGATCCCTAACGAGATGATGCAGAAGTCTGACCTGTGTGAACGATGTTTTTAAACTTCGTTATCAGCTGCTGACATGTGCGCTTCTCCCCCGCTGGATTGCACCTAATAAAATATTTTAATAAAATATTATTCAAGCCGTAATTTTACTGTGAGTACAATGGACTACGTTTAGACGCACGCATCGACTTCTCAAGTCATCTCTCTCTTCTTTACAGCTGCAACGCTGTTCCTCTTTTCGCAATATGTCCTCAAAATCTTCATACACGTAGATTACAATCTGTACTTCAACTGCGTAAAGTAACGCGGAGCGCGTCTTGTCCGTCGTCATGGTGAATCGTCGAATCTGGGCTCCATTGATGATGGCTTTTTAAAGAGGCGTCGCACCTATTAAACTGCGGGTCAACTTACCCTGGGTTACAAAAACTAACCCCGAGAAGCGTTTGTGAAACAGAAAACCTTGGTTTTCCAAGTTCAGGGTAAATCAACCCAGAGCCACAGGTTGTACTCATGGTTCGTTAGCCCTGCTTCGTGACATGGGGCCCGTTCAAAAAGCAGGTTTAGTGGTAAACCAGGGTGAGTTAATCCTGAAATCAGGGAAAACCAGGGCTTTCATTTTCACGAAGAGAGGTAACAACCCAGAGTTAGAGCAGTAACGCTGACCTGTTTCTGAAGCGATGGAAACTAAACCTCTGGGTTTTTTACCGCAGTAACAGACTGTGAACATAACGTGGTCAGTAGTAGGTTTTATTCCACAAACCCAGGGTTTCTTCTGACTCCGACCCCTTTCACAGCCGCTCACGCGGCTTCATTTCCTGGTGCTGATGGATGGGGAGTTTGACCAAAGTAAGGTTTTATAAATAACTCCTTATGTTAGAGGTATTTTAGAAGCAAACATGGCATGTCCGTTTGACGTGGAGCCCCTTGATGGAGTTTCCGCATTAATTCACTTTTTTTTTTGTATCGCGTTCAGATATCCAGTCATATCCAGACAGTTCTCTTTATGATCGCTACCAATTCACGTCCCGATCCATCACACACACCCACAACCTGATCCATCGTCACATCTGCAGCAGTGCTGTGTGTAGTGCTCCGGTCAGTTTTAATTTTTTATTTGCAAACGGTAGTTTGTCTTTACAATGTGAGAGATGCTCAGTGCACCTCGCGTTGAAACTTTTACCCCAGTTTTTCTATTTCCCTGGAGATAAACCCATCAAAATCATCAAGAAGGAGTTCCACAGGACTGCAGGTGAATGATGTAGAAATCTGATGAATTAATTTCAAATGATATTCTCTTAATGACATTGTGCTACAACCTCAGAATAGGATTATGAACTTTAATTTCTTTTAGGATTTCCCAATGTAATTGGCTGCACAGATGGTACCCACATTCCCATTAAGGTACATGGAGACTGAACATTGTTTCAATATGTTAAAGACTGCATCATAGACAAACATCTGTACAGATCATGTGATGCTGCAGACTACATTTCTGATGTGGAAGTCTGGGTCTGTTCTTGACTCTTGGATATATGGTCTTACCTGAGCAGCAGACTGTAATTTAGTCAGTAATCTAAAGATTTGCACAATAATTCACCTTTCTTCATTGTGTAATCCAGTCTAATGAATCCACTATACATTACAGGAGAGAGCCTACAACACCTCAAGATGATTCCTGCTATCCAGGATGGCGGAGCAGTGACAGACACCAACTGCCAGAATCATTTCAGAGTCACCATCACCACCATCACAGCGGGCAATAAAAACATACAATACACATTTCCTGTCATCACATGATTCACCTGTGACCATCACCCACCTCTAACTTGTGCTCCATTATCTCTATGTCCAGATCTGTCCTAATCTGGAAGTCCTGGTAAACCATTTCTATTTTCTGTCCTTTTTTAGAAAGTAAATTCTATAAACTTCTTCACCAGATAGATGGGAATACATGAGGAGGACTTTAAAGCATAGTTGCATATGAATTCCCCAGAATGAACCGCTGGTGGTCACTGAGTGTCTATTTCACTGTGATAGTCTGTGCAGTTGGGACCCTTCTGCTACTGTCCATCCATGCTCTGTTAAAAAAGGATGAGAATTTGTTAATACTTCAATCGAGGATAAATGTCACTCTGTATTCCACCAGAAAGTGAAGCAATGGGAAGAGAACATTCAGTGACATAAAATATTAGACTACCTTTGTTTTTTTCAATTTCTTGTTTATTTTTCTTTTTATCAATTAATAACTCCTGTGTGTATCATGTGACTAAAACAGACAGAAAATAAAACTTGGAATACCTTAAAGCGGTTATAAGCAGTACAATGCCACTGCCACTAATGTAAGAACTAAAGCACTTTTGGCTGTTACTCTATCAAGGTAACACTGCAAACGAGCTATATGTCATCTCTGGATTTCAGTTCTTAAATAATATAGGTATATGCAATGGTGTGAATGTCCTTATCAATTGTTTTTGTCACGTGCATATGCCGATTTAGTGTTTTATTTACACAACAATAAAACTTTTAAATATATTTCCTTACTGAACAGAACCTGATATAGATGAGAGCGCATTTATGTGCGTGAAAAGAGCATTATGTTGGCGATAAAACAACTGAACAGTCAAACATCCATTTAATATTTACTGTACAGTATCAAACATAACGAGGATGAGGAGGATCCCTAACGAGGTGATGCAGAAGTCTGTGTGAACAATGTTTTTATACTTCATTCTCAGCTGCTGACGTGCGATTCTCCCCCCACGGGATTGCACCTAAATAAAATAAATTAATAAACTATTATTGAAGCCGTTTACCTCCGTATTTTTACTGTGAGTGCAATGGACTACGTTTGAACTTACGCATGGACTTGAGCAGCAATTCACTCCCACAACATCTCGCTCTTCTTTGCAGCTGCAATGCTGTTCTCTTTCTTCTGAAAAGGCCCTCTAAGTCTTCATATTCATGAATTAAAATCTGTACTCCGACTGCCGTAAAGCGTTGCGGTGCGCGTCTCGTCCATCGTCATGGTGAATCGTCGAATCGGGGCTCCAATGATGATGGCTTTTTATCGTGTTGTTGCACCTGCTAAACTGTCAATCTACCTTGGGTTACTTAAACTACCCCTTTGTGAAACCGGAATCCCTGGGTTTTCCAAACTCAGGGTAAATCAACTCAGAACCACAGGTTTACCTCATGGTATGTTAACCCTGCCTTTGTGAAACGGGCCCAGTGTCACTGAGGAAAGCTAGGAGGCAGAGCTGGAGGTAGCAGAGATTAAGATGCTGAGGTTCTCTTTGGGAGTGACCAGGATGGATAGTATCAGGAATGAGTACATCAGAGGGACAGCACATGTTAGAGGTTTTGAAGATAAAGTCAGAGAGGCCAGACTGAGATAGTTTGGACATGTCCAGAGGAGAGGTAGTGAATATATAGGTAGAAGGATACTGAGTTTTGAACTGCCAGGCAGGAAGCCCAGAGGATGACCAAAGAAGAGGTTCATGGATGTAGTGAAAGAGGGCATGAAGGTAGTTGGTGTGAGAGAAGAGGATGCAGAAGAAAGGGTTAGATGGAGCGGCTCGTCACTTCCTACCTGCACCACTAGTCAAAAGCAGCGTGACTGACAACAGAGATGGACGCGACACAGGAGAGCGAGGCAAGCCCACTCGGACCTTTGGACGGAAAGTTTATTTATAAAAAGAACAAAGACGGGACTATGAACAAAAACGCAATGATTCTGCGCTGCCAGTCTGCGCTGTAGACGCCTCCATCAGTCTGCCCCAGGGCAGCTGTGGCTACACACGTAGCTTACCATCACCAAGTATGAATGAGGAGTGAATGAATAATGGATCCGATGTAAAGCGTCTTTGAGTGTCTAGAAAAGCGCTATATAAATCTTATCCATTATTATTATTATTATTATTATTATTATTGTTGTTGTTGATGTTATTTGTACCTTTTGTAAAAGAGAATTTTCATGTCACCGAAGCAGCTCCAGCCTAACGTATCATTTAAATGCAAAACATGTCAAGGACACAGAGTTGAACGTTAGCTTACCCTTTTAAAGGAAAAGTCTGTTGGCATCTTGCTATTTAGTTGCCTTATTTAGAGGCATATTATACTATTCATTTTGAATTGCTCTATTGAGTCAGCTTTAGTATTCATTTTGATTGAGAGTCCGCTTATGTGCCTATTTGAGACTCAGCCTTATTTTATTTTATTTATTTTATTTAACTGTATTCGTATTACATTTTTGAGAAATGCAGCTGCGCTAATTGGTTTGCTGATGTGCTTGGCCTTTTTTCTTTTGAATTTCATATATAAAGCACTTAACCAATAAAAATGTGGATTTCAAATCTTCTCTTCTTGGTGCATTCTATTGATTAGTCATGCACTACAATTTTGTAATGTCCTAGAATTCAAATTCTTTATTTGGGGGCCTTTAGCAGGTATGAGATTAAAATGCGATTAATTAAATTAATTACAAATCCTGTAATTAATTGGATTTTTTTTAATCGCCTGACAGCACTAAAATATATATATATATATATATATTATATATACATATATACATATATACATACATACATACATACATATATACATATACACTGTCTGGCCATCAAAAAAAGTCACACCTTCTCATATTTTGTTGGACAGCATTTAGCTTTGATTACAGAATGCATTAACTGGGATATTGTTTTGATGAGTTAATGCAATATCACAAGAGTTTTTTCCATCCAGTGATGCTATATTTTTCCATATTTTTCATCAATATCTTGCATTTATGATGATGGGGTCTGACCACTATGTAAAGCCATCTCCAGCGCTCATTGAGATTCTTTTTTCAAAGAATCTCAACGAGTTTAAGGTCTGGATTCTGGTGGCCAATCCATGTATGAAAATGATGTCTCATGCTTCCTGGACCCCTCCCTCACAATTTTAGCGTGGAGACCCCTGAAGGGAAAAGCCGAAAGGAAAAGAAGAAGAAGGTCAGGTCGACAACAGCAACAGTGTGTGTTCAAAGAATGAGATCAGCTGATTACCTGAATATACTGAATGTCCGGGTTATTTCATCAATGGATTATTTCTTCTCCAAAGGCACGGACATATTCCAAGATGGCAATGTCAGGATTCATTGGGCTAAAATTGTGAGGGAGGGGTTCAGGGAGCATCAGACATCATTTTCATACATGGATTGGCCACCACAGAGCCACCACAGAGTCTTTGAAAAAAGAATCTCAATGAGTGCTGGAGATGGCTTTACATAGTGGTCAGACCCCATCATCATGAATGCAAGATTTTGATGAAAAATATGAAAAATATTGCATCACTGGATGGAAATAACTCTTGCATCAACTCATCAAAACAATATCCCAGTTAATGCATGCTGTAATCAAAGCTAAATGCAGTCCAACAAAATATGACAGGGTGTGACTTTTTTGATGGCGACTTTTTTTTGGCCAGGCAGTATATATATATATATATATATATATATCATACACACACTGAGAAATGTTTCTCAGTGTTTCTCATACTACAGATATGTAAAATATTTCTTTGATTTACCAGAACTTCAGGATTGTAGCTATTACATTCACATTAATCATCATTACTAGTACAACATCACAGTCCATGGTAAAGTTCATGAAATGAGATATATTTCCAAATAATATGCTAAATTAGTAACATGAACATTGTTTGGTCCCAAAAATAACCATGGTGAACTCCAAAAGTGATATAAAATGCTGGTGATATAACTGATGAAGGTAAAGAACTGGGTTTTTGTTTGATTGTTTGTTTGTTTTGTTTCCCTATAAATAACTAAAAGAAAATAACCATAATTAAAAAAAAATAAAGCACAATCATTCACTTGAGACAATGTAATAACTTTGTTCATCCAAATTTAGAAGGAGATCAGGTACACTGTATTGATCCTTTAGGAACAATGACTGGCATGAAGGACAATGAGACAACAGCAACGGAATGAATGGCAAATATCCCACTTTATTACTACTTGGGGAGATGGCACCGTTCCATAAAAACTGGAAGGCACAACCCGTACTGTAACCAAAATGTGCAGGAAACAGAGCAGATGTGTCGAGTTTTGTTATTGTTGCTCCCCACATGCTTTTCCTATGAATACAGCTGTCAATTTATATTAAAACTGGATATGGAGCATTTTCCCAGACAACATGAGCAGCAATTAAGAACTGTGAATAAATTGTGACTTTTGGAAACAGCAGGAATATTAATTTACCCACAAGCCCTCTGGGAGCTCTTTCTCCCACAGACATGTTTGCAGTTTGATAATTAATATTACTGTTTTAAATTAAAGTCAACTAAACTAATAGAGTTGACACAACAGTGAATTGTAGGTCAGAGCAAAATAAATTCTGTATAATTAATAAATTAACTAATTTAATTCTGAATCATCAAATCTGGATACATCTTAATAAATTAATGAATTTTACACATAAATAACGTAAAGATATTAGATTTCTATTATATGAAATATTTTCTTACTATTCTTTGACTACCTTAGGACCCTCATTTACAATTAAAGTGCAATATTTAAACATGAAGATATTTTAATGGACAGTAGATAAATATTGAATATTTAATAGCTTATCGGCTTTAATTTTCAATTTTGCTGTGATGTACAGTAATTACTTGTGTTATTATTCCTGCTAGACATTACAAATCTTAAGTCAAATAAATTGAGATGATATGCAAACGATTATCTGTATTTTGTAGATCAATATTTGATATGCATGATAGTGTTAACAAAAGCGAGATGAAAGTGTGTGTAAGATAGATACTTTAATAATCCCGGAGGAAATATAATAATCCATCCATAAAAAATCCATCCACCTAATAATCCATCCATCCATCTTCTGAACCACTTTATCTGCTGTCGCCAGTCACGGGGAGCTGGAGTATATCCCAGCAAGCTTAGAGCGTGACGTGCGGAACACTCTGGACGCGATGCCAGTGCATTGCGGAGCCACACAAAGACAGACAAACACGCGCTTATACACAATTTAGGACCGATCAATTAACTTATAGTGCATGTTTTTAAACAATGGGAGAACATGTAAACTCCACACAGAGTGGGACTCGAACCTGGAACTGCCTTACTGTGTGGCGACAGCACAACCCACTGCGCCAGCATGCCGCCAGGATTGTGTAACATATTGCGTAACAATTTTTTACTCCTTGCTGCCAATTTGAAAATCTCAACATCATCCCTACACTTTCTGCTCAGTCTCACCCTCTCTCTCTCTCTGAGAAGAGGAAGGAGTGTGTGGTGTCTTTGGACACGTATTCACTTTATTTTTTGCTTTTCTTATATATTTATACATGCATTTGTGTACCATAATTTAACCATGGTTATGTTTTGAGTGTTCGTGAGAGGAATAGATGAGAGTGTGGCGTCTTTGCATGTTTATTAATTTTCTTTTTTTGCTTTTTTGTATATGTACTCACATTTCAGTTAGTGGTAGTTACATCGCAATTACGTTTAGTAGTTTGTGAGGCTTTTGCGGTGATTAGGAGGCAATATGGTAATCCAAAACTGTTTAAATCAATCCACTGGACTTTAAGAAAGTCCAGTGGATCCTCTCATCCAAGAGGCTTCCTCAGTTCTGAATATGGTAACCCCAAGATGGGCATCCACAGAAGAAAAAGTCGTACTGAAACGGCTGACATGCCAGCCTGGTATCAAACTGACAATGACTGTCAGCTGCTCGGTGGGGGAGGTGTGTTTAGCAATGGGAGAGCAGGTCGGTTATGATAGTGTTCAAGCAGGCTCCCGAATGAACGAAGCAGTCCTTCACCCCCATCTTCCCCCTGGCTAAACCGATTAAAAAGTTATCATAGAGAACGCACTGCCATATTTCAGTGACAACGCTCTGGAGAGGGAGTTGTCGTGACATGGTCGGCTCCTGGCTCCTATAAATACATTCCTGGTCAGCAGTACCCCACGGGCATGTTGCGCCTTCCAGAGTCAGATTATAGTGGTCCCTAATCGGATCAATGAAGAGATGAACATCACGCCCACGTTTAAAATTGATCACTGTGATTACAAGGTTTATGTCACCAGTGAGAGCATGAAATGTTTCCGGTGCGGGGGGAGGGACATCTCATCCACCAGTGTCCGGAGGGAGAGGGTGAGTGCCGGCCATTGGTTGCCGTGGGGCAAGCGGCTCAGACCACGGGGGGCTGGCAGCTGAGGTTGCTGTGCAGCCAGTTGTTGTGGGTGCTGCGGAGCCAGTGGTTGCAGCTTCTTATGCAGCTGTGGCGGCCTCTGGTGCTGTGTCCCGGGTTCCAAGGCAGCGGACTTGTTGGTTTCTGACTCCACTCCCCGTTGGGTCACCGACTGCTTACCCGGAGCTGCGGAATAATACGCAGGATACAGGTGACAGTGCAAAGGTTAAACAGCCAGTGGCCGCAATCTCTGGTGGCTTCCAGCGCTGCGGTCCTGATTTCACAATCACAGCCTTGTGAGGTTCCAACTCCATCCCCCGCTGAATTGCCGGTCATCAACCCAGAGGTCAGATTATGTAAGTAATAATAATAATAGATTATAATAACAATAAGTAGATTATATTAGCATTATCTAAAAATGTATGAACAGCCATATGAGTATGGACAATCATTTTATATATTGAATTTTTAGCACATGGTGACCCCTTAAATGAAACCTCATCCAACAATCATGTAACATTTGAAAGGCAATGTGAAGTTCACGCATTCAATCAATCAATCAATAAATCAGTAAACAAGCCTACGAACATCAAAGAAGGAAAGTTCTTCTACATTGAAGTTATATTTCCAGAAAGTTCAAGGCAATTAATACTGCATGTACAAAGAAATGTGTATTAAATCAAGATATCTGATCTGAAAACAGAAGGTGTCTGTCTTCTATGGAGTTGGGGGGAGGTATGCTGAACACCAATGAATAGGTTTCTCTGTTTTGGCTGCAGTCTGACTCTCTACTGGACTCTGATCAACTGCAGCCAGGGAAAATCCAGTCAGCTTCAAACAACCTGGCTCTAGGATTGATTGTCAGAGTTTTTAAAGGGGTCCAATTATAAAAAACACATTTTTGTCAGGTCTTTATATATACATAGTGGTCTTCCCTAACCCTACCAATTTCTAGAATCTGGAAAACAAATGCTTCCTGCATCAATAAATATTTAGAATTTTTTGGTTGGACTGCACATAAGACAGACTTCACAATCCATTTTTTTTCACATACAGTGCGTCCTCGTTACTAGCTGTTAATCCGTTCTAGGAACCACACGTGAATAACAAATTCCACGATATAGCAACAAACTATCTTATTATTATGGTAATTTAAACATTTATGAACCCTCCCCATACTGATATTAAACCACCTTCTATCTGCATTACCTTTTCCCACACTCCTATCGAGTGTTTAAGGCACTTTTGTCTCTCATGGAAGTGCATTATGTTGCGACACTCACGAAGCGTAGCGCACTTCTGGATGCCGTCAGCCAATAGAATTAGTGTACGGTATCACGTGACTATCTACCAAAAGCCCACGATTAGGTGAAGTAGCGGGTTTTGATGCGCGAATGTGAAAGGGTGCATTGTTTTGATGTAACAACCTGAGTGATTGACAGAGTGACTGACATGCTGCACAATATTTCATTAATTAACATATCCTCACCCTGGATACAGCGTGGTCATCCCCGAAGTGAAGATCCTGTTCAGGGTAAGGTAGCAGTATGTGGTATTGTCATGGCTCAGAGCTAGACCCTGAGGTCCTCACAAGCTGTAGAAGTCAGTTAGTATCTAGCTAGTTAAATCTGCTTTGGTCAGGTGTTTATGTAGCCTGTGTCTGTGTGCGTGTTATGTGCGTGTGTGTGTGTAAGAGTGCTTGCTATGACACTGAGGATACACGGCAGGCGCCATGATGCTGAGGATTTGCCATATGCACACACACATACACACGGCACAGTTTTATTAACAGTTGCTTAGGAGGTAAGGATGGTTAAGTGTCTTGCCCAAAGACACAACGACAAGTGACTGGGTGGGAGCAGGAATTGAACCCCCAATCCCGTCGTTGTTGGACGACCCTCTCTACCAACTGCCGCTCCATAGTAATAAAGTTAAGACTCCTGGAGCTCACGCTAAGTGCAAGCAGACGGTAGCACACATGTTCAAGTAACGTATGTAAACACAGCTAGGGGTGTGGCAGGTGTTGACAGAGGGAGCTCAGAGACCAGCCACTTTAAATGTAGCGCACAGACCAGAAGTGATTTGATCAAATATTCTTTCTATTCTTTTTTTTTTTTTGTCTTGTCTGCATGTATTCTCATAGTTTAACCCCATAAAAGGGGTCAAGCCGCCCAGCAACCATCCCGCCCCCAAGCGCAGCGACGACTTCGTACCACGCAACCACCCCCGCATCCACGGGCCATCCCTCCGCAGCCGAACCCCTAGGCCAGGCCAGACAGCCCACACACCGCCCCACCCCCACATCAGAGCCACAGCGCCACATCCCCGGTCCCCACCACCGCGCGGCGAATCAACGGCCACGACCGACAACCGGCAGCCACCAACAACAATTCGGCCGCCATAAAACGCCCACAACTAAGCCCAACCCCCCAGCAGCCCAAGCCCAAGCCGAGCCGCAGGCCCAGGTCAAACAGCCCCTCCACCAGAAGCGCCATGTTGTGTGGAGTCTACGCCACCCTCCCTGTTATTATGCTTCCTCGATCCCTGACGAGGAAGCCCTCTCCCAACCCTGTGTTCCTGTGCTACCTAGTGTGGGATGTGGTGCATTAAAAATTTGAAGGGGAAGCCAAGCACTGTCCAGACTACTCCAATCATCGCAGGGCTCCCTCCAAAGTGTGTGTGTGTGTGTGTGTGTGTATGTTGCATTAAAATTGGAGGAGGGGGGACACATGTGAGGCGTATATGGGGAGGATACAGCGCCCTAGAGCACTGCAATCCGCCCCACAACCATGCCCACTGCCCTCACCCCCATCCATTCCCAAAGCCCTAACTGTGCCCTGCATGTGCCTAAAAGTTATCATGTATAGTGTGAGATATGTGAAGTGAACATTAGGAGGCAATCTGGTGTGGGCTCGGCCCACATGAACAGGGCCATGAGGAGGACCAGGATCACAGCCGGTCAACCACCCCGAGCCCGCAACATGGCCCGGCCAAGACCACCAGGGCACCGGCAAGGCCACGCCTGGCGTCCCCCAAAGCTACCGATGACCTACCGGCAACCGGCCCAGGCCACCAACCCGCCCTGCAACAGTAACAACCCAGAGACGCACCACCATGGCACCACAGAGGGGAATGAAGGCGATGCATGCACCGCCCCACCAGGCATGGCTGCCCGACCACCGAGGGCCAGTCCCGCAGGACCGAGGCCAGCGAGTAGCCCAAAGCCACCACACCGTCCAGGGGAGGCAGCCGCCGAACAGCCAGTTCGGCGGTTTTGTATATGTCATCAGTCTATTATCTTTAAGAAGGTGATGGAGGTGGGTGATCCCTTTCTTTGCCCATGTGCTAAAATAAAGAGGTTTTTTATTGTTAATAAAGTCTGGGTTATGCCAAATTGGGGAAGAGTATGCCGGGGTGTAACTGAGATCCTGTAAAATCTAGAGCTTTCCACCAAGCAGACAAGGTGGAGGCAATCAAAGGATTCTTGAAGCAAGGATGTTGTTTAAGAGTTGTGGTTATAAAAGGAAGATCAGAGAGATTTGTTAAGGTTAGTTCAAATCTGGACCCCAGGGAGCAGAGATTGACACTCAAGTAAAAAATCAACAGCTTTATTGCTCAGACTAAACAAAAACACAGGTGAGCCTGATAACAAAAGGCAGCTGAGCAAAAATGACAAAACTCCAAAGACATAGAAAGAACTGGAAACTAGAGAAACACTAGACACTTGCATCACTAGAACAGGACGGAATAATCTGGCAACCTCCTAGTGAAAAGCCAGGCCCTTTAAAGATGAGGCTGATGAGCACAGTGGAAACTGGTGTGGCTCATCAGCTGCTATGATCCAGCCACACCCTCTGCCACAGCCTGACCTGTCAGGAGAAAAGGAGGTTCACATAATAAATAGGGATGAGCGAGTACACCACTATCTGTATCTGTATCTGTATCTGTTCAACCAACTAGATTATCTGTATCCGTATCTGTATTCGGAATGGGCGGGGCTTAAACCGGAAGCGGGTGTGGTTTGACCGGAAATGGGTGGGGCTTAAATCACTACATTGTTTTAAGTCTAAAATTGATATGGATTGATCATAAGTTGCTGTATTTTTGCTTATTTTAAAACTATTTACAAAACAGCCTCAAAATTGAAATTCAAATAAATGTTTTTGATCACAAAAGTAAGAGAACTATTTACAGAAGTTTTTATGGAACTGAGTCAGAACATGAACATTCTTAAGTCTAAGAATGAATATTTACTGAAGAGCCTCAGAATTGAGATTCAACGCTTTTGATCACAATAAAGGAACTATATACAATATAGAACAAGTAAACACAAAGTGCATTAATGAAGTGCATGCAATAAAATAAGTAATTAACTACAAAGTATGCATGAACAAGAATTGTCATACTCAACAAAACTTTTTAATTTTTTTTCTTCTTTTTCATTTTAATTTTTTTCTAGTACCTTTTTTTCAATTATTTCTTTCTAGTACCTAATGCTATTGCCATTTTTTTTTCACATAAAGTTAAACAATATTGATTATGGTGTGTGTGTGTGCGTGTGTGTGCGCTCGCACGCGCTATGTCTCAGTTAAAATATTAAGTATAGACTTTGTTAATTTGAGTTTGGAACAGGTAAAAAAAAAGACTTTGACCACCGAGGCGGTGGTTAAATGCACACGTACGTGCAACAAAAAAAAAAAAAACAAGAAAGTTCACCACATAACCAAACACCAAAATAGAGGCAAGCTGAAGAAAATCTAATAAGGACGTGAGCAACAGTGACGCCACGAACAAAGAGATCAGTAACTGCGTGTACCGGAGACAGAGTGAGACAGGGAAATTCCGCTCTAGCTGCAGTGAGTAGGGAGGGGCGGGACGTATGTGTGACTGGCCAATCACAGAGCGTGACAACAGTCTGGCTGATTTTCCTTCAGTCCAATCACGAGTATTAACAGGCTTTATTCGTATTCGTACTCGTACTCGTCAAAATGCATTATCCGTACCGGATACTCATATGAAACGAGTATCCGGCTCAACCCTAATAATAACAGACCTGCGGAACATACAAGAACGAACAGAACCATGACAAGATTGATGTGATTACAGTCTCTCTGCTCTAGCTGCAGCCAGGAGTTGTAGTCCTCATGTGGATGGATCCACTTGATCAGATACTGTAGTTGGTTTGCTAAGTAGTAATGCATAAAGTTGGGTGCATCCAAACCACCTTCAGATTTCTTTTTCTGGAGTGTTGTCAGGCTAATTTTAGCTGTCTTGTTTTTTGAATAGAATTTACCAATGGCAGAATCTAATGATTGGAGCCACTTTGATGTCGGTTTAAATGGGATCATCGAAAAAAGGTAGTTAATTTGAGGTAATATTTTCATTTTAACAGTAGCTATTCTTCCCATAAGAGGTATGGGGAGGTTGTTCCAATGTCTTAGATCACCAGAAACTTTTTCTAAAAGTGGGGTGAAGTTCAAGTGGACTAGATCAAAGAGTTTATTAGAAATATTTAAACCCAGATATCGAATATTACCCACGGGAAAAGAATAAAGTGATTGTTGGACTGCAGGATTCCACGAGTTCTCTGTTAATGGAAATATGGTTGACTTTGACCAGTTAATGGAATCATCTGAAAGACCAGAGAACGTTGTAATTGATGTATTTGGATTGTCTAGATAAAGTAAAATGTCATCCGCATATAAGTTAATTTTGTGTTTTGACACCTGAGAGCAGATACCTTTAATATTCAGGTTTTGACGTATTGCTACTGCCATCGGTTCAATGAATATTGCAAACAATAGGGGAGATAGAGGGCATCCCTGTCTGGTTCCTCTTTCTAAAGTGAAATTTGGTGAAATTATCCCATTAGTGGTAACTGTGGCCTTAGGTGAGTTATATAAGGTTGATAAACGATAAACGATTCACCAAAGCTAAATTTATGAAGCAATGTGAAAAAAAAGGTCCAATTAACTTTGTCAAAGGCTTTTTTGCGTCAAGCGATATAACAATTGCTTTCCTGTTGTTGCGCTGTGTCAAACTAATCAGATTGAGTAGTCTTCTAACATTGTTGGTAGCGTGTCGACCCTTAATAAATCCTGTTTGATCACTGTGAATTATTGATGGAATAATTTTCTCCAATCTGGAGGCAAGTGCTTTAGATATTATTTTAATGTCGGTGTTGATTAATGAAAGGGGTCGATAGCTAGAAGGATAAGTGGGATCTTTATCTGATTTTAATAACAATTTTATTGCGGCTGTATTCATGTGACCACTTATATAACCATTATTTTTTATTTCTGTTACTACTCTGAAGAAGAGAGGGGCTAACATTGACCAGAAATGTTTGAGAAATTCAGCAGGGAAACCATCTGGACCAGGTGCCTTACCTGCTGGCATACCGTCTAGCGCACTCTGTAATTCATTGATAGTCAGTGGAGCGTCTATGATGTTTCTGTCTTCAGATTTTAGTTTGGGTAGGTTTAGGTTGGCGAGGAAATTGTGGATATCTTCTTTGTTCGGTTTTACAGAATTTGAATATAAGTTACGGTAATATCTACAGAAGACGTCAATAATTTCTAAAGGTGATTGTGAATACTTACCAGAGGGATCCTGGATTGTTGTTATTAAAGATTTTTCTCTGTTGCGTTGGAGTTGGTTTGCAAGAAATTTGCTTGATTTATTGTTATCCTCAAAATTGTTATATTTCAGTTGTTGTAAGAATTCTGTTTTCTTTGACAGAATGTTATGAAGATTTAGTTTTGCATTTTGTAGTTCAGTCCATAATTTTTTATTTGGATTTACTGCATAATCCTCAGTCAGATGTTTGAGTTTTTCTTCCATTTCTGTTTGCATTTGTTCCTGTTTTTTTTTTTTTTTTGAATGAGGAGTATGATATTATTTTACCCCTGATTACAGCCTTTGCAGTTTCCCAAAGTAAGGAAGGGGAGGAATCAGGGAATTCATTATATTTTAAAAATTCTGCCCATTCTTGCCTTATTTTATCAAATTCTGGATCTTTAAGCAGAGAAATGTTGAAGCGCCAAGTCTGTGGAGGTTTATGGTGGTTAACTGTTTGTAGCCTGAGGGATATCGGTGCATGGTCACCATTAATGATTGGATGAATTCTAACAGAAGATTTATGTGCAATAGAATTATTTATGAGGAAAAAGTCAGTCCTTGAAAATGACTGGTGCACCGCAGAGAAGAAAGTGTATTCTTTTTTTGTTGGGTTTTTAATTCTCCAAACGTCGTCTAGTCCAAAATCTTTCATATAATCCTGCAGAACTTTAACTGATTGTAGTCGTTTTATTTGTATTGTTGAAATATTTGATCAATCCACTGAGGGATTCAGAACTATGTTGAAGTCCTCACCAATAACAGTTGTTGAGTTAGCTGATTTATCAGCTAAATGAGAGAAGATTGTAAGGAAAAAAGCTGGAACAACATTATAAGGTGCGTATAGATTACTGATTGTGATCAATATTCAACCAAACATTTTGAGGACCATAGATCAGTTTTGGCCAAGAAAATCCAAATACAGTGTAGTTGGACATCTGTGTCGTGGTTTGCTGTAGGACCCAAATGCGCAGACGTCAGGTAAAAGGGAAAAATATATTTATTTAACAACGAATGTGATGGACCAGATGATCAGGCTGAACAGGTGAATCGGCAGGAGAAGAGAAGGCAGGCAGGCGGCTGGAATGGTAATAGTCAAAACGGGCAGCAGACCGGAACTGGAACACGGAGAGAACAGAGTTATCAAAAGAAGTCAAGGTGCAAGTTCAAGAGAGAGCCAAGGTGCAGATAATGACAAGCAGTACAAACAAACTGGCAATGAATGGTGGAAAGCTGGTCCTCATGAAGGTCTGTAGATTGGTGAATTAGTCACAGGTGTGCTGCTCTGCTGCCAGGAACAGCCACACCCCGGTAGGCGGAAACTATGAGGGACTCAGAAGAGGGAGAGAGAGAGAAGCAGCTGCACATCCTGACAGTACCCCCCCCCCTCAACGACCGCCCCCTGGTGGTCCAACAGGCTTGTCAGGATGGGCACGGTAAAAGTCCACAATCAACTCGGGATCCAGGATGAGGCTGCGGGACACCCAGGAATGCTCCTCGCGGACCATAACCCTCCCAGTCAACCAAGTACTGGTAGCCACGGCGGCGAACATCCAAAAGACGGCGAACATTAAATGCTGGATGGTCATCAATGACCCGGGGGGAAGGAGGGGGATCGGCAGGAGGGCAGAGAGGACTAGAATGGACCGGTTTTAGTTGAGACACATGAAAGGTGGGATGAATTTTCATGGAAGGAGGCAAACTCAGACGAACAGCGGCCAGATTTACCACTTCAACAACCTCAAATGGACCAATGAAACGGGGTGCCAATTTCCTAGACTCTACCTGCAGGGGAATGTTTTTAGCTGCCAGCCACACCTTTTGACCCACTCGGTAGGGCAGAGTCGGAGTCCGGTGTCTATCATCGATCCGCTTGTTTCGCTCAGCGGAACGAAGCAGGGCTGAACGAGCACACCTCCAAATCTCCCAACAGCGCCGGACATGCTCTTGGACGGATGGAACAGCGATTTCTGCTTCCTGTTCAAGAAACAGTGGAGGCAAATATCAAAGAGCACATTCAAAAGGTGACATACCAGTAGCGGCTGACGGGAGAGAGTTGTGTGCGTATTCCACCCAAGGAAGATATAAACTCCAGTCCGCAGGATTTTGCGCCACAACACAACGAAGGGCAGCCTCCAAGTGTTGATTAGCTCGCTCACACTGACCATTCGTCTCTGGATGGAAGCCGGAAGACAGACTCACTCGAGCACCCAAGGCTTCACAGAAACACCTCCTTCTTCTTTTCCTTTTGGCTTTTCCCTTCAGGGGTCGCCACAGCGAATCAACCGCCTCCATCTAACCCTGTCCTTTGCATCCTCTTCTCTCACACCAACTACCTTCATGTCCTCTTTCACGACATCCATAAACCTCCTCTTTGGTCTTCCTCTAGGCCTCCTGCCTGGCAATTCAAAACTCAGCATCCTTCTACCAATATATTCACTATCTCTCCTCTGGACATGTCCAAACCATCTCAGTCTGGCCTCTCTGACTTTATCTCCAAAACCTCTAACATGTGCTGTCCCTCTGATGTACTCATTCCTGATCCTATCCTTCCTGGTCACTCCCAGAGAGAACCTCAGCATCTTCATCTCTGCTACCTCCAGCTCTGCCTCCTGTCTTTTCCTCAGTGACACTGTCTCTAGACCAAACAACATCGCTGGTCTCACCACAGTTTTGTACACCTTTCCTTTCATTTTAGCTGAAACTCTTCTATCACACATCACACCTGACACTTTTCTCCACCCATTCCATCCTGCCTGGACACGCTTCTTCACCTCTTTTCCCCACTCTCCATTGCTCTGGACTGTTGACCCCAAGTACTTAAAATCCTCCACCTTCTTGATCTCTTCTCCCTGTAACCTCACTCTTCCACTTGGGTCCCTCTCATTCACACACATGTACTCTGTCTTACTGCGGCTAACCTTCATTCCTCTCCTTTCCAGGGCAAACCTCCACCTCTCTAGCTTCTCCTCCACCTCGTCCCTACTCTCACTGCAGATCACAATGTCATCTGCAAACATCATAGTCCATGGAGATTCCTGTCTAACCTCGTCTGTCAGCCTGTCCATCACCATAGCGAACAAGAAGGGGCTCAGAGCTGATCCCTGATGCAGTCCCACCTCCACCTTGAACTCCTCTGTCACACCTACAGCACACCTCACCACTGTCTTACAGTCTTCATACATGTCCTGCACCGCTCTAACATACTTCTCTGCCACTCCAGACTTCCTCATACAATACCACAGTTCCTCTCTGGGCACCCTGTCATAAGCTTTCTCCAGATCTACAAAAACACAATGCAGCTCCCTCTGGCCTTCTCTGTACTTCTCTATCAACATCCTCAAAGCAAATACTGCATCTGTAGTACTCTTTTTTGGCATGAAACCATACTGCTGCTCACAAATGCTCACTTCTGCCCTTAGTCTAGCTTCCACTACTCTTTCCCATAACTTCATTGCATGGCTCATCAGCTTTATTCCTCTGTAGTTGCCACAACTCTGCACATCTCCCTTGTTCTTAAAAATGGGCACCAGCACACTTCTCCTCCACTCCTCAGGCATCTTCTCACTATCTAAGATCCTGTTGAACAACCCAGTCAGAAACTCTACTGCCACCTCTCCTAGACACTTCCAAACCTCTACAGGTATATCATCAGGACCGACTGCCTTTCCACTCTTCATCCTCTTCAGTGCTCTCCTCACTTCATCCTGGCTAATCTTTGCTACATCCTGGTCCACAACAGTCACCTCTTCTAGTCTTTGTTCTCTCTCATTTTCCACGTTCATCAACTCCTCAAAGTACTCTTTCCATCTTCCCATCACACTGCTGGCACCTGTCAATAGACTTCCATCCCTATCCTTAATCACCCTAATCTGCTGCACGTCCTTCCCATCTCTATCTCTCTGTCTTGCCAGCCTGTATAGATCAGTCTCTCCCTCCTTACTGTCCAACCTAGCATACAAGTCATCATAAGCTTCTTGTTTGGCCTTTGCTACCTCTACCTTCACCTTACGCTGTATCTCCCTGTACTCCTGTCTACTCTCCTCAGTCCTCTCAGTGTCCCACTTCTTCTTAGCTAACCTCTTTCTCTGAATACACTCCTGTACCTCCTCATTCCACCACCAAGTCTCCTTATCTACTTTCCTTCCAGATGACACACCAAATACTCTCCTACCTGTCTCCCTGATCACATTAGCTGTAGTTGTCCAGTCATCTGGAAGCACCTCCTGACCACCCAGAGCCTGTCTTAACTCCTTCCTAAAGGTCATGCAACACTCTTCCTTTTTTAGCTTCCACCATTTCGTCTTCTGCTCTGTCTTTGTCCTCTTCATCTTCCTCACCACCAGAGTCATCCTACACACCACCATCCTATGCTGTTTGGCTACACTCTCGCCTACCACTACTTTGCAGTCACTGATCTCCTTCAGGTTACATCGTCTACACAAGATGTAGTCTACCTGTGTGCTCCTACCACCACTCTTATAGGTCACCCTATGTTCCTGCCTCTTCTGGAAGAAAGTATTCACTACAGCCATTTCCATCCTTTTTGCAAAGTCAACTACCATCTGTCCTTCTGCGTTCCTCTCCTGGATACCAAACCTGCCCATCACTTCCTCATCACCTCTGTTACCTGCACCAACATGTCCATTGAAGTCTGCACCGATGACAACTCTCTCACTTCTAGGTATGCTCTGCATCACTTCATCAAAGTCCAACCAGAATTTCTCCTTCTCCTCTAGCTCACATCCTACCTGTGGAGCATACCCACTAACAACATTGAACATCACACCTTCTATTTCTAGCTTCAGACTCATCACTCTATCCGACACTCTTTTTACCTCCAGGACATTCCTAACAAACTCCTCCTTCAAGATAACTCCTACTCCATTTCTCTTTCTATCTACACCATGATAGAACAACTTGAACCCTGCTCCTAAACTTCTAGCCTTGCTACCTTTCCACCTGGTCTCCTGGACACACAGTATGTCTACCTTCCTCCTCTGCATCATGTCGACCAACTCTCTACCTTTTCCTGTCATAGTTCCAACATTCAACGTCCCTACTCTTAGTCCTATACTCTTGGCGCTCCTCTTCTCTTTCTTCGTGCGAACGCACTTTCCTCCTCTCCTTCTTCGACCAACAGTAATCCAATTTCCACCGGCGCCCTGTAGGTCAACAGCGCCGATGGCGGTCGTTGTTAACCCGGGCCTCGACCGATCCGGTATGGAAGTCATATGTTTGATTCGCATCTTTGATTTGGCAAAAGTTTTACGCCGGATGCCCTTCCTGACGCAACCCTCTGTATTTATCCGGGCTTGGGACCGGCACAATAAGACACTGGCTTGTGCCCTCTTGCGGCTACACCTCCAAACCTGGGAAATGAACTGTGGTCCTCTATCCGAAACAATGTCCAGAGGAGTCCCATGTAACCGAAAGACGTGTTGGACAAGCAAGTCAGCAGTCTCGCGGGCAGTAGGAAGCTTGGGTAAGGGCACAAAATGAACCGATTTAGAAAAGCGGTCAATTATGGTCGTAATAATGGAGTTACCTTGAGAGATGGGAAGACCAGAAATTAAGTCAAGGGCAATGTGAGACCAGGGACGAGTTGGAATGGGCAAGGGGCGGAGAAGACCAGCTGGTCGTTGATTGGATGTCTTCCCTCGAGCACAAACTGTACAGGCTAAAACATATTCTCTGGTGTCCTTCTCCATTGTTGGCCACCCGAAATGGTGTCTGAGGAGGGCCAGGGTTCGGCGAATTCCCGGATGGCAGGCAAATGTATGTCCCCACTGGATGACCTGGGAACGGACAGCCTGTGGGACATACAAACAGTTTGGAGGACCATTTCCCGGGTCAGGATCAGTCTCTTGAGCTCTCCTGATGCACGACTCGATCTCCCAAGTAACAGCAGCTAAAATACAAGAAGGTGGAAGAATGTTTTCAGCAATGTCAGGTGAGTCAGCAGGAGAAAACTGTCAGGAAAGGGCATCGGGTTTGGCGTTTCTTGAGCCAGGTCGACAGGTCAAGGTAAAATTAAAACGTCCAAAAAACAAAGCCCATCTAGCCTGACGGGAGTTGAGCCGCTTAGCAGACTGGATGTACGATAAGTTTTTGTGATCCGTCCAGACAACAAACGGGTGTTCTGCTCCCTCCAGATAGTGCCGCCACCCCTCCAAGGTCAACTTGACAGCAAGTAGTTCTCGCTCGCCTATGGTGTAATTCCGTTCTGCGGTGGATAAACGGCGTGAGAAGAAGGCACAAGGATGCAGTTTTTGGTCAGAGGCAGATTGCTGAGACAAAACAGCTCCAACACCAGTATCCGAAGCATCCACCTCGACGATGAACTGCAGTGTTGGGTCAGGATGAGTGAGAACAGGCGCTTCAGTAAAACGTCTCTTAAGAGCCTGAAAGGCTTCATCCGCGTCTGAAGACCACACAAAAGGGATCTTGAGGGAGGTGAGACGAGTCAGAGGAGCTGCCACAGAACGTTAGTTCCAGATGAAACGGCGGTAGAAATTAGCAAATCCGAGAAACCTTTGAAGTTGTTTACGGGTCTCTGGGACTGGCCACTGTGAAACCGCATGGATCTTCGAGGGATCTGGCATCACATGCCCGCTGCCAATGACGTAACCGAGAAATCCAACCAACTCAACATGGAACTCGCACTTCTCTGCCTTGGCGAATAGTTTGTTCTCCAGCAGCCTCTGCAGCACCTGGCAGACATGGGTAACATGCTCATCTACAGACGGAGAGAAAATCAAATTATCGTCCAAATAGACAAACACAAAAAGATTCAAAAAATCTCTCAATACATCATTGACCAGGGCTTGAAAAACTGCAGGAGCATTTGTCAACCCAAAAGGCATTACCAGATATTCAAAATGGCCCAAATGTGTATTGAATGCCGTCTTCCACTCGTCCCCCTTGCGAATGCGCACAAGATGGTACGCATTGCGAAGGTCCAGTTTAGAAAAGATGGTAGCATTGTGAAGAGATTGAAATGCAGAATTGATGAGAGGAAGAGGATATTTGTTTTTCATTGTTATGTTATTTAACCCTCGGTAGTCAATGCAGGGGCGAAGTGACCCATCCTTCTTACTAACAAAGAAAAAACCAGCACCAACAGGAGAGGAGGAAGGTCTGATTATACCCGCTGCTAAAGAGTCTCTTATATACTGCTCCATTGCTTCATTCTCTGGTTTGGACAAACTATACAGACGGCTGGAAGGCAGAGTTGAACCTGGAAGAAGGTCAATGGCACAGTCATAAGGTCTAGAGGGTGGAAGTGAAAGTGCTTGCTCCCTACTAAAAACTTGTCCTAGATCAAGATATAAATCAGGAACATTACTTAGATCTGGAGGCACTGGAGAGGGCATGGTGGAACCTGGTGGTGGAAGATCAGATTGCAAACATTTCAAGTGACAGAGAGAACTCCAACTTAACACTTTTCCACTGACCCAATCAAAATTCGGATTATGTTGTTTTAACCAAGGACATCCCAAAATTAACGGAGTCTGAGGTGAAGAAATTAATTTAAACTGCAGTTGTTCTTGATGGTTGCCTGATAACAAAAGTTTAACTGGTTATGAACAATGGGTCACCTTTGAGATTAGCTTCCCATCTAGAGCATTTGCTGCTAGCGGAGTAGCAAGGGGTACCCTATCCAACCCAGTTTGTTGAGCCAGATTACAGTCCATAAAATTGTCCTCAGCTCCGGAATCCACTAGGGCAGTCAACGGCAGAGTAGAGTTACGAAAACAGAGCATAGCAGGAAGTAGCATTTTTGTTGGGGAATTGGAGGAGGAAACGTGGCTCACCAGCACCCCACTGATGAGCCTAGTCTTTTGGCCGAACAGGACATGTGGCGAGAAAATGTCCCTGAATTCCACAATATATACAAACGCCAGCCCTGAGTCTACGCTGCCTCTCATCTTGTGTTAGTTTTGCCAGAGCCACCTGCATTGGCTCTTCCTCAGAAGGTGCAGTGGTCGGGACAACAGGCTTGTGAGGAGGTGATGCGCTGAACTGGCTTGGTGAGACACTGCGAGGGTTAGACAAGGTGGAACTATGGCGACTGGAACGCTCCCTATGACGCTCGCGGATTTGATTGTCCATTTTAATGGATATCGAAATTAAAGAATCAAGATTTGCAGGATGAACAGCAAGTTCATCTTTCAATTGTTCAGAAAGTCCATTCAAGAACATGCTCTGCAGAGCCAAATCATCCCACCCACTCTCGGCTGCTAGAGTCCGGAATTCAACTGAGTAGTCTGCCACACTACGAATCCCTTGGGTTACCGAGAGGAGCCTCTTAGAAGCTTCTCTGCCCTGGACAGGGTAATCAAAAACTTTTCTCAGCTCCTGTTCAAAAGTCATGTAATCATTGCACATACGAGGTTGGTTTTGCCATTTTGCAGCTGCCCACTCTAACGCCCTCCCATGGAGAAGTCCCATAATGTAAGCAATTTTAGAATTGTCAGAGGCATAAGTGTTTGTCTTTTGACTAAAAACCAGTGAGCACTGCAGTAAAAAACTCCCACATTTACCCATATCACTTGAATAATGGTCAGGGTCCGGAATGTGCACTTCTCTGAAGGGTGGCGGTGGAGACTGAGATACAGCAGAGGCTTGAGGTTGAAGTGAAACAGGCTGCCCTTGAATACTGGACGTGGAGAGTTTGCCGGCAAGTTCCTGGATCATGAAGTTAAGCTGTGAAATCTGGTCTTGTGAAGTCTTTTGACTCTCCAAGAGGCTATGTAGCAGCTGCTCATGTTGTCCAAGTAGAACTCCTTGATTTGAAAGAGCCTGGCGGACGCGATCCGAATTGGTCTCCGCTGGGTCCATGTTGGCCAGTTCGTTCTGTCGTGGTTTGCTGTAGGACCCAAATGCGCAGACGTCAGGTAAAAGGGAAAAAGATATTTATTTAACAACGAATGTGATGGACCAGATGATCAGGCTGAACAGGTGAATCGGCAGGAGAAGAGAAGGCAGGCAGGCAGCTGGAATGGTAATAGTCAAAACGGGCAGCAGACCAGAACTGGAACACGGAGAGAACAGAGTTATCAAAAGAAGTCAAGGTGCAGATACTGACAAGCAGTACAAACAAACTGGCGATGAATGGTGGAAAGCTGGTCCTCATGAAGGTCTGTAGATTGGTGAATAAGTCACAGGTGTGCTGCTCTGCTGCCAGGAACAGCCACACCCCGGTAGGCGGAAACTATGAGGGACTCAGAAGAGGGAGAGAGAGAGAGAAGCAGCTGCACATCCTGACAATCTGAATGACATTAATTTAAAAAGCATGATATGGAACCTTAAAAGTGTTGATTGCTTCATCCATTCTGCTGTAAACAAATTTTTTGAAAGACGTGTATTTTTCTGACTTTTATTGGCTGCCATGCACCCATTTCTACTCTTTTAAAACATATCAAACATGAACTTGAAGTGTTAGCAGACTGTATTCTAGTTCTTTTCAAACATGGTTTTTTTTTAAAAAAAATTTTTATGGCACATACCGTATGTCACGGTCACCTGAAATATCAGATTAAATCCTATAATTTGAGTTGAAGTTTAAGTATGAGCATGTCATTTACCTTTTAAAATACTGTTGACATTCACAAATGAATGAATTTCCGCCATCTTGTCATTTCTTTTTGCCTTGAGCTCGCACCATTGCACAAAGGATCAGAGTAAATATTACATTTTTAAAAAATGTGGCTTTCAGGTTTTTAATACCCCATTAAAAACTTTGTCTCCCAGCATGCAGGAACAGTGGTTGTTGGTGATTTGGGGTTCCTTTTCATCATGGAGTTTCCCATTCTTCTTTGCAGTTTTTGGTGTACAGCAGTGGTCCCCAACCCCCAGGCCGTGGACCGGTACCAGTCCGTAGGTAATTTGGTACCAGGTCACACAACAAGAAAAAATAATTTACATTACTTCCGTTTTATTTATTTAGGAGTCTGAAATATGTTTTATTTTGAAAAATTACCCGATTCTCTATTACATCCATCTACGTCAGTGGTCCCCAACCACCGGGTCACGACTCGGTACCTGATCGCGGGACATTAGGTACCGAGCAGCACAGACTGTTTTTTAATTGATTACCAGACTAAAGATGCTTTATTTTGAAAAGTGATGTCTGTGCGGAATGACGCACAGACCAATGCATGCGTTTGTCCCGCTTGACAGGTCTTGGTCACGTTACAGGTTACCCCTAAATTAAGCAACCACAACTGCGCCAATTTTCTGGATTAAAGTCGTGGCAGGTTATCCTGAGATCGCTCAAAAAGTATCGAAAACACTGCTTCCATTTTCAACCACCTGTCTTTGTGAAGCCGGATTTTCTGCCGTGACCATAAAGAAAACCAAACTGCGGAGTAGACCAGACTTCCGGAACACACTTCACGTGTCATTGTCTCCCGTTACCCCTAGATCAGCGGTCCACAACCACTAATTGTCATTATTGTAATTTTTATTATTTAATTGACTTGTTCACCCTTTTATTGGAAATGATCAGTATTTCTCCTACGTTGAATGCTCTGATTGTAAGTCGATATACATCAAAATAAACCTCATTAGTGCAGTCACTTGAATCAAGTTTTTAATATAATTATTTCTTACAATTATTTCATTAGAGATGTTGATTATAAATTTAAGAAAAAAGTTTTTTATTGTCTGTTGATGTCTGCATTTTACCTATAACCACTGCGGATGATTTATTATTAGACTACAGCTGTGTGTCACGCCCTGTGTGACTGTTCCAGCCTCTCCTCCTACTCCTGTGTTCAGTGTGGGTGTGTGTGCGTGTGTGGGCGGAGTTGTCCTGGGAGCAGCCTCACCTGGATCCCATCTGCAATCATCCGGCTTCTTAGACCCAGCTGTCCACGCAGACGGTGCCAGGTTGTTGTTCCAGTTTGATGTTGGTGATTCTGGTCTCCTGGCTGCTGCTCCCTTTTACCACACTCCCGCTGTGGTTTGAATAAACACAAATTTTTGGATTTTTGGACTCTGGTGTCACTAATTGGGTTCTACTCGAAAGTGTGCCGTAACACTGTGCTTGCTTCATTAACCATTATCGAGCAAATGAAGGCCAGTCTGTGAAAATATTGTCTTAGATGAAACTGGTCCGTGGCGCAAAAAAGGTTGGGGACCACTGGTTTGTAGTACAAAAAGTACCTGCTGCTTGGTATTAAATTTTTTGTTCCCATCATTGCAGGATGGGGAGGCATGAAAAAAATCAATGTTACAGACCACCAATTGGTCAATGCAGAACACATGAAGTATGCTGAACAGCGCAAATCTGAGGCTGACAAATTCAAATAGTTATCATCCCTTTTAATTAATTTAATTGAAATGCAGATGGCACTGACAGGAGATGATTATGCATGATGGACAAGAGGTGTGTATCTTGTTGAAGCCTATTATAGAATCACACTTGATGAAAAAAAAAAAGATTATGTGTTATCTGTTTTGTAATGACTGAGTCTAAATCCAACTGTGAACTCAGTGTTCAAAAATGACATGGCTGTAAATGTGTTGCGGTATAGTAAGGCCTACTAGGCAAAATTCTCCTCAAACCCACTGAAATACTGTACATGTTAATTACATTTTAGCTTAACATATATCAGGGAAAGACCAGTTGTCATCAGTTTGGCATTTGACAACTTCAAGTCACTGCTTTACTTGTAAAAAGTAATTTAATGACTATGCTTGCATGTTTTAATCATGTGGAAATAATACATTTACACATTTAAGTATAGATGAGCATTTGTATGCTTATTATAGAATTCCAGTTTGAAATGGTAATTATAGAGGATTAATTAACAGCATCAACTGAAATTACAACGGAAAACTGTACAGCTTTTGTCTTGAGAAAAAAGCAATTGTGCTGTAAGACCTCACTGATTAAGAAGCTATTTAGCACAGTGGATATCAGGGTTATACGGCTCATAATTTTTCAGTG